>JBBMOC010000001.1:9186941-9685052 GCA_037975185.1 Centropyge bicolor
AATTAAGGAGGGAAAAAAATGAGAAGAGGTTAGCATTTTTATTGTTCATTACAAGTGGCTCTCTGGTGGTACCTGGGATTTTTTTGGGTGGCGGGGGTGGGAGGGTTTGGCGGGTGGAGGTGTATGGGGGATGGGGGGGTGCTGCTGTTAGGCCATGTTTGAAGGTGGGGTGATAAAGGGGCACTGGGTGGAAGGTTGGAGTAGGGGGCACTACGAGTGGCTATTGTCTGATTCATAATTATATTTTTATTATGACTAAGCTCGGGGGCCCCCTCACACTGTACAAAGCAATTTCTAGTAGAGAGCGCTATGAGGGCAAAGTGTTTACATACCAAATTATAAGAATATACTGACAGCGTTTGGTTGTTAATAAGCCGTAATCACTTCCCCTAATTTAATCCGGTTGCTATGGTAAACAAATGACACTTGAGGCTGATGGCGGTGAAGGAGGAGAGGAAGAGGTGTGCCCAGTCGAAGGAGGGAGAGGAAAATAGCTGATGAAAGAAAACTGACATGCACACACACACACACACACACACACACACACACACACCCTCTTCTGACAAGACACCTGCTGTCCTCTGTGCACCGAACACGTAAGGAGGGTTGTGCGTGATCTCTTCTAAGCATGAGAGGAGAGAGATTGTACTTATATTTGTGTATGTGTGTTGGTCAGAGACAGCTGTTTGTGCAGTCAGCAATGCTGCTCTCCTCAGAAAGCAGAAAATTGAGCGGGAATTGGGCTAATTGTACGGAATGATTGATGCTAGTGGAAACTACAGTACATTAAAACACAAAAAAAGACACACATGCATAAAAGACACACTCATGCAATCACGTACACATTGCGCACACATGCAGACACAAGCGTGGATGCACACACACACACAGACGCACACACACATTGCTTGTCAGCTGCACACAGCTCATTCTCACAAATCCCATAAAACACAGTTTTTTAGGTATACAGTAGCAGTGAAACAGTGGTGGTTGCACAGCGCAGAGTAGATTTGTTATTATTTTCCTGTTGTGTTCCTTTCATCCTTGTATAGTGCAGTGACACCAACATAAAAGAAGACCTCAGTCAGGGTTAAAACATGTTAATTAAAGAATTATGATACAGGTGGTTTTAAAAATAGTGACAACCAATTGTTGATGTTTATTTTTAACTCTTAGGAAAAAAAAAACAGGCAATTGTGGAAGCACCTCAGAACTGAATCAGGACCTCAATAGTTTACTTTTTATATTGCATACAATATATATTCTGAAAACCAATGTCCATGCATTTTTAAGTATCAACATAGAATGTGTTGAAAGACAAGATAAATGTAATAAAATACAATTTAAAAAAGCAAAGAATTTAGTCTTCTCAAGTTTCCCCTTCTGCTCTTTCCCTTCTTGGTGAATTCAGATTGTATGATGTATTGCTGAAATCAATTAATCAGTAAATCAATCACTGTATTGACAGAATATTAATAGACAACATTTCCGATAATTGACTGATCATTTAAAGTAATTTATTGAACAGAAAAGGCCTAACATTTGCAATTTCAAATTTGACAATTCTGTTTCTCTCCGTTTCATATCTTTGGAAATTTAATCTCTGGTTTTGGAGTGTTAGTCAGACAAAACAAGACATTTGATGATATCACCCCAGGCTGTGGAAAATCAATGAAACAATAAAATCAAACAATCAAGGGCAGATTAATCGATAATCATTAATCACAGACCTTCACATTATCTGAGTTAATTCATTAAATTAATAACTATACCGAGTGGTGTGGCTCAGAAAAGTGACTCTTTCCAGGGTCTGACATAAAACCCTGGTGCAGTGAGATTTAAAAGGCCAGTGATTAAAAAGAGAATCAAGGTGTGCTGATAAGTTTAATTCACACATGAGAAAAAGCAGAGAGAGCTGGTCAGATATGGAGAGCAGCCGATACGTACGTTCACACACCTCATGTGCACCACCTTTTGTCACCTCATGAACTTGCTAACAGCAGAACAGCAGCAGACACATTACGTGGAAATTAATCTCTATGCAGAGTGATCGGCTAGGATGCACGTTCACCGCTGTCAGATGGCTGTCTGCTTGTACATTCACATATTAACACTTCAAACATATTTAAGCAAAGTCCAGTCGGCCCTGAATCGCGACCTTATTTCTTTTCACGGGTATTGAACATAAAGCAGAATCCACGTAGTCTCCATTGGCTTTATCTCCTCACAGTGTCTCCTGCTGATTAAATTTGGAAAACCTAAAGAAAAATCTCCACTTCTACACTCTAATCCAGCAAATAAGAGAGATTGAAGAGAAAGGGGGGTGAATGGTTGACAATGGCTTTCAATTCCGAACCCTTTCAGAGGAGAAAATCCTTACCTGTCATTCTTTAGTCCGTGTTGCAAAAGTACAGATAATTGCATCGCAATCGTGTCACTGTATCGTAAATCCAGTCTCCAGCAGACTGCTAAATCAATCAATCTTTAATGTTTTCCAACAAGACTCATCTTCTTGCAAGTAAGCAAGTTTTTAGATAGTTTAATGGTAGCTGCCTCGCTGGGGAATAAGAAACTTTGCATACGCGCTTAACAAATCTGGATCTATTGGACAAGAGAGACACAGAGCGAAAGAGAAAAAGAGAGAGACAGAGGGGACAGTCGTCTTTGTGGCTGTGGTAATGGTTTTCTTATTCTCTCTATCTTCTCTTATAGATGCATATCAATACATATCGTGGCGTCTGCATAGAGCCTGCCACATCCAATATCGCCTGGACATTTTACATAATTATTATTTTCAGGAGTCATTGGGGTCTCATAGAAGGGAATGTAAGTGACAGGCATTTAAAATGGTTTTTAAATCATGTGGGATAACCAGGGCCTTTCAGAAATAATTGTGTCAAACTGCTTTTCACCTTTTTTGCCAATCAATATGCACACTTATTCATAGGCAGACGACTATCCATCAAAAGGCAGCGCTGCTCTTTAATATACATGCTTGCATTTTAATGGGCTACTTTAACAACAATACCGGAGACAACAATGTGTTTCTGTGTAATATTCCTGTAAAAATTGATGATACAGCCTCTTTGGCGTAAGGCACAGCACGGGCTCACTTGCTCTCCTCCCACGTGCATATGTATGGAACGTACACGCACACACAAATAAAGGAGCACGTGAGGTGTGTGCACGTACACACACAGACAGTTTGTTAAGTGGTGGCCTAAGTCGATGTAATCACATTCACTTTGTTACACGGCTCGTAAATGATTTAAAACTAGATTTCATGCATGCTTTCATACTAATTCACTCACTCGTATTTTTCATTTTGGCTGGAAAAACTCTGAGAACAATCAAGAATTACCCCATTCTACAATTAAGCCTCTAAACAGGACCAAGAGAGGGGGAATCTATTCATTTTCTTTTGATTAAAATTATCGCCACTTGCAAGGAGCTTTGGGGTTTATATATTAAATAATGCATCATTTCATAATTATATAGAATATATAGATTTTTTAAATAGGATACTGGGCAAAATGGTGACTTTAATTAGATCGGTGTGTAAGATATCTCGGGGGTATGATAAAACAATGTTAAATATCTCACAATGACTGTAAAATATGTTCCAACAGATAATGAAACACAAATAGGGTCTGCTTTGCCATGGCTCCTATTTGTTGAAACATCCCCACATGCATTTTCTGAAAATTCATAATTATATTGAAAATATGATCAGGGGATAACGCAGCTAGGTGCTAAATATGATACTGCCTGTCCCCCACCTATTCAGAGGCATACATTATCATCCTATTACTATAAGAGTAAATTGCTAGAGAGAGTCGACTGTATTGTGCGCTGAGCGGGGGAGATGGAAAGCAAATGCATGGTAGAAGACTCCCTTAAGATGCTATGTTTGGTCTCCTGTCACACACACACACTCACCGACACGCACAGCACATGTGAGATAATAAACAGGCCTAGAAGGTCACGGACGGCGTAATATCCACACAAAGATGAGCTAAGATCTAAGATTAAAAAAAGAACTAAAGAGCACTTGGCAGAGCGAGAGGGGGTAGAGACACTTTTACAATTAAAGCAGAATTAAAGATGCACTAAAACAGCAACACTTTGCCAAGCAAACAACGCCTGCAGCCTCTTTCAAAATTACAGCGGGCTAATTTGAAATGAAGGACAAACAGTGGCTGTGTGTGTGTGTGTGTGTATGTGTGTGTATTTCCAGAACCTTCTCCTATTATGATTGCAGGCGTACAGACCCCTCATTTTGGTCTATATATAAAGTATGTAAATGTCGTCTGGCTGCGACAGTCAGAAGCGTCAATAGAAGTTGACAGCTGAATTATAACCGCAGCCGAATCCATCAGTCTTTTGTTTTAACCGGAGAATGGAGCGTTTTTAAAACTCAACAAAGGCCTTTAATCAAATTCTCAAGGTTGTTGGCTTTAGCATTGTATTAGTTTAATAGTTTCTGCTGCACCATTGATGTTAATGACACATTCCTATGTAAATATAATGTGGCTCCCAGAAGCCATCAAAACATTTTAAGGTCCAATGAATACAGTTGCATTTTTTCCTTTCTCTCCTCCCTTCCTCCCCATACAGAAATGTCTTTTTATTTAGCAATCTCCGCACAGTGCGTGGTGATACAATAAAAAGGAGGGGAGATTGATTAATGGAGACTTTAAGGTAGTGATGCGCAGCACTGATACAAATAACTGTGGAGAGACAGAGAGGAGAGAAGATTGTGCCTCCCTCCCTTCTTCCCTCATCCCCTCACCAACACACACACACACTAATCTACACACACATGTGAGCACATGTATACACAGATTTTTAAAGAATTCACATATGGAACCACACATCGGCCTAGAATCACATCTGTGGCCGTGCATGCATGCGCGCACACACACACACAGGCAAATCTAAATCACATGTACAGTTTAGAGGCCTTTGGCACGGATTCATCACCCACGATTGAAAGATAATGAAACTGCATATTTTCTCACCATTCAGAGACTGATGAAAGCATTTAGAGCAATACAGCAGAATACATTAAAGGCAGTATCATATTTTGAAAAGGCTCATAACATGTTTCTGTCAAGAGAAAAAAAATGCGACATCTTGGCCCATATCTTAAGTATGGGTGATAGGCTGCCTTTTTTATGCATTCAATGCTAAAATTATTCATGACTTTTGACCCAGTGGTGCAAAAAATATTTATTAAGCAATACCATTACCATACTCATTACAAGTAAAAGTCCTGCATTCAAAGCATCACTGAGGTAAAGGTAGAAAAATATGACCAGATTAAAGTAGTAAGTATTCATTATACAGCTAATATTGTTTTATCATCTTCAATGATAATCAATGTGGCAGCAGGATGTAATGTTTTAGCTGGTTGCAAAGCAAATTTCCCCTCCTTCTTATTACTGTTGCACGCGCTCTTCTATAAATATATTTCATAAACGTATTATAGATTTTGTGTGCAAACCATGAACTGCATAGAAACCAGTTACTATAACCATGTAAAAAGTTTCCTCTGAAATATAGTGCAGTCAAAATCAATGATACGCATCAGATGTGTTTTGATAAATTATAGTTAAATTTAAGACATCGCGTGTAAATTTATCACATGCGAAATGTCAGAAAACCACCTGTGTACATTTATCATATTTAAAAAGTGTTTTTACGAATATGTGAAATAGTATATGTATTTTTGTGAAGAAAATAAAATGAAGAATTACATGTATTGTAGGAGATCATTACTATGTTCTGAAACATATTCGCTCTAATGTTGCCCCACAAAATATTACCCCAGTAGTTTTTCATTGTTCAGTGTGTATTTTATGTTATGTAAAGATCAACATGATTACAATTTGTTCATAATCCATTTAGAAAGAGCTTATAGTGCCTTATAATAGCATGTGAGCACCACTTGGCGAAAAGTGCTACCAAATAAAAGATCAAGTGCATTTGAGCATTTCCATTACACACACACACACACACATAGAATTTTACACACATTGCGCAGATTTCTCATGCATCGTCTTCCTGTGTGCTCTGGGCTGTAACATTTGCTTTCTTAGTCAAGGAGAACAATCTCATTTGCAGGGAAACAAATTAGAAAAAAAGATGTAGCTGTGACAATACCTCAAATTCCATCCTACTTATTTTCCCCCCTTTCTTCTTCTTCTTCTTTTTTAATTTACAATACAAAGTGTAAAAATAAACATTGAGGGCTCAATTTAGCGTGGTTTTCAGCCGTGGCATCGAGGGAGAGATAGGTGGGCAAAGAGGAGGGTCCTTTCACATTTCACACACACACACACAAAGTGCACCCTCAGGCCCTAAGGGAGCCTCAGCAACACATACTGTACCCTAATCACACACACACACACACACACACAC
This sequence comes from Centropyge bicolor, assembly GCA_037975185.1. Taxonomy (NCBI): domain Eukaryota; kingdom Metazoa; phylum Chordata; class Actinopteri; family Pomacanthidae; genus Centropyge; species Centropyge bicolor. The sequence continues at coordinate 9,193,365 of JBBMOC010000001.1, forward strand.
ACACACACACACACACAGTCTAACAGACTCTCATTAGCTATAAAGGTGTCCCAGACACAGAACACACAAAAACACACAAAACTCCACCACACACCACCATGGAGAAATTGGGAAACAAGCAAGTCGTATGCAAACAAAAGAAGAGTTTGTTTTTTTGACAAGGATCTCCACAGCGAAAAAAGACGTTTAAAAGAAGAAAGCGGGACGAGAATAGGTGAAGGAGTGCCCCTGAGCCATGTGTGAGTCTTTAACCCTGTGCTCGCTGTCAGACATATCGGCTGAAGACATTTTTGTGTGACCTTCTGCATCTGGATTCACTGCTTCCTCTGCTTCACAGTGGAAAGAAAAGGTAGAGGAAAGAATGTGAAATTTCACAGTGTCAGCACCTCTTACTCAGAACGTGCACATGTGTGTGTATCATTCAGCCAAACATGTCTGATTACTCGCATCAGTTCTGTGACAAGCCCCTGTATACACCTGAGCACTGCCCTCTGTGAGACTGAGCTACCTGAGCAGCAGGACCCCTCAACAGGAGGGACGGCAAGATGAGAAGACCAACCATCCCCGGCAGACGGACAGAGGCCGAGGAAGAGCGAGTCGAAGACAGAGTGAAGTTATAGATAATCTTTTTACTTGCTGTTGAGTAAACATACAGTGTTTGTTAAGTCTGTTGCCATGGCCGAGCCAAGTGGCGAATGGCGGATGCAACAGCATTAGCTGGCTGATTAAAGCCCTATCTTCTTCAAAGTAGGGGGGATTTTCACTCTGACATTTAAAGAACAAACACAATGCTCAGTTGGGTGGCATATTTGCCTTTTGTTCCTTTTTGAGATAAAACTTCTGTCCATGTGGAAGTTTAAATCTTCTCGGGTAGCTGTTGTATCTGACTGTTTTTCTGTATGTCTGGGTGGCTCAGCGCCTCTGTTTGCATGCATGTGTTTTTATATAGTTCTTCATGGCTGTACATGGGTGTGTGTGTGTTTGTGTGTGTGTGTGTGTGTGTGTGTGTGCGTGCCCATGTGTGTTCCCGCATATAAACCCTCATTCAGATAGACCCCGGTCCAACTTCGGCGGTGGCCCGCGGCCACATGGAGTGGTCTGATAGAGCACTGGAGTCTACGGGAGTCACACACACTGCTGTCGTATGGCGGGGCCTCTCTTATCGGAGCCGCCAGCACGGTAAGCTAGGATTAGCATCTAGATCTGCGAAGACTGGACGTCAGCACAGGGGACAATGGTGACAGAAGAGAGGAGGTTGCGGGACGAGAAGATGGAGATAGAGGGTGTGGGGGTTGGGGTGTTAGAGGAGAGAGAGGGATGTCATACTCACCAGTAGAGCAAAGAGCAAAATGTCTGCCATCCCCCACTCACTCAGTTGTTTTCTTTCCTTTTCTTGCTCTTTTACACCATATTGTTCCCATTTCTTTCACTTCCTTTGTCCCCGTGGACACAGTCCATGAGAGCAGCATGTGCGTGGCCATGCCTACTTGGACTTTTTTGGTGGTCTGATGTGGAGGATGTACTTCAAAACCACAGAAACATCACACTCATGGAGCAGGCTAAGTGGGCCCTGTTTTTGAAGTCTTTCTTTGAAATAAGCGAGGCAATCCCTTGGCCCAGGGATCATATTCTATTTACGTTCTCTTTGCCAACGACACAGGCGACGCTGGCCAAATTCACAAAAGAAGATCCACATTGGAAAATCCGGCTAATCCCTGATTGAAAGTTCATGTGTTGGCTTCGATGGATAAGCTCTGGCAGATTTTCCCAGGAAAGTAGAGTAAAGGAAAAAAAAGGCAACAAAACTGGGATCCTTTTTGGTTAAAAAGTGGAGTCAGTGTCAGTGGCAGGCAAGCAAAGCTCATGTCCGCTTGTCAAGAGTTGCCTTTCATGCTCGGGGCCACAGTGGCTTCTCTCTTCTCGACCTGAAGGGAGAGGTTATGTCGTCATCTTCAGAAGTGGCTGGGGTTAGTGGTTTGCTCCAAAGGTTGACCTCAGACGAGGCAGTCAGGACTGATGCTACCTTAGTTTATTTAGCTCTTTTCCCTCTTATTTCTCTGTCCATTTATTGTGTTCTCAATTTTGCATCCATTCCTTCCTTTCTCATGTTCCCAGTCTGTCTCTCCTTCTTTTCCTCCATCCTTCCCTCCCTCCCTCCTTCCCTGGCTGCCTCTACCCTGCTGCCTTTCTCCTCTCTCTCTTCCAGGGGTGGTGGCTATGGCTAGAGAGCCTGCACAGATGGCAGGCCAGCTTGCCTTCAGGGGAAGGGCTCCACAGCTTAAACTTCCTCCATTTTTCCTCTTTTCTTCTTCTCTTTTCTTCAGCTCAAACTTTTGGCCTGCAACTTTTCACGTCTGGCGAGCCTTTATCTCGGCGTGCATGATGTGAGGGGGAAGGCAGGGTCCTCGAAGGGGGCGGGCTATCTCAAACGCATGAGCTGTCTTCAGATCAATAGGGGCCATCAGTATCAGTGGAAACCCAACAGAGAGGCCAGTAGAGTGTCAGTTGCGGCTCTGCAGGGCCATTGACTGGCCGATAATCTGACACTTGAAATTGTCACATTTCAAACCTAAATCCCATCATTCTACGGAAGGCAATGCATCTTTCACTCTGAGCCGTGTTGATTGATAAATAGTGCAACCACTAGTGAGGCCTCTCTGCTCAGATTCTCATATCCAGTCATTTTTGCTGCTTCTTAACAGGTAAGCAAAGGCTTCACTCAGTCAGACAATGGAAGCCTTAACAAGCACAAGTATTAGTACAAGTCAGAGATTCCTACTATGTGTTAACAAGAATCCTCTAGATCGATGTCTTCCTGAGATGACCCTGTGATAATGGTAATATTACGTTTCGCTATCTCTCCACAGATCATTTCACACTTGAGTCAATGTGAACAATGTTCCTCTAATGGCTTGCTATACTTAAAGCTGTCACCACCATAAGTGGCCTTGTTAGCTGTGGCCCCTTGCCTCTTCATGGGATCAGCCCAACAACTTGACCTGTGTCAAGTGATCACTGATAGCCACCCCTCTGTTTTAGGTCTCCTCCCATTCAACACAGTGGGACTCTTTAGATTCTCAGAACTTCTGACAGTGTACAGCAAATCATTTTAATTCAGTCCTGCCTGTGATACTGTAATACTCCACTAATTGCATAGGAAAAGACATACACTGAAGGTAAGTTTACATAGTGCAGTCGTTCCCAAAGTGAAGACAAGGCTGCTGCAAGGTTTATAACCAGTTCTTCTTCTTTTTTTAAAATCAACCATTTACTGTAAACATTTTTTAAAAATATCACTTAAAAGTAAATGTGACATTTACACTGACTACATTTTCCATATCAAAATTGGGATTATAACTCTGGTGACATAAGCAAAATGAAAAGCAGAAAATTAAATATGCTGTTAAATGTACATTTACAGACAGGATTGTCACTGGAAAATAGAGCTCAAAGAGGTGCGATACATTTCAGCCCTAACTATACTCATGAATATCAAACTGAAATCAGCGAGTGATTGAGACGATGAGAGTCATTTAATCTCTATCCGGTAGTGAAAAACATTTTTACAATAAACAGAATTAAAGAGAAAAATCAGGAGATAGTCCTGGATTAAACTGTGGTGCATGAAATCATAACTGCGATCCCATATTGTTATTAAATATTAAAGCGTTGGTTAACAAAAATTCTGGGGAAAAAACCCTAAAAAACAAATGAACTTTTCTCACTTCCCTCTAGTCGTATCTAGCGACACAGATAGTTTTTTGGTCAGATTTTTGCCTCCACCCCAAAACAACATTTTATTGATTGGCAACACATACACATATAAAATTTGGTTGAATCACAGCATGTGAACATACCCACACACCTCCTTTTCTCTAAACCCAGGACTTGTTTTTTCACTCTCTGATAGTGAGATATTATTTCTGCTCTATAGAAAATATTATATAGGTTTTCTATTTCATATTTTTTTCAGAGCTGTTTTGATCAATACAGTAGCTGTGTAAAAATGGATGTTATGGGCTATTAGATGTGGGGTGAATGTGAGAATAAAGCCCTGAAAGGGAAAGCAACATATAAGGAGATTTTGTTTCAGCCGTCCTGTTTTTGCAGGGGAACGTCTTAGGCCTAATAATAATAATAGTACTTTTTAGCAGTTTTCATTAATCTAACTGTGGTAGTGTTGTCATTATGCTGCAGATGAGGTTTTGTGTGAGAATTAACACTCACCTTGACCTGTGACTCGCACTCTCAATTACGCATAAAATTCTAATTATATAGAGAGATTATAACGTTTTTAAATATGATTGCAGCATTTAATACACTTTAAAAGTTGTACGTGCCGGTAGACTGGCTGTTTTTTTTAAACACAGTTCCTAATTAAAGCTTAGAGAGGATTTGTCATCAGTGTGCTTCAAGCATGTCCTAATTCTCATTTTCATAAAACATCTGTGAAATAGTCTATATTTAACGCATGTGATGGTTATTTAATGCACTTTTTATGCTTGTCTCACGGACATCTTCATGTGCTGAATATGTACTATCAGCACAGCCGAGGGACTCAAGCACCCTTTTCAAACATCGATGAGAGCAGAGAGGTAGCGTGCGTGCTGATATATGAGAGGAAGACAGACAGAGAGAAAGAGATAAAGAAAGAGACAGACAGGGAAGGGAGAGGAAGAAGGGGATGAAGGAGAGTTGAAAAATGATTCCGGACTTTGTCAGAGAAATCAATTGAGAAACACATAGACACGGGCAGCAAATTGGGTGATAAGGCTCTCGTGTCCTCCCCCTCCTTAACGAGGAGCACTGAAGCATGAGGGTAAATAAAAGAGACATCTCTCTCTTTCTATCTTTCTTATGTTTTCTCTCTTACACATACTCTCGTTCTCCTAGCTGCTCTGTTGTTCCCTCTTCTCGCCATTCCCCGTGTCTGTTTCATTAGACTCTTTTCTATCTCTTTATCTCTCCGTATCGATACATTTATGCATGTTAATCACAGTTGACAGGATGACAGGACGATGCTGTGACTCCAGTCTTTGCATGTGCACACATTGTGCATGTGTGTGCAAGGATATAATGTAATCTGAGAGGCCTATCCTCTGTTACCAGGTTTGGGCGAGGGCGACCAGAGGTTGTGGCGGCATATGCCCGTACTTTGTGTAGAACAATGCAAGCAGGCAGGCAGTCGGAGCTCGGAGGTATTCTGCAGGTGTCGCAGAGAAGGACCCTTCTGTAGCAGTGTGTCTTGGACCCGATCTCCACAAAGCTGCCTCTCCCGCTGCCAGATGGACCCATGCTTTTCCCCACACTCTTGCTCTCACAGCTAAGACCTAGGCTTTTCTCCCTCCTTTTTTTTCTCCCCCTCCCTACAAAAGAAAAGCGCTTTGGCTGAAAGAAAACCACAGCTGAATTTTATGGTGCCGCTTCTTTTGCCAAGCTGATTTTACAATTCAAAGGGACAGAGTGCATGGAAATGCTGTTTTCGAGCTGCGTCGTCGCTACGCCTTTTAGATGCAAGTTTGCATTGGCAGATACGTTTGCCACACTAATATTTCCCTTCCCAGTGTGAAATCTTGATAATATCCAGACTTGCAGAGAAACACAGCTCAGTGTGTTTAGAGTGTGCTTGGAGCAGATCTTCTGGGGTGTAATTCCTACAAGGCCTCAATAAGGTGACAGCAGTGTCAGCGCTAAACGTGATCACACGGTCTATAGACATCATGAGTTACACATCAGTGTGTGTGTGTGACTGGTATGTGTACGCCAGTGAATATGCGCCAACACACACTCAAATACTGGCACACATTCTTTGGCACATATATCACCAAGCACAAAATTCATTAAGTTTTAACAACGCCCTCCCCTTACCTTAAATAACTGAACGAGATGCAACACAACTTCAATCGCACGACCCCGATACAGCTACACCTCGCACCGAGCAGAGGGAGCACTCACTTACTCCGGGGACAGAATTAACATCCAATTTCCCACTTCTCATTACAATTCAATAAAAGCCAATCTGCTTTTACCTTTAGAGCACTGTTTTGGGTGGATGCTTTCAGGGGGCCCCACTCCACTCTGAGCCCAATTAAGAACATTTAAACATATTAAAATCTCCCAAGCTCTTCACTGTCCTGATTACTGCTTAAATATAATCTGCTTTTATATCCTCTCTCTGCCTCTTTGACTCATTTTTCCTCTAAAATTATATCCGTCAGTGATGATTTTTTTCCTCTAGAGGGGATTCAGGGTCAGGCGAGTAAGTATCTCTACCTTTCATGCAAAGATATTGAATTGCCAAGTGGAGAGTGAACTCTGCCTGTCTCGCACTTTCTCACACATATTCTGCCTTTTCTTTACAATCAGCCACTTATTACAGAGAACACAGATACACACACACACACACACACACACACACACGCTTAACTTAACAGCATTTAACATCCACCCTCAGCCTCTCGCCCTGTTATTCTTAGCATTGACGAGAATATATGGTGTGTTTGAAGAGGTGCATGGATGAATATTGATGTGTATAAATGTTTCTGCTAAAAAGGCCTCACGATCGCTCAGTTGTTCTGTCACATCCATCATGGCAAATCCACTTTGCTCATCTCTACAAGTATGCCATCTGATGGGCATGGCTAAATGGGCCACAAGTCGCATCCAAGTGTGGAGTCAAACTGAGGGCTCACACAAACGCATGTTAACCCCTTATTTACATGATACTGATTGTAACTGTGGCCATTCAGTGTTGTGTAATCAGTTTTAAAACTGCTGTTGATGCAGTGCCTGAAACCTTCCCTGATAATATTAAGCCTGTGCTGAGGAAACACTGGCTTGTTATTTGGTTTTATCTTGTTTAGATGGCTTAATGAATTACCAGAAAATATATCTATAACACATGTAATTCATGAAGCAAAGAGTAGTTTATTTCAACTCAGACAGATAATACTAATAATTCTATATGTATACAAAAATCTCTTTCTACTCTTCTTCGGGATCTACACTTTCATTTCAGCTCAAAATGATTGCTTCCTCCATTTTGGATTCTGTGGCTCCCTGTTCGCTCAAAGGTCAGTACTGTTGAGATGGCTTGCTTCACTTCACAATTGCCTCAAAAAGAAATCTTTGATTTTGCCATTACAAACACTGCGTTGGCGTTTATGTTTCCCACTGTAAATGTTTTGAGAAACATTTTGTTTCCAGGGCCTGGAAGTAAATATTAGCCTAGAAGTAACAACTGTACCTCACCTGCAACAGGGAAACCGGGTCTCCGTCCTGAAGACAGACCTGGGAAGGGAACTCACCTGTGTGTGGTCCCATGGTGTCCAAATGGGCACAGCCTAAAGAAACTGCATGAAGCTGCTGCCCGGTGGGCCCACCACCCATGGGGATAAGGGTAAACAGAACATGGAGGCCCCTGCCCATGAGGTCCGGAGGAATTTCACGCACATCTCATGGGAGGCTGTGGACATGGAATCTGAGTGAGCCATGTTGAAAGCCTCCGTTGTGGAGGCGGCTGTCAGAATATGCGGTCAGAACATTGTCGGTGTCTGTTGTGGAGGTGAACTGAGAGCCCGTTGGTGTACATCAGGGTAGAGGGAAAAGGGTAAAGCTGAAAATAGAAGCCTTTTGGGCTCAGTTGACTCAGTGGTCTCCTGAAGCAACAGACAGGGATCGGGGGGTCAGAAGGGCTGCACCTTTGGTGCTCGCCAAAGCAAAAACCCGGATGTGGGAGGAATTTTGGAAGACTATGGGGAAGGAACTTCTGTTGGCACTGAGGAATTCTAGCAAACCATTCAGGAATGGCAATGACTCAGAAAGAGATAGCGAAGGTTGGCTTAGGCTGTGTTCAGTAGAGTAGGAGAACTGCTGACCCTGATTGGGGGTATTGTCGAGAGAGTACTCCAGAACCCGACAACACATCCTCTGTGGAGGAGGCAGAGTTTGAAGACTTAGGAGTACCCTTACCCATATCCCAGACAGAGGTTTTTGAGATAAGAAGCTCCTCAGCAGCAAGCTGGCTGGATATGAGATGCAATGTAAGATGAGATTCTGAAGATTCTAGACATTGTTGGACTGTCTGGCTGACACACCCTTTAATGTTGGAGATCGGGGGACAGACTCCTAAGGTACACTATAGGCCATCTTCACAAAGGTGAGTTGACAGTGGCTCGGTGGAATAATCTCGTAAATATAGATAAAACCAATTTAAAAATTAAACCAAAGATGCCAACCCAGACATTCCAGTAAAACAGCATAGTTAACAGTATCAACTGCAACAGTTAGAGATCTAAAAGAACTGAAACTAAGGATTTTCCAGTATCAGTGGGAACCAGCATATCATTCATTATTTTAAGGCGCACAGACTCTGTGCTGTGGTTTGCCCTAAATCCAGTTTGAAATGTGTCAGAGTCTGTTTCTGTTTAAAAAAAGCAATCAATTGTTGAGCAACTTTTTCTAGAACTATAGACAAAAAGGACATTTTGGAAATTGGTCTGAAATTATCCAGGGAGTTATGGTCTAAAGAGGGTTTTTTTTAGAAAGAGTTGGAAAAAATGCATCCTTCAAATAAGCAGGGACAGAATCAATCAATAATGACGTGTTAATTATGGAGAGAATATCGGGACTGACAGATCCATATACTCCTTTTAGAAATCTCACAGGCAGGATGTTTAGAACACACAAAGAGAGTTTCATTTTATTTATCACCTCAGTGAGTATCAATAGATATTGTGTCAAAGGACTTCAAGAAGAAAGTAGTTTTGTAAGAAATAATTGTGTCCTCTGCAGGACGGGGAATATGCATTCTGATACGAAAGACTATGTTGACAAAGTTTAAAAATTCTTTACATTTCTTAGGGTCAAGTCTTTATATAATTGGAGGAACCTTTTTGGCGTGGTTAATTATAGTGAACAAATCCCTGGATTTTTTGGATATTCGCGGGAAGGATCTCAAGGCCGGCTGGGAGGAGGTCTCTGGTTTGGTGTGTCAGCCTCATCAGACTGACCTTCAACATATAATGGGGGAAATGGCGGATTGCTCCATCTGGGTGAGGGCAAAATGGACTGTGAGATGAACAGATGCATTGTACTGGACTGTTGTGGTGAAGAGAGAGCTGACCAGGAAGCCTTATTTACCTTAAAACTTTCCATTTACCAGTCAATCTATGTTCCAGTCCTCACCTACGGTCATGAGCAATGGGTAGTGACCAAAAGAACGAGGTCATGGATACAAGCTGCCAGAATGAGTTTCCTCAGTAGGGTGGCTGGGCTCACCCTTAGAGATAGTGTAAGGAGCTCAGACATTTGGAGGGAGCTCGAAGTCAAGCCACTCCTCCTTCGTGTCATAAGGAGCCAGTTTAGGTGGTTCATGCATCTAATCAGGATGCCTCCTGGGTACCTCCCCTTGGAGGTTTTCCAGGCATGTCCAACTGGCAGGAGACCCTGGGATCGACCCAGAATACGCTGGAGGGATTATATATCTCATCTGGCCTGGGAACGCCTCAGGATCCCCCAGGAGGACATTGAAAACATTGTTGGGGCGAGGGACGTCTGGACTACTTGCCGGCTGCCATCGCGACCCGGCTCTGGATAAGTGGAAGAAAATGGATGGATGGTGTCCCAGGGCCTCTTGTTTTTTGAAAGCTGGCCTGACTAGTCCACCTGAATGGAATGAAACAGTCATTCATGTTGTTAGCAACACCTGGGCTTTTCCTGCTATGACAAGACAAAATGTAGTCTGTAAAATAAGCCTATAGAGGAAGGGTTTGACTGTGTTGTCAGGTGCAAGGTGCATTTTATCACAACCATGTTGAAGAAGAGATCCATGAATTACATTCATTCCCTGCATAACACTTGTCCCATGTGCATGGGGTTTTAGTTGACAAAGGATTAGGTGCTGTTTCATGTATTAAGATGAATATGTTGATTACTTGTGTGCTTTGCCACTTAATGCTATTCACTCAAGTGTAAGTAAGCACACAGTGTGACATGTCAGACAACAGTCTCCTGTAGTGGCTAAAGAGGGGTGTATGAGCAACATGTGCACATAGATGTGGATTTAGACTTTCATGATCTCTGTACTTTCTTAACTCACGACTCATTCAGTGATTAAATCGTAATCACAGCAGGACAATGAAATCAAGGGCATTAAGCCCATAACATTTGGGCAATTAAATGTAAATGTACTTTTTAATCTGAAAAGTGACATGGATGAATAAAATGAAAACAAATAGGTTTGGTCAAGATGACTTCTTAAATTGGACACCCAAAGGTCACACTTCTGCTGACCTATCATTACAGCCCCACTGAGATTAAAAAGAATATTCTGCGGGCACATCTGCTCGCTTAAAGACAGCCGAACTTCAAATAATTCGTGACACGTACTGCAAAGCCGTGTGTAAGTCAGGCATGTAGAAAAGGCATCTTAAATTATACCATACAAACTCCAGTGTCTCATTAATATTACAGGGACTATTCTTTGACTTCATTTCATTTAATTTTTCCGTCTGAGTGGGGACAAACGTTGAAGCAGGGAGGAATTATAAGGTGTGCAAATCACATTTTAGGGTTCAGTGTACAGAGGAACCACTGAATTGTTTTAACCTTTCCGTCTCCACTTCTTCTTCTGTCTCCTCTCACCTTTTTAAAAGTATATATTTATTTTTTACCGCTTTCATCTGGATTCATTAATTTTGTTGCTGCTTTTCATTGTTAGATTAATGCAAACACTGAGATCACCTGTGTTAACTATTCTGACTTTTTGCCACAGTATACAGATCTACAATATAAATCATATATTCTGTACTCTCTTTTGAGTGTGTGCTATCTCTCTCTGTGTGTGTGTGTGTGTGTGTGTGTGTGTGTATAATTGATGATATGTCTCTCTGTACATCTACCAGTCAGACTGCTATTATCTCTCTGTCTACATAAACAAGGAACTTCTTTGCATACAGCCAATAAAATCATTTACTTTAAACTGTATTACCATAAAGCAGTAATGTAGATGGTAAATGGCTGAATTTATATAGCATTTTATCCAAATTGCTTTACAATTTGCCTCTCATTCACTCATTCACACCCAGACACCAATGGCAGCAAGCTACCACGCAAGGTGCTGGCCTGACCATTGAGAGCAGTTTGGGGTTTGGTGTCTTGTCCAAGGACAGTTTACATACAAAAGGGGGAACCGGGGATTGAACCCTGTGATTGGTGGATGAGCTGCTTTACCTGCTGTGCAGCCACCGATACATTAACACTACTTGTAATGTTACTGGCTCCTTAACTTGGTCACTTTAGATTCTAATGGTGTGGTCCTTGTTCTTGTAAGCAGTGCTGTGAAGGTTGAGTGATGCAATAGAGGACATTTTTTGTTTAGTTTTTTCTTGGATATTTTGAGCGTTGGGCATTGCACACCTATTAGAACACAAGAGTGCAGGGGACACTAGTAGGATGTGTTGATAATGAATGGAAGTAAAGCAGTGTACGCTACTCTTTATACCACCGGCACATTACTTTTCTAAAAACAAATAAAAACATGCTAACCCTGCAAGTTTTAACATGACAAGTGTAGACGATATAAGTATTTCAATGTATTTGTGATTTTTTTTCTTACACACGAAAATAGAAACAATTTTGGTTGGAATTTTATTGCAGATTTTTTTTAATAGCTCCTTCCTGTGAAACAAATAGATTGTGTTTTTTTCATGTAATTTCTGAGAATTTTTTTTATTATTCAATACTCAATATGAACAGGATCATTGAAAACAAAGCAATAAAAATGACCACAAAAGCCACTAAACTGACTAACAACTCCAAAGGGGCAGCTTGTGTCTAAACATTTTCGTCATCATTTTAAAAGGCTTTATTTCCTTGTGGCTTTTACTCTATATATCAAAACTGAGGTCATTGGCTCTCACATTAAAGATTCATAAAACCAGTACTAGGGATATGGAGAATTTATGAAACACTCACTCTGCCTGCTTATTACTGTAAAATTGCTGATATGCCAGTGGGTGACAGTATAAGAAAACGATGATACATTTTTCTGCATACTGGAGCCACTGGAGATGCAAAAGAGTTGTGTGGAGCACTCGGTAATGGAGGGCATCAGAGTAAGCGGATAAGTATTTCGATGCTAATATCGCCAACCTGACGATCTCTCACATACAATACCAGTCTTACACCCTCCCCACCACCAACACCGCCGCCACTGTCTACGGAGGATCATTATGCATGGAAATGACTGGTGTCTGAGAGAGCTTGTTTAAACTGAGAGAAAACAGAGACAAGGCAGTGCTGAGGAGAGATGGAAGGATGGAATAGATGAAAAGACTTAACTGTTTACTGTCAATGAGGTGAGATAAATCCTGTGCGTGTTTGAAGGAGATGGATAGACGGATGAATGAAGGGAGGGAGGGAGGATGGGGGCAGATAAGTTAAATGACCTATATATATGTGTAGTTTTACTGTTTATGAAATGGAACTAATGGTGTCAGAGGTGGGATATTCTGTCTTCTCAACGATATAGGAAATCTCTTTTTCTATTCATACAAAGATGGCCTGATCGTGTGTGTGTGTGTCCATTTCTATGTACTCTTACACACTTGTGTGTCATTGGATACTGTAGGTGTGTGTCCATCTTTGTTTCTGTATGCATTTGTGCCCATTGTGTGCAAGTGTGTGTGTGTGTGTGTGTGTAAAAATTAATCAAAGCGGGGGCGATGATGAACAGTTTCTGTAGAATTCTGTCAAAGGTTAAGAGCTAGTTATTTTTAAGAATGACATGAATCTCGGGGAGACAGTGATTGCCTAAATGACCACTGTAATTACCAATTACTTCTTGAAGCAGAGAATATATTCACGGCATGTAGCCAGCTAAATACAGACAGGCATTAGCCCATTTACGTACTAATGCACATAATTTAGATCCTGAAAAGGGCAGATGGGAACACAATGGAAGATATAATAGATACAGTCTAATATCATTCCAAAAAGAATATTCGATTCATAGGAGATGAATATTACTTTGTGTCAGATTGTTTTTCCATAAAACATTCAAAATATATTCCATCTTTCTTGCTCTCCTTCTTGCTTTTCTCCCTCTCTCTTGTTCCCTTTTGTATGCCGCCGCCATCATGCTGTGATCATTAACGAAGGGTACTGCAAAGGAGACTTGTGTGGAGACACTTGCCTGTTTGGCAGGCTGTTATCCCCCTTCTGCATTAAATGACAATGAGGGCTTGACACGTTTCACACAACTAGCCTGGCATCGCACACTAGTTACCTGGCCGTGTCTGTGGCGCACAGTTCAGAAGTTAAACTTTCACAGTGACGCCCACAAACAACAAAAAGGGGCGAGAATCAGAGAGAATATATATCGTTCGGATCCTGACTTGATTTCTCTCTGTCAGCCTGCGACCAGAGACGGGGAGAGACAAGGGGAGATGAGGAGGAGATGGGGACGGGGAGAACAGAGGAAGGAGAGATAACAATGGCTGACAGGCCTGACTGGCGAAAGGATATTTACTAAATTAGACATAAACTGCAACGCTCGGCATCTCCGTAAAGGAACTTGTAAAGTCTCATAAATAAGTAAAGCCAAATGACAGAGATGGAGCACGCAAACAAAAGTGGTGTACAAAATCCGACTGCGAGTGTGAGTGCATACTGTATGTGTGTGCTTGGGATGTTTTTGGGTTTGGGATAATGAGTTGTCATTTTGCTGCTCTCCTCCGCTCAACAACAACCTTTTCCCCTCTCTCTTACACTACATATTGCTCTCCTCCTCTCCACCCTCGTCTCTAACTCTCACTCTGTCACCTCTGCTATTGTCAGTCTTGCGAGTCCCTCTTTGGCAGGATAATAGGGACACATATTTGCTCTCGACGTAATCTTGTCTGTGTTCTATCTGATAAATACTTGGAGAAGAAGCTGATTATTATAGTTGGCGGTGGGGATCAAAGGGAGATGCGCCGAGAGAGGGGCGAGTGTTTTGAATCCAAACTTTGAGCATATGACTACACCCTCCTCCTCCTCCGCCTCCTGCTCCCCTCACCACATTGCTCGCTCGTTGCAAAGTCATGTCCGTGCCGGCCGCGACCCGTTTGAAAGGGATTAGCTTATTCCATGTGGGGTTTTTCTTCAGCAAGTGCTGGCACTACATAGAAAGCAAATCCATAGGGGCCCTGGGATTCACATTGTAATAGTAGTAATAGCTATGGGGAAAAACACACTCTCGCTTCTGAGCCGTTTGAAAAGCTAGCCCTCTCTCTCCGCCAATATATTATCTCACACCCTTCATCCATACACAGCCCCATCACAGAATGTGTCAGGATTTAAAGCGGGACAGGATATTTTTAAGTAGCAGAAACAAAGTGTGTTGACTGTTTATTTCTTTCACTTGCTTCCTGTCATCTCTTGCCAAAGCTGTTTAGCAGCAGCATTGTCACTCCTCTCTTCGCCACCGGCTCCATGCTCTCACTTCTTCTTCCTCTTTTTTTCTTTATCTTTAAACAATACCTGCGTTTTACAGTAGCAGCACTTTTTTAGCTGTGTCTTTATTTTCCTTCTTTTTTTTTGGCATCATCACTTTTTGTTGGCAGTTGTCTTCAATAGTTAATGCCTCAATGAAAAGGGGTGACAAACAACAAACCGTTGCAAAAGAGAGGTTTATTTGTTACGTTCTGGAAGTGAGTTTGCCTTGCTACACCATGTTCATTAACCCTTTACCAGATGCCCTTTGGCAAGGAAAAGTCCGCCGCAGGCTATCTAAAATGATCATATTATCTTATTAATCATACAGTGGATTTTCTCATTCACTTTCTTGATCTTGCATATCAATGCTTTGACCTGGGACTCTTTGTTGTTTACAAGTATTTTTTGGTTACTTTTGGAAACAGCACTTCATCCTCTTAATTATTAAAAGTTGAATTCAGAAGCAGCAAGATACACCCTTTCTCAGTTCAACACACTTGGGAGTTTTACGGTTTCAGTTTTTGTCTGGAATGACCAGTAGCTTGTTGGGGTAATGTTAGGAAACCTTAGCCAGATTTTGCTGTGTAACATCTGTACAGATGACTGAAGCGCTACTATTACACTACACAATTTTCAATTTATAATTATCATGTAATTGTCACTTGTGTCTTCAGAGGCAGTGGCAGCAGAAGTTCCATAGTTTTGCTTATGTAAACATCACTCTTGCAAACAGAAAATCAGTGATATCTAGAGGGATCTCTCAGGTCAGATGACAAATCTGACAGTGCTGTGCTTCTTCTTTGAGGACATTGTATTTCCCACATATTAGAACAAATTCCTTACTCTGTAATTTAGAAGAAAGTCAGACTCATTTTATCTTGAGATTAGCCTGATATTACAAGGATATTAGACATCTTACAGATTTTTCATAGCACCCAGCTGATATGTGTTTTCTTGCACCCTTGAACCTTTTTTTGCTCTGTGTTGCTAACAGCTTCATTTTTTTGCATTTAAAACAACAGACAACATGTCCCATCTGATCGTAGCCCAAAGCCTTGTTTGGAAAGGATTTGTTTTACAAGGGAAGGTGGACTAAAATAATAATTACTAGAGCGTGTCATTTCTGTCCGGAGTGCAGAAAAAATGTGCCACTAATCTTCATGGATTGTGTGCACCACCGGCAGTAGGAATTGTGGGACACCCAGTGATAATCAGTCTCAAAGGTGAAGGGTATGGATTCTAATAACATTTTAAAAATTTGCATGCCTTGAAAAAAAAAAACAGATTTCTTGAACAATTGAAAAGTCAACAGCAACAATTTTGATAATCCTTTATTTATTTAATGCAAAAGTCTATCATGTTAAATGTGTTTTCTTTCGGGTATTCTATTATACTTAATTGAATATCTGTTCTGTTTTGGTTTGTTGGACAAACATGAGAAAAGATTTGGACAATCTCTTTGGGAGCTTGTGATGGATATTTTCCCCAAATTTTATATGATAAATGATTAATCAAGAAAATAATAAACAGGTTTTTCAATTATTAAAATAATTGTTAGTTGCAGCCTCAATATTGTTTGTAATAAAATCAAGTTATGCATGACATATACATTTTGATGTATATCAATATCTAAACTGATTTAACTGTTTCCTGAGACCATATTAATGCTTAGTATTACAGATGAAATCAGAAAATCTTAAAAATCACTCTACGCACAGTCTTTAACAAATAAATCTAACCTTGATCGGGCACTGGATTGGTTAGTTAAAAATATTAACACCAGTCCTTACTGACTCTTTTCTCAACCGTAAATTATTTTAATGTGTGTTTTTAATAATCTAGTAATTATGTTTTGTGATCACATCATTATTGTGACCTTTGCATTCTTAACTATCAGTTATCTGTAATGTTGGTGATCTCAGATGTGAAGCTCAATCTTTTTATCTACGATACATGATAAGAGTGTCTAACACATGCAAATGAGACCGGAAACAGTAAAAAGATCATTTTAGTGAAATTTAGCAATCAGTAAAAGCAAAGCACTGTTACCACTGCAGATAAGCATGAGTGCAACATACTAACCCTGATATCCATGAGCACAGAAGTAAGTGGTGGCTGTGAAGCCATGGCATTTGAATGACACATTGATGGCCACGGCTCGTACGTGGCATGCCAAGAGTCCAGAAGATAGAACCAGTCTGGATCGGAGCGGGCCAAGAGCTTAGTGGGGAGTCCACAAACTGCTCAAAGCTGACATTTGTGCCTCCAGGAGGTACGCAAACAGGGATAGACAGACAGTCAGATCCAACTACCCTCCAACACCCCCCCCTCCCCCCAACCCACCCAGTTGTCTTCATCTCTCCATCAATCTCATTTAATTGTTTTTCCATTGGAGATGTTGTACATAAATAACTCACTGTACATTATTCCTACTCCTCTGTTCTCTCCAGCAGAAGTGCCATTTTGAGAGCAGGCCCTGTCTTTGGCTGTCTGGGGGACGGTAGGGAAACTGCTGATGTGCTGTGGATCGTTTTTCCTCCAATAGCGCTGGAGTTCATTTAATGGGCTCAGGTTCTTGTTAAATCACGCAGACTGATTGCTTTTATGTACTACTGCACTGACTTTTCCATTTCGCCACAAAATAAACAAAGTGTTTAAATATGGAGTACGGGGGTGGGGGGAGGTGGTGAAAGTTGTGCATGAATGTTAGAACATGAACAATCACAAAATCAAATTTTCTGAGGAGAACAAAAGGAATCATGTATATTTGATGATAGCAACATATCCTCCAAAAGCAAACCAATATCTTTTATGAGTGCAGGACACAGGCATATGTCTTACTGTGGATCCTCGCTATTACTTCCAACTTAATTCATAGAACCCATATTAAAAAAACACTATGGCTTGTCTGCCAGGTACTAACTACAGCTGACAACATGAAGGCAAAACTTGTGTGTCTCAAGTATGTTAAGCCTTATCATGCTAAGAAAAACCTCTTACAGAAGCATCAAATTATTGCTGATAATATACAGTTCACTGATCTTCTAAGCTTTGAAAATTAAAGCGTTTGACACAGCCCCTCTAAGGTCACTCATCATTTAGCAAATTTATTAAAAAGACAAATGTAAGCTTTCTTCAAAAAAAGAGCAGCTCTAATATTCATGTAAACTGCCTGGGAGGCTACATCTTTTCCTACTCAAATATGGATGGACGACATTTAGAATTATTCATTGTCCATCAATGTTAAAGGTTTGTCTACCTCAGAGTTTTTACTGACAAACACAATATAGTTTAAAAACTGAGATCGCTGATACTGCTACAGGTGTGTTCAGACAGAATGCAAGTCAAATTTAGAGGCGGCAGAATCGCCCTCAAAGTCAATGGAGAGATGTGACTGGATACGTTAGGCACAAAGGGTGATGAAATGTTTCAGCTTCCGTTAAATATGGGAAAAAGACAAATGAGAAACAAATCTAAAGAGTTTCTGAGAGAGCAGATTTATTTGTCAACAGTGCAATGAACAAGATGCCCCAAGGCTATCTTTTGAGATGCCAATGTGTCCATCTATAGCTTTTTCATTTCATCATTGCCACCATGTCATCCTCCATTTTGTTCACATCTGCCTCCCCATGTGAGATCACGTGAGACGGTGCTTTCCTGTGGCATGAAAAGCATTATAACAACCTGTTGTGCATGATGTGTCATTATTTTCAAATCTTGCAGTGGGTGCATGTGACATCGAGGAAGTTTCGGTGAAGATTCAGCTCGATTTCCAAATCTGTTTTTAAAACTCCTCTTCTCTGAGCCCGACTTAAATAACAGAAACACTAACCAGCAACAGAAATAAATCCCTTACTCCACATCACCTCCACTCTTTATTCTCTGTGATTCATAGTGCCCTCATAGCAGTGTGTATTTCCACTGTCCTGACTTAATAGAGTCTAACTACAGACAACCAGTGACGGTTCAACAGAGTGGGATCTGTGTGATCAACAAAACTGTTCTGCGTGGTGCCAACCAGCTCTGATGACTTTCGTAAGGATGCTTTCCAACAAAATTATGCAGCGCGCCATGAAAGTGGTATGCATCCACTTTATTAAGGGCTCTTTGTTTAAAGCTGTTGCTCGCCATGTGTCATTGACTTTAATGCCTTATAAATACCATTGATATATTAAATTGGTATTACACTGCCATATTTTTATCATCTCTGAGCTTGTTTCTGGCACTTTTATATCAAGAGGGAATGAGAGAAAAAAGGAAAGATGAAAAAGCCTCTGCCAGTTTTTTTTTTTTTTTTTTTGGAGAAGGCTGATGGTGAGTTCTGTTCATTTCACTCAGGGCACTTTGTGTTGATAGCTTACTGTGCACATAAGAAGCGTGCAGTGCTAGAAATAATTGTTCTTTTCATGGTAAGAAAGGCCATATCAATTAAGGGTAAATAGTCTCCTTAGTTATTACAGGACAGCTCAGTGGCATGCCGTCAATTGTACTTTGTTCCCGTGCTTTTTTTCCACTGTCTGTGCACAAACTGTATTTAAGCCTTGTGATGCTGTTCGCAGTGTTTAACATGAAAAATACTCACAATATGTGCTTGTTTGTGAGTCATTGTGTAATGGCTGTTCATAGAAAAGGAGGAGATGGTAATTTAAAAAAAAAAGTGTTCAAAGAAAGTATTCATTTTCTACTTTTAACAGTTCTTTGTGGATGGCATGCTTTAACCAATTACACAACAGTAACAGTTGGTCTGTCTATTGAAGGTTGAGTCTGGCTCTTTGTTTTTCATTTTGCTCTGAAGCTCAGGCGTACATACTGTAGGCCTATTATTTCTCATTGCCTGGGGACTTGATCTTGAAAGGAAACAGTCATATTGCATAGAATATAAGCAGCGAGAAATCATCGGGGAATACAGGGATATGTTTGAAATATCCACAAGTTGGCTCCTTCATTGACATAATGTGATTGTATTACATCCTCAAACATTTGCTGCAAAAATAGATGTGTCTATTCTTACCTCGCAGATCATTTTTTTAATCTCAGCATTTCATATTAGGGATGATGCTCTACATTCTTCTCTTATGTATTTCATAATGTATATGCATCAGTGCTGCTCCTCGGGCCCATGTTTGATATTCTACAATATGTTTAATGTATATGCAGAGTGCCTGAGCTAACGCCGTATCATAACTAAGACATCAGCTACCTGAACTAAACTCAATCCACTGTATAATTGAGTCTCAATAGACGTAACATTAAACAAATAGAAAAGATACAACTCATAGGGCAAATAAGCTCTCATCTAATTGTTAGAATTGGGTCATATATCAGTCAGAGCAGTGCACTCAGGAGCAGGGAGATGTTCATTATTACCTGTATTAATGGATGAAGAGGAGTGATAGTGTTTCATGATGATAATGGCCTTTGACCCCACTTCTGTGTTCCCGTATAAAGCTGGATCAAGATGAGTGGTTTGACGGCCAAGAGTGGGAGGAGGAGAATCTGAGAGATAATTAGAGGACACATAAAGAGAGTGATTCCAAAATGCTAAGCCGTTTAATATGTAATTTCAACCTTATTTTTAAATTACGATTCATGAAAATTTCTGGAACAATTGCGTTTTCTGATTGGTTTGTATTTTATTGCAGCGGTGGAAGGTTTCCGATGCTTTACTTAAAATGACACTATATCACTTGTGAGAGAAGAAATAGCACATTCTCCCTTTTACAAAGGAAGAGTTGAATTTACAGGCCTGAGGAATCCTTCGAAAGGCTGGTGTTGGCCCACCTGAAGGACATTACAGGCCCCATGCTGGACCCCCTGCAGTGTGCCTACCGGGCAAACAGGTCAGTGGATGATGCGGCCAACATGGGACCGCACTACATCCTGCAACACCTCGATAGCCCAGGGACATGTGCGAGGATGCTGTTTGTGAACTTCAGCTCATTAAATGTTAAATGTTTATGCTGACCTTTGTTCAGCTTTGTTGTCCTTGTTCGTAGCTTTATGTCTATTTCTGTGGAAGTAGATCTGGAGCAATGGGAAATCGGAGTGAAATTCCTTGTGTTTACTCTACTTTGACTAACTGTAACATTAAAATACTAAGGCGTCAGGAATAATAAAATGATAATACAGTACAAATAAATATAGTAAAACATTATGAGAGAGGTTATTCTGTATAATAAACATTTTTACTTTCAACAAATTTAGCTGCTAATACAGTACTTCCATACTTTTACATTTGTAATAGAGTATATTTATAATTAGTAGCCATTGTCAGATCAATGTTGTAGTGTTAAAAGTACAATAATTTACATTCAAATATGGTGCAATAAATCTATAAAGTTGCGTAAAATGAAAATATCATCGTTTGTTGACGTCATTTTGTAAAGATCGAAACTCCCGCACTTCCGACTGAGACATCCATCAAATCTCTAATTTGTGATGTCTGTGAGGTCTGTCAAAGTAAACTATAAAGGTTGACGACAACAGGTGTACTGGTACAGGTGTGATTGCAGAGATAGTCTTATACTCTAACAATAAAAGTGTCAGCGACCATCAGATTGTGTCATTGGGCTTTAAAGCAAATATAGAAGGAAAGCTGGATCTCTGCTGTGAAAATAGAAGGTTAAGAAGGTTTAAGGTCTCTACAGGCAGCGTTTAACATTTCCAAGACATAAACCAGCAATCCTGAGTTTGACTGAGCCATGAATTCAGCAGTCAGTCACAGTCTGGAGTGACATTCGCAGAGTGTGGTGCAAATGCAGTAAAGGTGTGGGACATACAACCCTACAGGCCTTCTTGGCTTCTAAAGGTCTGTTAACTAATAAGTCTCTTGAAAATTTTCCACACTAACTAGCCAACACTAGATGCATACAGTATGTACAAGACTAGGCAGTGAGTGAGTGAGTATTTTATACACAGTCTGACTGAAGTGTCCAGGGAGAAAGAAGGTCAGGGATTAGTAGTGAACAAGACCTTGGTCTCATCACAACATTTCTGTCCAACTATTCAGCCTGTAAGCAATTGACTGACTGGTGCCAAGTCTGGCCTTATGCTTTTTGTCATCGTGCCAGCTGCAACATCCCCTGGTAGGCCACAAAATGATGCATCTTCTTTGATACATTCTTAAGTACACATCAGACACTGTCAAATATTAATCTGCCATGCTTGCCGGCCAAACAACATCTGTCTCAAAACATGAACTAACATTCCCGGTTTTTCTTTTTTGGCTTGCAAGAATATGCCCCTCCAACTTCAGAACATCCATCTGCACAGCTATGCGTACGTTTGTGCATTTATTTACCAATTCATAAAAATTCAAATACTCAGAATAAAATGTAGCAAACACAAGAGCAACCACAAGCATGAAAACACATCAGATTTATTCTGCCTGCCTTGTTTACCGGTTCACGGAACACTGCATGCAAACAGAATGCAAATGCATTTGATTGAATCAGGTGATGCTGAGGTAATTGTATTTGGAGAAATGTCCAAGATTTTTTTTCATCATTATCAGTGGGGGGTTTTCTTTATGAAATCCATCTTAAACAAAAGCTATCATCACTCCCGAGCCTTGTGATCTTCCTTTGTCACATGCGGATGTGGATGCGTCTTTAATTTCCTTTCAATTAAAAGTAAATATACGCCTTTATTTTTTCCCCCACTGTGAAATCCAAACAAGAGGAGTCAACATGAGCAGACAGGTGAGGAATATTCATTTATATCTGCCTGCCGGTTTTTCCTTTTTTCATTGTTGATGCTGATGATGTGATTCAACAGGCAACACTGTGCCTGCATGCCTTCTATCAAACACACCCACGAGTTTGTAACCAAAAAAAAAAAAAAACCTCTCTCTGCTGGCTTGTCTTGTTCAGAGCTGGATGGGAAAGACAAACAAACACCAAACAAGTGCAACACAACACAAACTTTACTTCATCATTAAATGGCTGTTAATCCATGTCTCCTGTAGCTACAGTAGCTTTGATCAGAGCAAAATTGTCACAAAGACGCAGCTTTTTCCTTCTTATTGTCTAGTTGCTCGTCATTGTAGATATAATGCAGTGACAGCAGTATTGCTTATTGACAGCCACTGCTGTGAATTAGTTTAAAATCTGTGTTACTTTCCGTCAGCCCACTGTGTTGGATGGTATCTCTGATAATGGGTAGAAAGGATTTTTATGGTGTTGTAAACAAACTCACCTTGTATGTTATTAACACAGCATATTAAAAAGAAAATGTTACTTTCACCGTGCTGAAAGTAATAGTAATACATGTATTACTCCTAATAGCAGTGCAATGCTGTAAAACTGTACTGTTTGTTGTATTACTGTAAATGAAGTAATTCGATTACAGACACTAATTACATTAATGTTTTGATATTTTGGGGGGTTGACATATTTACAGTCATACTGGGAGTTACTGGGGTTGATATCAATTTAGTTTCTGTGCAGTCAGCCAAGACGTGTCTGGGATATGTTAGTTTGGTGTAAGGGTTAGATGTTGGGGAAGGACATGCCCTCCAGTAGCTCCAACGCAACACATTCTCACTCCCAGTGCGTCAAAACCGACGCTTGGTCTGGGCTCCTTTAGCGTTTGTTTCTGACGCACAAGGTCTCCCCCAGCATCATAATCTGACGCAGTGGTTTAGGGGGTTAGGGTTAGGGTTTCAAGGATCCCAGCACGTCAAAAACCGAAGCACCTTTAGCGTCAGTTTCTGAGTGACACTGTGTTGCTAACCCACTGGGCCTGATTAGGACGCTGGGGGAGACCCTGTTTGTCAGAAACCGGCGCTAAAGGGCCCTGACCAAGCATCGGCTTTTAATGCACTGGGAGTGAGACTGCGCTCTCAAACGCTGTTTCTTGTTGTGTGTCCGTAGCTGACTGGCTAGCTTGCCACTTGAGGAATCACAGTGGTTTTGCTCAGATTTGGAGGCTCTGCGATGAAATGGGCTGTTGATGTACACTAACTACTTCCAAACTCTAAACTGAATACTCTGTAAACTACCGAGCCTCATTTTCTGTTTCTGCATTGCTTTTAACTTAACTTATTTCTGCTTCAAATGTGTGCAGCATCTCTGAATACCTAAACCCAGAACGTATGTACATGTAATGTCAGGATAAAATTCCATGCCATTTATTTATGGAGGAGTGGGCAAGTATGTTGAGGAGTCTCACAGCCCGAGGAGAGAAGCTACTCTGTAGGCTGGTGGTACAGCAGTGGATACTTCTGTATCACTTGTCAGATGGCAGCAGGGTGGACTGTTGCTGGAACGGGTGTTGTCTTGCAAGGCTGACTGAATTCACTGATGCTTTCTAGATGGGTATGGGTAGAATGATATCCTGGTGATGTTAATTACCTGCTGCTAAGCCTTCCAGTCCTGGGCTGTGCACATCCCGTGTCAGTTGGTAATGTTCTGCATGCTCTCTGCGACTTCTGTGTGAAAGTTAACAAGGATTTGGCATGGGTATTGGTAAGTTTAACTGTTTCCGATTACTTAATATTTAGTAATTTGTTAAGTAATGTAATTTCTTTATAAAGAAGTTAGAAGTAATTCATTGATGTTTTTTTTAGTAAAAAGCCAGTGATGTTGCTGTCCTTATTCCAACCCCTACCACTGCTAATAGTAGTTCCGGAGTTAAAACCACTACTTTTCCTGTCGGACTTATTGCGACTACTATACTTTTACTAACGCAATTATTGCTGCTGCTCCTGCGATATAGAATTCACCTATTAGATAACAAGTCCAGATACTTTTGCAAAATCCTTTTCCACATTTGGGTTCCTTCACGCAAACTGCATCCACAGTTGAAGCAGTAAGTAGAAAACAACAACACTGTATTCAATTTTCTCATTTCACATCAGGAAGGACACTGGTTTACCTTAAGTAATACTGAGTCAAGGACTTGATTGAATTTCACTGATGTCATTACGAGGTCACATTTCAGTGTGTAATATGATATAAATTTAGTTATCCCACCCCTCCTCTCTCTGTCTCTCCCTGCCCTGTGCAGGGGACTCTTGTTTGTGCTTTTAAGCTAGCCGGGTTCCTCGTGCCCTACACAACATGATGGATGGTCCCATCCTTTACAAATGTTTTATTGCATCTGTCATTAGCCAAAGGTGGCGCAGGCGTAATGTAAGAATATGCATGTGTGTGTGAACCCACCACACTGTATGAAATCAGCTATACACATACACACACAATTCAATCTTCTTCTCTCCTCTCTTGCACTTCTACAGGTATGCAGTCTTTTGAGGAAAAGTTCCGTCATGAATCTATGCAGTGCATCCAGCTGCTGAGAGATGGAGGGCCACTATAGATTATATGTAAAAGGTGTGGTTTAATATAGCTGGATGCACACAGATGTTCACCCTCTCTCTCCTGTATAAGTCATTGCACTGGGCTGTTCCAACTTTTCCCTAACACTCATTTTGTACATGAAGGTCAGATTGTCATAGGGAGTCCTGCTCTGTGAAAAAAAAAAAACTATGGAATGTCCTCTCCTCTCTAAGATATCTTAGTATATGCTGCATCTATTTTGACCATTCTTCAGCCTTTCTGTGCAGTTGCACTACAAAACTAATGGTGTACACATTTAATACATTTTCCCTTTGCCTTTCATTACTGCCTTCTATAGGGCCATGAGGCAGAGGCGCCATTTGACATGTCAGTGCCACCAAACATCGTCCATATCAAGCACTCCGTAACAGTGCTTGTGCTGTGAGGTGGTTCTGGCAAAACGGCCACGGTCAGAGCGGCAGGTCACTTGACATCTGAAAATACTTTCTGCAATACACAATCATTACTGTGTGCTCTATTAATTGATGTAATTTTCTGAGCGCTACAAACACCCTCAAGGTTCCCTTTGTTTTATCACAATTTGAGTCATTTGGTTCAATAAAAATGAACAAGACAAATATTGCACAGCCACAGCAGAGGCTCAATGAGGCTGTACATAGGCACAGTGGTCTGTTTTGGACTGACTGGCCAAACGACAGACAATGCTGTTCCTAGTCACACTGCCAACATGACTAAAACTGAACTGAGTCAGAATCAGTAGGGCTAAAGATCACAGAAATAAGATGTCTCAGTCTTGGGTTAATCCATTAAAGATTTAAACATAAATATACCTTAGCAGGTGCAGCTATGGCTTTTGAATTTACAAATCCAATCAAGCTTTTAGACCGGCTTCATGTCCATGCCAAGGTCTGTCCTGAGGTCACAACATTGGCCTTGTGAAAGACTTGTGAACGTGTAAATAAAGAAGAAACAAGAGGCTCATCGAGATGAGTTAGAGGTGATGGCTTGTCTTTCGTCTTTCAAGCTTTTCTCTCTCTCCCTTTCTCTCTCTCTCGCTGTCTTTAAGGCTGCTGCAGTAGCCCAAGGTGAGTTATAGAGTTACATGGGCTGCCGCGTCTTTCCTTGCTACTGTTTTGTTGTTTTGACCCTGCGCCGTCTGAAGAATTTTTGAATAACAGATCTCACCGTCCTGGATGTTTTTCAGGGGAGGCCTCATGCAAAATGAATAGGGGTGGCACATTTTATTGAAGTTTGATTTAAAGAGAGGAGGGGGGTAAAAATGGAGGACAGACAGCGGAAGAAAAGGCTGTAGAGAAAGAGAAGGATCTTGTCATAAATTATTTTATTCATATCCAGCTCTGCCGATGTATGTTGGATTGGTAAATAATGCATCGCCCCAGCGCATAATTAGGACAACAACACTGTTCTTTTTTCCTCACTCACACTTCCAGATGACTATGGAGCTGTTGTTTGATTCCTCCTCCTCTTTAATGGACTTAGAGGCCACCTGATTGATCTGTGAAAAAGGCTCACTAAATGGCCTTTAAGTGCTGCCGTCGTTCATGCACGCTATGTGCGAACATGCGCATGCATCGCTTTCTTTTTTTTTAAAATTCATGTTCGTATCTAAATGATATAGGTTATCACGTGAATGCTCATTATCATTTAGACACCAAATAAGCGAAGGTAATGTGTCCTAGAACACAGGAGGCGTCCTGGTAATGTTTGTTGCCAGTGATGTACATGTACATTGGCTTCGCAGATTCATTACAGCCTGAACGCCGCCGCCGTTGATTCTAATACAATGTGACAAAATGCAAAGCGCTGTTAAAAGAAAGGTGGGAAAAAAAAAGACAGGAAAGAAGAGGAGGTTATTATTTAATATATGTGTCTGGGTGTGTGTGTGTGCGTGTGTGCGTCTTCCTCTCTCGTCTTTCGTTGGCAGGAGATAACACCTTTTGGAGGAACTGCCTTGAAGCATTATCCCCTAGACAGGATACATGGCTAATCTTCGGCTTTGAGCCATTACGCTACATTTATCTGTGACCCCCTCTCTCTTTATATCATTACAGTTAAAGTCCATAAAAGTGTGTTTAGACAAAGATGAAGGCATTACCTGCTCAGAAACCCCAAGTGCTATTAGAGGCTTAGGCCCCTGCCGATGTGCACTGGATATTAAATATCCTTTATCTTAAACTCTCTCTCTCACACACAGCTCTCTGGGTAAGCTGATATCTCACCCTGCCCTGTCTTATATTGCTATAGGCGTAATAAATACACAGATATCAATGGGCCAAGTTTGTCCCGGTCTCAAACGATTATGTGAGGCATGCCTCCCCTTTATGTAGTGGGAGTAGCAGGAGAGCTTTTATTTATTTCTGTGGGAGGGTAAGGACAGACATAGTTACAAAGTAAGACAGAGCGGAGGAGCAGAGCAGGTTATCTGCTTGAACTGAGAGGGGCAGGCCGAACCAAGCAGACCTCAGGAACACACACACACATACAAGCATGCAGACACCCACACATGTACACTTTTATACATGTACACTATATGTCATAAAGAGACATGTACACTCAAACAAATGATCATGTTCACGTCCGTGCCATAATGACCCATATTTAACATACACATGCACAGATGAGTATCTTCAAAAGGGAACAGGGACACAGCATGATATCTCTGCAGAGGACAAAGAGTTGACTTTATTGTCTTAAGGACATTTGTAACATACACCAAATCTTCCCCAGTTAATGTCATATTCTTTGAAAAGGACACTTCTCTCCCGGGCAGAGAAACTTGAGAACCGAGTCTTTAACCTGTGATGTTATCCAACTGGAGCACTTGAGACTGGGGATCAAAGTTATCAGATTGAAAATAACATTAAGGTTTCTAGTTTGAGGGCAGTAAGACAGTGCACCTATCTGACAACTGTTCAGCACACTTTTGTCGTTCACAAAGACCTCCAAGTACATGATGGGATGTGGAGTTCTTTATGTACTCAAAACTATGAGGCACAGAGACAATGTTGTGCAGCTGACAAAAAAAATGCCCCTCATTGTTCTTCCCTTTTATTTGGGGAGCACAGGACTCAAGATAAACAGTATATTCACAGTTTTTTTTGCAATTGCCAAAACACAAAAACTGGTACTCGTGCTACAATTATTATCTACTGATCAGGTAAACTGTCTGCTTTCCACTAAGTTCGATGGTTATCTGCATCAGACACATCATTTAAAACTATACGCTTGTGTGTTCTTTGTCTAACACTGCCATTGAAATACCACACTCAATTATAAATCACCTGCACCCAGAAAGAACCTGTGAAAACACCAGTAAGCAGTTTTATCACTTAGAAATCTGAGTTTGAACAGTCAATCTTGGAGACAGAGTTCGAGAAAGAGGTGTTCAAGTAAGAGGAGGACAAGAACTCGGAAGAGAAGAAAGATGCGGAAGAGAAGGAGGAGGACACAGAGGATGAGGAACGGCGAGTGGACGAAGTCAGAAGAAACAAGACAACTGAAATCAGACAATGTAATCAATCATTGGTTCAGTCTACAGGATGATTTTACAGTGCACTATGAATATGTACAGGTAAGTTACATTTTATATATTAGCATATTACAATATTGGTACTATATTCCAGTTTACTGTATTGCTGTGTTACACTATATGGACTGATATCTGTATCCTTTCTGTCATACAATATGCTTTTTCCTGATGCTTCCTGATGATGCTGCATACTCCAGCATGTTTATATATATATTGATGAGGATGGCTTTCGTCTCGCCAAAAACAGACACCCACAGAAGACACATCATCGGGCAGTGTGCCGTTGTCCATGTTCCTGGGCAGTGTGGAGGTAATATCACAATGTGTGCTGCAGTTGGTGTCCACTGGTATCCTCTGCCACCGTGTCCATTTAACACAGCTCATATTATCAGATTCCTTGACACATCTGCTTTTATTATTTTCTATGTCAGTGTGTCAAGATGTGCCACTGTCCTACTTGTCCTACACACATGAGTTTATTACATTTACTGCTGTACCTTGACTTCTTCCATCTTCATGGTGCATTCTGTTTGTACCATGGTTGTTAATAGACGTCCTTCAATTGTTGCCATGTTACGTGATGTGGCTTACATGGCAAGACCAGCGCTGGGTAACCTCTTCCTCAGGGTCAAACAGAGTCCACGCGTTTTAAAACACATAAACAACCAAAACAAAAGACCACATAAAACCAAACATACACATACAATTTAAGCAAAAGGTCAAACTAACCCAAACACAGTACCACCAGGTAAACAACCAAAAAACAACCAACATTCATACACTCATGAAAAAAGGCAAAAAAAAAAAAAGGGACAAAGAAAACAAAATACAAAACAAAAGAGGCTGTCAGTGTTTTACAATTAAAACAAGGCCAGTGTTCTGTCCATACAGGTTGGTCATGTGTTTAACACTATGATAGGGGCCTCTCTACCAAAAAACTGAAATCTGCTTTAAGAACAAGCTCAAATCAAAGTTGAGAAAAGGCAAAATCTGAAAATCTCTTGTTGTTATTTCAAATCAGAGGTTTCTGTGTTTGTGTTCGGAATGCTCTTTTCACTGTATTGAAGTGAACGGGTGAGGTGATGTCATGTACACCAATCAGGATTTAGCTAGCAGGATTTACCACAGAATCCTGATGTCCTGATGTCCTGATGTCCAGTGAGTCAAGTCTATTCAATCCAGTTTAATTTATAAAGCACCAAAGAGAACGCGAGAGAGAGAGAGAGAGAGAGAGAGAGAGAGAACATACAGTAGAACAATGTAAGTTCCACAAATGCAGAAATTATTGTTATTATTATTAATAATAATCATAGCAATAATAATAAGTGTAGTAGAGTGTTAAGCAGGAGCTTGGGGGCAGTAGGTCGCTTCAATCCAGACTGTGCAGCTACAGGAAGAGAGAGCGAGAAACACAAGAAAGCACTAAAATACAGGAGAGAGAAACCGTCCAGTTAGTAACATGAACTGATGAGATAAGAATGCATACAGATGGATAGGCACTCAGTGCATCATGGGAAATCCCCGATGCCAATAGCAGCATAACTAAGGGACAGCTCAGGGCTCACCTGAGCTCACCAAGTGAAGGAAGAGAATTTTAGGTCTTCATCTATCTACAGATCGAAGAAGATGTTTATGTATATAAGATGTATATGTATATTTTTGAAAATGAATATTTTCCTTCATGTTTTGTTGTCTCGTCCACAGGCAAACAGAGTTTCAGCTCACTAATACAGAGATTTTTAAAAACGTCTTCTAAGAAGCAGATTTTTCAAAGCTCTGGCTTGTGTGTATCCATGTGTGCATGTAAAATGGAGCATTTGGGAATGGCGTCATCGTTTTACTTTGTGTGTATCATTTAGTGCTTTGTGAAATGAACAATGGAAAATTTGTTTAGCATGGCTAGATTGTTAATGAATAAACAGCAAAGAAATGGGTCTCAAATAATTGTAGTTAAATAAACAATTAGTGACTTTTGTTTGTGTTTTTACGTTACTACAATAAATGGAAAATAACGTTCTCTCGTATGTGATATATGGGTATATTAGAAATGATTGCCCCCTACTGGCCTGGCATGCTTGTTTGAGCATCTGAAATTGTTTTCCTTTCTCGTTTGTATCAAGATATTTTGTAAAAATTAGTGTTTGGACAGAATTTTTTTGTTGTATAGGGAAGGAAAATATTAGTTTCAAAACAATATCTATAATACAATATCTATCAAATGCTGCTTACTTTCATAATGCCGCACATCTGGCCAGTGGTTCAGTACAGTTAGCATGTTTCCCTCTGATTCTGCTGTTGAAAAGGCAGTTGCAGAAAAAGCATAGTGAGGCCTTCCAGGTAGAATCCTGTTTAAAGAATTAATTCCATTGTTGTCCAAGGGAAATTTAACCAGATGAACCCTGGAAATGAAGTTGGATTCTGCCACTCCCCATACAAAAAGAATCCTACTTGTTTGGATGGAGCAGCTCCAGATTGTTGGTAACTGCAGTCACACATCTTATCCAAGATCATTATGTAAATTCTGTTTAAAGCTGAATGTTCATTATGCCATAACACTATCACCACTGTCTTTCTTTCACTCTAATAAGGCTAACAAAGTAGACCCACTTTCCTCAGGTTTCCCATTCCTTTTTTCCCTCCCGCGCTCACGTGCGCTCACACTCCCTGTCGTGCACTGAGTCACTTTCACAACTTTCATTACCTCTCTGAGGGCTGGCTGAGCTAGCTGGCAGGGGAGATGGGTGTATATCTCCTAGCTATAACCTGCCGTCCCCAGAGTGTGGAGGTCAATGAGATTAACCTATAGCTCCTTTTTTCCTTCATTACACACTCCAAATTACACCCACTTACAGACGAGAGAAAGAAAGAGGGAATCATATATGGGCTGATATCTATTTAAAATCTAATCCCTTTGGGTGAATTGCTCAGCCTTTCCATTTCTCTTATGTTTCTGCCTATTGCCTCTGGGCTCCACTGCGCCGTGGTGTGCTGCGGCGCCGTTCAGGAAGGTGCTATAACCTCGCCCCTGTTCGTATTAACTTTAGATTCATCTGTGCTAATATAGAAGACACTTAAGATTATAACTCCCTCTTTTCTGTTGTTATTGCTCAGTTAAACATTACAGACTCGCAGCCTATTGCTCTGTTGCCACGAAGGTAACCACTCAACTTACTCTGATAGTTTACTACGGGTTCCTTTGCTTTTACCTTGAGGCACATCATCCCTTTATAAAAGTAAACACTGTCAGCATCCAGGCTCTCTTTTTTTTTCTCACTCAATTGACCCTTCTGTGTTTCGTGATTTTGGATTCACCAAAATAGTGAATCCACATGGAGGAAGGCGTTTATGACATATTTTTGTTTCCATGTTCTTGTAGCTGAGGTTTGAAGATCATTTGTTCCCAAATAGGCAACCACATTGAGACATTTTATTATTGTTGACCTATTCTCTGTATACATGCACTATACATCTGAATCTCATGGCCTTTCACCGCACTATTTGTTCGTCTGTTTAGTTTCAGCATGATGCTTGAAAGGTCTCATAAAAAACAAATTTCATGATTTAGAGTTTGAATGTGGTGCATTATAAGAGTAGTGTTCCTCATGAGGTTTCACAAATACACGTACACTGTTCAGACATTAAGGTAAACACGTGCCGTGAATGAGGTCTGGCACAAAGATTTGATTTGTGAGTTTTCAAGGGAACATGTGGCGGCTTTGACCAGAGCTTTGACCAAATGGTTTGGGCCCAAACTGCAGGTGCACTAAGAACAGTACTGCAAGTATATTGTGTGTATGGCAGCAGTTTGGAAAATGACAGCATAAACAAAACACAGGAAAACTGCTTGGATAAAGATTAACTTGAAACCAACCAACAGAGATATGACAGATGTACAGTATACATACAGTGGATTGGAGACAACTACCACTGGTTGGTGTGTAACCCTGTATAATGCATCTTTGTTTTGCAGCGCATACAATGATGATCCACTTACTTCAAAGTCCTTTTTCAAGTGTTTACATTAATTTGTCTACCTCCTGTAGTTTATTTGAAAGGATGTTGATTGAACGCATGTGTGCATACGTGCAGGCACAGCTGTCACAATGCTGCGCTCCGATTGGCTGATGTTACCAGCTCGACTAATTCAAAGGAAACAAACCGGCTGACAGGAGGCTTTCCAGATCAAATGCTCTGAACTACCTTTATTCAGTCTGGAGGGCCAATCAGGAGCAAGTCCGGCTGTGATGTGTTTTTCCTGCACATCTTGAAAATACAGATGCAGTTTGAAATAGCAATACATTTAATCTTAAAATTACACAAATTGATATGTATGTACTAATATTATAATAAATAGGTACTGCATGGTTTTAGCTGGAAACTAAATTATATGACTGTACTATGATGAAATGTGTCAGTGCTGGTGTTAATACTGATATTTTCTCTGGTCAGGGGAGCACATGATATTTCCCTCAGAGATTGGTGGAGACCAAAGCAGTGTGAAAAGGAGACAAAAATATTAGACTCTCTACTTATTGTTTTATTCATCATGTTGACTGAAACGCATGATGCTAATGTTGCTCTGCGTCTGCTGGATGTTTAAGAAAGCAGCTGTAACATGCATGCTCGCCATATTAACCTTATGATATTGTTATGTTTACAGGTTGTTGACCTGCCTCAGGGGGCATAATAAGAATAAGAATAAGAATAATAAAAAAAAAATCAGAGAATGCAACTTTGTTTCTTTGTGACCCAATTTTTAATACACATTTGCATCTTTTCAGCAACTTCCATTTAATGTGTTTGCATTGTATAATTGCCTCTTTAATTGTTGCTAGTGGAGTCTGCCTTTCCCGGTGGGAATTAAAAATTGCATACCCATGCACAAGAGATTCACAGGAAACAATGCATGGGCGTACTGGATAAAATCTGCAAGACAAAGCCAGCACAAGCACAAACAATGAGCTGCTCAGGCCATGTATGCTGCCACCAGCGGTCATGTCATTTTAAATGAACCTGGATATTAACATGCAGTTGCAGTTACCATCAGTAACCACCAGTGTCGCCACCTCCAGCACAACTGAAATCTTTAGAATTATAATTTTAAAATGGCCATCAAAAAACATTTCTTACCATAAATTTGTACAAAGACAAGTGTGATTATGGGGACTTTAACTAAGGAAAAAAGTTCTACCTCGGTTAAGTCGATCTTGTACTTTTAATTATGTTAGGCCCTAATCTATTGTTCCTCTAAGCCGATAAGTTTAGGGACCTATAATAAATTTTTCGAGTTGACAAAATATCTTGCCCTCCATCAGTCATCACTTAGCTCACAGGGATTTTTCTATAGCTTTAAGTAATTTAAAGCCCCTGGGCTCTGTGCTCTTTGGGGCCACTCGTATTAAAGCTGCATCCACTTGCAGTGTACAGAGTTCTATTAACAGCATGTATGGTAATTATCATTGACAGTACAGTTCAGATATCAACTCAAACCGGAAGCTGCTACAAAACAATAGGAAGCGATGTTCAATATTATCTTTACAAATGTGTTTGTCGGTGAGCGCATCTGAGGTTTATCAGCTGGTGGATGGTGTGACAGATAGAGCGTCATTGTAGTGGGTGTGACGGAGTAGGCAGCAACCCAGCTCATGTAACTTCCTGGTTATGAATAGCCTCTGTGGAAAGGTCACTGCCATGACAACCCAGTGATTGATGTCACTGACGTCCAATTAAATTCTTCTAAAAAAGGCGCCTTGGAGGCTCTTGTGTGTCCTTATTAAATATAAAACAGCTAAATCAAAAGTCTGAGGGCCTGCTTCTCTGTGCTTAATGCCGACTAGGACAACCAAGAGCATTTTTATTCCTCAATTATTCATGTTTTTGATGAGAGGGTCAATAAGGGGAAGAGCACTCATTATGAATGTTTGGAGCTAAGCGCAAAGGTCACAACACACAAAGACAACACAAATACACATCTTTTCAGATGTTTCTAACTTTTTTTCCTGCACTCTTTCTCTCTGGATAAATAGAAGAGAGCAAAGAACAGTACTCCTGTGCTTTGAGGAATGCAAATATTTGTCGCCAGGTTGTTGAAGCTTTCTTTCTCCGATCTATCTCCCTTTCTCACTTGGTCCCCCTCTCTTCCACACACACACACACGCACACACACACACGCACACAAGCTGCTTTGAGGAAACTGGGACAGACAGTCAAGCCATGAATAAGAGGATGCACGTTTTTATTTGTGTATTATTTGGCCCTTTGAAACTTCCAGCACGTCCACATGTGCACGTGCATATATGCATAGACACACATGTGCCCACACGCTCAAGTCAGCCGTTCCCTGCTTCCTTCCTCAAGTCCAACAGTAAAAGTCCTCTCACTTTTTAAGCCTACCTTTGGTTGAACTTACACTTGGCTTTTTTTCCCATGTCTTGTGTATCCACTCTGAAATTATAGATGGGGATAATAATAATAATGTCATTTTGTACCGGAATCTTAGTCATTACCTGCAGTAAAGTGCTTCTAATTGATACCACCAGAGAGATAATGATTACAATGCCCTCCAGGAACATATTATTGCAATATTAACCTTTGTATATACTTTTATGCAGAAGACTCTGGCACATTAAGGGATCTCTAAATCTTACTTGTGCGGTGTAATGCCATTACAAAAGAATGGATACTCGGAGGTGTGCCCTTTTCCTGATTAAGTGTGTCCAGGGGTTTGCAGCCATCTTCAGGAGATGGATGACATGGAAGTGCAATTTCCAACGTCTCTCTCTTCTTTTACTGGCTAAAGCTTTCTTTCTTCCACATGCATATCTTTATAGTTGTGCACTAGAGATAACCTTTTTCTAATTCCTCTGCATGTGTGCTTAAGCATCCAAGTGAAGAATCTCCCTGTTTGAGAAGAATAAGGTATATCTATCTGTGTTTCTTATGAAGGTAGGTTTACATGAGCAAGTGTTTGCATGTCCCCGTATCTTTTGTTGCATGTGTTTGACTGTCATATCTGCCTGTGCATGAGTGTGCTTATTTCTGTGAGCATCCCCAACATTTGACTAACACGCTGCACAGCTGATGTTGCTGATGCCACAATCGGCTGGACTCCCCCCAAAACAGGACAGCATCCAAACCAAAGGCTATTTTTGGATACAATGCCTTCACCACGATAATTGGCCCACACTGCGGCCATGACCCTTAGCATCAACCACACTGCAACATTCCTCTCTTAATAGTATTGCGTGGAATACCGCTGTACATATGTGAAATGCAATGCCAAAGAGAAAGAATGTATCTACTGTGTGATTCCTCAGTATGCTGTGGTTTATGGTTGTTTGACCTGCTATCTTAAAAGAGCAAGAAAGGCAGCAACAGTAGCAGCAGTGAGCTGATTTGGAAGATGAAATCCTGTGAGCAGATAGAGGGACCTTTGGTTAAGAGATCTTTTACGCAGCAAAGACCAGAGTACTGCTGACAGAGGGCAAATGAAAACAAATTAATTCAGTGAGGACTGCGGTTATATGTCTGTCTCTGTGTGGGTGTGTGTGCGAGTGTGCACGCATTAGTGCATGTGTCTAACTCATGACACAGTCCAAAGCGGCTTCTTAAGACCTGATGACACAGGACAGGAAATTGGGATATCTGAATACTCTGGAGACCTCTTGGCTTGGCCTCACACAAGCTTCCGCCCCCGCACTCCACCCACCTGCAGTAGCAAGCTTCAGCCTCTGGTGGGCATTGTATAGAGCAGGGGTTTTCAAAGTGTGGGATAGCAGCCTCCCTAAAGAGAACTCAAAAGCATGCCGCCTCCCCTTTACCCCCCCTAATTATTATTGCTATTATTACTGTTATTGTTGTTGCTTTTTATGTTCCACACAGGCTTAAAAATAAATGCTATACACGTCTTTATTTTTGTAAACATCTTAAACATGTTTGTATGTTCTTAAACATATTTTTAAAACATTTTAATCATCTATATCTCTGTGTGTGTGGATAAATATCTTTTTTAACACATTTTGACATCTGTATGTTTTCAGCATCTTTTTAAAACCCATTTTTAACATCTGTATGTTTTAACATCTTTTTAAAACACATTTTTAACATCTGTATGTTTTTAATATTTTTAAAACACATTTTAACATCTTTTTTTAAGACACATTTTAGCATCTGTTTTTAACATATTTTAACAGGTTTTTAACAGAGTTTTTTTTAATATCTTTTTGAATACATTCAATTTAAGGCCTCTTTGTGCAATTCCTCAAATCAGATAATAAACAGATCAACGTCAGTCAGATATATATATATATATTTTTTATCATAGCGGCTTGGTTGTGAAATTTTGGTGCTTGGTTTCAATATGACGCCGGAGTTTACATGGTCCCATACTGTCGTTAGCTAGCACCTCTTTGCAGATAACACTCTGTGGCAGCGGAGCATCATCAGGACCAATACATGAAAAGCCAAACTTTAAATAATCAGGGTCATACTTCCTCCGTTATCTGCTCGCCCCAGACTCTGTGCCCTCTCTCACTTTCACTTGAGATACTAAAAATCGATCCATCTTGTTTCTTGTCAGATGTTTACACTTTTTTTTCTTTTCCGGTTCATTTTTTCACTCGCTGCGCTTCCCCTGAAGCCCTCTGGCGCCCCCCAGGGGAAGCGCGCCTCACACTTTGAAAACCGCTGGTATAGAGCATAGGTCTGACTCTGAGAGGAACAGGTTATGTAGCCTGGTTAAAGGAACGTTTTATTTATGATGAGACCTTGACTACTACATTGACGTCATGTGATAACTTCATTCATATGAAACAAGTACGCCTGTTTAAGGGTTTAGCACCAAGAGGTCAAGTTCTGGCAATGGAAGGCTTTTGTCATGAAGAGAATGTAACTGAGAAAACAGAGAACTGTCCTCTGTCCGCTGTCCAAGGAGAATGACAGCATCAGAGCACCCATGGGGTCAGCTGAGAAAAAAAAGCCATGTGGAAATTTATACACTTGGTTAATAAATCTGTGTAAACTGTGCGTATGGATTGACAATCCGTTAACGCAAAGTGAACCTGCAGTTGCCAGCCTTTGAGGGACGACCAGCACTGTTATTGAATTCAGGTTAAGATGAACCCAGTATTTTAGCATCTTTCAGGTCATTGTTTTGGTCACACAACTTTATTGTTTGATGTTCACCACTCTTATCAGCAGTGCTTCCAGCAGGCACTTGCACTCTGCAAAAAACAACCAACCAAACAAACAAACAAAAAAAAAACGGGGAAACCACCTGCTGGAGCCAAATGGCAAACAGACACAGTTAGCAACAATCTGGAGAACATGGTGAACATGTAGCAGCTAAAAAGACATTTTGCTGTTGGTGGGGACCAAAACAGAGGTACAAAGAGAATGGTGTGATCAAAAAAAGGACTTTAAAGGAATGCTTAGGTTTGTTTACTAGGTAACTGATCTGACTTCTTAAAGGTCTAATATACCAATATTGTGCTTACAGCTTGTTGTGCTGCCCCTATGTGGCCAAAAAATTAATTAATGCAGGTTTACAAACAATTATTGTAACCATGGCTACTTTCGATGACCAACTGGATCCAAACTCGGAGGACCCAGACACCAATGGGCCCAGCAGGACCCTTTGCAAATTAAACTATGAACTGACCTGAGTACTGAAGACATATTGAAATAGTAAACATAATGAATTGAAATGTTATCTTGGATGGCTACAGGTGGCTGCCTTTGAGTCAGTTTCCTCGTCCTGCTCCAAACCTGCTGTGAAAATCTGATTGGAAATAAATTGGTTCTAACTGGTACTGTACATGACATGTCCAGGTTGTCTCTGCCTCACGCTTATTGTGAGCTGGGATAAGCTTAAGCCCCACTGTGCCGCTGCACAGGATAACCAGGTACAGATAATAGATGAATAAACCAGGTTTTATTCAGCATGATTTTTTTTCTGTAGGAATATTGGCTTTTTTTCAGAAGCAGCAGACATATAGAAATGATATATATATAAAAAATAAAAGCCTGATTTAAACTTTTACTTGGACTAAACTATTGAGTCTGATTAAATTTGAGGTAACCTAAGTGTCCTTAAGATTAGCCTCCTGAGCTAGCAAGTGTGTGATTTGCTTTGTTTGAATTGAACGGCTAAAGCCTCTTGCTTTTGGGCCCTATCATCTTTAATCAATGAATGTCTAATAAACCTGCAGCAGTTTCAGAGAGACACAACCTTGAAACTAGGTATGGATCCTTGACCTGCTTTGGTCCAGTTGGTTCCTCTGGGCTTTTGCCTGAAGACCTTGACTGCATGGCTTTCACAACAGACTGACTGAGCACCATTGCTCTTTTTTCAGCATTACCATACTGTGCTACTGTGCCAAGACAGTGACATGGTCAAGGGTACAACAGCTGTATTTATTGTGTCGGTGGTAGTGCCAGTAGCATTTGTCCAGCACTGTTTACTCTCCACTATATGTCCTCACCAGCTTCTCTCATCTTCAACCCAATTGAGCAAATGTACCTGTTTCTTATTTCCAAGGCTAGGAGATGGCCTGGAAAGATAGATAGTTGGCCAGGAATTTTTTTGTGTTTAGTATTCATCTCATAGTTGTAACACAAGGCCCACTTGTCCTTGAATGCTTGTTACAAATAACCCACATAATTCCCACAGGCTCAGAGATAATTCACTGATAATTTAAGGCACTAGTACTGTGTAGCATTTTCCCCTAACACACAAAAAAATCAGCACATTCCTTTGTTGTTCTCCCATTGTTTCCCTGCTGCTCCTGAGCTGACACTAACCTAGTAAAGCGTCTCTTTTGTTCTGGGTAACGGGAGACTGTTTCTGAAGTGTACACAGAGGTTAGTGTGACTGAGCCCTTTTGTGGCGTGGCAGCACCTTGCACTTTATCTGCCGTTTAGCTTCTCTTTTCACTGCAGCGCTGCATTATCTGCTGATTTAAGGAAGTGCTGCTGAATCAGGTCAAGGAGGTGCTGGCAATTGTCAGCAAGGTAAAAGGGGCCTTAAGCTTTTAAAAAATGATTAAATTTACTCTGACAGTGAAACCGTTTTTATACCAATAATCAGACCTTGTATGAATGTAGCAATGAATATTCTCCCTTAATGCAATTTCCCAGGAACTACAGTATGGTGGAGTATTTTTGTACTGGGGCACCATAAAGAGATTAAATTTAGTGGTAGTCTTCCCACCAGGGATCAATGTAATCCTACAGAGCATTAGAGAAAAGGGAGACGAGAAGGAGGAGGAATGGACGGATGAGGAAAGGAAAGGGAAAGGAAGGAAGAGGAAAGGAAAGGAATGGAGGAGAGTACAGGGGAGTATGGGAGAACACAGGGGGAGAGGAGTAATCACGTGTGTCCGGCGGAGGTCACCACTGGTCTGCAGGTTCTAATTATGTGCTAATAGCCACTGAGGAGGTCATTTGGAGCCATTAGCCAGCGCCTGTAGGTAGTTAACGGCCCACAGCATAACCCAGCCTCCTTAATGTTCCCTGCGAGGCCGTTAGCGCTCTGTCACCAGCCAGCTCGCTGCCTCGTTACTGCGATTAGAAACCAATTGATAGGTAATAGTAAAATATGATCGCACACTATCCAGGAAATATGGACTCTGGTGGAAAGGTGAGAGGACAGGAGACAGGAGTGGTAGTGCATGAGAGCACCTGCCTATTCCAGAGGGGAAAAGCAGACATGGCTCTGAAGATAAGGGCAACAACTGACCGATGAACTTGTCGAAAAGTTGAGTCAAAGCTGGAGGTACGCATCGATGGCGGAAAGGCTGTTTGAATGTTGTCACTGCGAGTGAGATGAATGCATGGTGAGGTGAATCCATGTGAGGCTGCTGTTGAGGAGAGTTGGTTTTATGCCTGAGCACTGTCCTAATTGTCAACTCATGGCTCTAACTAAGGATGAAATCCATCAAAAATAAGTTTCTCATGTGGGAGTGTTTAAGCGCTTTTGGCAGGAAGACAAGGAAGCAACACACATTTAAGTGAGATAAGGCCCTGTTGTGTCCTAGTAGTACTATTACATTTGAGTCACAGAGCTAAACAGCTGATTTTCCAAAAAATAAATACTGTTTGATCTTTGAAAAACCCAGAAGGTAGTACTCATTTACTTACTGCTGTTCTGGTGATATTTACAGAATCTGCAAAGACTCTTCTGACCATCTGGATGAAAAAAAAAGGATTTTTCTTCTCATGTATAATAGAAAATATTTTTTAATCCCTCTCTCAACTGGCAACTGTATTTCTTGTCCAGGTAGCTGTAAATGACATATGTCCTTTGTCTCTATGTTACACCCAAGCAAATCATTACTGCATCGCAGAAAATATTCAAGACTGGAAAGTAATAACAATGTACACCAATACCATATTAATGAATCATTTAATTTTGGCTCATGTTAGCAAGGGGATATGTAATTTCCGGCCACCATCTTTGTTTGGATTCATGAACACAGTTGTAACTTGAAAAATGGAATGATTTTTAAAAAATCTTGCAACAAGGAGGATATTTTTCATCTAGTTAGTTGACTCTAGAAGAACTTTTAGAACAGCCAAGAGCTTTGTTAAACAACAGTCAGGGTTTTTCAAAGAGAATGGAGTATTTATATTTCGGAAAGTCGGAATCTTGGCCCTGTGACTCATCTGTAGTGTTAACACATGAGAGGCACAAGCTGGGACTACGTAAAGATATATGAACATGTCCATGAACACACACTCACACACAAAAGTTCTTTTTTCCCTTAGTCATGGATGAAGGAGAAATCAAATCAGTATCAAAACAAGGATATTCTCTCTACTATGCAGAACATTGTTCTTAATCAATTAGAGTCAGATGTTTTCATTTAGATATATTTCATTTCTGCTCTGGGCAGATGTTGATTCATGTGATTTAAATTAAAATCACACTGGTTATAGGTCAAAGGCAGTATACTTCCTGCTGCTCCGCATTCATCAAGGCTGGACAAGTTTGATCTTGAGTTTACGCTCTGTCCTGGCAAATAAAGAAATACAGCGCTTCCTGAAGAATCACAGATTTGTCCGTGATGAAATCTCCAGGCTGGGTTGTAAATATTTGCCTGTGCTGTATTTGTGTGAGCGTTTCATTAACGATCAGAGCTGACAAACATGCACACTCATTGACCTCAGTCATCGGGGGAGAGCCTGAGACAGTAGTGTGTGTTTAGTGTGTATTTGTTGAAAACGTAAATGCCTCACATGAGGGATTGATGTCACCAATAGAGGAGACGACTGCAGTGGAAATGAATCTTGTGTGGTAAACGTTTTCCATAGCCCGCGCTCCTGGCTCTTATTTAAGGCCCTGTCAGAACTTGAAAGTGTAATTGATACAAATTCTAAAGTTTAATTTTTAAAGTTTATAGTCACAGAGGGTTCAGGGCCTCGGATTGTTTAAAATTGCACTCACTCCCTTTTCATTAAAGCAGGATAGTCTGAAAACATTTGTTCATCAAAGGGTTGCTACAAATTAGACTTTGAGAAACTCAATTTGAAGTAAAGAAAAGCATTTCTTTTCCTCTGGGGAAGCCAAAGTCTCGGCTGTGTTTGCATTTAAATATAAACAGGGCACAATATCTGGCTTTAAAGATGCATGCAGTCATCATGCAGAGACAAACACCGAGACACAAACTACACTTGCCATATGCACATACTCACCCACCGACTATATAATTTGCAAGTTCCCTCTAAACTGGTACAGACAACAGCATGAAAACCTTGCTATCATGTTGCACCCATGCTCTTAGATTGTTGTGTCTACTGGCTAATAGTAGAAATTAGCAGTAAGGCCTCTGGAGACGTTGAGGAACAGGCTGGCATGTTGTAAATTTGGGTCTGGAGAGGGGGGAAAGAGAGACAGAGTCAGATAGAGATGGCCAGAGCAGTGGAATAACATCTTAATCTATCTGAGAAGTGAACAGTGGCCGGTCTGTTTTTGGAGCACGCTGTCTTGGATGACTCCCAAGAAGAGGGGCAAGGAGCAGAGCCATCTTCAGCTGCTAGTCACTAACATGGCAGTAATAAGGCAGTGATGACCCTCCCAGGACTGCTGGCCAACACTCCCTCTGCCTCCTATCCCTTCAGCGCAAACACACACACGCACAAACACAGGCCGCGCACTTGAACAGATATGCAGTACAGGACCAAATTTCTCTCTCTGTGATATATTGACTTCCCTGCCTGCTGACCATTTTCCATTCATTTTGAATGAAACTTAATAGCTGAAAAGCACAGCAAGACAATCAGTGGGTTAACATGTGGGCCGCTACTACTGTGTGTTTGCGCTACAAGGCACAGACCAAAATATGAACAACATTAAAATGCATGACATTAATTTATTCGCTGAAGTAAAATCAATGAGAGTAACACAGAAGCGTTTGACTAGTCATCATCGTTTATAAGCTTTAATGCAAATGGAAAAGTAGAACAGTACTCAGGCCTAATAGAAACTAATGTGATGCCGGTGCACCTGTTGCAGTAGCACTGTCAGACCTCTTTCTGTTTGTCTTGACAATGTCCATCACTCACACACTGCACTCTATGAACTGTAAAATTCATTAATGTGCTTTCCCACAATTAGCTTTTGTGTTGTAACCTAAACTTTAGGATCTAAACTAAGATGAAGTTTTATATACATTTTAATTGGCAGGCACACCTGCCCTGCAAACACAAATAAATATCATTAGTTTGTATAAAACCAATGCTGAAGATCATTTATATCTCCTTAGTTAATATGAAGGTGGTTTCATTTATTATCAGTGATCAATTGAAAGCAATAGGAGCCACTAATATTATAAAAATCAATTATATTATCATAAAATGCATTTCTATTTGTCTTTTTTTGTCACCCTAAAAGCCCCCATCCTAATGTAGCTTAAATTAGTTTCATTCTACTTACTCTGCATGCAAGTCATTTAAGCCATTAAGATCCATGTTAGCCTGCATGTTAGCTGGCAAACAGTTTTGCATGGCTACTTACACATATATGATGGTGTGCATGTGGGAGTACAACCCTCAGTGCTGTGTATTATTAGAAATTTGCATGCTTAAGTCCATATGGCAACTTCCTTTTGACCTGCTTTCCCATCCCAGATGCATTGTCAGGGCTGTCAGCCGATAAAGAATCACTTGACTTGCTATAACAAGTTCAAAAGGAGCTGATGACGTGCTGTTGATCCATGGAGAATCGGCAAAAGGAACACCCCTACTGCTTGCTGCTATCACTCCCATAGAGATAGCCATATTATTGATGGGGAATGGTTACGCTAATTTCTTTAGGGGAGGAAAACTTTTTTTTTATTTTGGAAAATGCTCCAAAAAAAAAGAAGTAAAGAAAAAAAAGAATTTCATATGCATCAAACTGAATCCCATATAACCATTTAAAGGAGCAGCATGAGAATCTGATTTTCATAGTGCATAATGAATGTGGAGTATCTTTTAGAGAGGGAGATGTGTTTTGTCTGGGAAGGGGAAGAAAGCTGATATTTAGGCTATCTATTAATGTCTCACAGAACACAAAGTCACACACACACACACACACACACACACACACACACACACACACACACAGACTCACCACTGTGAAAATATCTTTAAAAAGGCATTATTAATATGAAAAGAAAACAGAGATGGATAATATTAAGCCATCTTATATCTTAACAGGCTTGATAATGAAAATGTGTTTACAAAAAAAGGTGAGTAAACATTTTCACAGCAAAGCAATTTTTTGATGAAAAACTTCCACAGACAGACTGCCATGTATTCCCAAATGTGATTCAAAATAATAATAATTCTAATATGCTGCAGGATTATTTTCACCCACAGATGGAATGTCATGTGCTCTCTGTCAGAGGGACCATTTACATGTGTGTGTCTGCCTCTCCCCCCCTCTCTCTCTCTGACACATACAGCATGGCACAAGTGGAGGGGGGGGGGGTGATGAGGGCTGATGTGTGTGTGATTGTGTGTAGGCCTATGTGTGTATTGGGGGGGGAGGTGAGGTGAGGGGTGCATGTGTGCACAGGGCTGCTATGAATATGACCCCGAGATATTCCATTGTGGGCCCATGTCCGGTTCTGGGGGACATGTGATAGCATCTCAGTCAGTGGCATTAATGTGTCTCTCGGTTCGACATTTTGAATAATCGGGGCTGTCTGCCGTCATCCTGCCACTAGCTGTCAGCAGCACCGTCTGTCTGTCTGTCTTATCACACTCCTCTACTCTGCACTTACATCCTAGAAAACAAGCTGT
This sequence comes from Centropyge bicolor, assembly GCA_037975185.1. Classification (NCBI taxonomy): domain Eukaryota; kingdom Metazoa; phylum Chordata; class Actinopteri; family Pomacanthidae; genus Centropyge; species Centropyge bicolor. The sequence continues at coordinate 9,237,975 of JBBMOC010000001.1, forward strand.
CCGTGCAAGAGAGCACTTGATACTTTTTTATTATTACCAAACCGTTCCCGTAATTACCCCATAATCATTATATAATCCTATAACAAAGCCTCTATTGAAGCCCTGTCTTTTGTCAACGCTGGGACACTGAATCTATAATTGCATTATTCAGTCTCTTCCACCCCCCTATAGAAGCATAATATATCAAAACCATCCCGCAAAGGAAGCTTTTAGTCGCAAGAATCGGCTCGGCCTATGCGGGACGTTTTTCATTTTTGCGCAAAAAAAGTTGTGCAAACTTTAAGAGCTTCTATTGGGGGAAAAAGAGAACCAAAATTAAAAGTATTTGCTTCTTTTGCTTCATCAGAGTGTGCGCTTTGAAAAAAAAAATCAGATCATCTGTGCAAGAAAATGCTCTCACACACCGGATGAGTCGCGTTATTGATATATTTTCAAATAATTCTGCTATTGCGCTCCCAGCCTGTGAGAATAAATCGTCAATACATTGAGAAAGAGAAAAAAAAGGCAGAGTCCCTGAGGAGCGGCTTTTTGCGTTTTGCATGCACGGGGACTGGCAACACGACGGGGGCTTATTTACATTAAATACGCCACAAGGTTACAGTGCAGATAGATGAGCGTCATTTTTTATCACTCATTACTTCTCTTAAGCGGTGACTGACGCTCAGGACGCGAGAGAGGCAGCGTTTATCCTGGAGTTTTTTTTTAAAGGCAGTCAAGAAGGAGGAAAAAGAGGAAACAGTTCACTTTGAAAGGTAAGGATTTTACTTTACTTTGAGTGATTTGGCGTGTTTGTTGCGGGCAGCCGGTGTTTGACCGCGCGGTGCCGGAGCGCGAGGCAGGCTGCGCGTGAATGCCTCACAAACACACATTTAAAAATAAAAAAAAAGAAGAGTGTTTGTTAGCAGTTCAAGGTCAGAAACAAAGTAAGGTTGGTTGGGAATGGGCTTTTTCCCCCTCTTGACACCAGGGGGAATGTAACGACGCGGGGATTATTTCTTTACCACCAGCTGATTTTTATATCCACGACGAATGCCGCCAGAGCCCGGCTGCTCGCTCTCTACAATGGAGTGCCTTTTTAACGGTACAATGCATTTCACCTACCAGATAGGGGGAGTCCAAGCTGAGAGATGAAGGGAACATGCTGATGCCTGGCGATCGGCATCAATGCAAACCTTTTTTTAAAGCAAAGCAGAGACAAGTCATAAAGGCGTATTTTTGTGTGTGTTTTCGTGTCAAAGTCAGGATGCTCGGCAGGCAGCAGCAGGCAGCAGCTGTAGGATAGGACAGGACTCTTTAACAGGTCCGGAGCGCACTTTTCAACACCCCCCCGTCATCCGACCACAATATGATCCGCTCAAATCATATGGACATGCCTCGTTATTCAATGAACACCGTCTCTCGCCACGCAGCGTTCACGCGCAGGAGTTTGCCGGCGCCTCGCCACATTTAAAAGGTAAGAAGTGTGGTAGGACACGAGTGGGCTTTTTTTTTCACTGGTGGGGGGCTCACTCGCTGGGAAGTCAGTTTTTTTAAAGGGGAGGATCGGGCTTGTTTGTGCGGGGTGCATCGCAGCGGGGATGTCTCCCCAATCATGATTAGAAAATAACAGTGCAATTATCCGTAGCGATTGTAAGAAAAAAAAGGCGACGAAATAGCAGCTGGGACCGAGACACGGGCTGCCATGCTTCACACCTTGCAAGTGGTGGAAATAATAAAGTATGTTTGCGAAATAAATGATAAGTTTTGCATGTTTTAACAGTGCGCCGCGGATGCGTAAAAGGGCGCACGGGCTTGGCATTATTGCGCATACGAACCAGCGAGGCAGCGGGAGACTTTAGGAAAAAGTCCAGCCGTGTTTCCCGTTTAAAAGTGCACACGGGAAAACTTTCTCCCCCCCCCCCTCCCAAACCCGCCACTCGTACGGGAAGAGTACGGGGAAGAAGCGAGTTCTCCCCCGGCGCGTTTGGCACCATGTGTCAAAACTTGTGAGATGGAAGAAGAGGAGCCGGTGAGACCTGCCATTTTGTGCAGTGATCGACCTCTCTTATGAATAAGCAGCCCCTGCACTGTGCTTTGAGGAGATCAGACCGAGGGGGGGAAACACTAAGGCACACATCAGCAGAAGGGACAAGGACGTATTTTTGGGACCGATGTCACCTTTGATTAGGGGGGAGATGGTTTGAGTTTTTTTCCTTTGAGGGGAGAAAGTTAGGGCGAGTCGGTGACAGGCTCCAGGAGGCTGACAGACATCCGTTACAGTGGAAATATAAAATGACGGAGCCCATAAGCCAGTAATATTTTTCCAGGGGATGGAAGAGGTCGGCTGTGTAGCATGTCATTGCACTTCAGGACTTTACACGTTTTCTTCTTATAACTTACCTCAGGGTGTTAAAATTTAGGAACCTGTAGTTTGAGCGTGTGTTAAAATCTCTAACCCAGGATATCTAAATGTGTGTTTATATGATGGGTTAGTATTGAATTATGAGTAATATGTGCAGGGATGAGGCATGTAATCCCATTTAAAGCCTCTGTCTCACCCCGTGTCTTCGATGGGGAGGACCTTTTCTTGGAAGTTGACTTGACCCCTGAGTGATCTGACCTGGGTTATGCAGCCACTTCCAACAGCTACCCGCCCGCACAATGGCTGTGAAGACACATGTCAGCCTTCTTAAAATACTCAACAATGTCCATCACGTTGTTTCCCACTGTTTCTCTAACCTTCCCTAAAGTTGTCTTGAGCCAAAAAAAAAAAAAAAAAAACCTCTTCCTCAGATTCATTGTGCGAGGGAAAAGGGATAAATAGATGTACTGTGCGAGTTGAGATGCTGTCATTGTTTAATGGTATGCACAGGGCGGATATTATGTCTGAAATAGTGTCTGGGCGTAAACCCTTTTTGTCAGCTCCTTACATTCCCTTATTGGAGATGAAATAGCAAATGGATAAGTGTCCCCCGCTCCTCTGACAGTTCAGGCTGCCTCACAGACCTGTTTGCCCTTTTTTGCACCTCTCTGCGCTGCTACAAGTTGAAATGTTGTCATTCTTTTCGGGTGAAAATATTTGGGAAGAGACACAGTGTTTAAGAAAAGGCCACGCTTTGCTGACTGGCCTGTTAGAGGAATTTGTGTAGTGAATTTGGTGTCAAGGCCTCAGTGGTTTGTGTTAGCAATTTATTTAATATTCATTAGGCCTACTTTGGATTTTTTATATTCATCTACTAGTCAGTTAAAATTACATACTCGTCACTAATGAATTATCTAATTAATTATCAGTATTGTTGTCATTAAAATAATTATTCTTATAAAATATGCAAACATTATTTATCTTCACTTCATGGCAAGTCAAATAGATAAATTCATGGCATTTATGGATGGGATGTTTTATTTTGGAGTCACTGTGAGATTTATCTTAGCAAAATAAAATACATACACATGCAGCACAAGTATTTTGACATTTTCTTGTGCTGCAACTTTCTGACCGACGGAGCTCAAAATCTGTTCTTGCGAGCCAGTCTGTAGCAGTCGCCGTTGATCTTGTATTAGTTGCTTTCCCACCTGTGCCCGTGTCAGCATTGCTAAGGGGGCCGCGGGCCGTGACTGACTGACTCTCAGCTGAAAACAAGGGAGAAGGGAGTGATGAGAGAGACAGGGAGGAGAGAGACAGAAAGAGAGAGAGAGAGAGGGAGAGAGGGAGCATGGCATGCAAAGGATGGCATCAAATCAGTCCTCTTTTCACCAGGCTGTCAGTCAGTCAGTCAGACACTCGGTTCACCGTGGAGTAGACCCACTCGACTGAAGCCGCCGCGTTGTCAGTCCGACACACTGTGAATTATTTGCACGTTGACGTGTACACAATCAGATTTTTTTGAAAAAGGAAAGAGGAAAAAAAAAAGTCTGAAAAATCACACACTTGTTTAACAAATGCGCATAAAGAAGGCAGCACACCAGCAGACATCCCAGTGCTGTGCCATCGCAAAAACACACAAACCCACAGTGAAGCGGTCACACAAATTACATAATCTAGCTGCTCAGAAAAATATGTGTGTATAATCAATGGGACACCACATAATTCAGGTTATCCTGTACCATAGTCAGTGATATATGCATCTGCAGCACAGTGCAGTCCAGAGTCAGATAGACAGCCTCACTGTGGCTAGTTGATCCCCTTCTCATGTAATTATAGGGGAGAGGGCTCCAGCTGTACAGACTGCGAGGCCAGGGCTCCCAGTCCGCTGGGATCAGGACGGTGGTGGGCAGGCCAGATCAGGCCAGCTCTGCTCATCAGCCAGCCATTAATTGATATGTGCAGTCATTGTGAAAGCAACCCCCCTCCTCCCTCCGTTACCTACTGGGTAAAGGCTGTGGATACTGGCTGTGTCATTTCTTCATTTCCATTCTGGTTCTAATCTGCTCTCTTCTTCACGCGGGCAACAGGGCAAGGCGGCAGCATACATGTATTCCACTGTGTCTGTCTGTGTGTGTGTGTGTGTCCCGCGGGGGACGTGGAGGGTGTTGAAGGGGTTGTAACACACAGGCGTTAGTCTGGGTTGAGCCTTGTAGCTCCATGACCTTGATCTCCAGAGTTCAAGCCAGAGAGGGGAAGATGTTGGCGAGCTGGGCTTGCACTTGCAGCGCGAGGCTAATATGACAAGTGCGCGCATACACACACACACACATATACACTCACACACAATTGAAAGCATTGAATTGAATGTGGGATGTGAACTCAAGAAGAGATTGCCCTGACCACAAAACATCACACGCTAGATTACACACATTAGATAGAAATCTCAAACGATGAGATTTGCATCACATTCGTTTGAATTTCTGTCATTGAAAATGTTAGATTAGATTTTTTTTTTTCACCGCTACCAGCCTACAGGGTGTGATGCCAAACTTTTGTAAGGAACAGCAATTATTATTTATTCAGCTGTGGGTGATAAATCGAAGGGGGCATGCATGACCTCGAAGTTTGATGAAGTTAGTGCCACTGACCTTTGCTCATTATTAGGCCGTTTCAGGATCTCATTTTGTGCGATGAATTTGTAAGCTGCTGACTATAATTTCTGCATCCTTTACATGAAGTGTTTTTTTTTGCTCAGCTTTAATTTTAAAATGTCACTCTGGTAAGAAACAAGGATCAAAGAAAAACTGACTGTTAAAGAATGTAAAGAAAGTGCTTTACCTCTGACTCAATTATTGAATAATATAAAAAGCAATATGGAAGGTGCCATTATCCAGAAATGAATATGCTATCAATTAAGATCTAGCTGTATGAATGATCAGCTTCACTGAATCATTGTTTAAATGAGAGTCGATGTTCAGTTTTCCCATTGTGTGCCGGCGTGCTGTCTTGCGCGATGTGAATGTCTCATCCTGTACTCGTGAGTTGGAGTGTATATTTTCCCCAGCGTGTTCTTTGCCCTGAGAGCTCGATAAGGATTGGGGGATGAAGGGTCGGAGGAACAGTAGAATAGATGGGTTGGGGTGGTGGTGGGGGGGTAATCACGAACGTCATTTTGATCTAAGAATAAAGGGTGTAGGGCAGATGAGGTGCTGACAGATAGGCTTGACTCAGGCTCTTGAGTCCTTTCATGCTGGGGTGCCATCACAAGGAGCGTCTGCCTGTCTGGGCAGTCGGGGTGGAGGGGGGGGGGGGGGGGTGAGGGAGGCTGAGGTCTGGATGGTGAGAGAGGAAAGGAAGAAATCGAAGTTGTCTGGATTAGTAGCGAGAGTTGAGAATGGAAGTGGGTGCAAGGAAGATCTATTTTTTTTCCAAAAAATTTTTTCCCCATCACATGGCTTTTTTCAGTATCAGACCTTGTTAAATAATCCCGAGAATCTGCATGCATACAGGTCATTGAGCGAGGGAGCGACAGTTGCAACAGTGTGTAACCCCAAGTACTGAGTGTGTGTGTGTGTGTCTAGTTTAAGTGTGTAGAAAGTCCAGTGTCCAGGCGATGCTCTGGCCTTGCCCCTTCTCTCTGTCTCTGTCTGTGGAATCAGTTGGCGCTCACATAACACCAACAAGGAATGTGTCCTGAAAAAAATGTAAAACACCTTATCCTTACAACCCGTGATATTCCTCCTTTGTTTGCCCCGGCTTCCCTGCTGAGCCTCCTTGGCATTAAGGCATTATTGAGTTTGGCTTTAGTTTTTTTTTTTTTTTTTTTTCCTCAAAGTTCATTAGCATTTTGGATTTAAGGATGCGTCATGCAATGTCAGGACCGTTTTCTCTTTTGATGTGTCGAACGGCGCTGCGTTTTCAGCTGTGTCATTTCCGTAGACAACAGCTTAACACAAACGGGCAAGCACACATCAATCAGAGGTCCTGAAGCAGAGAATTGTTACTGCTTAACATTCAGTCACGCTCAGCTAAGACTGTGGTAAATACCTCCAGTGTTGATGAGATGGAAGGTTATATATGTGTGTGAGGCAGGTTATTGTCTGTTATCCACTTCACATAGCATCACCGGCTGCATCGCATGTCATGTCTGCTCTTTAGCTGCTCTGCCTCTCGGATGTGACCTCTGTAAACTTCCCAGACCTCTGCTAATGAGCACGCCAAAGTAGCACAAGATGGAGGGAGAGGGAAAAGAGGGAGAAAGAGGAGGGTGTGAGGATGCTGGAGAGAACTCCTGCACCTTTAATTATGATCAAGAGGTTTTCACCAAAGGATGGAGGCGTTGCAGTTCTGTTGCGCTCGTAAATCTGGCCCCGGATGCCGTATATTGTGTCGAACGATTACTGTACACCATTATAGTGCATATTCAACTGCCTCTCCAGCACCTGATTTGCATAATTGGATCTTTAATGAAACTTGCCTTGTGGAACAAAAAATACAAAAAGTGAGATGAAAAAAGTGGTTTGGCGTGAGGGCCGGGGGGGTGGGTGGAGAAAATAACACGATGTAGATGAATGCCCCCTCAAATATTTATTGGACTTGGGAAAGGTGGTGGTTACTGAAAGTATAGGGAAGACAGAAAGATAAAAAAGAGGAGGTGGTGGTGGTGGGGTGGGGGGGTGACCTGCTCTGGCCCAGGCGCTCGCACATCAGCGGCAGTGCTACAAATAGGATGAGAAGTGACTGTGAAAGCTGTGCATTCCCCGCCAGGTCTCGCGGGTTAAGACTACAATAGCGGGATATTCTCTAGCCCGGGGGGGATTTCAGCTCCTCTTCTGTCGACACTCATTGCACCAACTTGTTACTCAGGGAAGATGGCTCTTTTGTAGAGGAGCCGATTCTGCGCTCGCCTGGTGGAATTCCTCCATCACAAATATTTTGACAATGCCTAATCAGGAGCCGTGTTTTTTTTTTTTTTTGTCTCCACTTTTTGGGGAACGGTATGGGTTTGTGACTGAGTGGTACTTGTTCTCACATATGTATTTTCATGTGAATTAGAAATTGCATTTGTAGTCATAATTTGTCTGATTCACAGTTTTTCCTAGTGTGCATTTGTATGTGTGTGTTTACCTGAAAGTTGCCATTCTCTTTCCCTGCCACTTGTTTGTGGCCGTGGCAAGGCATCCGTCTAATTGCTTAATTAAATTCCAACGTGTCCTGTTTCCCCCGGCCTTCAGGAGGGGAAGGTTAAACTCCTCCTAGTGCCACTTTCACGCCAGTGTGAGGGCCACGGCTAATAATAGCAGGTTATTTGTCCTGTCTTGCTGAATGATCCATTGCTTAAACATGACAGTGAGAGACAGATAAAATGAAGAAAAAAAACAAATTTTTTAATCACTGTGTCATGAGAGAGAGACTATTAGGTAGTGCTCTTGTTTCTGCTGTGAGTGCCCCTCCATCCAAAAGTGGGACAGCCAGTTGTTAATCGAGTGCTAATGTTAAAAAACAACCAGACGTTGATGATGCGTTAAAGCATTTGTGTGCGCTTAGCTGCCTGCGAGCAGCAGTTTCTCTCTGTGTGTGCATGTGTGTGTGTGTGTATGTGTGTTCGTGTTTCCACTCTACATCCGTGGGAGTGGATCATGTGTCAAAGCGGTTTACAGGTGGCCTGCAGGGCAGCAGCTCTACAGAGAGGTGGAGGAAAGGCAGGCAGGGTTCAAGTACCTCAGAGGCTCTAACGGCGCTGAACTGAGCAATCCCAGCATCTGAGAGGACCCTTCAAAGGCCTCCTTATCACACTACTCACTCCACCATTTCACTCTTCTTTCTGCCGTCTCTCTGCTGCAGCCTCTCCATCCTCGCTTCCGCTCTTCCATTTTTCCCCAGCTATCATTTCTTTTCTCTCTTGTCTATTCTTCATTTCATACCCCCTGCCACTCCATCCCTGTTTCTTTATCATGGCAGTAGGTTACCTGTTAGTTGTTACGTACCGCACCCTGCAAGCTGTGATTCGTTTCTCAACTTTCTGAAATCGCCCTCACAATAAGTGGCCATGAATCCGAGTGTACAGAGTTAAAGAGGAGGAAATACTTCACAGAGAGAGACATTTTTTTTCCTCTCATTTCCAGTAAATGGTGGCCTAATTGTGAGATCAAATAATAAGAACAAATCAAATTTGTGTATTTTTTTTTTACTTGCTCTTCTTGTAGCACTCCTGAAGCTGACCTCATGGTGGTCAGAACAGTTATTTTTTCCCCAGACTACGATCTCCCCGTCAGGGTGGTATTGGAGCAAATATAAACCCAATTTTAGCAGGAAATCGTTGAATTCTTTCATTACAATTGCTCCAGTTTCCCCTTTCTAGCACAAGTGCATTAACTCCTGGAATTAAATCTAAGCTGGGTTGGATGATACATCAGTTTCACATATGTCGCCCTTTTATTAAAAATCAGACAATCATGACGTCTTGTCTGATATCCAGACACTGTTAACCCGTGTAGAAATGTTTGGATAGCCTCAATGGAGTTGATGATATGAGCGCTGCTTCAAGACGTTTACACCTTGACATATAGAGGGAGTCATTAGGACATTTTTGGTATTCTATTTGGACAAATTAAAACAAATCAAACATAAAAAAAAAGAATCAGTCAAAAAGCATTTGTATTAGCCTACAAATCACACATTCATGCAATAGTAGATCCAGAGAGAAAAGAGATAAATATACAGTAGGCAGAGTGATGACAGGACAGAGCGGGAAAAACCACTCTGAGAGAAAAGCAGCGAGCAGAAGGGGAGAAGGAGAGAGACAGAGACGAGGGATGATGTACTTAACGGTATCTGTAGGCTTCCTTCTGAACAAGCTGCTGCCACAGATCCTGGGAGCCTGCGTTGATAAATTCGGTTTGATAAAAGTCACTGAAATGCCGGCCTGTCTGCACACCTCTATTAAGCGCTGGTACATTTGTCACAGCCAGTGGAAGTCAACCAAAGGGTTTTAATGTCACATCAGGCTGAATTAAAGACTCAATCGAAAGCCCTGAAAGGTTTAGGTTTTTATTTCAAGTGACAGAAGTGACGGTACAGCTGTGGCTGGTGCTAAAGATTACTGGGCTCTAGTTGATCAAGGCAGTCATTTTACATTTCAAATTTGGCTATTGGGAATTTTGTGATTATTTGTTGCTCATTTTAGCCTGGATGCTCATTTTGTATCTGATGACTTTGAGTGAGGAAGGGGGGAGTGTGTGTATGTGTATGTGTGTGTGTGTGTGTGTGTGTGTGTTGGGGGGTGGGGTGAGGTGGGGATGAGGGACGTGCGTGTGGGGGCGTTGGGGTTGAGCTCATCTCAAGTCTGGCATTATTTTTTCTAATTCATGTTTTTTAATCAAGAGAAATTAGATCTATGCTGCATTAATCATCAACCCTTCTTAATATAGCAAACTGAGGGAGCATTTAAAAAAGTCTGCATTTCAAAAACACACAACTTTCCCCCCGAGAAGCCCCCTTAATACCACAGTACTGTTCTTCATTTATGCAAAAGTAAATAAGTAAACCCAAAAGGCAAATGAGCATTCCAGGCGTTTAAACACACAGTCTTCTGTAAACGCCTGCTGCAGCCGCGACCACATCTCCGAGGCATAGCTGCCACAAGATGCAAAGTCAGGGTTGCTACTGTGCTTTCTTTTTTTTTTTTAAGAAAAGGTAAATATATGTCTACTTGTTTATTCTTGCCTTATTTGAGGACAGGATATCCAAAAAAGTCTTTTTCGTGCTTTTTATTTTGTGGAACACCATTACCGTAAGACAGCAAAAGGCCTCTGTTTAATGTTAGACAAGCTTAGGAACTGTACACAAATTATTGGGGTTGGGGGAATCTCCAATGCATTTTATTTTTTAAAAAAGGAGTTACAAAAAAATGCGACACCCTTCCCCCTACTATGTTACAACAGTTTATCAAACATGTCAAAAATGGTGAAAATGCAGTGACTCATTTTTTTGAATAAAGAACGGGTAAATAATTAGTTGTTACAGTCCCTGAGTGTGTGAAGCAGGGACAGGCTACAGCTCTGTGGGTGCAGAAGAGCACCATGATATTTGAACCTCACCCCAGAATCCAAGCAATCATTTGATGCTGAACTTGTAATGTTAAACTTTGACCATATGATAAGATTAAATAAAACTTTCTCCTGTCTGTAGTCTGTCTGCAGAAAGGAGAGATTGTAAAGACTTGTGAAAAAAAGGAATACTCTTTTCTTTAAGACATCATGAACTCTACTTATATTTCAGTCCCTTACTGCTCTGCACCTAAAGCAACCATCAGTTACTGACGAGACCACTAATGACGAATGTGAACATAATGAAATTCATCCAAAATATTTGATCTTTTCTTCTCTTCATTGCTTCACTTCCTCTGTCCCTGTGCACAGACATAGACGCACGCTCACAAACAATCAGTCGATCCCACCTGGTGTTTTATTTAATTAGGTAAAATACACATTACATGTACATGTGCATGTTTGTGTGTTTGCAAAAGTACATTTGTTCACCAAGAGCTGTCAGTCTTTCATGAACTACTTTAAAAAGTGTTGTTCAAGGTGGGAGCTAAATACTATTTATCTATTATTTATCTGCTTTATTACCGGGGTTGAATTTGAAAAGAGAGTTCTCCGACGTGGGAGAATTCCCCCGGCGCCTGGCTCTTTCCTTTAATACCTTTTTAAGTCATAAGATGCGCTCCCACCCCTGCTGAAAAAGAAACCTTTAACAGATCTCCCGCAATTTCCGACAGTTTTCTCAAATCATCTTTTTATTTTTATTTTCAAAGGGCCTACCTCATCATCTTCTCTCTCTCTCCAGCCCCCACCACCTCCTCCTCGTCTTCCTCTTCCGCTTTTGTTTTCATCCTTGTCTCTTTTTTTAAAAAAATTATTATTATTCTTGATCGTGAGCTGCCGTTTTCTCCGGCTCAGAACTGCATTTTATCTCTTTTGTTGTGTTGTTCACAGCAATCGTTGTAATGGGGAAGGAGTTAAGTGGAAGTGCCCGGGCCCTTGTTCGGCTTGTCTGTCGGCTGCTTTGGTAAACAGGACTGTCAGATCTGCGCAGAGAGAGACGGGGGGCATTTGCATCCATGGTGTGGTCGATGACACTGATAGGCTCGAAGGGTGGGAGTGAGTTCACCCGTTCACAATGTGTTTCCCAAAAACAGGGGGGTCATTTTCAACTTCTGTCACTCTAAGACATCCACTAAAGACAGAATAGGAAAAGAACATGAGAGACTTATGATAACATTATACACACCAAAGCTATTGCTGATTTCTTGGAATGAGGTGACACTGTTAAAAACAAGTCAGACAAGGAAAGAAACATGTGGACAGGTTTTAGACAAACCTCCTGAGCTGTATGTGGCACGGTGAGTCAGCCATGCTGCCAAATTGTCTCAGTAACCTAGCATGGTACTGCAACAAAAAGATCCCTTGTAGATCAAAAAGCGTTTTCCCTGCAGACCAACGTTATAAAAGCAGCATGTGTAAAAATGTTGTCAGAACGCCTCAATCTGCTAACAAAGTCAGTTGTTACTGTTTTTATTGTACATTTGTAGCCATGCCAGCAGCATTGCTGTCGGGACGGCAGTGTCAGTTCATCTGTCCTACGATTTGATCGAGAGTAAAATATCTCTATATAACTATTGGATTGATTTCGCCAAAATTATGGAAAGACATTCGTGGTCCCCAGAGATTGAAGCCTGTTGACTGTGATGATGCCCTGATTTTCCTCAAGCACCACTGACATTTGATATTTTTGGCTTTTAATGAAATGTCTTGATGTCTGGATTGCAGCAAGGCTGTAGACTGTGTTAAACTATAAAAGCGAAACTGCCTCAGTCCAATGAAGTTCGGAGTGAATTCTCCATTGTTGGACACAGACACAATGCAAACAATTTCCCACTCAGGTTTTGGGAAGTCCTCAGATCCATCAAAGAGCAGCCTCCAAAATTCAGTGGCCTGCAACTTTGATCTCAACTCCAGTGACACTTAGCTCCTTACTCCGTTTGTGAAATAAAACAGACCTGTTTTGTCTGCTAGACGTGGATCCACAGCACAGATCTTGCCCCACATTTCAGTTAATGTCTCTAGGTTACTTGATTGGGCAAATGTGTTGACGAGAAACGTGTGTAGACGACAAGTGTGTATTGATGACCATTGGCATTTGCTGCCTTGAAAGCAAAGGCCTGTTTTGAAACTACTGACGATATGGCTTCCTGTTTCGTTCCACTTCCAGTTATGTGCACCTCTTATTTTACAACATTTCAGGTCTATTTGGTTTTACCTCAAAATAAAGTGGTGGAGGTGATCTGGCTAAACTTTCGCTACATTTACGATTCACTGACAAATTTTGTTCCTTGCTCTTCCTGACTTTTTGTGACATCACCACGTTCCTAGATCTCAGAACTTACTTTGCTGAGTAAAATGGCCAAAACTATGACAATGAGATCCAGGTTGTAATGGTTCCTTTCAGCCACAATTTCAACCTGATGAAATTCTTCAATTGATGAAATTGATAAGCAGCACTTACAGTATTGCCCCCTTCCTGTCCTGACTGAGCGCCTCCACACTTCACCCTCCCTGTGACCCCCTTGACAAAAGCTCACTCTCTCACAGGAAGTCCTTCAACTCTCTGCTCATATCCTTGCAAAACCCCCTCATCCTGCCTGCGCGCCAACAGGACAATCTCATGGCAGAGCTGCTTCGTATTAGGGATCGGAGGGGTTTGCTCCACAAACCTGATGTTGAGGTAGAGTTTATTTCACTCCCTCTCCCTCGTAGCCTCCGTCTCTCTGATTGCCGATCAGCCCCCGAGGGCTTTGAGGCGCTCTTGCTGGATCCCTGTGATTAGAGTAAATGGCCTCCCCTCTGCTTGCCGGAGATCAGGGTGAGGTGGACTGAGGAAGGTGAGGTGAGCAGCGCAGAAGATCGCTGAGTGTGAGGATGTGGAAATTGATGGAGAGAAGGTGAAGAAAGTAAAGAGTAAAGGTATAGAGAACAAATATCTGAAATGTTGGTTTGACCGCTGGTCAGTGTGAAAGATCGAATAGTTGAGTGTAATCCCATGTTTGCATCATGTCAGATTTATGGGAGAACCTTGCTTCCAAATGAGGAAAAATTTCACCACATCAGCCTCCAAGTCGTATTTTAAATAGAACGTTTGCCATTTCTGTAGTTGTCTACCATGTAATGTACAAATGCTGCGTCCCAAAGGAATGCAACATGCAGCAAGTGTCAATGTCAGGGTTTAAGGGTCAGCTGGTTATTCTCACATATTGAAATAAGGTGCAACTGATAACTGATTCTTGGCTGTTACGTCTCATGACAATGTGAAGGTGGCGTCACACTTGGAGAACTTTGTCCAGACTCCGTTGGCTCAGGGGAGCGATGGTCTCCACCGGTGGATGGATTTCCTCTCCAGACAGCGTGCTTAGCTCTGTGTGTTTTCTGATTTGTGGTCTGTAATAAAAGTCCTCAGGTGCTGAATCCTCTGTGTGTGTGTGTGTTTGCCTCTACCTGTGAAACGCGCGCTTTTCCTCAGTTCGCCGTCTCCCCGACTCGACAGCGCGTACCAGTACCTGCCGCGCGTGTGTGTCTATGTGTGTCAGTTACTGCTGGGAGGGGCATTTGATCCAGCCGTGGCTCGTGTTCGTGTGGAGCCCGGCGGAGAGCAGCGGAGGTCAGTCTCCTCCTCAACACCCCTTTTTCATCCAATTTCTGTGGCTGCAGGCGGCCGCTTGCCGTGCTTTTGTTGCCGGAGGTAATCTGTGAAGTGATCTTAATTATGGAGGTTCGGCCTGTTCCTCTCTTCCCCCACCTCTTCCTCCTCTCTCTCTCTCCCTCCCTCTCTCTCTCTCTCTCCTTCTCTCTTTTCATTCTTTCTCTCTCTGTCTTCCTCTCTGTACACGCTTTTAATCTAACAGCGTAGTTAGCTCGTAATGAGGGCGAATGGAGCACGTGCGCTTCTGCTTACACACGCACTGCGAGACTTCGAGGAGGAGGAGGAGGATGAAGAGAGTGAGGAAGGATGGGAAGGGTGGAAAGACAAATGATTATACAGTTTCCATGACAGGTTTGTCAAGAAAATTATACGGCAGACCAGGAATCTGGAAATTATTTTGAATTCTGTCATACCCAAAACTGAGCGTTATGAAAAGTAGGGTTTGACTTTACATACCACAATAACAATATCAATATTTTTGATTAAAGGCTTCAAGGATAGACATGTAGTATACACCTTTCACTGAAAATCAATTAAATCAATTTGACTTGTGCAAGTGGACCACATTCCGCTGAATGTTTTTAAAGATATTTCTGAAATGAAAACATAATTTCTCAGTCAGTCTTGAATATAAAATATCATGAAACATACACTGACTACTGGGGTAAAGTGTGGATCTATGTATTTCCCTCTGTATTTAGAATGATAAACAGTTTGTTATTCCCTTCACAGCACGTAACATTAGCATGCAACATTAAATACAGATATAAATTGTGCACAGTGCACATCTAGACCATGGGAGTTTATTTGTAAAAATGGAATAAAATGAGGAAATAAAAAGTTGTTGTATTCCTTTGAGGAGCAGTGAGATCCGTTATGAAGGGGGGGGGAGGGGATGTTGAGGGGCTTGGCGGGAGGCAGGGAAGGGGTGGTAGGGGCGGAGGGGGCAAAGGGGAGCGTTGGGGAGAGAGGGGGAGTTAGATGGGATCCATTACACATAAACAGCCTAGGCATTGATGAGATGATCCGACGAGGATTAGGCCGACAATCCTGATGGACACTGAAAAGGTGACCACACGGGGAGGGGCGTGTGTGCGTGTCTATATGCACATGTGGAAATGTGTGTGTGTGTGTGTGTGTGTGTGTGTGTGTGTGTGTGTGTTTGTGTGTATGTAGAGAACAATAGTATATGCCGTATGGCCTCATTATGATACCACCCTCCCACCCGTCTCCTCCTTCCTACGCTGCCGCTGTGGCTCTTTAAGGTCGCGCTGGGAGCCATTTCCAGGTCACAGTGAGGCCAAAGGGCAGCAGCTGGGGCATGAATGCCAATCAAGTCAGAGCCATGTCGCTTTGAGACGTTCTTGTTCCTCATGTGTGAAAGGTGTTATGATATCACTGAGCTGTTTCAGTGTGTTCCTTGCTTTTTAATTTGTGCAAAGGACCTGATGGATTGAATTGGAATGTAAGGGTAGAATTAAAGATTTCATGAACAATATTTAAAACTAACACTGGTATAGTCAAATAAAGTGAAAACAATTTTGATGATTAATAACTGAGGTAATTGTCATGTAAAAATGGTACACGGTTTAGTTTCTTACATTTTAGAAAGTATTACTTTTCCTTGTTTTAAAATAATTGAAAATTGAATTGTTGGGTTTGTGACAGGTCCGAAAAATCAGGCAATTTTGAAGAAATCATCTTTGGCCCAGAGAAATTGTTCGGGACATTCTTCAATTTGTATACACATATTGTTTATAGATGGTTAATGGTGAACTTAATAAATCCAGAAAAACCCCAATTGTAATAATCAATATTGTTATTAATCAATGAAAAAATAATTTACAGCTAATGGAGGCAAATAGTTGATTAACTGATTTGTTGATTGTCAGAAAATTCATCTGCAACAAATCTGACAATAAATTGTTTAAGTCATTTTTGAAACGAAAACAAGCAGTTTGAAAATGTCCACTTAAACTGCGGAAACTTGTGATGGGCATTTTTTGGCCATCACAAGACTAATTGTTTTAGGATCCTGTGCGTTTGTGAGTCGCGTAAGAATCACACAGAGTGGTCATGATAACGGAGGTAGAAAACTCCTTGTGTGAAGACGTGCAGAGACTGTAGGGACTTTTTCTCGGTCTGCGAGGTAGTTTGTGAGTTGTACGGCTGAGTGTGTGTTTGTGTGTGTGTGTGTTACAGTGAGGCTGCTAATTCCTTCAGGGTCAAGGGGAGGGGCCGGGGTTAAATGGTGTGACAGGGGAGGTCAACAGTGATTAGCTGCCATCTGAACTAATGGCTGGTTGCTGAAGAGGAGAAGAGACAGAAAGAAGAAGAGAGGGGTGCTTGCATTTTAGTTACCGCTATGTTGAAATCATTGTGTGTGTGTGTCATTGTTTGTACTCGTTTGTACCCCCCCCCATCCCCTCCGCTATCCCCTCCTTTCCTCATGTCCTTATATTATTAAAGGTTGCCTCCGTGCTTAAGTAAGGCAAAGCAGATGGCCCTTTTCATAAATCATGCTTATAAGATGATTATAGGCGTCGCCGCCCACCATTCTCCCCTTCACTTACGGTACAGTAGTGCTTACAGTTTTCCTCAAGGCCTGTTAATCTGGCCGTATTTTTTAAAAACACAAAGGCGCCATTAAAGCTAAACTCTGATTATTTTACCGAGCGGGGGTAAAGGAGACGCCACAGTTTGAACCCTGAAAGCGGCAAAAAGCCCGCAAAGGTGACAAGTCAAGAAAAGAAATATGCAGAGATAAGATTCCTTGCCGCGCCGGTGCTGCCTCCTCTCTCTCCTCCAGACTCTCTGCCTTACCCCCCACTTGTTATGTTCCTGAGCTCCAGCGCAAAGTTGCTCAGAACAGGATGTTAAATATATAGCACAGGGAGAGAGAGGGAGAGGAAGAGAGGTGGAAAAGGAGTAAAGGGAGGGGTGTGTGTGCATGTGTGTGTTGGATTATGTCTGTGCCGTTGCACTATTCCTTGATGTATGCACCATGTCAGGCAGTCATTGTCTCCTGGGTAAAGAATGATAGTTCAAATACCTAGCATCTCTCCCCTGGTGCTCCAAATGCTCGCCTTTGAAGTTTTTATAATCCATCTGTCATCTGCGAGCAGGGAGGGCACATGTTCTGTACCACTCAATTACCAAATTCTCTTTTTGCCAGCTACAATGAGACAGGAAGCAAATAATATGGGCGACCCTGAAAAAAGAGAGGGAGGGGGGTATAGAAAGAGAGAAAGAGAGAAAGAGGGAGGAATTGCTTGAAATCCTGCGTTCCTGGCTTTCTCACGCACTTGATTGTGTCCCCTCGCTGCCTCTCATAACAGGAGAACAAAGCCTGTTTGTTGTGGGTGGAATGCCTAAAATGTTTCCTACTGTTACAATTATGAAGAATTTGATTGAATGTGTATTGTTTCAAGGGCTTGGTGATTTTGATCATTTTTTAAAGTGCCTTAGATTGTTATTCTGCTTCCCTACTAGCAATAATAACCTACTAGCAATAGTCACCTAATCAAATTCCATTTGATATAAACATTTAATTTGTTATAAGGGCTGGTAGATGTTGTGAATGGCGAGTGTGAGGAAAAAAAAGTGTGTGTTTTGATTATACATTATTCATTACCAACACTTAAAGATGCATTCTGATAGGCTTTTTGTCAGCGGCTGGATGGAGAATCTAATGAAGTTTGCTGCAGTTCTTGGTGTAAAAATCGCCTTTAATTGGTGAACGCTTTGTTGTGCGTCGCTTTAAAGCAGCACTGAGGCGACCAGAAAAACTTCAGATAACCGTCTGAAAAATAACAACAGCAGCAGTTGCAAATTACGGCTCTGAAACATATTTCATTTACATACGCCACAGGCCCCTTTTAAGGCGTCTACCTTTTAATTCTTTTTCATATTTAACACTCAATACAAAACAATAAAAGCCTCAGATCTCTGTGTCTGTATCCTCGTTTACATTGAAAATCCCCCCCAGCCCTCCCCTCCTCAGCCCCCCCAAACCGAAAGCATCCTCACTGGGAAGAAGATGAAAAGATTGTTTTGAGAAACTCGAAAAGAAATTTGACATTCTTTGGTTGCTTCTGAAACTTCCAATATTCTGCCGTAATTGTTTCATACACGTTATATATCTTCATTTGGGGGGAATGGGGGAGATGAAGAACACGTCGGCTTCTTTCTTCCTGAATAAAAGGCAGCAGAACCCATCTGGTTGGGTGAAACACGGCTGGCCCTCTCGCGCTCATCGCTGAAATAATACTCCCTCTAATGACTCCCACATATTCTGAAATCTCCCTTTTGAAATTGGTCTTGGCAGATTATTTGCAGGTACTTGAGTTGCATCTGTTTGCAATTTTGCAAATGTGGAAGACTTTAATGCTGGGCAGGGGCGGGTAGCAGGGAAAAGTCTATTTTAATCCCTGGGATAACACTGGCTGCCAGTGTGAACGGGCCTGGGTAGCGGCCTGCACCTTACCCCATATTCTGACTTGTCTTTACCCAGGTGACAATATGTTGGTCTGTACTGATGCTACATTTGTCCTCATTCATAATTTGTAGCTGAGACACATGGGATCAGGACGGGTTTTATTCTGAGCATCATTGGTGGTTGCAGCTGGTGACAGGTTAGTGTGTCAGCAGGTGGTCATACTGTGCACTGAGACAACAGAAAATATTCAAGTGGAAGTGTCAATCTATGGGATCAAGTCATAACAGTTGTAACCAGTGGTGGAGTGCAAATTTGAGCTATTTGTACTTAGAGTATTTCACCTCTGGTCCACATTACAGAGGGAAATACTTTACTCCACTACATTTCTTTAACAGCTGTTAAATTATTTCTCCAAATTTGGTGATTTGGAATTTGATTATTTGAAAAAAATCCTTTTAGATATGATTGAAAACAGGTCTGTATTTCATGGCTCATGAAAAGCTGACGTTTTGGAGACACATGGTTTTCAGAGATTAGTGATGAAGTATGATCAGTTTATAGCATTGTGGATTAACTACCAAGCAGTATATAAAGTAGTTCAAATTTGCTTCCCCTTGACCATCTGTAATGATAAAATGCTAAACAGCAATAATGTAATGATAACATTCACAGGGGCCATTTTTCTTTCTCAAGTACTTGAACTTTTGATGCTTTTACATTTTGCAGTACAATACATACACACTTTAAGTAATATTTTCAGTGCAAGACTTTTACTTCTTTTGCAGTGTGGTATTGCAACTTTTAACTGAAGGAAATGACACAAGTACTTAAGTCCACCACTGCAGATTTGTCTCACGCCATTCAATATGGATATCACAGATAATATGGCTCAAAAACGCTTGGATGGCCAGTCGTTTGTCAGGTATTTGTATTGTCCAGTATAAAGTGCAGTGATCAGCGAAGCTAAACCAAAGCTGAAATGATTGTGACTTCAGTCCTTATTATTTCTACCATGTGGTGAGCAGCTGACCAGCTTAAGCCTCCCCCGTTTTTTCACCCCCCCTCCCTCCCTCCTTCCCCCTTTTAAAACTGTAATAAGGTGCCCTATTGTCCTATGGCAGGGTGTACCGGGGCCACAGCAGAGCCCACCCGGCTGACTGTAATTGCATAGGTGGTTACAATTACATTAATTACATATTTCATCAACACTGTTTATCCAGTCGCACGGTAAATGAAGAAGCCAACTTTTAACTCTGTCTTTTGTTTTTGCATTTCTTGCCCCCCACCACCCCCCCCCCCCTCCTTTTTTTTGTGTGTGGTTGTTTTATTAGGAGCGAGGGGAGGGGAGGTGCCAGAGGAGGAATTATGCTGAAAGTGTATGCCTTGCAACTTTTCCCCTCCCTGTTGGAAATGTTTATTTGAACAGTAAGCTCATGATTTGAATATTTGTAATCCATGCTTAAATTTACAGGCCAGATGAACTTTTTGGCACAGAATGGCAACCATAAGTAGGATTTTGAGAAAAGCTTTACAAAATTTTAAGCCATGTGCAAGGCTTATATAATTTAGAAGGGGGGAAATATGCACAAATAAAACAGGCTCTGTCTTATTTACTTTACATGCGCAGAAAAAAACTGCATCATATGGCGCCTGACGTATATATATGTGTTAGTTATGTCCTTCTGTCCACACTTTTAGAGAACAGAATCTAAAGCTAACAAGCAGTTGTCTATGAATACTTGAAGGAATAAAATAGCTCCAGAGGCACGGGCACTTGAGTCGTTTTCCTGTGTTAGATGTAAATGAGCGTACTTCATATTGACTTGTGCTGGCGGGGATGCCACCCATATTGTAGGCTGGGAGGTGGGTGGGTCGCCCCGGCGAGTGGCAGAGAGTGATAGAGAGAGAGCGGGAGAGAGAGGTCGCTGAGGCGGGCAGAAAAAAAGGAAGGCTTTCTTAAATGATGCTAATCAGTCCGGAGGGGCCTGGCCCTCTCTCCCTCATCAGCCTGCTGTAATTCAGATGTGCTGAGAACCTGGAATTAAATGTGTCACTGTGAGGCATGTGTGTGCGTGTGCTCTCGTGCGTGCGCATATGTGTGTGTCAGCCTCTGTTTGCCTTGTGTCCACTTCTGTGTGTGTGTGCGCACAGGGTGTTTAGGGGTTAAGTAGAACCAAATTAGTCGATGGGAGAACTAACAGCAGCAGTAGCTTTCTGTGTGGCTACTTCTTGGTGAATGTCAAGATGATTTAGCTGCTCTTCTGCTCGCCGTCTGTCTCTGAGCACTGGCCCTCCAATCACCGCTCGGAGCTGTCTGTTTTGTGGCCCTCCGTGCAACAAATGAATATTAAATCTGCACTGGGCAACTTCGCACACTGGCAGGAGGTTACAGTCTGAAATATGAGGCCGGTGAAGCCCAGAAATCCTGCAAGGTAACATCAGTAAACTGTCTTCTTCTGTGGTGTATCCTGATGGTGACGGAGGTACAGCTTCTTCTGAATTTATTTCTCCGGGTGCTTTTTGGTTTGAGAAAATCAATGGGAGACTCTCTTGAGTTTCGCAGCTGCTGTATACATGTTTATACAGCATGTATAATCAAAATCATGGAGCAGAAACATGTTTTTTTTTCTGCAAAAGCATTTTCTCGTTTCACCAAAGAAGCCAAAACTTCTCAAATGTTCATTTTTCCATGCACAAGCAGCTGTACAAGAACTTTAATAATTAAATAAAATACGGTCTAAAATTGGCAAAATTATGATTAAAATCAGGAACTATCTGATGGAGAAGAGTCTGGATCTGAGCATGTATTAAACGCCAGCTTTTTGACACTTTTCCACACATTTCATTCTTTACCAGAAACATATTGAGGTTCAATACTAAGCTCTTGTGTTGACGAGTGTGAGCTCACAAAGGTGTCTGTGTTGTCTTTTTTGCCAGTGGAGGGTGTGTGTGTATATTCTTGCTAACATATTGTGTGTGTGCGCGTGTGTGCTGGGAGGGGTGTGGGGGTGTGTGTGTGTGTGCGCAGGGACGCCAGTTGGGCTAACAGCTGAATCATGGCTCAGCCGCTGCCCCTCGTAGTCCTTGGCAGTTAGCGGTGTGAAAAAGCCTTCTCTTTGAGGGCATTATATAGATTAATGTGCTGTGCCTCAGGCAGAGACACACACACCTCGCCAGGGAGGGATCCTGACCGTGTGTGTGTCTGAGTGTGTGTATTGTGTGCATTGGGGGGGTGTTAACAAGAGACTAGGGGAAGGTACCGTGAGTAAGCTGTGCGTGTGTGAGTGAGAGAGTGCAAAAAAGAGAGAGACAGAGAAAGAGGCTTGGGTGGCATTCAAATTTATTCTTGGTGAATTTTTGAATGATTTTTTGATATATTTTTTATGATTTTACACTTGTTTGTGGTGGAAAAGTTATTCCGTGATAATAGAAATGATGCAATAAATAACACATTTGATCATAAATAAGTAATGACGGCGTGTAAAGTGTAAAAGATTTTACTCGTAGCCTGGCTTTCTGATGTGGCTCTACCTGTTTATTTCACTTGTTCAACCCAGAAATGGAGCTAAATTCACAGATATTAGAGTGCATCCTTGCTTTATGCTTGATTAAACTCTGAGTCTGTGGGCAATAAATGAACTGGAATAAGTGTAAATCCTCTGTATTAAGCTGCTACTTTTTATACACCAAATTCCAATACATGTGCTGCTGGGTGTCAGCAGGGGCATCGGGGGAGTCGACAGCTTGCTTTCCATCAAGGTATTTTTACGTGAAGCAGTGGGTTGTTTGTGAGGCCTGGGTGACCTGAGAGGGGGCAATTGTCTGGCCCAGTGTCTCTGCATCTCTTTACCTTTTCTTTCTCTCTGTCCCCCACACCGTCTTGCCTCTTTGCTCTCAGCTTAGTTAAGATCAGGGTGTAGCCGAGCTGATATACAGTATCAAAACAAATACACACAAATGCCACAGCTGCTGGAAGCAAATGCAAACGGAAAAGTACAACACTGTTCCAGCTGACGTTAAAGCAAAAACCTTGTATGGGTAAACAGGATACTTTTAAGGCTTCGCCCTGTTTCTTTCGCTCTCTTGGGTTTCATGATTGCTCATATTTTTTATGTTTCCCTTTTTGTCATTTTCCTCACTTTACCCCTTTGCTGAGAAATATGGGGGAGATTTTCCTTATCAGGATTTGAGCACATTCCATTCAAGGTTAGGCACATCTGTTGTTTTGTGTATGTGCTGGTGTGTGTGTGTGTGTGTGTGTGTGTGTGTGTGTGTGTGTGTGTGTGTGTGTGTGCATGTGACTGTAAGTTCTGAGATTATTTGTGTATGATTTGCCTCTTTGACATGTTCTGTAGCTGCGTGGTCTTAGGAGGCATAAGTGTACACATGCATATGAGTGTACATGCTATACATGTATATCCATATATGTTTGAGTATGCACATGTGTGTACTCATATGCAGTTTCTTCCAGCCAGCGGTCTAAATAACCTACTTTTGTCTGACAACGGCATCAAGTCGTGGAGGTGCACATATGCAGAAAGCTACTTGGAAAGGCCTCCTCGTAGCTGTCAGCTTTTATTATGCGCTGAGGTGTCATGTTTGTTAGGAAGCTGAGTGCAGATGGCAGAGTGGAAGAAATGGATCACTAATTTTAACAATGATTAATGAACAGAGATGGAAAATGAATTACATCGGACTATTGGAGGCAAGGAATATTTTCTCTGAAAATGTTAACTTCGGCTGCCAGGCAGCCGGCCGTGTTGTGGGAGTATATTGAGGAGGGGTAGGGAATGTGTGTTTGTGTGTATGTGCATATATGTGTGTTTGCTTGTATCTGTGTGTGTGTGTGTGTGTCGGCGCACTAAGGTGCAATTTTTCCCCCGCATCTTTTGTAGAATCAACACTTCACTGCTCTTGCCTATTACTTTACTGTTCGCCTGCTTAAACACTGCCGGCTTTACACACATTGTTTTTCCCCCTTATGTGTATTGCACTACCAGTTTAGGTACACACTCTTTAATAAGGTAAACACAGGAAAGGTTAGACTGTCTTAAAATGTTAGCTATTTCCATTACTCTGCAGTGTGCTTTGATATCAAATCATAGATTCGATCAAGTGTCAGGAGCGTTTGCCGTGGTTTTTCACTCTGATGGAACAATAACTTGTCTCTATCTACCTTTGAACGCAGTTTGTAAGCTGTAGCCTTATGACTCCATATTTAGTTTTAATCATAAAAACGGCAATTAAGTATAATTAGAATTTCTTTAAATTATTATTTTAAAGGGAAAACAACGCCTGCACTCTTTCCAGAAAATCAGATGTGGAGTTTTTTTTATTGACGCTTTGACACCTCATCAGTCACATTTTACCAACATGCTCATGCAAGTTACATGACAGAGAAAATCAGTGTATTTACATCAGTGCTACAATATCATCTGGCAGTATAAAAAGCAGACGTGACATTCCTCATTGCTTGTGATCTGAGAGGAGTTCCTTATAGTTCCTCATCTTTTTCCTACTACTTTCTTTCCTTATAAAAGACAACCTGTCTCTCTGTTCCCCCCTCCACCCCATCCCGTCACCATGCCTGCCTGTATTTGTGTCTCTTTCAAGGTTTGTCTGGTGGGCGGTTGGTGCAACATGGTTTAATAGGTAGATGTGAACTATTTTGAATTTAATTAAGGGCCTGATGGGAAATACGTAAAGGGAGAAAACAGAGCAACTTCTAGCAGCGTTGTGTGCTTGTGTACATGTGTATGTGTGTGCAAGGGAGACAGAGAGAGAGAGAGAGAGAGAGAGAGAGAGAGATCTCAGGTTACGGCAGCATATGCTAAGCACTCAGAAAACATACACAATGCCTTTGGTGAACAAGGTAGTCGGTATGCCCTTGGGAGCCAATTTAGATTGTGACTTAAGGCAATGTCGTGGCTTTGTGTGTGAGCGTGTGTGTGCGTTCTCTGTATGTGAGTGTGAGTTTTACTCTTGACGCTCCATTGAAACAGTAGTGGTGGGTAGGTCTGGGTGGCCCTCCTGCAGACCCTCCACATCTGTGTTCCTCCTCTACCCCCACCCCGCTGCTGTAGACTGAGCCAGCTTCTCCATGCCTGGCTGCTTCTCCACATCCAGAATAGCCATGAGAATTTGTTGGACCCGTGCTTCTTTGCCAGTCAAAATTTTAAGTAATCATGTGCAGCGTTGATGAAGACAGAAGAGCGCCACCTACAGAAAACCAAGAAAAGAAAAAACAGCAGTATTGCCCTCACTGCATGTGTGTTTACATCTCCATTAGTTTCTTGATTTTGATCCTGTTTTGGATTATATTTGGGATATGGTGTTTATATGGAACATAAAAAAACTTGGTTATTCATATCCCTGTATAAATGATCTTAACAGTATCCAGGTTTATGATGGTCTGCCTGCAGCTGTGTCTTGATTTTTTTTTACCACCTCAGCCACTATGAGATGGTACAGAAACCTGAAGAAGGTGTTTACAGGCTACAGTATCCTGGATTCTGTTGGAGTACTCTTAGTATATCCAAGTTTCTGAAACCATGATAAGCTTCCACGCTTAAAACATAACCCAGATACTCCAAAAATCCGATCATAACCAGGATACCAGTGTGCATGTAAATGATTACTGTGACTGACAGGTGATCTTTGGGTAGCGCAGTGCGGAAACAACAGCATCGAACGTTTAGCACTAAAAGATTGAAAGTAAATATACAAAGCGAGATCTGGCAGATTACCATTTTAGCAAACTTCGACAGCAAACATTTGAAATGTCACAAAAAAATGAAAAGTAAATTAGGAGCAGTTTAGTCAGACGCGTAGAAATGGATGAATTAGCTTCTTCAACAAAGAAGAAAGCTAGCAGGTTTTCCACTTTAATCGAGCATGAAAACTTTTACTAAATATATAGTCTATAATTTCACAAATCACGACTCATATCAGAAGTCAAAAGCAGCCTCTGTGAAGCTTCAGCTCAAATGCCACTCACTGAGCTACATGCTACTTTTAAGGGGAGTGGCAGTCTTTTACTTCACATACTTTGTGTCGGCTTGATTATTTTTCTGCCGTTAAGCGGCCAGGCTTCAAGGCCGGATCAGATAACATCCTCTGCTGTGCAGTGTAGGCTTCACTCAACGTTTTCTGCTTATGAGAACAAAGCTTTGTGGGTTTTTTCTTAAAAAATGTATTTTAACTCTCAAATGAAATAAACCTTGCGATTCTTGTAGTCAGTATGATTCCCTCATCTTAAACTGGATATTATGGTGTCAAATTAAAAAAACTTAATAATAATCAGAAAACGAAAAAAAGGAAAAGATTGATATACACAAGCAATTACAGTTCATATATTTGTTAGATTACCCAGGGATGTGTAAATGACATCACGTCCTCACAGGAAGTCCTGAGGAAAAAAAAGATGTGGGGGGTTTGAGGGGGGGGAGTGGATCAACACACAATATTTTAATGGGTATTTCTCCTCTGTCAGTGTGGCAAACTTGTCAAGCTTCAATGTGGCTGACTGTGAATTTCCTGGTGTGTGTGCTTTGTTTACAGGCTCTTGTCGTCCCACCTTCTGTGGAGCTGTCAGCACTCTTCCTGACATCCGGCGTTCGTTGGAGCGGCGGCAGTCACACAGGTACGATCACACCGATTGATCACGGGAAAGGGGAGGATATTAAAGGTGTCTGTCACACTTACACGCCTGCACATGCATCTTTTGTTTTCATTTAAATCTTTATTTATCCGGGGGAAAGTCAATTGAGCATGCACTTGTTAAGCAGTGCCATGCTTCATATCTGTGAGCTGCCCATTACAGCATCTGCTGGGGGGTCAGTGGCTCGCTCCAGAGTACTGCAAAGTTACAGAAGAGAGTTAGTTATTCAGAATCGTCGCCTCCGTTTTCTAGCCAGATGAATAAAATGAATGGACATCCCTCCAGCAACACTCCTTTAGGCACACAATGCATGCATGTATACACATGGAAACATGGCACATTGATTGTGGGGTGGACGTAGGGTGAATGTCACCAAGTTTACCCTAGCTTTGCAAACTGATATGAACTATTGTTATAATGAACATATGTCATCAACCTTGCACCAGCCTCTATGGATCTCAGTGTTGTCCTGCACAATTTGCACAATCGCACCAATATATGTGTATTTTTGCCCATGACCTCAAGTAGGCAGCATAAGTAGGAAACAGTATGGGGTTTAAAGCCACATATATATTTATGACTTAAGATATAAACGTTGATATGTTTGCATCTATGGTTACAGACCTGCAAAATGTGTTGCTGATGCCAAAAACTGACACTCAAACTGACACCTCTGATGTTACCTTTGAACTGTATGGTTGGGATCTTAAACCTTTTTAGCCCAGTGGCAAATCTACTTTCAACATTTTCAATTGACTACATTTATAAAAAACTCAATGTCAAAAATTTAATTGAGGCCTGTGATCGCTTCATGTCACCTGAAAAGGTAGCACCACAGTTTTTCAGCAGCAGCCAAATTACTGGCTACAACCTGAAAATGAAAATGAGCAGCAGACAATATAAAAATGTTGATTAAATGTATCTGACACAGTGAAATCACAGCTGTGGCCTACTTACTTTTACAACCTTATTTTCACGAGCTACTTGCTCCAAATTCGGTCCAGATACAGAATTATTGAGATGATTAGGTTAAAATATTAATTTGGTATTCATTCAAAATGAACTGGGAAATTCTCCTGAAATTGACATGACGCAATCAGCTCGATCATTTCTCTAAAATGTTTAACCGCAAAAAGACGGTTAGCTCTGTATTCACAGAAATTCTCAGAATGTTGAAGTAAAAGACCAATATCATCTTTGTCCAGGAGAGAGATGCTCACACAATATGTATCACCTTGCTTAATTAGCACTAAGTGGGGTAAAAGCTAGCCTCCCAAAAAAGAAAACACTGTTAGACAACACAATCTTAAAACCATAACTCATGAGATGGATGACTCTTGCAAGATCCTGCTGTTATTTGATATTAAAACTGATATTAGTCCCATCATCTCATCTCTAGGTAAGACAATGAGCAAGCATATGCCACAAAAAGTCTAAAGAGCATTAGTGAATAAATACAGGTGGAGTATTTTGTCTGGTGTTTTCATCACATTTTGACAAAGGATACTAAGATATACTAAGGATACTTCTTGGGACCCCCTCCAACACACACACGCACACGCATCCACCCTGCCTGTCAAAAAGCCACAATGCCGTCAGTTCCTCTCTATGTAGCTCAAGGAGACAATTAGCAAACAGAGGTGACATGGTAAACAGGTGCAAGCCATTATTCCTGGAGCTGGAGGAGCGTGGCCACCCCATCTCTCATGGTGATGGGCTGTTATGGTGTGTGTACTGTACGTGTGTCTGAGTGTGTGTCAGTGAGTGATGGGAGATCGTATGACAAGTACAAGTGAGGGATATGTCTGCTTTGAGGGCTTAGGACGCTTCATTCTGCCTGGTTGTCTGTAATCAGCACACCATCATCACTATCATCACTATCATCATCATCATCATCAGCATCATCGTCGCTATTGTGGCCATGCTCATGCAAACAGGAATTAGACCGTCTTTCTCTTGCTCTTAGGTATCTCACATTCATCTTTGCTCCCCTTAAATCTATACATGCCTCTTCAACATCACTCCTTTCTTCCTCTTTCCAATAACTACTGTTCCCGTTCTCACTTCTCTGTATTATTTTAATTCATAAAAGACCATCATCCTGAGAGTTGGCTTCCTGAGAAACAGAGAAAGAGATGAGGGGGTCAAGCGGGTTTGTAAAAATTGATTGCTTGCAAAGTGCTAATCAATGGAAACCTTTTCTCTTGAAGCTGGAAAATTCGTGTTATAACATTTATTATAAGATTCACAGCAGCAGGGATTAAACATTGTGTGTGTGGCAATCTTCAGTCAGATATGGGGGCTGTCCAACTGGGGGAGGGGGTTAAGTAGAACCCTTACAAAAGAAAGAGAAAGAAAATACTTCCATCAGCACATTAAAATAAAACATTATTGTAATTATTGTCACTGTAACTGATTTTAGCCACAGGTACCATCACCGGACCATTTTACTTCATCTCAATACTTCATGGTTCTGATTCTGTGGCTTGTAACATAACAGTTAACAACCTGCCTCTTCCACTCATAGATGCAACCCCAGTCTTAACAGAAACAGATCACAGCCAGCTTCATGGTACCTCTTATCCAGAACCACCAGTGTTAATTTTAGTGAAGCAAGTAGCACAAAGAGAGACAGAGACCTCAGGACAATGGTTCGCCATATGGAGGTTGGCTGCAAGTCAAGTTCGACAAACTTTTTTTTTTTGTCCCAGACAAACAAATAATGCACTTACGATACGACATGAGACATGCTGCAAACAATATTGTTACCTGAGTGTTTGAATAATACGGTGTTCACCTCGAATCTTTCTGTCTGTCTCCACTATCATGTACACACACATATGTGGAGTGTCTTCTTTCATTTTTGTGGCATGTGACTATGCTTAGTACAATCAATGCTGCTTCCATAAGAGAGCTGTGTCATTAACTGAAAGTATAGGCTTGAACTGCTTGAACCTGTATGATATTTTTTTTATTATGGGGGGGCAAATTTCCCTCTTCCCTTGCGTTGGGGGGAGACGTGTCCACCGGTCCCCTGTGGCAATTATGCGCATGCAGCTGTCCTCTTCAGGACGAGCCGGGAGAAGGGCCTGTCTGAATCATCGCTCTGCATTCACATATGCCTCACCAAAGTGAAAAATGAAGACATATTTAACTGCAAATGTAACTTTCAGATGATATCATTTTTGATCATATCAGATTTCACGCTCCACACACAGATATTTTGTCTTCATACCTTAATAACAATAATATGATTCTACATTTGTCTAGTCGAACCGTGTCTTGGTTATGGTCTGTTGTTTTGCAACACATTTTGCCGGCTGTAGTTTTATTAATCAAATATAGAATGGGTGAGTCATGTCGTTTTGGCTTGTGTCATATCAGAGGTATGTGCCACAGATTTCCCTCATATTGGAAGCAGAGCTAACACATGCTCCCCTTGATGCATTCTCACACCATTTCTCACACAAAGCGCTCACACACAAACTTGTAGATGCGTACACACACATACACACACACACACACGCACGCTCAGATGACTTATATAGAAAGAGATTCATAAACAGACTCGCTCACACATTTACGCAGACAAGCATTTACAGACACACACGCACAACCAAACCTGCTGCTGCAAAAAGGAAACTGCAGTTGCTTCCAAAGAAAATGAGTATAGTAATGATCTAAAGTAAAAGCACATACTGAAGTACTATTCTGTGGCAGAAGCTTGAGGTACCTGTACTTTACTTCAGTATTTCCACTTTATGCCACTTCATTCAACTACATTTTAGAAGTAAATAATGTAATTTTGACTCTACTACATTTTTTTCAAATATGGTGTTTTCATGGCTAGTTACTTTTACATATAAAACATATGATCAGTTTTTTAAAATGTAATGCATTTTTGATGTAAATTAAAGCACTACAAACCTTCATTCGAGGAGTTAATATTACCTCCACATTGACCAGCTCCAATATCAAAAAGGTTGCTTACACTGTAATGTATCAACAATAATGTATCAACAACAATAATGTATAATTAATACATAATGATAACACTGACAGGGGTCATTCTGCTCCACTGTAAAATCTTTTGATACTATAAATAGCACTAGATTTTTAAAAATATTTATGACTTTATAAAATTCAGAATGGAAGACTTTTACTTTACAAAGACTTTCACAAATTATTTATATTGTGTTATCACTACTTTTACATAAAATATCTGAATTCCACCTCAGACCTGTACAAGAAAAACATTCTTTAACTTTGAAAAGCATTTTAAAAAGTTTGTGGTTAAAAACTTTCATGTGGAAACCATATCCCAAAGAAAACATGCACACTTTTGACATAATGTAAAAATATGTGGGTTTTTTTTTTGTGCATAACAGAAATGATGAGGGGTAAACTGCTGTTTTTGTGCACCCACATAGCCTCAGCTATCTAATTCTTTGTAGTGATTTCCTGCATTTCCCAGAACGCCCTTTAATTGCCTCAAAGAAAGAGGATGTAAACCTTTTTTGCTTCCTGCGTTTAGATACAGATGACTATTGGAACACTGGGTTATGTTTCTGATTACAACTTTTTCTTTTAACACTCACGACTCGGTTGACAGTGAAGAAACAGAAAGTGAAGAAAAGGATTCACTTACACTAAAACTGATCTCTTCTTTGTTGAATTTTGAACCAAATCAGGTCTAGACAGAAGCATTTTTTAAATTCTGACATTAATTCCACTGCTGGAAATACCAACGTGATGCCAGACAAACTTCAAAGTGTCACCTGCGCTCTATTTTACTGTGTTTTTTCCCCATAAGAAGACATAAAAAGAACAACATAAGGTGCAGGGGTGGTGGGTGGAGAGGGGTCAATTTTCCCACAGTTTCCTCTTCAGTGTTGTTGGGTTAAGATTGTCGCTGCTGTGTGGTACTCTACCCTGCTGGTATAAATAAGACATGATTGGCATCACAGCAGAAGAAAAACTCTCTCTCTCTCACTCTGTCTCTCTCTTTATCTCTGTCTCTCTCTCTGACAGCCTTCATTTGCTGGAGGAGTGGCAGACTTGGTGGGAGTTAATGATTATAATTATTTCGCTTTTTTTATTTCTTTTTTTTTTTTTTTTTACATTGTGGGATAATTATTTAAGAGGTTCGTGTAGTCATTGTTGTAATCAGTAAAGAGAGATTACAGAAAATCCGCATGCCAACAGATGGCACTTCGCTGTTGTTGTTGCTTCATATTAAACCCAGAGCAGCACACTCGGTAGCAGGCAGGCAAGAGTGAGGGGACAATCAGAAAGGGGCCAAATTATAAAACAATTTGTCCTTCATCATAAATCAATTTATCATATCACACCATCCCAGAGAAGAAAAGGAATCAAAAGTAGTTAGCGCAGCATGTGTGTGTGTGTGTGTGTGTGTGTGTGTGTGTGTGTGTGTGTGTGTGTGTGTTTGTTTTCAATCCCAAACCAGCTATCCCACCAACACGCTCATCTTCTCAAAGTTGTGGGTTTTGGGGCATGGTGGGAGTTGCTGGTGGATTTACAAAACAGCTCTTCAATGCAACAAACAGTATTTGACCAGAGAGCCCCAACCCCATGACTTTATCTATTAACACCACAGTGCACTGTCGTGGTTGTTCACACGCAACCCAATTCACAAAGAAGGTCAGCGCTTGTTAGCTTTGCTCCTCTGGGACACCGGCTGCTTCAACCACCTCCTGAACTGGGAACTGGTGCCACTTTCACTTTATGCCCACATTTACATATTATTCCTGTTTTTTAAGTTTGTTTCTATTCATGCATTTCTATGTATTTCTTGACAAGCGACAAAAGAAAGAGATAAATACAAAGTGAGACGAGGGCACTTGCTATCCAGGGTCGGGGAGCAGGAGGAGCACCAAGGCCGCTGGCCTACATTCCTGACTAATTGTATAATTGGAAAAGCTCTCCAAATGAGCAAGCAAGCCCCCCCCTCATACCCCCCTCACCAGCCACCTCACCCCTACTCACTTAACACCCCCCCCACCCACACACACACGCACGGCCTTCAAAGCAAATCACAAAAGAGCATTTTGGGAATAATAATAATTTCAAAAAGCGTCCATTATTAATCCCACACACTGGCATCCCTGGCAGCAGCAGCTAGGCTGGTTAGCACCAGCATCCCCCCCTCCACACACCCATTATGAGATACAGTAGTTAGCTATCTGCTGGTGTTGTTAGTGCTAAATAAAGTTAAAAGGTGGGAAAACAATAGCGTCCAGTGGGAAAAAAATCATTAATTCTTTATATCTTTATTTCTCAGAATATTTTGTCCCAATGTGAGACAGAAGCTTCATTAAAAAAAAGAGTATTTTTTCATACTTTGGAAAACTCCTCCAGAGCCACAGATGACTGTTTTCATTGGCTGTTTAATACTCTAAACTCGACTCTCTGAACTAAACCCAACATCATGTGTAAAATCTGATTTCCCAAATTTTGTAAACACCACAAAATTTGTTGAAAAGGTAGGAAAAAAACCACTCATAAACTTTCTTGTCATAAATAATATTATGCCCGATATGGGATGACCTACCTGTGTGCTGTGTTAGCGCTGCTATTTTACTGTTAGTACTGGAGCTCATGGTCAAATTGGATTTCCTGATTTATGGCCCCTGCCACGCGCCGTTCATTTCCATGGCTACTGAAGGAGGGAGGGGGGGAAATGATTTCTGAGGTCGACAGTGGTGTCTAACGGGATTGCGGGGTGCCGTTAAAACGAAGCCGTTAATTAATGCTATTGATCAGCAAAAAAATAGAGGCAAATGTGATTTGCATACAGCCGGAGTGATCAATGCATTAACCGATTTTTTTTTTCCCCCCTCTGAAATCTGATTTCCTGAGTTTTCAAAGTGAAAGAGAGAGAGTTCAGACTAATGTGGATCGATTGGGCCTCTCTCAGACAAGAATACAAAGCATTTTATTAGCCGGTGAAGGGTGAAACATACCAGGAGAGAAGACGCAGTTTAAAGTTATGTTATGTATTTATGTCTCACTTCAACAAGATGACAGAGATTTGCCGTCTTCTGGCTTTACGTGTTTGTTAAGACTATTATCGACATTGTCATATCCCCCCGCCCTCCTTCACATAGAGCACAGACAACATGGTGATAAGGTGATATTTCTGCAGGGCCACACTAAATCTGTTTTCTAAAAGGCAACAATGTAAAAAGAAACAACAATATAACAAACAAATAAACAACAATAACAACAGGGGCATGAAGAGAAAAAAAACCAAAAACACAAGAGGTGTTAAAAAAGCAATATGTTGTTTTTTTCCTCCTTACTTTCTCTCTCTCTGTCAAGAGCAGCTTATTAGAGCGTATTGATTTATAAAGCTTTAAATGTGATCCTTCATGTCCAAGTCAAGGGCAGGGAGTGAAAGAGAAAGAGAGAGAAGAAAAGAGGGAGGGAGAGAAAAAAGAAAGGGAGCGGGAGAGGGAAAGAAAGAAGAGGGCGAAAGGGAAAAAGGCGTCTGGAGACGGATAGAGATAGAAAGAGAGCGTCCACGACATGGGGAAGTGACAGCAAGGCATTTTCAGAGCCGCTGTGGAACACAAAAGGGTAATTGTTTTAGCCCAGATGTTGCTTTCGCACAACAAGCAGGATACAATGTTCCTACTGAGCTGATGAGCCCAATCAGTGAAATGATTAAAAATTGATTTTGTCCCTGTAATTACAGTATGTAAACTACTTAGCCGGGATTGCAAAGGAAGTGATTTTCTAATTACGTATATACTCTGGTGTCTAATGATTGGTTTTTTGAAGTAATGAAGAGAGGGTCCTAACGACTCCACTGTGTTCTGTTGTTGAAGGGAGAAGGCTAGAGAAGGGGAGTGTGGGGTGGGGTGGGGGGTGGGGAGTGGGGGGTGGTGAGCATCGTTAGGGCAAGACAGCAGGCTTGGATACAAAAGGGGGATGAAAATTGAATTTTTGCCAGCCAGTGCTAGCACGCTAACACGGGGCCCTGTGTTCGTTTGCATGGGATCTGGAAGCTAAATGGAGGCTGTGACTTCTCATGGGGGTCGCCAGGCCCTAACCAGCCCCGGCAATCTGGACCCTGCAATTATAACCTCAGGGGGGTTTAGGGATTCAGGACATCACACATACACAGGAGAATTAACACTCGTGCAGGACACAAGCACACGCAAATAACAAATATAGCAAGGCCCTTCTGCTCTGTATATGTTTCACCAAGCTTCACTCAAACAAGTATGTGATGTGATTTACATGGCTGTTAGTCCGAGCTGAATCCGACATGTTCAGCGAGAGCTAACCATCTAGTGGCTCCAGCGTTATATTTAGCATACAGACATGAGAGTGGTATCAATCATCTAATCTAACTCTTGCCAAGAAAGCAAATAAGCTTATTTCCCAAAATGTTGAACTATTCCCTTAAGTACTAAATTGAACCCTTGCCCATATCAATTTTGCAGCAACATCCTTGCTTGGTCTCATGTTACACGCACCTGATGCTGGCTAATCTTAGCTAATATTACAGTAACATACTTAATATAAATGTAGCTGTGTAATTGGTGTTACTGAGTCTCCTCCACCGACTCAGCTTTTACACCATGTTATAGCATTCGCCGTTATTCCATAACATGGGCCGTTCAGCAGGTTACATCTTAACTCAGATTTTTTTTTTTTTGTCAAACTGCTGTTTCTAATGCCAAAACAGAACCTTGTCTGATAAGTAGGACACAAAGCAGATGTACTTCCTAAAATTTTAGAACATGTCAGCACACTCGCTGCCTCCTCTACCACATGTTTGGGTGAGGAGTAAATAGGAAAGAGCCGTCTGTTTTACCAAATACGCACATGTGCCCAAACAGTCATTTATTCACTGTTATAAATAGAATTTGGCTTAAATTTTACTTCAAACTGATTGAGGGGACAGGATATAATTGGTTTAATAATTTTTTTAAAGACTCTCTTTACCCTGTGAATGTAGCAGCAATGCTCAGTTAAAAATGCAACCCTTTAATTATTAACCAGTTTGTTATTGGGGCTGAATCCCCACTCACCTGCGATGAGATACACATTGTATGAGATCACCCCCCCCCCCCACCTTACTTTCTATAGAAGCCTCTTTGAGATCACAACAGTTGGCTATTCTGTAAAAGAAGTACATTCAAAACAGAAAAAACAGAACAGTAAAATTTTAAACCTCTAAATGTGGTTCAGTATCAGTTAGTCTAATTCTGTAATAAACTCCAAGTGAAATAGACCACAGCCTTTTTTCCCCATTAATGATCGACCTTAGAAGTTGGGACCATTGTATGATAGTGTTTCTGTCAAAGCCCTTAAATTTCTTTGCACATTTCTCCAACAGGACTTTGGAACGAGCTTCTTAATGCCGACTGTCTGTGGTGCTGAAGCTGGTACTGAACACACTATAGGGTAACTTTGCATCTATAACCATCTAACCATAGTATATCTTACACATCTGCACACATCACAACTGTACAGGTGTTGTAAATGAGACAAAAGGCTAAAACAATTCAATATTAAAACTTCAATATTAAAGTTTTTTTTATTTAAACATTATCACTTATTGATATCAAACATCACTTAACAAAGAATGCCATTATTAATGACTAAAATATAGACTTAAAACGTGAACTAAAACAATGAAGCAAGTGTGTAGTTTTTGGTTCTGGAGCTTAAGATGCTCTTCGCCTCCTAATTTCTTAGAGTGTCTTCAGTTACGATGCTTTTGGGAAATACTACTTAAGCTTTGGAAGGTTCATAAGATGGATTTTACGATCAGCTTAGCATTAAGATGCTTTTGGGAAACAGGGCCCAGGACAATGAGTGAAATCAAGATTTCAAGAACAGTAACCATTTTAATTAGAGGATGTCATTTTCAGGTTGGTGCACAAAAAGTGGGTGATTTTTAAATCCACTTGTTTCTGTAGGAAAGCATCTCTTTTCCTCTCTTTCCTCTCTTCGTTTCTCCCTTGTAACCCTCTCTTTTCTCGTCAACCACAACTTGACGAGGCATCAAAGATGCAACCTTTGACCTGGGTTGTAAATAAGAATCAACCATAGAGTCCGGTACACGGAGTTATTGTGGCGAGGCATGGAGACAACCAAGGAGTCACTCTATCAGACAGGGAATATAGAGATAAACTTACAGGGTCGCAGAGCACATAAAGAGCACATAAATCATATCACAGAGAATGAGTCACTGCCTCAACCATGGCTCCGCTCTCCCTTCTTCTCTGCTCTTAACATATCTAACAAAGCTGAACGTATTTTCTTATCCTTATCTTCTGTTCAATATTCAATATTTAATTATGACTTTCTTCATTTATTTTTGTTAAAAGAATTTTTTTTTTTTTGAGAAATAAAAGGACCTGAGTTAAGCCTCTGATTATTGGGAGGGAAAGATCTGTGGTTTTTGGTTCCTTGGGAACATTAATAAGTGACAGAAAGCTAGATTAAGAAAGCTGGGATGCGG
This sequence comes from Centropyge bicolor, assembly GCA_037975185.1. Taxonomy (NCBI): domain Eukaryota; kingdom Metazoa; phylum Chordata; class Actinopteri; family Pomacanthidae; genus Centropyge; species Centropyge bicolor. Next base: position 9,274,678 of record JBBMOC010000001.1, read on the forward strand.
CTAGAAAGAAAAACGACAAAGCTTTGAAATGCTGCCAGTATCACCAACTGCACTCTTCTGACACGGCTGATTGTAAGAGAAGCCGATAGCGCAGACAGCGTAGGCCTTTAATAATTCATTTAGTTAGGCTATGATCTATCATTTTGTACCTTTTGACATGCGATATTGAAATTTAATATTGCATCAATACAAATGATATATTGCTAGTCGTCAGAAGAAAGGAAGTGGATTGCAAAAAGATCTCTGCAAATGTCTTTTCACTCCTCTCTCTCTTTCCTTTCCAAAGCTTCATTGTACTCTAGTAGAAAGGCATAAGAGAAACATCTGTCTTTTCCCCCCCTTTACTCCCAGCTTTGATATGTGTGTTTAAAAAATGACAACTTAAAATGCTCAGGGAGAAAGTCTCCTGCTCATACCAGAGTCAAGAGAGGCTTGGAAAGAAAAAAAAAAAAAAAAGAGGGGGGGTGGGTGAGAAGCAGACGGAACATGACAGCAGTGGCTGAGGGAGACGTCACACGTTGTCAAGGTCTTTGACATGACTCTTTAGTGCGGTGAAATCCCACAGGCGATATTCGGGCTGTGAGCGGAGCGTTAGGTGCTGGGAACCAAAGGCTGCTGTTGTGGTGTCAGTCTAGCCTGGCTCCCAGACTGCTTCATGTGCGCAGTCTGCTCAGCGAGATAGGGATGCATCGATAGCAACACTGGCTGATGTCAGTCTGAAGTAGATTATACGTGTCAGAGGATTTCCTCTCCACTAAATGCTGCTACCAAGGGAGACAAGGCAAAACAAAAAAAAAAAAATCCAAAATGTAAAAGTAGATTTTCTACATTTTCATGCTTTTGCACGTATAGACGATAAAGACGTTTTCATCATTTTTCAGTTAGTATCAATATAATATCAGAGTTGCTCAAGACAATTCATCACACAGAACAGTGTTACTGGATTTTGCCAAACACTACATTATATTGAATTTTTCTTTACATCCAATGGCAACAATCTTCAAATTCTGGCTCTTTGCTATATATATTCACTATATAAAGTAGATCAGAGGATGATAAGAGTTTTTAGCTCAAAAGCTTGAGTGTGAGCATATTGTTAAACAAGATGGTAAAGACCTGAAACCAGCATGATTCAGTCCCTCTGTGGCCTATTTCAGACTGTGATAGGTCAAATTTTACAGTTTCTCCCAGAAGTGCTGCTGAGTTTTTCCAACTTGAAAACCTGAAGCACAGCTGACTGACAGCCCTGTAAGTGGTGTCTTCATCCAATCAGAGGCAGCACTGGTTAATGTTAATGTTGAATATAGAGGAAGGAAAGCTCCTAAATATTTTAGACAGTCTTACAAGTAATGAACATTTAATTTTGAATATTTTAAATGTGCTTTCTTTTACACTGTTTTTAGAAAGACATGTTGCTTCTAAATATTTTGAAGGCAATTTTTCAATGATTTGAGAGCTTAAAATGAAATTTAATTTGCCTTTTATTGTATTTGCTTGGAGACGGAAATCTTGGAGAGACATTTCTCAAAACCTGAACAAATTTAACCAAAACAAACAAAACAAACTTCATGACTAGATACCACTCGTGCTAAGACTAAACTTGCTGTTATTTTCACATCTATCAGTAGTTATTTGGTCTCACCAGACTTTGAAAAAACATCTTATCTATTGCTACTATATGTAAAAACACCATGAACTAAAGAGGTTCTGGATCCTTTAGAGCTCAGCTGAACTGCTGCAGACATGCTTGATGTGAACGTATCCTAACTCTGCTTCTTCTCCATCCATTGACCACCCACGTCACACACAGACAAAAAAGAATTTGACTTGTGATGAGCTTGATGATTACAGGTGACAGTGCTGATGATAGTGATGCTGTCAGTGGCAGTCATGATTACAACAGTATGGACGGCTGTCACTGCAGTGATACTTGGAATCATTCTTCTTCTGTGGTGAATATTACAGATTTGGCTAAGATACACCTAACTTTTACAGCTCTGACGCGTTTCCTCTCTAGGTGTAAATATATTTCAGCAGACAGATCCAAACGGGCGTACGTAATATGTGTTTCGGTGTCGACTGCAACATGTTTTCACGCGACTTTCGGGTGAATCAGAGACGTTGACCTGTTATTATGTGTGTTTGTGCAAGCCCGTGTCACTCTTGTTCCGAGGAACTGATGAGTGTGTGCAGCTGTGTCATTAACACCATGTTTGTCTCTGTATATTTGCATTTTTACCACTGATATACGGATGTCAATTAAACAGGGGAAGGAAAAAACAGTTTAGGTGACAATCCCTGCATGCATTTCAGGGCTATTTATAACAGCTCCTCCCTGATTTCTTCATGACCCGCTCTTAGAAAACGGTTGACACTGTTTCCGCTGAGGTTGTCTGTTTCACGTGTTGCAATTGCTTTGTTGATTGCATTAGTAAAATGGCTTTTTTTTTTTTTTTTTAATGTGAAGTGTAAAAACAGCACATTGTTGTTAATTCCTGCATGGCTTCCAAGAATGTTGACCTTTAGCTGTGCCCTGACACTGCTCTGAACATCTAGGAAGTCTGCCATGGTTGTAGGTGTCTGGGTATGTTAACAGTGGGGAAGAAAGACACAGTGAGAGAGAGAATTAGGTGCAGTTAGGAGGTGCCTTGGGTTGCACTGGGTCGTGTTGTGCCTCCCTGCTCTCTGCCTTATGTCAAGGCTTTATTGTTTTACGTGCCAAGGTCCTGACCTGATATATCCGGTGTCTGCCTTCTCGCATTTTCCAGAAAGCAGATTTTGATACAACAGCTTGTTGAAAACCTGTATCAATGCAAGACATCTGAAAATTGGAACATCACTGATAGGTGCCATTTGCATGTAGTCTTGAAAGGATTAATTTAATAGTCTACCAACAGAGATAATGGATTGTTTAAGTCATTCATTTAAAAAATGACAGGTATTTCATCTCTATGACTTAAATATCTTCGGATTGTTGATTGCACAAAACTAGCAACTTAAAGGCAAGTGGTTTACTCAAGGAAAATACATTTTTATAAGAACATTTCGAAACACAATAGCAAAAGAAAAATCTATTAAAAAATAATAAAATCAATTACAATACGTAAGGCACTAAGGCGGGGCATCATTCAGAAGTTTTCAATTCTGGTACAGATACCTAACTTCAATACCGGTTCAAGAATGATACTTTTTTTCCAAACCACTTTTATAAAATCCATTTCAACAAAGAGAAATTGCACATTATGCTACAATTACTCACGTCCCTTTGGTGGTCTAGAATCAAAGCAGTTCCATTGGTACCCAGCCCTACCTTGGGCTCGCACATTTTACTATGATCCAAAACTGTATAGACTAAACATTTAATTGACTAATTGAGAAAAAAAAATTGTATGAATATATGTATGATGAATGAATAAGCTCATTATTTGCAACCGTCTTGCTTTGCTTGGTGAAATTGGAATCAATGGAAAAATGTTCCTGATGTCACTTTGAAAGAGGTTCCAAAGCTAATATGAGTGTCTGGTTACCCATAATATCAAACTTGGACAAGTTTTCTGCTTATTTTGGTTGATATTTCTCAATTTCTTGATGAGTTCTTCAGTTTTTCTTTAAGTCTTTTGTTGCAGACTTTCTTTCTCTCTTTTCCTTCCTTCCTTCCTTTCTTCCTCTTGCTACCTCTCAGGGGTGCTTTCGGCAGGTCAACACCTCGGCGGGTGGGTTGTTGTGGGCCAGGTGACCTTTGTCTGTCATTGTTTTGCTCCTCACACCTCACCCAGGGAGAAGGGGAAGGAGCTTAGTGCCTTACACCTGCCACTGGCTTTACTGTCATAGTGCTGGGGTGCGCTTGATTGTGGTGTGCCAAGGACAGGAGAGAAGGTCCCAAATGATTTGTATATGTACAAAGCCAACAGTTGGTAGATATTAGACACTTTAGAGAGTGGGCACATATCACGTACACTGTGGATACCATGGCTTGGATCTTTGATGGCCCATGTATTAGTGCCTGCTCTGAGCCACTCTCAGCCATGTTGAAAACAACCAAAACATGCAGCTGCTATGCAGATACCCCTAACGAAAGTGACATTAGACTCCAAATGCGATTTACGTTCCTGTGTGCGAGATAAATCAAACGTACCTCAAGTGAATAAGAGGAAAGAGATGAAATGAAATACCCAAATGCTGCCTCCACTGGGGCCTGATTGAGTTCAGGTGGCTGGAAAGTGTCTCACCCAGGGCTAGTTGTCAGTGAAGGATCTGCTGTCTTCTCATCTGTCTGTGCTGCAGGCCTAACTGGTGAACATCGGGTGTGTTGCTTTGACGGATGTTTGTGTGCCTCCTGTGTTGCGGGGGGACGGGCCGTTGACACACTTCATATTTCAAAGGCAAGGTCTGAGGAAGAAATGAAGATTGATGCGGAAAAATGGCACAGCAACTCATCGCCCATTCGATACATATATTATCATTTACACATACATGACACCTTGTGCTTGTCTGTATGTCTATATATACATATGCATTGGCATGATCCAAGGCACCACACATATTCACGTGGGGGGGTTTCCTCTGTTATTAGAGCCATGTGATATAATTGCATTTGATCTCCAAATAAACAGGGAATCAGTCCATCTCCTTGGTGGAGATGGCAGATGTGATGGACGAGCACATTAGCGGCGAGGACAACATTAGATTTGCTCAAAATTATTGATCTTTTGTTTGTGAGCCAAGTCGGCGATAAATAACAGTGCATGGGAGATGTGACTCATTATCACCATGCCAAAAGCCCGACAGACCTCTGTCAAAACACACTCTCCTTCCCCCCTCTCTTCCTCCTTCCTTTCATCTCCGTCACTACAAACCAATTTAATCTGTTTTTAATCCTTCCCTCTTTTCTGTCGCCGGTGCCTTTAATGCGAGGCCTCACTGTCACTATCTGATTCCCTTAAAATTTTAATCCTGCACTGATAACCCTGTATTATTACACATTACACACACACAGGCGGCAGGACACTCACACATACGTACACATATACACATGCAAATATGTACACACAGCGTTTAGTGGCTCTCTCAGTGTTTTTATTCCTTTTTACCTTCTTAGTGAAGAAAAAATCCTTTTATCACACAATGGGTAATTTATATCCATTACCAGCGTTTTCAATCCTTTTCAGCGCGGCTGTCACTGCCTTTGGCACACTCGTGATTAATGTGATCTAATAATAGTCTGCCATTATATTTCCTTTAGTAAAACATGTACCAACATCCTATTCAGCTCCACGAAATTCATTGCCCCTTAAAATATTTTTCCCCTTTTCGTTTGAAAGACAAGATTGCTGTTTTTTTTCTCCATCTCATTGCCTCCCAGGAGGTGATTATTTGTTGGAGGGGCATGAGAATGATGAGAGGTGCCATGATTCAAAGTGGTTTGTATGGATGCATTTGTGCGTGTGTGTGTGTGTGTGCGTCTGCAGGTCGGGTGAGTGTGTGGTCCTCACACTGGTGCCGTAACATGGTCACATTGTTGAGGTCGAGAACAGATTAAATTCAGGAAGAAATTAGTTAGTAGAATAAAATATGCAGTTCACATGAGGCTTCACTTCATTTTTACATTGTTTTCACACTGTTTTGTCATATTTTTAATAAAAAAAAAAATATTTGCATAAAAATCCACACATTTCAATTGAGAGTATTTACAGACTGACTTGGTAGTGACTGGACTGTCCAAAGCCATGATCACAAATAAATTTGTCTTTATTCCTTTTTTTTTTTTTTTTTAAATCAGGTAGTTGGGAATGGGTGATGGAGAAGAAAGATGCTCCCCATGGAATGTGCATAGGATTAGGTGTGTGTGTGTGTGTATGCGTGCGTGCGTGTGTATGTGTGTGTTGCCGGGGAGGTAGTCCAGCAATGGGCTCTGTTCCCTCCCAGCCGGACAGCCTGAGCCAGTCTGCCACTCATGGGGCACGTTTCAGACGGGGCGGTGCCAACGCTCACACACACACACACATGCATGCATGTATGACATCGTGCACACTCAATTACACACTCACACACACACACAATCCTGGCTCCCTCCCACAAAGAGGGTTAACCCTTACTGGGTTCTTAGACTTGTATCCAGGATGAACAGGTGGTCCCACAAAACATGGGCATCCATTTCCTCATGACTTATCCCAGTGTGTGTGTGTGTGTGTGTGTGAGAGAGAGAGAGAGAGAGGGGGGGGGGGCTAGACAGGCATGGGGGGAAGAGAGAAAAAGAGTACACATGACTGCGTAGCTTTAGTACACCTTTTGTATGTGTGTTGGTTTTGCCTGGTACCAGGGTGGCTGCTGTACAGAGCAGCTTGCGGAGGGTCCCGTCGCTGTGTGAAATTGACATCAGATGGCCGTCGTGACAAGAACAATATTACATCCAGCTTCCATTTAGCAAGGGACAGCTAATATATGTGTGCCTTTTGAACATTTGTTTGTGTGTGTGTTCCTCGGTACCTGACCCCAGAGTCTGACCGCACCAAACACAGCTGTCAACACTTTACATCTATGTTTTTTTCCCCTCTGTCCGTCTCAGCCATTTTTCCCCCTCATTTTTTTTTCTCTTGAATCCCTACATCCAGGATCCTTCCATTAAAGATAACTTGTATTGAGCCACATCTTATTCACTTCAATCCGCCTCCCCCTCCTGTCTCAAGTGATCCTTTCCCAGCAGAGAAAATCGAAGGTAAACCACTTCTAAGGCAAAAACGGTGCGCTCCACTTTGGATGTTTTAAATATCACGCTCTGATGGATGGGGAGATGTGGGGTTGTGATAGTTCCTTTGGTAAAACATGTCAAAATCACAAAGTTACACATTTAGCACCTGACCGCTGCGATAATGTAAGTTAGACTCAGCATCTGGCTGCTGCAACACATAGCTGAGACCTTCTCTGCCTTTGATAGCTGGAGTCTTTCATGTCGGAGGAAAACACTCCGCTTAACTCCACATTATTTGTTCTTTTGTGATTTCTTTTTTCTGCGGCTCAGCCCCTCCGAACCCCCGACACATGTGAAAAAGACGTTTTGGAAAATATGAGTAAGTAAGCAAAGAGAGAGAGAGAGAGAGAGAGAGAGAGAGAGAAGCAGAGAGCAGAATGGAGCTGTGGAGATAAACATAAACAGAGCAGGGAGAAAGAAGGTTTCTCTCTGAGTCAGCGGGTTTTAGTAAAGTCTGATTAAACGAGGTGGGAAACTGGTTGGGGTAGTAAATAACAGAGGTGTCAGAATGTTGCTTAATGACCTGGATATCTATTGCATGAAATATGTAGCTGCAGATCTAAGCAGGAGCTGTAGTTTGGGTTGTTTTTTTTTGTTTTGTTTTTTTCTTAATGCCTTAAATTGCAGGGGGGAGTTCAGATGTTTAAAACAGCATGCTGTGAGTGGAAAGCAAGTTTGCTTTGAAGGCTTTTAGATAAGACAGATAAGAATTTGGTAACACATCATTTATATGATGTCTATTCTTAATTAACAGAGAACACAGTACTTTTTTTTAAGCCAGAACCTTTTACAGAAATGATAGATCAAGACCCACCAGCACGGGATGCTGATAAGTGAAGTCTTGCAATATAAAATTTCTCCATAGTATAAGTTTACTAATGTTTTTCCTGTCTATTCTGTACATACAGCTTCCTTTGCATGTCCTGGTCTCTTCTTTTTCTGTCTTTGTGGCTTTAACCTCACCTTTAAGGATTGAGAAAGTTGTTGACTGATTCTGATGGAATTCATGGTTTTTGTTTTTGGACTATATAAATCAAATCAGTTTGCCTTAACAAAAACAAATAATAAGCCTGTGCACTCTATTTGGCCATGGGACATTGAATGATTTAAAATAATATTTAAGTTACTGCAATTTTTGATTTATATGTGTGAAGAGTTTTGTCTGATGCAATCCAAAACATTATATATACATCAGTATCAGAAATGTTCCTTTATATTGTGCGTGTAATGCAGGCCTGAACAATATGCAAAAATAAATTGAACAAACATCAACAGAACATCCATACTCATAAAATATGTAATATCACTAGTCGTGCCTTTTTTATACTACATATTAATGATTATTTCACAATTTAAATTTCGGGGGGTCTTACATGTCGTGTTGTTATTGGGACACAAAAAAGGGTTAAAAAAATAAAAAATTTAAAAGTTAATGAAATGTTTGAAGGCCTGAAGAGAAGGTTGGAGGCAGGTAGGTGGGTGAACAGGAGGAGGAGGAGAAGGAGCAGAGAGCTGGAGGGATTGCAGCGCAGTCAGCAGTGCAGCAGTGCAGCAGTCGATTCACCTTCCCCTCCTCATTCCAGGGGGGAAACCCCTTCCCGAGGAGGGGATGCTCGAAGCAAAGAGAGAAGGGGAGGGAGGGAAGGGGAGCAGTGGTGGCAGTGAACTCAGCACTTTCCTTATCTTCTCTCTCCCTCCCTCCCTCCCTCTCTCTCTCTCTCTCTCTCTCTCTCTCTCTCTCTCTCTCTCTCAGGGCTCCCTGATCGGTGCCGACCAGAAGCGGAGCTGAAGCTGAGGCTGGCTTAACGGGGCTAAGCACACCATCACGCTGTCTAAGAAACTACCCCCACCCACCGTCTGAGGTGACTAAGGGTTTTCAGGGAAGAGGAAGTGAGGGAGGGAAGGAAGGGGGGGACACAATTGGTTGGGAGTAAGGAAGGTATAAGGGACACATTTTGGTTTCGAGGTATTTATTAGTGACAGTACTCTCACATGAATGGGTGAATTTCAAGTTGAGGAGAGAGGACTCAAGGTGGGGAGGAAAGAGAGCAAAAAGATGGGGGAGGGGGGAGAACGGTGTGAGGGGCCTGTGCAGCAGGTTACAGTTATCCACACTATGATGCAATCTGCGTGGGGTGCTGATGACGATCACTATGATGATGAGGATGATCATGATAATGACACACACACACACACGGACCCACGCACACACATACACACACACGCAGACACACACAAAGCAGTTGGCTGGACAGTATGTGGATGTACAGAGTGTCTGCATGGGCATATGAACAGATAATTCCTATTTAATCCCATCAGTTATCCGTCGTAGAAGGGTTACTCTGTCTATCTTTACATCCAAGCTGGCCGTCTCTTATCTCTCCTGTCATTCTTCTCCTCAGTGTCCAGACTAGACGCTGCATATTGAGCATGGCCTTGGTTATGTAATACAGGTGTGTGTGTGTGTGTGTGTGTGAGTTGACCTACATGTAAGGGGTTCAGACACAGGGAGGGGAGTGCAAAAGTGCAACTGAAGTCCAGGGAGGTGTGAGGAGAAGTTAGAGTCTAAGAAATCTCTGCAGCGCTGTCTGGCTGACAGACCGAGGCGGAGAACCCTGCAGGCCTGCGTGACCCGGGCCTGATGCTCTGGCATGCTCCGAGGACGCGAGGTTAGTTCACCCAGGAGTTATTTCTTGTCCAGCTGTGGAAATGCCTTTGCCATCATATCAGGAATATCTAGCTAAGGTGTGGATGAACATGTTGCATTTAACTGTTAATAGCAGGGCCGAATACATGTAGCCATGGTAGTGATTTATTTCAGTTGATATTAAAGTGGGGACTGATTGCGATGCTCGTTTGGCATCTTAATGCAGAAGCATGACAGAGTTAGCGAACTGTTCTCCCCTCACAGCACCTTCTCTCATCCTTTCCTTTTGCCAAATTTGGACACTGACACTAAATGGATCTGCCATAATTCAGATGTGAGTGGGAGGATATATATATACATGTGTGTGTGTGTCTGTGTGCAGCTGTGTGTGGTTGTAAAGTGAGGCATTATGGCAAAAAAAAAAAAAAAGCTTGAATAATTTAGTGCTCACATTATTTTCTAATGCCATTCTTTAGAATCTGACTGCGTCACTCTAACAAATGCGTATGTCGGAAAGTTCAGGGGATTTTGTAGGTCGCCTGTGAACAGTGAGTGATGGCAACCAGCCGACTCTCAGCTCTCTCTTGTCTACCAACAGCTCCATGTGAGCCCTGTGCACCATATTCTTTTCTCAAAACTAACGCCATGGCGAATCGAAACAAAAAGGCCACATATTTTATTTATGTGTCAAAAGTGCGGTGAAAGGAGGGTAGGAAGGAGGGAGGGGGGGGGCATATCACTCTATCCGTTGGTTGATATCATTCCATCCTTGCGGATCAATTCTCCCAGACAGAGGGAGATGAGAAAGGAGCGAGCACAAGAAGGAGGGAGGGAGGGAGGGAAGGAAGGAGAGCTGAAATAGTGGTCGTATTGATTTGTCAAAGAAATACAGCGTTGCGTGTTTTGCTTAAACGTCCACATAAACCTGAGCTGTCAGAGGTGGGCGGGCATATACTGACATTTGGCCACACAGACATGAATTGTGGATTTTCTGCTTGGCTTAGCTGTACACAGTCTTACCCATCAACTTCTTGTGGAAACTGGCAAATGGCCCCTGCTTGCTCCAAACTGTGCTTTGTGGCAAACTCTGTATCCAAAGTCCCCAATCTTCTACAAAAAACCCCCTCCCTTAATTAGTCACATTGGTCAATCCCTTTAAAGCTAAATCGTAACTCCACTGTGTCAGTATTCCACAGCACAGATTTTGCTCAAACATGAACTGTGGAACTTAGTTTAGTTGCCTTATTCCCATTTTCTTTTTCATGTGATCTTGCTTGTTGCCTACTGTCACTATCAAAATTCTGTACTATTGTATTTAATATGATTCATAAGTTGCATGAAGCTCTGAGCAATGAGCTCCCAGAGACTTCAGGCGTCCATGTTTAACAGGTAAGTTCACTGGTAGGCCAAATTCCAAGAAGCATGTTGCATTCATATAACATCTACCAGCCACTTCAAGCTTCAATGACAGTCACAACTTGACATTAATCAAAAATATGCCTACAACAGCTGGGACATAATAAGCAAGATCCTCCTTAAAGTCTGTTTTTAAAACATGGCCATACATCTGCAGCAGGTCCGTCCCATTCCTCAAAAGTGAATAACTACTAGAACCTCTGTAAGAGTGAAAGAAAAAAAAGGTTAAATCTTGGCACATTTTGAGAGGATAAAACGTCAATTAAGACCACCCACGCAAATTTAGCTGATCACAGTGAAACGCTTATATCTAGAAAACAATAACAGCAACTTTGTGCTTAATTGGGTCAAGAAACCTGCCAGTGATCCTATCATGTTTATCCACCCTCAGAAAAATGTAGTCAGCTCAATATTTGACCATGGGGCAATAGAGAAAAGCCCTCTTCCACTGTGACTACATACCTGGCACAAGGACAGGAGTGAAGGGGGGGAATGAAATTAAAGAGCAGTTAAAGAAAACTGGAGAAAAGAGCAGAGAGTGTGCACAGGGCCATAAAAGGGATAGTTTAACCATTGATCGAGAGCAGTGGTGGAAATGGCAGCTGTAAATCAATTTTATCTTGGAGCAGCTAAAGAGTGTTTTCTAATGAGGTTAATGCCACATAATGGCTAAATTCCTGTGCTTAAAAGATGCCCTCAAGGTGGTGGCAAGAGATAGATGTCGCCATGGAAAGCTTAACACCTCACTATTCAACACCAAGCAGAGGGATGCCTTTTTCTTTCAGGGAGATTGTATCTTAAGTGATGTTAAACCTTAATTCATTAAAGGTTTCAGGGGATCATTATATCATCCAGTGCACCTTTCTCTAGACAGTTTTTTTCATCTATAGACATATACGTCTGTGGGTAAGATTGGGCATTTAGTAAATTATTCACTCTGTGCTGCCCATCCAACATGATGAGTTCCCTTCTGCCTCTCTGATCACATTTTATAAAAATGTGGTATCAATCAGATCGAACAACTGTGGCAGAATACCACTGAAAACCACTTGTCATTCTCAGTGCCAGGCAGCAGGCAGGCTAGCATGTCAAACTGGAACAGGCTGGGTACTGCCTCTGAAAAGACAAACTGACCCAGCACTAATAGATTATGAATCAAGTTGACCTCTGGCAAATGACAGTGTTTAGGAAATGTGTTTTGTTATTGGGGATGAAGCCTGAGGAGTGGCAGCAAGTACTGCATCCACACATGCAGACAGTAGGTTTCAACAAAATGTGGGTTTGCAATAGCCAATATAGATGATCCTTTTAAGGGTACTGGTAGGCAGTTTCTTGCCAATATCTTCATCTGTCCACCTATTTTTCAAAGCTTGTCCAAGTCTGGGTCTTGGCCAAGTTTTGGTAGCAACGGGCAAACCAATTCAACCTTCTTGTCCTTTTTCAAATCTTGTTGGAAGGTCCCGCTGCATTCCCAGGTCAGATAAAATATTTAACCCCTCAAGTAAGAATTTGGTTTGCCCTTGGGTCTCTTTCAATATGGATGTACCAGACATACTGTACTTCCACAAGGAGGTGGCCAGGAGACAACCTGATTAGATACCCTAAACAACCCACTGGCTTCCCTTCTGGATATCTGGCCTTCCCAACCCAATGAAATCAACAGATTTACACTGTTGGCAACAACCCTGAGGTCAGCAGAGTGGGCAGTCTCCACTCATTGGCTCTGTCAATACTGGCCTTAAAATGGACTGTTTTCATAGCATTAGTCTATTACGTGCCCCTGCAGGTGTAATTTGAAAAAGCACCTGAAAAGACATTTGATGAAAATGTCGCATTAAAATCAATTTAGTATGGAAGGCTTAAATTCTGGTATATCAATTCTACTCAATTGTGTCATGGCGGAGCTTCAAAAAGACTTATCAAAACTTCTCAAAACCCCCAGACCTGAACCAAGAGTGAAACACAACTTTGTTAATTCAAAGACAATATTTCTTGTGAGTCTTGACCAGACACAAATATAGGGGACTTCAGTGAGTGCATACCAGCCTGAACAGTTGACAGTTGTGGAATTAAATGGGTGGGTGAGCTTTTGAAAAGCCAAGAATGTTGGTTCCAAACCGGAGCTTGTCCAGAGGTAATTACAGTGTGCAAAACACCAACATAATGCAAGCAAATGTTACCGACTGGTGGTTGATCAGCCGGCATCTTTATTTAATAGCTTTGTAACCTGAATGTGCTCCTCTACACCTCTTGCTGAGTTGGGGTCGTTAGAAATAGGCAGTAAAAAAGAAGCTTTGAGAGTCTGGTACAACTGGTACAACCACAGCCGATATGTGCAGGGATTCCCAAAGCATCCAGTATCAAGACTAATCACAAGTTAGCTAGCTAGTATGTCAGCAGACGCAGACGTGTTGAGATATTACATTACACAAATTACATTAGATAGTAATGGAGGCATAAGGAATCCTCTTTGTCTTCAGCGAGAGTGATCCGAGGAGTCTGTAAGCTGTAAACTAGACTCCACCATAGGGCTGTTGACGGAAAGCAGCTCACAATCAGCGAGTGTCGACACCGTGGAGACACTGTAGATGCATTGCATTATGGGAGAGGCTTTGAGGACTCAGACAATGTCAAGCAGGCTTTATGAATTTCCGATATTAAGAAATTCTGAATCATATCCATCATATTAATGATGGATGTAGCGCTGATGCAGGCTATTTAAAATTTTATTTAGCCCAACACTGACCATATATATCGATCTACCCATATTGTACTCATTCATTACCAACACCAGAACGGCATACCAATGAAACAGACGGAGGCTATGCAGAGCCATATTTAAGATAATGCTATCATATAACACAGTGTCTTAAAACCACTTTGGTGTGTGTGTGTGTGTGTGTGTGTGTGTGTGTGTGTGTGTGTGTGCGTGCGAGTGTGCATGAAAAAAAATTGAGTACAACCAGCGTGCAGCATGAAACTTAAGGAAAGTTCATCTCCACAGACCTCTAGCATTGATCACTGGGGCCCTAAAGCTATTATCATGATCTAATTAGGTTTAACATAAGTCTGTGTCACGGCCCGGTGCAAGGCTCCCTTGTCCCCAATTCCACACTTTCACAGCATCCCTATATAAAAATAGCACACATGTGCCACACATACATGTGGTGAATACTAATACTGTTTTTTTTTTTTCCAATTGCACTGAGATCTACTTTAATGTCAGACTGAGGTCTAAGTAGGGAGGAATGACGTATTTCAGAACAATGTACAACTATGAAGTAATCTCCCAGGTTTCCCCTCTCATGTAGATGCATGTAAGAAAAATGAGTGTAATTTGTATATATATATATAAAAGATACAGCCCCTTTAAAATGACAATCTGAAAGAATTTTGTTTTCTCCACCCATGAGAAAGGTAACACAAAAGCTCTGATGAACTGGCTTTAGACATATTGTTTGCAATTTTTTCAAAAACATACCACTTCAGTATTGTTGGGAGTCGTTGAGTAATCCTGATTGTTTTTAGTTTTTATAGTATCATATCTCCTGTGTTTTCTGTTTTGCCTCATAAAAATCAAAATGATGCAACAACTAAACTGACTTCAGATCTGTAACTCATTTGTACTTGGGATATTTTTTCATGTTCAGCACATTGTTTGAATCAGTAAAAGAGACTCTACATAGTGATATTTACCTTCTTGTTGTTGCATATGTGGAATAGCCTTACTGTTATTTATTTTATTTTATTTTACTGAGTTTAACAGTTAGATATGTGATCCATGTTCTGTTGTGAAAATTACTCAAAATAATTCTCTTCCACTCTACTCTGTTTCCGTATTCCTGTGAGCTATGAGTCAGAGATGATCTGAATACTCAAGGCTCAAAAAGTGTAGAAGGTGAAACATGCCGCCAGTGACCTAATAAGAAGACCTTTGAGGTATGCCCATTAATACAGCTGTCAGAAATATTCTATAATAGAATATTATATATAATTTAATTTGTTTTATGTACCTTATATCTGGGCTGAGGTGCTTTAATACAGCTGTGAATTACCTACTCTGACACCTTATTCATTTTCAACACGATTAGCAGCAGTGGTGTGCATGGCTGGCGCAGTGGGTGGCTGTGGCCCAGTGCACACACTCATGGGCTCATTATGCCATCGCACAGGTGTAATGGAATGCCCCCCCCCACCCCCCTCACACACACGCGCGTGCACACACACACACATTGATAGGCACACATACAGGCACTTGCATGTACAAACTCAAGAACATGAAAGCTTGCTCACAGACTGAATACTGTGGGCCCTCTTGGCCTCTTCACAAAGCAACTTTTTTTCAATGTTGTACAATCTAGGCATCCACTACAGTCTTATTATTTCAGGCCCGGGCTGAGGAACCATGCTTCAGTCCCCATATAAGGGAAGACAAGTCTAAAAAAAAAAAAGGTGTTAAGAGGACTCCCCTCCCTCTCCACTACTCCTGTGTCCTCTATTATTATGAATAGTGGCGGTAAGAGAGAAAAGCATATACTCCATTCGAATCTGTTCATGGTTCCTGAAGGACCACTCTCACCAGACGAGGGCCCTTTTTCTCCCCCCTCCCTCCCTCTTTTGATTGATATGTGAAATCCGTCTCTCTCCGCAGCTCTAAAGGCAGTCCCTGTGTGTGTCTGAAAGGTGCTCATTGTTGAGTCGAGACCACTTTGTCAAGAAACAATCCTGTTCCCAAGGAAGCTGAGAATGTCTTAAAAAAGATACAGGCCCTTATTGTGTACATTGGGGAACTTTAATTTTGTGTGTGAGGTCATTTTAATCCTGATGAATTTTTATAGTAGCGGTTGTAGTTCAATGGCTAGTCGCCCTAATGCTCTAAAGAAGGAGCAAAATAAAGGAAGAATGGGAAAGAATGAAAAACCCACCCACAGGCCTGTTGAAGAATCCTAAACTTAAAGTGTCACAGAGTGCGAGGAGGAAGGGTAGAGGCCTTTGTTTGTGGACACATTGGGATGTATTTAAGTTCTACAAAGGAGATTCCCTGAATGGAGGCTTGATTTCTGCTACAAGGTTTCAAAATGCGCGGTCTAAGGATAGATTTGCCACGGGATAAAGTTTGTGTAGGGTAATCTGTTGGGCTACAGAAGCTGATGTGAGTGAACCACCCAAGACACTGCCTGTGAACTGATGCCAAAGAGGACAGGCGACAAGCTTCTACACAGTTGTGCATCTATGACACGGCTAATGGCACAACTGAGCATTCTTAATTGGCATACTAGATTTTTCCAGCCCCATTTTATCACATTTGACCTAGGTAAACTTTCACAATAAAAGATTTGTCATGTCAGAGTCTTATTCTTTGTGATAATAGATGGGCAACCTCTCAGACTTCTTCTTTTGTGCAAACTAATGGTCCTATTTGAGCAGCAGTTTGTCTTTTCATCTGAACTGCGTCGCTGTTTTGTGGTCGGTTCGCCCTCTGGCCTCGTGTAGGTTTAGGCTGGATGTGAGCCTATTAGGCAGACGAGTTGAAAAGTAAACAGCAAGCGGCTGAAAATGTGATCATCCAAACTGGATAAAGTTACTAGATTTTGTGGATTTCAAGCAAATTAAAGCACTAGATAAACACAACTTGTTTTATTTTGTTGCTTTTTTTTTTTTTTCAAAATGGTGCACCGACGCAGGAGGCTTGCTCATCACCATTGTGGCTAAATGGAAACTGGATCTTGTTTGAGAAACGGCAGGGTGAGACCAAACAGCGTGATTCATAATGGTTATTTATGTACCATGTAGCTGAGACTCAGCAGGGGGCAAAGGCATGGTCTTTACTAAGTACATGTCTTTCTGCTTAGTTTCTCCTCAGTTGGGCTTGCGGCCTGTCTTCCTGATAAATATTTCTCTTGTGGATACCGAAAATACATCATCTCGATGTTTTTGATCATCCTCAAAATAACAAGTGTAGGAGTTGGTGTTCTCGAGCAAAGAAATGAGGTGCATTCAAACAAGTTTTACTGGTGCGTCAGACCGTATGTAGTATGGCTTACCTCTAGTTTGGTGACAGCTCCTCATATTGCCTCTGACAACATACACATAAACATCTCACCACGGACACTTGTTCCCTCTCTTCCCTCAACCTGTCCTTTATTTCTGTCTGTGCTGTTCCCTCCTCCCTCTTTTCCCTCTGTTCTGAGATCCAAGTGCGCGATGGTGCATTACTAAGGACACCTGCTCTGTTGATGTGGCCAGGCAGATTGACTGTGTGTTTGTGTGTGTGTGTGTGTGTGTGTGTGTGTGTTTGTGTGTGCATGCGTGCATTTATTCACTCATCAATTTTTAGGCTGAGACTGGGACCAAACCTATCAAAATTGTTCTGAAGTGAATTTGTCCATTTCTGCCTCAAATTATGCATAATGGGCTTTTAATTCTGTGCCCTGCAACTAGCCCAAACAGTGCCCTTCTCAAGGTTTGGCACCAAAAATAGGGAGAAACTCTAACCACACAGCATGAAATGGTGAGATAGATAATCATGATCAAAAGATGGCTTATGTATTTATTATTTTTCTATAAAACATCCAATCCTTATATATGATTAATTTAGATTACCTGAAAGCTATGTATTAAAAGAATTGAGACATTTTTGTAAAGAGCAGCCGCTATTCTGAAAACAGAGTTGCTTCACCCACTGCTACATCCCTGAGACAGATGCTTTCACCTCGGAAAAAAAAAAAAAAAATCATGGCACCTCCCTCCGCATGTCATTTCATTAATTCCTCAAAAAAGGGATAAAGTCCTCTTTCCAGAGGCTAAAACTGAACAAAGGAGGGAGAGTTCAATGCCTAGGAGGGCACAATATGTTCTGTTACATTATACTGTGCATTCTCTTTTTGCTCTGGCAGGAGAAAAAGAGTTCTGTTCACATCCCCTCCTAAACCCCACCCCGTGCCCCGTACCCCCACCGCACCCCAACCGACATACAAAAAAATTCTTATTCACTTAGTATGTAGGTCACATTACAGTGATGTCTAGCTATTGGACATGGGCTTAGATAACTGTTTGTCGAGTATTAAATGCTTTCGCTGCCTCAGCAGCCTCTGCCACTGGTATTTCTCACACAGCTGTGCAACTGAAAGGAGGCAGCACCGCAGCAAAAATCATGTCACATACATACACACACACACATGCGCACGCACGCTTTCAAGCTCTGACGCTCTTTGTGTATACTTTAAAAAAAAATTCTTGTTTGCATAAAACATTCACTTTTCTCACATAAAGTGCCTTATGTGAAGTTGAAAACAGGTTTTGAAAGGAAGTTAAAGCAGCATCTGTAAACGAGGACCACGCTGCGGTGAATGGGAGGTAAACCCATTGACCTGAGGTGCTAACTCAAGCAGATGAATCTTTGCTTTTCTTTCCTCTTATCCCTGTTTGCTTTGGGTGACCTTGCACACCAGCCTCGATGCAGTGTGTTCACATAGCACAGGCCTAATGGCTCAGATAGGCCCCAGTATGGTCGGTACTTTCCACGGAAAACACCCGTCCGTGTTCGACCCTTCCCTCCTCAATTGCACACTCGCCTTTCACCGCAACCTCCGATTTGAAAATGGCCAGGCGGAGGTGTGGGGTAGAGGAGGAAATTGCACCTGCTTTTATACCAGCAGGATCCAGGTGAGGAGTGTTTTTAAGTGTTCCCTTAAAACAGAAAGTCAGGAGACAAGAGGGGCACCTCGCCGCTGTACATTTTTGCCCTCTGTTGTCTTTGCATGAAATGAAAGATGCAAGAAGTGTGTGTGTGTGTGTCTGCCTGTGTGTGTGTGTTTGTGAGTTATCCTCCCCTCCCTCTGTCCTTTGTATGAAATGAGCCCAGATGGTGATTGATTTTTCAAGTGCTGACATCCCTGCTTGAGAAGCACCCCTCCTTTCCACACACACACACACACACACACACACACACACACACACACACACACACACTCACACACACCCTTCTTTGTGCCGAGCAAGTGAGGCACACTAACATCTCGGTGCCATCATCATCTTTGTGACTGCCAGCAACCACCATTGATTGACAAAAGTATGCATGCAAACAAACAGACACACACACACACACAAGGACACACACAGTCATCCAAATACACGAGCACAGCGCAAATAAAACAATATATAAAAAATCATAAAGAAAACCTGCTTCGACTCAAATAGTCCCTTTACTTTTAGTTGATACATTGTTGAGTAGACTGACAGAAAATTAAGCCAGTCTTGATAAAATAATTTGATTATTTATCAAGCAAAAAAAAAATGCAGATTTTGAAATGTGAGAATTTGGCTGTTTTCTCAGTTTTAAATCATTGTACGTTAAATAGATTGAATACTGTTGGCTTGATAAAAAAAGTGTCACTCAGGGCTCTGGGAAACTGTCATGGACATTTTTCAGTACTTTCTGACAGGTTTTAAATCAGTTTGACAAAACATTTCATCAGTTTATCGCAGACATTACAGACAGATTAATTGATAATGGAAATAACTGTTAGTTGCAGGCCTGGGCTCAAAACAATGACATTTAAAACATTACATTCTAATTTTCTCTTTTTGAGGAAGATAAAACGAGACACAAGTCATTTTGTTGATGTTAAGTATTTAATATAAATCACTCTATCTTGAAACTTAAATGTACAAAAGCTAAATAAACTTGAGTCTCTACAAGGCCAAAAGGCGTGAAAAGGTCAGAGATACAATGGCCTTACACAGAATGGGAAAGAACAATGACAAAAAAAAGAGAGCGACTGAAGAGATTTGAGGTGAATTTTTCCACAGTGACGGACTGATAGAGAGACACAGCACGATGGTAGGCAGAGACAGGGTAAAGTGACAGAGAGCTGTACGCCACAGCAGCCCCATTGAGTTAAAGTGGCTGTGTGGCTAAATGATGTCATTGGCTAACTAGGCGTTCTCAGGCCATTGCCTCTGTTTGCGTGACTAAATACATACAATTAAGGCCTAGGCACTTCTCAATCTCTGTGAACTCATTGTTATCCCCGGGTTCAAGTGCACTGATAATGGGGGCCAGAGGAAAACAGGCATAGCAGTGAGCGAGACAGAGAGCTGGTGGGTAAAATAGACATCTCATTATTAGTGGCATTCTCTTTCACCCCAACAGCGCTACTAAAGCCTTGCTCACTCATCTGTCCCTTTTTCTGCCTATTTTCTTTTTTTTCCCATGGCTTCAGTCTCTTTGTCTCAGTTAATTCTTTTTTTTTTTTTTTTTTTACCTTTTTCTTTTTGTGATTTGCAAACATTTTTTTTTCCTTCCTTCCACCTCTTCGTGCTTCTGTGTCTCTTACCGTTATCCTCCTTTGTTTTGTGTGGATGCTTTGTTTAAGCAGCGTTTGCTCCTGTACAGTGGGTCGTTTTCACATAGGGGCTGAGCGCAACACACACCTTTACCAGTGTAAACAGCCCCCTAATGCCACCTCTAAATGCATCATTAGTCAGTTAGGCTGCTGTGAAAGTGGTAGGACAGTGGACGGGCAGACAACCCGAGAGGAAATAACTTCTCCGAAAGCAAGTGAGATTGTGATTTTTTTTTTTTCCACATTACCCCGCAGCCCCCTCTGCACACACACATACACCATACTTATAAATACTGCAGTTCAAATGCTTGTTGGAGTGTGGAGAGTTTCTGTCTGGGTTTCTTCAATATATTTTGGTTGAAAGCTTCAAGGGGATAGCTACTGATGATGTTAAATTTCAGCTAATGACTTCACTTCGGCAGGCCCTTATTATTTTTGACCTCAGTTTCTGTTTCTATTGGCTGCAATTCTGGCTGAAACTGAAGAGCTGCTGCAGAAACTTTTTTTAAAAACAAAATTTGAAATCTAAAACACAAGAAAACTACAAATCATTCGTAAAGAAAGTAACTCTCAGTGAAGCCCATCTGGAGCAATAGAGGTCACATCATGATCTCCCCCTCCCATAACACACACACACATACGCACACATACACACACACACGAACCAGATTGAGTGTAATCGTCTAAAGCGAGACTTCCCTGATGGCCTCGACACTTGACAGTGATGCCCTCAAGTCTCGCAGAAAACTCTGTAACTGGAGAACGATTGCTTCTGTCTGTCTTGAGTAACCGGATCACCAAGCCGTCCTCCCTGCCCACAGGCACACACACACACACACAATCACTGTTACACATTAATGCACGCACCCTTACACACAAATCTGCACAAACACGCAGATATTCTTTCACCGAGACACACGGGCAGATTTACAGATAGATGCTACTATCCAGAGAGGAACAGAAGTGAGCTCACACACAGAAACAGCCAGTACGCTTGACTGTGTATGACAAGAGGTGTGTTCGGGGTGCGTCGAGGGGGGGGGGCATATTCTCCTCCAGTCGTCAGCGGGGCGCGGTGGCGGTAGCCTAGGTAAATGGATCTTATTTAGCGACGCGTCAACACGTGTAAGGGGGCTTACGGCTCATTACTCTGGGCCCGATCCTCTCTGCTCACCCACTAATGGATGGCAGGGGCTGCTGGGAGGAAGTACAGGTGGGGGGCGGGAGAAGGAGAGTAGGATGGACATCGACCCTTCCTGCCTCCCTTCCTCCCTCCTTGCCCTCTTGTTTTCACTGTCCCTCCCCTCACTTTGCGCCGTCTTTTTTTTCTGGCTGTGAAATGTATTTTTTTTAATCTAATTTCATATTTATCTTTTCTACAACTAACTGACACACAGGAAGCACTCAATAAAGACTAAATTGCAACCAGTTCATCAAGGCTTTTCCATTTGCACATCTAAACATGTCTCTTATACCTTTTTTGTTGCACTTCATTCTAATCATACAAGCAAACACACAATTAAGAATATTACAAGAACAAGTACTGAATGCTGTTTTTCACCGCTGACATTTTGACACGCCACAGTAGGAAAAGCACCGGCGTGATACAATGAATGATGGCTACATTCAATTTAGCCATTTCAGTTTCAGGATCTTGGTTTTGTGCAGGCTGGTATACTGTCACACCATCATGACTTACTATGTCTCTCCTCTAAGGATACTGACATCTAAGGATAACGGGTGTCATATGTTGTACTCTGAGGCATATTTGTGGTTTAGGGCTATTTAAATACAAATTGACTTGACTCTTGATGATGGCTTCATACTGAAACACATCAGCACATTTTTCAGCCCATTACTTGTAAAGAAAATGATCAAATATGACCAAGACATAAAGTAGCTGTTTGCCTTAATCTTTTAGCAATTGACAGTTTAATTTCCATTTTCTGCAGTTTTATATGAAACACAAAAGATGTCACAAACTCAAAGCGTTACTGTAGTCTGACTGGTAGTCGGGTATCATAGGATACCCCTCTTCACTTACATTCATTTTGTTTCATGTTTAGTTTGTAAAAACAGTACCTTTATTTTTACATTTGCCTTTTGTACCTTACTTGACCTGTTGCACACTTACGCAGATGATACAGTCGCTATCTGAAGTTTTCAGGGTGTTAATTTAGTCAAGGTTGTTTTTATGTTTTCAGATTTGCTTTTTTCCATCATAATTGTGCTTGAAATGTCAGTACTTGAAGGTTACACTGCCACTTTACTTCTCATACCTGTTGAGTTTGCACTACATTGGTACTGTGAACTTTAAACATGCTGCCTTCAGCACTGCACTAATCAATATTACACAAATAAAGAGATTCAAAATTGAAGTAATTTCCCGTCATTTATTATGATAACACGTGCCATGCAACATGAGTAGCGCTGCTCATGCTGTCTACATCACAAGGGGGTTTATGTCAAAAGTATATTAGTGAAGACACAGCACACAGACACAGTTAAAGAAGATCATCCTGGCCTTCACATGGGAGCACCATGCTCACTTGGTATGGTGCTTCTTCATCTGTGCTGCAGGTGCAGTGTTGCTTCTTGTGAGAGCTTGTTTGCTGTATCTTTGTCCTCTGGTTAAACAGCTCAGTGCGCATTGCTTTGACTTTTGAGGTGTAATGAAGGTGCCCAGTCAGGATGACACTGTTTGCCCCCAAAAAACAGAATTTCTTTGATTAGTTATGTAGCTATGCAGCCAGCAAGTTGTGCAAAGTTAGCTGTGTAGCAGCAAACCCACAACAAACAACACAGCTTGGCTGCCCTGTTCCCTGCATGCAGTATGCAGACATAGCAGTGACCACATGAGAGTTAAATGTGTTTTGATTATAACTTATACTGTGAAAATGTCTGAACACATAAACATATTGTATGTAGAATGATGAAGGTCATTTTTGTGCTTTGAGGATATGCAGGAAATGTCAGAAGGATTCTAGGTTTTGATGAGGAAGTGGAGGCGTCTCAGACAAATGAACATTGGACCACAGAGGCTCAGATTGTTTCTACTGGATCTGCTTTCATTCACATGTCAGGCCCATCATTTGGTGGGTAAGCTCAGTAGTGCCTTTTTGTTCTCCACCAATAATAGGGGCAACTTTTCCCTGTGTCCTGATTGACTGTTTTGACCACATCTAAGACGGCTAATAAATATCTGTTTGTTATCCTCGATGTTGCTCCTAGATTTCCCTAAAGAACTATCTGTTCTTTAAGCTGTACCCTGAAGAACTATCCAAGCTAAGACAATAGCACAGATTCTGCTCTAGTTCTTTTGGAGAGTTCATCTTCCAGTTGAGGTTCAGCATGACTGTGGATCTAATTGTACTTCAGGGATGCATGAATGGTAGTGCATGAACTAGGAATCAAGCAGATTATGTCTTCCACCTACCATTGTCAGTCTCAAGGTGTCATTGAACACTATCTTCAAACTCTAAAGACCACAGCTTGCACTGAACTGTCTGGGAGACTGTTTGGTTATTGCTATTTCAGACCACCAAAAAAGGAGAAAGTAGCATCATGAACATTAATTATACAATTCTCAAGACCATGAGGTTCAACTAAAAAAGAAAAGAAAAAATTAGTTAACAGAGTGCAGAGCCTTTTCAACAAGCGTCTGCTGTGTATCAACACTGTAGGAGAAACTTTTACCCTCCGTACCTGAATTCAGGCCAGGATTGCTGCTTTCAAGCTCTCTACCCAGTTCAACATCAGTCTTCTGTATGTGGTGAACTTTTAAACCCTTACATTAGCTCGCTGACACCTAATTGTTACCAGCACACAAACCTGCACTATAAACGTCTCAACCATGACACACAGCTACCACACACACACACACACACACACACACTGCTTCCAAAGCACTGAGTCAAGTCCCTCTCTTAAGCTCGTAGAGCATTCCTCTCATTCATGGAAGCAGGGCCCTCCTAGTGAAGCGCTTAATTGGCTGCAGATTGCTCTTTAACCTCAGGGTTACACCACACACACACAAACACGGTGCGTGCACACGGAGACAGAGGCAAGCACACATGCACATAGACACACACGCACACACCATTTGTGCCGGCTGTCTTAAGTCTTAAGGGAAATGGAGTGTGGTTTTTACAACTCAGTGGGGAGGTCAAAGGTCAACAGATTTGTAACAATCTCTAAGGATCTGTCAGTCAAGGCTAGGATGCCAAGGCGACTACCGCACACAGTCTGACACACACACATACACACACACACACACACAATTTGGATGCTTACTCTGTCATCTCAAAATGTGCCCCTTTGCTGTTTTTCTTCTTCTTTCAACTGTCTGTTTGAGAATTAGATAATGGGAGAATTTTTTTAATACGGTCTGGTCAAGCATGTTGGATTGAATCAGATGAAACCCACATGACTTTAGAGTTAGTTCAGCCAGTTTTGGTCTTGCCAGTCACCTCTGTGTGTTGAGCCCAAATGGGACACGTCAGTCCCAGAGCTATCCATTGTAGCCCTCCGCCCAACTGGGCTGGATATGACAGTTCAGTTCTTGTGTCCGTCTGCCTACCCCACTGGGACAACTGTACTCTTGTCATGCTGTCATTGAGATCAAACTGTGGCTTGAGAGAAAGAGGAATTTGTGGTTTTGCAGGCCTCATAAAATTGGTCTTATGAGAGTTAAGAGAATTCAGAATGACTTTGTACATATAATTACATTTCATTTTGCATTAAATTGTAAATGGAATTATATGGCCTTCTTTACAGTAATTTATATATTTTTCGGTTGTGTATGCGCGCATGTGTGGGTGTGTTACTCTCAATACTTCCTTTTGTTTACAATACATGGTGAATATGCTTTTCTACATGACTCACTCTCCTCATCCAAAAGAATCAAGATCTGTGTCTTTGTCTCCCAGATTAGCTTTTACACTCTTATCCCAGTGCATGAAGCAACTTGCTGCTAACATTATTGTGTTCGACAGAGAAAGAATGGGAGAGATTGAAAGAGGGACACAGGAAAATCAAAGCGAAAGGAAAAAGAGGGGACATTAGTTATTTGAAGCAATGAGTCAGTTAACATGTAAATGCTGTTTTTTTGATGAGCTGTAGAAAGGGAAAAAAAACAACAACACACAATTCAGACATCTGATTTTATGATAGGTTGCAAAGATAAACAGTTAAAATAATTTCTGAAAAGGAACAAAGGACCCTGGTAGAGACTCAGTAATGCCTGCCAGTCCTTCCATTGTACAGGCTTATGAATGATTAAGCTACTGTAGCAACAAGGGCAGATCACATTACAGACGCCATTTTGTTAGTTCCCCCTGCAATCTTTCATATCTCCACCAGTCGTTTACCAGGTTTACTCCAAACAGGATGGTGGTGGTGTGTGTATTTATGTGTGTGTGTGTGCATGTATGAGTGCGCGTGTGTCTGTGTGAGGTGGGGGGTGCAGGCAGGGTGGCATGCTCAGAGTCAATGCCACAAATTGTTGTTAGATGCAGGTCTCCGTCTGCCATGCATTTTGGACAGGAAGGTAACGTGATTGGCTTTGTTCAGTCTTCCTGGCAGCCAACACCAGCTGACATCTGTTCCCTCCTAACCACTCAGACTTATCTCCATCAGGGAACACACACACAGACACACGCACAGGCGCACATGCACACACATACACAGGCAAGCACACACTGCCACACAGAACAGACACGTGCACACACCGATTCACACGGTCATACACACAGCCATACTTGTGCTAGGGAGGAAAAAAAAGAGCGCACACATACTGTCGACGCTGACATACACACTCACTTTCATGTACGTGGGCTCATTTTGTGAAAATGGAGAGTTCAGTGTGCCAATTGTATGTGGGTAGCAAATAAGTGCATTCACATATGTATAAAACTCTATAAAATTGACTATGAACAGATTGCAAAGTAACACAAAAAATGTCAGAATACACACTAGGTTAAGTACAGTGTACAGATATAGAAAGTGTTCCTGAATTATCAGATGTAGTAAAACTGCATTGTATTGAAATTATTATGAAAAAAAAAATCTAGCCTGGCATTCATTGGAAAAGAGGGGGGAAAGTGGCTGATTTGCTTATGCATTCGGGGCTGATTGTGGCGGCGTTGCAAATCTTATTGCATTGCTAATTTATATTATTGGCGGCTGAGTCCCTGGCACCGAGGCCTGGGCGTATATCTTAGACATGTGGAATCTGAAGGCAGAGTGGCATGAACACTTTCCGGGTAGACAAATTAGGAGTTTCAGCCGGTTTTGCCTCTCTTAAGCAAATAACCGTCTGCAAAACTTGCCAGTGTACAAAAGACTGCCTTTTTCCCCCTCTGACATGAGAGGATGAAAAAAAAAAAAAGAAGAAGAAGAAGGGCGGGTGGAGAAAAAAGGACAGAGGTCTGCGTGTGAGAGGGGGAGGCTGTTTGAAATTAGCCCTCTACTCTGGGGTCCTGGGAAATGAATGTGACACGTCCAAATTTGGTGTTTTTGTTGCAATTACCAGAAAACACCAGATGAATTCTTTGCAAGCCATGTGTGCTGGTTTGTGTATGCATGAGTGTGTGTGTGTGTGTGTGTGTATGATGAATGCGTACGCACTTGGTTGTGTGAGCATGTATGTGTGTGCATGTTCGTGTGTATGTGTGTGTGTGTGTGTGTGTGTGTGTGTGTGAGCAGGTGGCGGGCATATTTGAAGATGACAGTAGGGGTCTGACCCATGCCAGGCCCAATAAAGCGGCCTTGTGATGGAGCTTATGTGACACACTATCCCTAGGGCTCTGAGGTCTTTCTCTCCCTCACACACATGTGCACAACACACACACACGCATACACACTGTGCCTCATTTCCCTAGTGGTGCTCCCCGTCAGATAGCAAAGGCAGCACTCTGATTGCTGCGGGTACGTGTGAGGCCTGTGTGTGGTCTAATGACGAGGCTCTGTGCACTCAGCGCTAGCTCTAACGCTATTGATCCAAGTCGTCACCTCTGCATTTGGTAGGCGTACACCAACTCATATTTCCAGTTGTAACAACCACCTACGTCTGTTTTGAAATGTTTTGAATGCTGCTTTCACTTGTAAAGTCGAGCTGAATCATTTGGAGCCGGTCCGTGTTGTGCGTCACGCTGAACTAGAAAACCACAGCAGAATACACAGAAGACTCGTATGCACAATCACACCATAATGCAATTTGAAAACGCTGTCTCTGAAAAGTTTAACCAGACTCGTGTTCTTGGTCTGGAGTTCAGAAATCAGACACTGAGTGATTGCTTACTAAATAATATTATCTTTATGTTATATTGTTGGGTGTTTGGAAGAGTTTTTATCCGTCGGCACACACTAACCTCATGGTAACTTTTTCTCACATCCAATCTGCTCCCTTTTAAACTGGAAATCATCAAATTGATTATATTCTTGCATCACAACATTTATAGTCCTAGGACTGAATCAGGTTTAGAAACGGGCTTGCTCCAAGTGCTGAACACGCTGTCTGCAAGTACGGCCATAAGGCTAACATGAGGAAGGGAAGTTAGAGCGCTTCCATCATAGATTAGCTTGACAGTAATGCTATGAGGCAGACACAACTGTCTCTGAGACAGAGAAGAAAACAGGTTGGATGTTACCTGTCAGATAGAGAAAAATCCATCTCATCTCATTCTCTCTGATGCTCTGCCTCACTTTCTCCCTCTGTTGTGCTGTTCGGAGTATTTCATCAGTCAAGGACAGAGGAGCGGCTTTTTGTGAGTGTGTAGTTACGATAAATAGAGAGACCTCGACACCTTACAGGTGCATATGGCAACTTCACACCTTGGTGGTTAAAATGGAAGCTGCAGAGAGAGAGGTAATTACCAGAGAACTGCTTTAGTGCCCAGAATACCTGTAATCTGATCTCTTATGGTATGTTTATGTGTAAATTACCAGTGGAGACCCAAGTGTGGAGAAAGTGTCACATATCAGTCAGATTTAATTGTTTTTATTTGTCACTTAGTGTTACTGAAAATGTCCTGCACTTGATCTTGACTGAAAACAAGAATTAATTATGGATCAACCGCTTTGTCAGTTGCTTTTCTTCTTGTTTTTTTTTTTTTTTTTGCCTCGCACTCTTACTTTCTGTATCCTTAAGCCAGACCATATTGAGCTGAGGATCTGGTCACATTGCCATATTATTCTATTAAAATGTCCAGTTTAAGTCAAGCATCCAACTTAAAACATTAATTCATTTTAACATTTTAAAGTTCTTTTTGTGCAGGAAGTCATATTTGAGTCTGTCTCAGCTTTGGTGTCCATCAGTTGTCAAAGTACCTCATCAGCTCACTAGCAAATACATGAGGGAAGTTTTTTGTATGGGCAGACTCAGCCTAATTTTCCTTGTTTTCCATTTCTAATTCTCTTACATTTGGTCAAGAGATTTGGCATATTCCTTCACCATTTGGCTAGCTTACATGAATTTGATTATTGTTGTTGATTTTGAAAGCTTCAAAGTTGTTGTTTTTTTGTTACAAAATCACTCAAACTCTTACTGTAAGTAAATTAAGTCTTGTATGTAGAGAAAGATGCACGAAGGGAGGACGGAAAAGTAGGAAAGAATGGACGAAGGCAGGAGCTTTTTTTCTGCTGATCAGGCCATTCAGTTGCCAATTACTCCACATCTCATTTGCTGCCACAATAAACCAGACTAAAAACGGTGACCTGGTGCATTTGCACACATTTTCTCAACAGTGCAACTTACAGGAAAACAAAACCTGCAAGATAACATCAACGGACTGACTGTGTGTGGTATACATGCATGCATGTATTGCCATTGCAATCACCCATTTTGTCATGTAGGCATTTCCGATGCCCAAAACAGACTTAGATTATTTGTACCTGAAACTCTGGGTTGAACACAAAGTCTGAGTTCTTCCTTGCTTCTTCCCTCATTGTCTCCTGTGGAAAGATTTGTGTTCTCTGCTGTCGGTTATCATTATGATATGATTTTGTAAAGAGATTATCAAGATCTCCTAGCTTTTTTTTTTTTTTTTTTTTTTTACTTCAGTTTGAGTTACAAGTTGCAGTCTGTGGATTTTGGAAACCACTTGTCGAGGGTTTATTGGAACATGTGGTTTAAAAACTTAATATATTTGTACTTTGTTGTTTGTCTCTTTGCACTTCTGGAGAGGTAATGTGTTAAAATAATGTTAATTTGAAATGTATCAAACTGATGTTTGAACTAAGAGTTTCCATGTGAGGGTGTGAGTGTAAGGATGTAGTGTATAGCTAAATAAAGAGCTTGCCTGATAATGGCATTTACGGATCAATATACACTGTGTAGAGCGTAAAGCAAAAAGCTTTAACTAACAGATGAGACGTCAGATGAGGAATACAATCTGAGAATTCCGGATCAAAACAATTAGTAGCCATTGTGCCTGATAAGATAAAAGGCACTTGGTCACATGACATAAATCATTTCCATGGCGTTTGATTGAAATGGAGGTGACACAGAGAGAAAGAGACAAAGAGAGAACAGCCCAGCCAGCAGAGAGGGAAGACATTAGCAATCAGGTAGCAATCTGAGCATCTGACTGTCATTGCAATAGGAAGAGCACATTTCCTATCACAGCAAATATACATCTCAGATTGGAAATTTGTGCATGCTACGACTTGTTCCTTATCTATGCTGATTTGCTTAAGTCTACAGTGATTGTGGACTAATTGGCATCCTAAACCAGAAAAATACCAATAAGTCACTGTCAGCTTTGTCTCTTTATTTCTTCCATTTTTGCTTTCTTTTCCCCTTTAATTTTCTTGTCAGTGAAAGAATTCTTGAAACATGAATTCTACATGCATCGTCGTAGAAAGTGAAAAGTAAAAGTAATCACAAAAACTTCATGTTTAAAGTCACATCTCTCAAGAACATTTTTTCTTTTCCTGAAGGATTTGTTCTCTTAAATTTATTAGATTTCAGCTAAGTGATCTTTAGAGTCAGCCTGGCACTCCGAGTATTTGGATAGCAATTTTACATTTTAATATTACCTAAAGACAGCACAAAAACCAGGATCTGACTTCAGCTCGCGTCACCTAAAGGTGTTCAAGAAGGATCACAAAATTAGAATCACACTTCCCAGTGTCTGAGACACGTCTGTCGCTCTCTCTCCCCTTCTAAACTCTCTCGGTGAAAAAGTGTGAACTAACAAGCGTCCAGCAGCTTGTAACACAAAGGGCCATCTACACATGTTATTCAAGAGAAGCAGTGGAGTCTGGCCAGGCACTGCTGTTAAAAAGAGTGAGTGAGAGGGGGAGAGTGAGTAAGCAAAGCTGTATAGTGATTTGCCATTTATAATTGGCCTGCAATGGTAGATGGTGGCTGGCAAGGACAGTTTTTTTTTTTTTTTTTAAACACAATCTGTGCCTGCGGTCGGGGCGATGCATCGCTAATGACAGAAAGCCAGAGTGGTGTGGAAGCACAACAGCGCCTGGTGGCTACAAGGCCAGCACTCACAAATATGTTCACAATCTGATTGCAGATACACGGATAGATGTTTCATAGTAACAGATCATAGGATTGTCGGTATTTTCTATTTCTAGCGCTTATTTTTGCAAGTGAAAAATTGCGGGCAAAAGTCACATTGCACATTAAGGACATTAAATACAAAGCCAAATGCTTTATTTATCCACTGAAATTCGACAGAGCTCCTTGCTCTTTACCAGTAACACTCTGCTCATACTCCACACAGTGACACACAGTCTCACTGGTGGCTGCCCATTAAAAAACACGGAAGCAGCTGGTGGTGGAGGTTTTGGAGAATCAACCCGAAATCACCGTGCAGAAATACATTTTGACAATAGAGATCTTATCCAAAAAGGAGCCAAGGACTCGCAGCCCGGAGGAAAACTGCACCCAGTTTAAAATGTAGTCAACCCCAATAGATAGATGATACGCTGCCATTTAATGAGCAGCCGTGGACAAAAAGAGCAGCAAAGTCTTCCAAAATATTGAGTCATTTTTAGGATGTATTAGGTCAGTTGGTCTTTCAGTCCAACAGTAGCTCAGCAAAGTCAACCTCAATGCTGTAACACGTGCACATGAGCATACACCTCCACATACACCTGGATGAGTTAATCAAAGCCTAACCCTAAAGGAAAGAAGACACCTACTAAGCAACTTAATCATAAACAAACCCTAACCATGGCTTTAAACTTAGTGAGCTCATAGTGAGTCGTCTTGGATCCAAGCAGGTACTCAACTTCTCGTTGGGGGTTGAGCTCCATGTTCAAAGGCATAAGAGTGTTTCCCCACCCATTTTTCTCAGTCTTTCAGTTTACAGAATCAAACCAGCAACCATACACAAAACCTCTTGTCTAATCTCCAGATTACACCCCTCCTCACACTGCCGGGGAGGGACTCTTGGGCAAGCAGATCAGGACCCAGATGCCCAGCCACGGACACGTTTTTTTTTTTTTGATAAAGAGTTCCCACCACCACCTCACCCCCCCCCCCCCCCATCTCTTCCCCTTCCCAACGCCTGCTCCATAAACAATGAAAAGTTAATGAAGAGGTAACTTAATGATGTAATGAATATAGCGGAGCCCAAGGTCAAAGCTGGCTACAGTCTGGGGCCAGGCACAGGCGATGCACGAGATGGGGCCAGGTGATAACACATGGTTTTATATGCCTCTTTCTCACACTGGCACAATCACAGACACACACAGTCTCAGGATTCATAAAGATGTTGAACTGTTATTTGTCAGCTGGCTTTGAGAGGACAGTGCCTGGTTTAGAAGTGCCTGAAGAGGTGTGCCTTATAACCTACATGGGCATATCTGTAAATTTAAATAGTGCTTTTATACAAAGGTTTTTGTCATTACACGACTATTACACGGATGGCAGCGAGCTACCACAGGGTGCACACCTGACCGTTCGGGGTCCAGTGTCTTGTGACCTGAGGATATGTGGTCAGAAGGAGGTGGGGATCAAACCGCCTATCCTGTGATCGGTGGACGACCCACTCGACCTCGTGAGCCACATCCACATTCTGATTTTGTTATGTGCAGCAGAGGGAGGTGTGTGTACGTGTGTGTTTAGGGATGGGGGGACAGGGGCGTTTGAAGTTCTGTGGGTAGTAAGAGTAGAGGGATGTTTTTACATGTTTTTAAGTTTGTGTGTATTTGCATCTCTGTGTGTTTGTGGCTAGTGCATTCCTTCCTGTGTGCATGTGCGTGTGTCTGCATATGTGTGTGTGTGTGAGTTTGACAGTACAGGGACTTGCTCTAATGTTGAAGCTGGTGATTAAAAATTGAATAGGTTTGAAAGACACAGTAGAGAGTTTGGCGGAGCCAGGTACGATCGATAGAGCTCTGGTGAACGGCCACTACCCCGACCTGTTGGACTGGAGAGCGCTTGGGAATGTGTGCATGTATGAGGCCCAGAGAAAGTGTGTGTGAGGTGTCTACATTATGCCTTTAAATAGTCAGTAAACCAATTACACTTTTAAAAGAAACTATTTTCCTCACAGCACAGCACTTTTACTCTGAGTTTGTTTTAGCTCGGCTTCGCCACAGCATTAAAAATTGTCTGGATTTGTGTAAGCACTTGTCTGACGGTGGCTGTTTTTAAAGAAGGTGCCAAACCAACACATTCGATTCATTGGGGGGAAAAAAAGCACATGAGTAAAATCACAAGACGACAGGTACATAGGCAGTATAAAAGAGATGGAAAAATGATAAGAAAGGAAGGAGAGGATGGGAGTTCTTAGCGCAGGGCTTACCCAGCTGCCAGGTGCTCTCTGTCTTCGATCTGTTTGGCCTCCACCGGGCTAAAGAAGTGTCTACACCTCACTTTATCCCCTTATAGCCTCTCACACCACAACATATGAGGGGAGGGGGAGAGACTGAGGCAGGGCTGAATGGAAAGGATGGAGAGGGAGAAAAGACAAGGATAGGGAAATGACACTAAGAAGGACAGAAGAACGAGGGGAATGGGAAGAGAAAGACTAATGTGCACAGTTGAAAGCCAAAAAACCTGATTATGACGAAGATCAACTAACTAGCTTTGATACCTTACATTTTTATAAGGTTAGCTACCTCCTGTACTATACTTTAAACTTCTTTAGTCTGGTGTGAAATTGATTTTCTTTGGCTCCCTGCTGACTTTAAACTCTATAAATGAGATTATTGTTTTTATAAGATGTAAGTCAAGTGCAGGGCTGCATTTGGGCCTCACAGCAGACAGATGTAGCCTGTTGCAGCAGCACTGACATCAGACAGCAGCAGTGAGCGTACAGTGTGATGATGAGTGTGGGTCCTGCTGGTGTCTTCCTTTCAGAATAAAACACTTTTGCAGGTTCCTCCTGTCTCATTGGGGAAAATAAGAATTTTTTTGCATATGTATTTCTCATCATGATGATGTCACCAAGCTTTTAACACAGTGCAGCTTCTTGTGGTGGCAATATGAAGACTTGTTTCTTTTTTGTAAATGTTTTTTTTAAAGGCAAGAACATATTTTTTCGTCATTTTTCTTTTACATATTCATGTTGCGTATTATTAGATGTAATAATTTTGCAATAATAGTAATGCAATGAAAAAAAACACTTTTAGCCAACTTGCCCCATTATTTCATGAAGGAATGCTAACAAGGCTAAAAGGCCATTTTAGAGCAATACACCCAAAATGGCATATATGTGATGGAAAAAAAATGGAGGCATCAGATCTGCACTGTACAACATGGGCGAACATGGTGAACAAGAGCAGTCCTGAGGTGAGGGTCTGACCTGTGACATCCACATGTTAGTGCTCATGCACCAACTAGAGAACAGCAGCCCTGGAGTTACAAGAGTTTCAGTCACTTGTTTAAGGACATTTTAGCAGTCAGCTGTCTTTTAAACACTCACCACTCGAACCACACTGCTTATCTAGAAGCATCATCTAAAGCTTTTAAACTTAAGTTTTAAAAATTAGATTTATCTTGTCAGAGTGTGTCTGTCACTCATTGATTCTCGGGCCCCCTTTTTCCTGGATATGTATTAAAAAGGAAAATAGTAGTCAAATGTCAGAAGACACAAAATCCATTTGTTTAAGTGTGTTTTGGTGGCTCAGCAGCCTGCAGCGGTGCAGCTATACTTGCTTACAACCTTTGTTGTGAGTCATTCTCTCCCTCTCACAGGTTTTTCCTGTCAATCTCCTCTGTGTGCTAAAAGCAGAATATACTAAACTTAGCTTCCCCAAGGCAATCTGTGATCCATCTGATCTGCTGGACAGCAGGCATGGTAATGCACTGGCACTGTATGCCACTGTAAGATATTATATTATAAGCATGGATGCTCTATTATTAGATGATAAGAAGAGAATGTCTGCTGTGAGGGTTTTATGAAGGTCAAAGAATTGAATCAGAAATATTTCAGCACTGACCTAGACTGTTTTGCACATTATGTATATTATCACATTGGTTGCATTGTCATTTTAAAACCCATAATGAGGCATCAGTGTGGTTTTATTATGCACTTATGATTTGTGTTTATAAGAGACACTTTAACTAAAATGTGCATAAGACCTCACAGAGGAGATAAGATACATGCACTTTATTGTCTGGTTTTAATATACATTTGTCTTCCGTCCAGTGTCCAACTCTGTAGCTGCAGTCACATCCAAAGAACAACTAAAGGAAATCAGAAGTGTTACAATGTGTGGAAATGTAACTGCTAATGTGCTGACAGCTCACACCATGTTGGCCACCCACATTTAAAACTCAAACGTCAAATATTGTGAAACCACTATAGACCATCATCATATGTTTAAAATAGACAATTGCAAAATGCAACAGCATGCTCAACACATGTGGGTTTTGATAGGATGCTCATATCGCAAGGTTTGATCTTTGCATTGATAGCCTGCGAGAAAGGCCTGTGTATGTTGAGCGCCGTGTTAACTCCAGGTCATTTTGACAAGTGTAAACACTCAATCTCCCCATCAAATTCCATTAAACCCTGTAAGAACACAAACACACACTCCAAAAAGAAGCCCCCAAGCAGCGGCATTAAACAAGTGCTCTCATTTGGACATAAATAGTGTGATCTTACTCTCATAAATCACTCTGAGATTGTACATTTGGCCAGGGCAAGGGCTTCAGGTTTGCACACCCCTTCTGTAAACAGGTTCTCTTTCAGCCTCTCACAACTTCAGTATGAGTCGGTAGATGTGTGAGAGTCTGTGTTTGTGTGTGTGCGTGTGTGTGTGTGTGTAAGCGCAAGGTTACCGTGCTTGATCCATTTTAAAAAGAGTCTTGCTGTAATCAAAAATAATAACCGCTCAAAGCGTAAACTCTTCCAAAGCCCCCCCTCCACAACCCCCAACCCTCCCCTTG
This sequence comes from Centropyge bicolor, assembly GCA_037975185.1. NCBI lineage: Eukaryota > Metazoa > Chordata > Actinopteri > Pomacanthidae > Centropyge > Centropyge bicolor. Next base: position 9,310,197 of record JBBMOC010000001.1, read on the forward strand.
AAGTATGAAATAATATTCTGTGTGTGGGCCCTGGCCGAACGCTGAGAACGCAAACATTTCACAATAAAGTTGTTTAAATAAAGGCCTTGGCATAGATGACTGGGAGATAGAGGACATGCTGCGTTAATTACAAGCGCCCGTTAAAATAAACCGCCAGTATAAAATATGACTCTCTCCCTCTCCCATTCTTGGGGATTTGAACCTATAAAATGTCAGTGAGGTGTGTACCTCAGATGTGCTGTTTGGAGACCAAACACAACAGCAGCCCTTCTGCTTGGAGATTGGAAAAGAGAGATAGACAGACAAAGAAAGAGAAAGAGAGGGGAAGGGGGCAAGAGCCGCAAAAAAACACAACAGAGCTCTACAATCAACAAAGAAAGCAGTGTTTACTCTGCATTTAAAGACTTATGAATTCTTCTCGCCCCCGCCTTGCTATTGCGTGGCGTTAACTGAAAGGGAAAATAGGCCAGTTAAGCACTCGGTTTATTATTCTTCAAACTCTTGTCTGAAAAGTAATATGCTTTAAAGGCACAGTAAATGTACTGGTGCTCTCGCCTCCGTATCTGTTTCAGCCTTTCCCTTACCAAGCGGTATGTGTGTGTGTAAGTGAGTAAAGTTACATTGCAAAGAGAGAGGCCGGGAGATGGATTATTTTTCCTGAAGCGTGGACTTAAGTTTCTGCTCTCTGCTGCTGGGTGGCCCACTCCTCTTCAGCCGTGTTAACATAAGAATAGAGGGGTGGCCAGGGGATGAGGGAGGGGTGGGGTAGCCGGGTAGCTGGTTTAAATTATTCTGCGCCTCCGCTGCTGCATAGCAGGAGCTGTTGTTATCCACTTAGAACATCAGACGATTTGTTCCTTCTCCCTCTCTCTTCTCTCCCTCTCTCAACCCTGTGGGCGTCTTTATTCGGGACCCTTTGTACCAGTGTTATGTTATAACGCCTGTCCCGGCCGGGGTGCACCTCATTCCCTACCACTTGTATGCTTTTCCTATGCTGCACTTTTCAATGCAGATAAAAAAAAATAACTTGACATAACGTGTTGCTTTCAAATGTGGTTTTGCCTGACAAACGCTACTTATCGGACTTTAACTTTTTTGCACTTTTTTTTTTCTCCGTTGTTTGTTGGCAGAGCGATGGGCAACTGAGTTAAACTAATCAACCCCCCGTTCTAGTCAAAGATTCTGTCCCTGTGAGGATTACCTCAAAAATCTAAATATCAAATGTTAACTCTCTGTACCACGGGCTGTCATCCAAGCACAGTGACGAGCGCTGTGACGCTTGCAGGCCCAGATGAGGAATGCAGTTATGAGGAGATATTTGTATACATTCAGCCTGCGCCTTGGAAAGCGGAGATGGTGGTTGAGCACAGCTTAAAGACATCTGGATGCGATGAAATGCCATTTGTCTAAACAATCAAGAGTCTTACCAAAGCCACCCAATGTGCGCTGTGCTTTTAGTACATACTTGTGCAATGTGCTTCAACAGAAAGCGTTATTGACAAATATTTCATTGCGACAGCCTCATGAGATCTCAAAACGAGATTTTTCTTTTTGCATCATTCCAGCTTTCTGCTGTAAACATAAAGCATTTGTGACGGCTGTGTACTTGAGGATAGATGAGATGTGATGAAGTTCATTTTGAGGGGGGGGTGGAAATAAAGAGAGACATAAAACCATGGTGGCATTTCATTATAAATAAGACTGAGGCAAATCAGTGAGATCGTAATCTAAATACTTAAATTAAATGCTCATTCTTCTGACTGAAAAAAAAAGGTGAATAATAACGGCTCATATTTTGTGGTTGACCACCAGCCATTGCTGCAACAAAGCATTCAGGAGAGTTTAAACGAACGTGGCTGACAAAAGATACAGTATCAACATGTCGGGATGGATTTCTTTGCAGGCTCGAGACACAAAAATCACAAGACAATCACCCAGATAGAGAATGAGGCATCATCTGTCAAAAGAAATGCCACACCTATAGATTTATTTTCTCCTTAATTCCATTTAAACAAATGGTCTGGGCAGTCATGGCAGCCAGTGCTCTGACTATGCCAATGGTTTGTGTGTGTGTGTGTGTGTGTGTGTAGTGGTGGTGGAAGTGAAGGGGGCAGGCAGACATGACTGGGATAATAAGCGTCATGGAATCTAATCAGATTTCTAAGAGGAATTGATTGTTGTGAGGCAGCCGGTGCAGGAGTGGGGTTGACAATAAGCTGAAATTTAAGTGTTAATTTTTATGCTAATCCTCTGGCATCTCTGTGTGATGCAATTTGGTCCAGCAGCCCCTCGACTTTGTGCCGCAGATATGAAATTGTCCCATGCACAGAGAAAATGTCAGCTTGCCAGACCCTGAAAGCTTGTAATTTATTAGGTATGTTTCTATTAGTATGTGTCACAGTTGTTAGGGAGCCACATGCGCAGGCAGGCAGCCACACCACCTTGTTCTCTCCCTCCCTGCTCCTCTCTTTCTCTATATCTTTCTCTTCCTCTACCACAACTTGCCTGATCCTCCTTTCTCCATCTTATTTTCTCCCCGCACTGCCATCCACTTCTTTAGCGCACACGCACATTCATGCACACAAACATACAAAGGCACACACCACGCTTGTTCTTAAGATGGTCTCGGCTCAGTGGCTGCTACACTGGGGCCTTAATGTATTATCATATATCGGGTGGTCCTTGCCCCCTGGACAAAAGGCTATTTAATACAATTTAATGACATTCCCAAGATTGGGGGGTGAGGGGGGATAGAGGGATAGAGAAGAGGGAATAAAAAAAGAGAGGGAGGGAAGGGGGAAAGAGAAGAATAAAAAAAAGAAAGGCAGAGGCCCAGATGAAAATAGCATCTGTGTTTTTCATGGCTCACCCATGCAAACACTGCAGTGTAAAATGCGTGACTTTCCTGCTCTTCTGTCTCTACCTGCAGAATAATATGTAGTTGGGCAGTTTTGTAGAGGCTATGTAGTAAGTATGAGTTTGACTTTTAAAATCACTTTCGTCAGGTCCTCGACCCAAGTATTAGAATACTTATTTTTAAAGGTAAAAATAGTAATACCACAGTGTGAATATACTTAAAAGCAGCACTCCAATGTAGAAGTCAGAGACCTTTAACCTTGAAATGTTCACGATATCAAATCCTATTTTTGATGCTATTTATGGTCTGTATTTTCAGCAATAGCCATTTTATGTATTTACAGTTTGATGCATGTGCACATATAAAGTCTGCTTAAGCTTAATGAATATAATTCAATATTTGAAATGAGTTCTGTTCAAATATGTTGATATTACTTCAAAGAGGATATACTGTAGTTTGAAATTAATTGTAAAAAGGAGTCTATTTTGTATTCTGTTCCCTAATGGGTGCCATCCCAGTCATGCAATCCACACTAATTCAACACTAGCTTCCTCCTGATCCCACTTCCATCTAACACAAATGAATGGATGTAAAAGGGGCACAGAGGAAGGCACCCTAAAACCAATAAAATGGCATTCATGAGTTATTGGCTGAGTAGCCACTAAGCACCTCGCAAAAACATGGCTGTTTGTTTTTCTAGCACTTTTAATGATTGGAGCTTATTGTTAGAGAGAGAGACTATTTCACTCTTTAAGAAATAAAGAATTAAATTAGATCTAATATTTGTGTTATCAATACAAAGGGGACAAATTGTGGTAGCTTGCCCGAATTAAAATGTTCGCATTTCATTTTTTTCCCCAAGTCCTAGGTTTGCTTTGTTTTGTTTTCTCTTTTCTGACTCACTTGTTAAGTAAATGTAGCAGGCCTCTATAGTTGGAGTCAAAGCTTAGTGCCTGGCTAGACAGCAACATTGCTACTGAGTAAACAGAACCCTTCAGTGCCTGTCGCCTCCAACCAGGTAAATAATCGCCAGCCATGACCGATGGGTGTGTTTAGGCCAAACACTTGAGGTTAGAAAAAGATCATGGTTTTAATTAAATATTGTCAATATTGTTAAGTTGACACAAGACAGGATGCTTTTCCCTTTTTAGTGTCTAATAAATCAACTAACCAACCAAAGACCAAATTCCTATCCGGTGTCAGAATGCAGCACTTGGAAAAATGTTGTCACTGAACATAACCCATGCAACAAAATTCTTTACTTTCTTTATTATATTATTATAAGTTTTGAATTTTGACCTTTTTTTTGTTTTCAGCTTGTAATAATATTTATATTTTGTTAGTACATTGTTTGATTTTTGTGTAAAAAATCGTAAAAATAGCTGTCAAATAAATGTTGTGGATCACCTCAAAATTGTACGTAAGTGCAGTACTTGAGTAAAAGTACTTAGTTACTCTCATCACCACCTGTTAGTAAGCAAAATGCAATCAGTTTTGGTAGAGACGCCAGTGAGGGATAACAGAAAAAGAACAAACGATGTGTTTCAATGTTATTCCAGCAGACACCTCTTCTCCTTAGCAATTCTATTCTATTCGATCTTTCGTCATCTCTCTCTTTATGCTTAAACACTGCTAAAATGGCTGTGCTCCCTGCTCATATGTTGAGTGGTACTAGAAAGCCAGTCAAAACTGTACGCAGTGGGCCCAGAAAACACACTGAAAGGTTTGGATGCAATTCACATATAGGTCAATTAAATGCAACAACATCTGCTCTCTCCCTACCATTTGCATATGGCATTCATATGTTAATGATGTCCCTTGTTTTTTTTTTTTCCTGCATGTGTGTATGTGCATGTGTGTTTGTGTGTGCTATTTGTTTCTCTGTGTGTATTTTTTTTTTCCTGTACTTCCTCCCCTCCTCCCATTCTCTTTGTATCGCCAAACAAAAAGAGATGCAGAAAATTTGGATTCATACTTCCCTTTTTGAAAAAAAAAAACAAAACAGATACGCCCGTCCTATTTTCACTTCCTCTCGCCTGACGATTAAAGGGGAGGTTAGACAAGTGCCACAGTTGTTCCATTGCCGTGCCCCTGATTTCGACAAGAAGCCCCTTTAACAGCAGAGAAGGCAAGGCCCTCTCTCTTCCCCAAGCAGCTTAATGCCTTATAAATCAATGATGACACAGATGGACTAGCGATAATCTATTTAGAATGCCTCACAGCAAATATTGTTGTGCAGATGATTAGACAGCCAGTTATTTTAACTCAGACCCCTAAACCCAATCTTCCGCTTATCATAATGCTCCTCAGATTTATAGTGGTAATTTGAGATTTGATATTTTTGTTATTTGAAATGAATTTGGCAACAAAGAGATGTGCAAAATGGTGGAAATTAAAAGTGAAATCAGGGTTGTAGCAGGGCAGTGTATTTGTTTCTGTGCATGTGTGTGTAAGACAGAGGGTGCGTGTGTGTGTAAGTGTGTGTGTGTGTGTGTTGGGTGGCATGGGCAGCTTGAGAAACAAAAGACATGAAGAGGTGCTGGTGTCTGTGCCAAGGCCATAATGATAAGGCATGTTTCTTTAAAGCAGGGGGAGACAGACCTTTAGCAGAATTGTATCTCCAGGGCATTTTGTGTGTGTGTGTGTGTTAGACAGTCTAGTGACACGAGGGGGGTTAATGGCAATCCAGGGTCTCTGCCCCTTTTCATGGTCGATGGGTCTCAATTTAGCGTGCGAGGGTGAGGAGAGGGAGGAGGAAGAGGAGAAGAGGAGGAGGAGGAAAAAAGAGCAGAGGAGGAGTGCAAAAATGAAGTGGAGGTTGTCAGACGTGGCAGCTGCTCGGAGGCCCTGATAAATATAAGCCCTTATTGATCGGTTGAAAATGAAAGATCCCCGAGTGGCGTGCAGTATTTAGCTTCTTGTCTGCCTCGCGTCAGCGGTGGCCTTGCCCTGGAGGGATAGATTTTCAGCTGTGCCTCCGGGCACCGCAGCGCGCTGGCTTTGATTTCATCTTTAACCTTTTTCGGCTGCGTTCCCTTGACCTCTGCAGCGTCGCTCGCTGAATTTGTTAGATTTTCATCTTGACATCGACCCCTCCCCCCCACCTCATCTTCTTCTTCCTCTCCACCCATCACTGTCTTCTTCTTCATGCTGTATCCTCTGTCCATCTTTCTCCTCCTCCTCCTCCTCCATCAGGTCTATATTTCATTATCACCTCCTCTCCTAATCTCCCCCCTCCTCTGTTTCTCTCTCCAGGTGGCCATTCCAGCAAGCAGTAGTCAGTCAGGAGTGACAGTGAGAGGCCACTTGATCCGAACAGGCAGGTTGCACTCCAGTATGCAGTTGGAGTGTTAAGGTAAGCTCACACACAGCTCATACCTTAGCCTGTAGCAAAATGTGCTCAACTTGAAGATTTCTCCCATTTTTCTAAACCCTCTATGATATTTTCCTCTCACACTGTAATGAAAAAAGAACAAGGCACATACACACCAATAAAAGCACACATGCACTCACACACTCCAACTGTTCGTCATTCACTCACCATTTAGTCTTATCCCCAAAGGCACTCTGTCTTAAACCAAAACACACACACACGCACACAGAGACAGTCACACAGCTACAGTACACTGCTGCTATGTGCGCCGACAGAACTTGTAACAATCTGGATTGTGATAATCTATGATAATCATCCACCACATGCCACCTAAAAACGCACATGGGTGGCATTCAACACCCACACTGGCACATTGCTTCAGTGCATCTCGTCTCCCTCTGCCGCTCTCCCCAATGTCACTACCTCCAGCGTCAATGTCACCACTCTGCTCCTTATTTCTCTTTTATGTATGAGGAGGCTTGCGCTATAACACAGCACGGAGGGGGAAAAAGGAAGAAATCCTGAACAATTTATGTTTGGCATTAGTGTAATTGAATCCCACTCGTATATCAAAGTAAGAAAGTTGTGAGGTGTAGGTGATATAAATGCAAGGTAGGGATCCATGAAAACACAGATCTGTCCCTCCCCTTTTCCTTGTCTTCTGAACAATGTCTCCCATCTCTTTTTTTATTCTCTCCCTCTCTCCCCTCCTTTAGCGAGATGGACGATAAATTCCCAGCCAGAGAGCCAGCAACAGCTGTTGGCAGACAGGCCTGATATGAGAATAGCAGCATAGGATGAGCAGGCATTAAAAATTAATATGCTATTTAGCCTAGGTGTATTTTAGGTATTTGACATTTTCATGTCCGGGACAGACTAAATTTATTCATAGTAGAGAAAAAAAATAAAAAAATAAAAAAAATAAGAAGAGAGGAATGGGCGTAGGGAGCGGGAGGAGGGGTGGGGGAGACAGAAAAGGGGATGCAGGGAACACTAAGTGACGGCCATTCTGGTTTTATGGTTACCCTGTTTCACCTTGCCTCCCACCACAACGATGAATGTGTGTGTGCGTGTGTGTGTGTGTGAGTGTAAAAGAGAGGGGGTTAGTAATAATTAGCCCACACACAAGTGGAAACTGTTGTCCAGCAACTTCTTCACTTTTATGAAAGTGCAGCAGCTCAACGATTAGTGTATGTGCAAGCAGTTCAATAACATTTGCATTTTGCAGAGATGTTGATATGATGTAATTTACTAGTGTTAAAAACCTGTGTAGTGCTCTTTCACTACACTGTACACCCTGCATTGTGCAATCACAATATCCAGTACATCAACATTCAAAGCTGATTATATAATGTGTTTTCCACTCAATTTTTGTTTTTCTTTTCATGGTACTGTAATATTTATTTAGTTTTAAAAGAACATTTTGTTATTGGAGATTAAAAAACCTGCACTGTTCTTCTGTATTCAAACACTTGAAACAACCTCCAGTATTTAGTTTAGCTTCAAGGCTCATTCTTGACCTTTGAAACAGCAGTTTAACAAGAAATGATCCTCAAAAAAATCTGCTGATGTTGCGTGTCCAAAGCTTTCAGCCATATTCCATGGCCTTCCTCAGTGGATGGAGTTGCTTAGTTGTCATGTAGATGGTTTAGCTGTTGTCATGTGACCTACAGTAAGGGCACAGTTTAGTCACTTGATAACAGGTGGTTGTGCATGGGGGAGATCAGAACCCCTTCCCATCCCGAGCCTGCCCATTATCATGTGACCAAAGTTCCAGTCTTGGTCACCAGTTACTAAACTTTTCTCTCAGAAGCAAAGGTGGACGTAGCGAGACTTTATGGCACAAAACCTCTCTGGAAGGTGGTCAGGTACAGGGTTTGCTCAACCAAGCATGTGACTTTGACCTGTCAGACTGCTTTTCCATTTTTCTCGATTTCTTTTAACCATGACCATGTTCTTTCCCAAACCTTAACCAAGTAGTTTTTGTGCCCATCCAAGCTGAAGTCATGGCAGATCAGAAAATTGCCATATGAATCTGTGAGCCAGGCCAATATGACGATTATCATTTAGGTGTTAAGAGGTTTGTAAGATAGTTTAAGAGAATTTATCAAGTGTTTTGTTTGGGTTGATGTTGAACTTCCTGCAAGTTAACAAAATGGTTACGACTATGGTAACAGTCATTTTGGTGACAGCAAATGTTTCAAAAAGCTGAGAGCCTAACACGTACGTCCAAATTTGGAGTTGGAGATTGGGATCAGTTTGGCTGTGTTTGAATATGAATAAAGCTTTAGAAAAAAAACAAGATGTCTAGAACAGTTGAGTCGCATGTTGATGAGGAACAAAAAAGAAATACTGTAGATGTAGAGTAGCAATATCCAGTACTGTCATCTATCCAGATTAGAAACTTAAACGCCAGCTGTCCTTACAGACAAAATATTCAGCAATGTAAACTTTACATTCTGTTCATTTATAAACACGATTAAATGCAACTTTGCTGCAAAATACACCATACACTGAGAAATGTGTTAGATTTTGGTCATAAATTGATACAATGCATATTTATGTTGTATGTATTCCCTTTCCAATGACCCAGGATTAGGAAACTCCTCTCCTGCCACTGAGTCACTGTTCTGCAGTCAAACACAAGACCCCTGGAGGTCCACACAGCAAACGTACAAGTCCCATGCTGAGCCATGCTAGGACAGTCCTCTCTCTTTATCACTCACTCTCTCTGTCTCTCCCTCTCCCTCCCTCCTTGGTGATTAATGGCTAATGCTGCTCTAGTACATCTCTATATCCCTCCTCATCCCTCCCTCGCTAATCGTTGTGAAATCTTAGACATGGCCTGGATTTGGCTTCCTGGAGAAAAAGGGGGGTTCGATTGGAGTGGGTAGGGGAACAATTTCCACCTCCCACAGCATCCACATCTTCTTTTTTTTCACTTTTGACTTTCTTCTTCCTTGCCATGCCTTTCATTTTGTGACTTCATACACTATAAGAAAAGCACAGACTTTTACACTTTGTTCATCCAGAGAAGATGTAGGTCAGTCAGTCAGGACAGAGACATTGTACAGTATCAGTACAGTAACGACTCTGATGGTTGACTTCAGAAATGTACTGAATAGATTGTAAAATGCTTTTTTGAGAGAGTGAAAAATAATATGAAAACATTAACTGTACATCAGTGAGAAATTACTAAATCTTTTAATACGTACTCGTCATACATACTCATAGGAAACACATTGTCAGTGGATGTCTGTATACTGGTCATATATTTCATATTTCTTATTAAGATTTGCAAACTTTAAATATGTCATGTAAATTTGTTTCTCGTGTAAATTTGTTAATATGTTCTTTTCTAGCTGGTTTAGATGATTGATTTTTTTTACAGTTGAACTGCTCCTATCCTCTTTGTTGCTGTACCATACAAATGTCCCACTGTGGGATGAATAAAGGTATATCTTATCTTATCTTATATGTTATAATATATTAAATGTCAGGTTTGCCAGTGGCTCGACCGACTTCTTCACAGAATACACAATACTTATAATGCTTTTACTGATTAACAGGCCAGAGGGAGTTGGGATCACACTAAGAGGAGCTCGAAGAATTGAAATATTCTTGGCATCTGATTCATAAAATAGACTCGCAATCAAACTGCATTCTGAGACCGTCCTCAGTGGCTAAGTGACAGAATTTATTTATCCAAACTTTAAAACAACCTATGTTTGTCTTGTCTTGAAATGTGACCTGTTGTGGTAATGACAATAACAGAAAAAAAAGAGGAGGAAAGATGAATTTGACTTTTTTACCGTACCACAGAAAAAAAAACAAGGAGGGTCGAGTGGATGGCTGAGAATGAAAGAATTGGTTGATGTCCTAGCAGTCAATGCTAGTTTATTTAAGCATGACCACAACCCTTCCTTCACCATAACCAAGCCCTTATAGTTGCCTAACCTTGACCAAACTTTATCCATCCATGGTCTTACCCATAGAAAGTCGGAAAGGCAAAATGGTCAAATACAAATACAGTGACATTTAAACTATTTGAGAAAAAAACAAAAACAAATCTTAATTCAAGTTCACTTATGAACTTTTTCCAGAGCTTTCAACCACAATCCATGTCTTTGCTCGAGGACGGGATTTGGCTTTGTGAATGTGAATAGCCTCTGTGATCTCTCTCTGGTCGTCCACTGCCTCTAGGTGGACAACGACAGTTTGCTGATGAAGACCCTGAGAAGCCTTTGAAAGCTTCAGAAAAGTTAATAAAGGGAAATTTATTATTATAGTTCTATATTTTTAAGGCGGACAATGAATTTTCAAACAAAACATTATTATGATCTTCATACATCATGGGGACTATTAAGTCATTACTCATTAAGACTATTAAGTCCTTCACCTCTTTCCTAATTGTAACCTTTGTTTCTTCACTTTTCACCTCTTTATACGCAAACTATTTCCTTTCATTTTTTTCTACTTTCTCCTCCCACTTGCCTCTTTTTTTCTCCATTGCTTCCACACTTGGCAGCAACTTCCCGCCACCATACAGCACAGTACTGTATATACACTGACTGTTATTACCTTGGGGAACGTTTAGCAGCTCTGTGTTTAACACCATATAACCTCCGCTACATCAGCGGCGGCAATAGAGAGAAAAACCTGGGAGGTGGAAACCAGAGACGGCTCGTGTTAGGCGAGTGTTCGACTGATCACCACAATAAAGATGACAAGAGAGAGAGAGAGAGGGAGAGAGAGAGAGGGAGCATGTGACAAGCCCGCTTCACTTCAACCTATTGGATGATCAGGGATTCTTAAGGGGAGGGATAATTTCTTGCGATATCTCTCACTACAAAGTAAATAGAAATCAAAGCCCTTCACGCTTGGAGACAGAAGCACTATATGAAAGAAACTATCTTAACAACCTCCTTCATTTCTGCTCTTTCTTCCTTCTGTACTTCCCATTGATTTCACGTAACTGGTGTTAAGTGAAAGTATTTGAGAGGCAATGAATCCACTTGACTTTCTGTCTCGGAGGGAGGGGGGTGATTGGCTCTCAGTACGGTCAAATAAAGCGTCTAGTAAATCTAGTACTTGTGTTTTTATTATTCTTAATTATGTGATCAGACCTTGTTGATATCCATTCGACAAATTAAAAGTTAAATTGAGACATCAAGTTCTTATTTTTTCCTGTGAGTTGTTCACAGTTTGTGCGGCGGTGTGGTTTTTAAAAGTCTCACAATGGCCACTGTGCCTTTGAGTCCGCGGCCTCCTGGCAGATTACTGTCACTCTCTATCATTCAAATATCTCACCCTCCCCTGACTAACATATTGTACACATCAACCCCCTCCTTCACATCCCCACTGCACCACGCTCCTTCCACTTCTCCCTGATAGGGATCTGTGGGCGTTGATGTCTGTCTCAAAGGAGTTTTAGAGGGGTAGGGGGGCAACTTGACAGATAACAGTACTACCAAAGGAGTCAAAACCGAGTCGTGTCCACGTCCATCAATGTGCTTGTCCACAAGTGCGGGAGAAAAAGTCTGTGCACGTAGGCCAAACATCGACAGCAGCTCAGGGAGAGACATAGAGGGACTGTCAGGTGATTATAAAAAGAAAAGAAAAAAAAAGACTTAGAGGGTGTTCAGGGGGATTGGGCCCTCAGACAGGAGCTCACACACACACATCTGCTCAGGGGTTTCTCTCTCTGTCCCATCATCCTCCCAGGATATCAGGTTGTAATTGATATATGGGCTTGGCTGTCTCTCCCCCACCTCACTCCCGTATGTGTGTGTGTTAAAGTTATCAAGATTGCACCCGTGATTCTTCCTATTGCCCTCTCTATGGGCTGACCCGCCACTTCCCTGTGCAGGGTGGACAGAGATGGATGAGTGGAGGAAAAAAGCAAAAAAAAAAAAAAAAAAAAAAAAAAAGAACGAGGAAGGTGCGTCATTCCACAATTCCACAAAAGGCCTAATGTGTTATCAAAGTAACTTCCAGCATATTAGTGACTAGAAGCCCCAACCCCCTCATATCCTTTGTCCCCCTCTCAGCACCCACCGCCTCCCTCTCCTCCTTTGTGGCATTGCTCGCTCGCCTCGGCAAGCTTCCTGAATTAAACTGCCGGCTTCCTGTTCTTTTATATGCACGGCCACATCTGGGGCGCCCGCTCGCAGGGCCCTGCCGCTTAATAACAATCACCTTCCCTTTCACTCGGCCCTGATTGTTTCTAATTCGCCCTGACAGATAGTAGCTGACAAGCCGCCCGCGCCTCCCTCCCTCCGTGACCTGAGCTCACTCAGCACACTTATAAGGCCTGTCATTTTTAATATTTGATTTTCACTTCGTAAAAAGTTATGTGTTTTAGAGCTGCCACAACCACAGCCGCAATCGCCCCCACCCCCCACCCCCAATCGCATGATGAAATCAGTATTTAACTGAAACCATGTCGAATGGCCGTCCCTCCCTTCTCTCTCCCTTCTTGGCCCCTTCGCTTCATCCTTTTTTAAAGCTCTCCATCTCTTCCTCCTCCTCTTTCATTAATTGTCTTTCTCTCTTTCTGCCTTCATTTCCACCTTCTCCCTTCTTTCTGTCTCTTTCACTCAATCTCTTCCTTAGTTTATGAAGACAAAGCAAGTGGGAGAATGTAGCAGCGGGATTGTACAGATTCATATGTGAGCCAGTCTCTAACCCACAGTGAGCCACCTTTGCAGCCACATTCATCCAGGCGTATACAGTACAAAGCCACACGGCTGAGAACAGAGCTGTGCGTATTGACAAATAACCGGCATCCACATCCGTCCGTCAGACATGCAGCTTACTGGCTTCCAGCGTTATTTGCTTTCCATTGATTCCCATTAAAGGTATATGGAGCCATGTAAAATGCACATCAGGTAGGCTGATCATTAAATGAAAGGATGGATTCATCGACAGCTTGACGGATGACATTTTGCCGAGCAATCCATATAGGCCTTCAATAAAAACACAATTTGGAGCTTAAGACAAAGGGGGGAAAAAAGAAAAAAAAGGAGGCATTTAAGATGGAGAGAAGGAGAGAAAGACAATGATTAGAAGATGGATTCATGGATGGACAGCTGCACACAAAACCCATCATCACTACTATCACACAGCATTGACACAATCTTATGAAGCACCTTCCACGTTTTCCCCATGATGTTTGCTGCTCTTGTTCTTGCTTTCCCCCCTGTCTTTTGTTCTTAAAGATCACTTTTTGGCATTTTGCCTTAATTTGACAGTCAATATTGAAAATCGACAGGACTCGTGGTTTGAGTCTGGCTGGGAATCAAACACGCGTTCAGTGCCAGCGCTAGAAGTCCCGTTCCTATTATGCAGCTCGGCAGAAAGTAAAAATGTGGAGGTCAAGTTGGCGGATAAGTTTTCAGCCATGACAGATTGTATACCATCACAGGCCTTTATTTAATGTTCAACTTGTTGTTAGCTATAATCACAAGTTCCCCTAACCTTAACCGACAGCCTTTGTTGCCTCTAACCATTTCATATCCCAGTGGTGGCTGGTGCCCCTTCAACCCCAAAGCTTGATTTAAAGCTTAATACATTATTAACAAATATTTTAAATGGGCAAATGAGTGATAACAACATAACACCAATAAAACAATGAGATTCATGACATATATTTTTTTAAACTTAATAGATGAGAAAACAGTATTCTTAAGTTTGAGTCAAACATTTGTGACACTTGATAGACAAGAACATAATAACCACATGCAAATATTGTAGAAAGCAGGAATTTTCAAAATGTTGACATTCAAATTTAACAAAAAAAAAAAAAAAGTCAACATAAGTGTCCAAGAGAATTTCAGAGAAGACTGCAACTTGTGCTGCCAGGACAGACATGAGGAGTTCTCTCATCTCAAACACACTGACATATCACTATTCATCAAGACAGGGATACCACAAGGTATAAATGATCAGATCACCAAGTCACCCACCAACTCTGCAAACACTTTTTTCAGTCATTGCAGTCAGCCCTATGCACCCAAACATTGTCTAACAACTCAACCCCCCCCTACCCCCGCCCACCCACCAAGACATACTATTTCGGGACCCCAAGGTGCCCGGGGCGCACCCACTGCCATTCTCCGTCTTTACCCAACGACAAAAACACAACTAATTGGAGTACCACTGCATGTTTTCACTAAAGGCACAATTTAATTACATTTGAGCTGGGAATGAGTATTTTGGGAATGTCTGTATGTTCATTCAAACAAATCGAGCAAATGAAAAGCAATATTTGTTTTGCTTTGATTAGCAAACGGGCAGGGTAATTTGTTAAGGAGGAAAAAATGACGGCAGAAAATGTTTAACCCCCGTCTTTCCAGCAGTGGACTTCTCTCGCTTTCACTCACAAACACACACACACACACACACACACACACACACACACACACACACACACACACACACACACACACACACATCCCCTCCCTAAACGTTCGTGCCCCTTCCATTCTAAACATTAACGAACTTTTGCTCCTGGCTTTGACCTCCATCTACTGCAGTCTCTTTTTTTTTTTATTTCTTCCCCCTTCTTTTTGTCTGTCTGATCCCCAGTCTCTGTCCTGTGGTCCTCCTGTCTCCTGTTCATAAATCCTTTATTAATAACTCAGTGAATAATGTAAAGAGTATTGTTTTCTCCAAGGTTGTATTAATAAACATGAATGAATTTATTTGTCTTCACCAAAGCATGATTAATGCACATTAATGCCTGGATATTGCTCACTCTGCCCTGCATCACCAAGCACATATCACCCCCACCCCCACGCCCACGCTGTCTCTCCCACCAAAAAAGAAAAAAAAGACCTATCAACATTAAATATTTATGGCATAATATTAATGGTTTTGTAAAGAAAATAACAAGTTATTAATCCTCTGATTAACAACTGATTAACCTTTTTTATTAAACACGTGATCCGTGCATCATCGACTCAGGATATGTCGACTGACTGCGCGGCAGAATAATTATTTTTGTGTCTTTTCTAATTGCAAAAATCGCATGGCTGAACTATATGTGTGTGTATGTGTGCTTTTTTTTATTATTCTTTTGCCTTGACACATGCATAGATACACCACTCACACTTGTTCAAACAACACGAGATGTATGTAGCCCCAGATTACAGCGAGGGATAAAGCAAAGGAAGAAAATAAAACATACAAACATTACTGGCACATTCTTTTGCATTGAGGGAGAACAAGAGAAGTGGCTAAATTTAGCAGCAGATCTTTTTAAAACAATGGGGTTTAATTCACATATCCGTTTATTCTGCAGTCACTGGCATGGGGTGGGAAAGTGGAGTGAAAACATGGCTGAAGGACAAAACATTTTCCCTCTTTTTTTTTTTTTTTGCCTCTGCTCATCTCAAAGCTATTGTCTGTGTATTTTTAGTTCTTGTCAACTGAAAGACAATTATGTTGTGTTTTCTGACATAATGGCACTGACTTCAGATCGAAGAAGACTGAATTAGACACAATTTAAATCTGTAGTTCAAATCCACCTTGTGTTATTTTTTTTTTTTTTTTTTTAAGCAGTCACTTCAGAAATGGTCTAGCGCTTGTACCGTCAAAAGTGCTTATTATGCAGATTTTCACGGTGCAATATTATTGATTGTTGGATTATTTTAATGATGTCTTTGTGTGCGAGACAGCAACAGAACATTTTAATGTTGAAATTGGTTGAAATTAAGTAAATTTTAATTGGGTAGTTTAATATGTAGGAATACATAATATTTATTGTATGTGTTCTCTGTGTAAAAACTTTTATTGCAAAGTAACTAGTAATCATAGCTGTCAAAGGAATGTAGTGGAGTAAAAAGTACAATATAGACAGGAAGTATAAAGTAATGAAATTTAAGGAAGTTTACATTTTCAAAAATCCCAGCGCCCACAGCCACATTTATAAACTGACAGTATTTATAAATTTGCTTATAAAGCAATCTTTTATCCTAAGATTAATTTCAATGGCAGTGATCCCGTCTGTGTATCAGTTTGCAGGACTAGACAGGATGCCCAGCACACCAAGTTTCTGACTAAGACATTCGAGCCAGGAGGGATACACAACTTTGTCAAATTGACTATGAAAGAGTGCTGAAATCACGATGGCTCGTCACACATGTAGGGTTATCCACTGCATCGCGGTCTTGCTTCACCTCCTCCAACAGCAGTTCTGTTATGGATTTTATGCACCACCAGTTGCTGTCTGTTGGTTCCAGAGATCTCTGTTGTGGTGGATCCAGTGATGTAGCAGCAGTGTCCTCTCTTCTTGCCTTGTGTCTCACTCTGTTCGCTCCAGCATCTCCTCCTCAGTCTGTCTCCAACTACAACAGAAAGCATCATTTTTTGCAGTATAAGTAATGTTTCCTTACTATGAAGTATATGAATCTTCTATTTTCATAGACCATTCAATACAACTGTCTCTTTTTCTGAGTTGAATTGCTTATGAATGCAATGCTATGTGGCAGCTGAATAGCAAAGTTCTGACGTCAGACTTTCACTTCATCATGTAACTGTGTTTTTAACACTATTGAAACAGACTAAAATTGTATTTCATTACGCTGCATTAGCTACGTTCAGCAAGTTTTGAGTCTTTCAAACTGAAGCCAACTGACACCCAGAAAGTGATAAAAATGTATTTTAAAAATTACAGTGTAAAGAGTATATTATCTAAAGTGTAAAGAGTATATCATCTACAGATATTTTTGTCCTGATTTTGCAGAACACTGAAGATTCATGTTTGATGCTCATCATTATATTAAAACAATTTATTAAGCAACCAAACACATTAATGAATCTATTTTGCTTTGGTGGTATGTCTCACGCTGACTTTTTCGAGGGAGCTGTCTTAACACAGAAAAAATAGATGTGAACAGCATGCTGTTTTGATTGTCTTTCCGTAAAGGGAAGCATGAAGTGTCAACACAGCTACATTTCCTGCAACCTTTTCCTGTGACTTTGTTACTCTGAGCTCCTCACGTTAACTAACCTCCTTAATCTTTTAATTTAAAGTCATATCTTTGTCAGCAATTTTTTGGGAATTTTGTTTTCATGTTTTTTTTTTCCTGTGCACCCTTTGCCCTCTGTGTTCTTACTCATTCTTACTCACCCACTTTTATCATTTTCTGCCTCTCTCTCCCTTGCTGTTTTAAGCATCAACAGCAGGCTTCACCTTGTCTGTATTCTCTTAACCACTGAATATTGCATAGGTCACTTTCGCCATCCTGGGAATCCACACAAATAAAAACAAAACAAACAAACAAAAAAACAATTATCTTTGAACATATTTGTCCTAATTACAGATTATTTTATCCCTGTCAAAAAATCTTCCTTTATTGTGATGTTGCCCCGGATGCTGATCCTGTTGAGGTTCAACCTTATTTCACTCTCTTGGAACTCGCCCTAAGACCTGGATTCATCACAAGTATTCCCCACAGGCTCTCCTCCTGTGCTTGCTTTCTTTTTATTCTCTATCGCTCACCGGCTCGGTCTTTTCTCGCTGTCTTCAAATCTCCTCTTTTACATTCTTTTTTTTTTTGGTTGTTGTTGTTGTTGAACATATCGTTTTTGCACTTTCATCAAAATGAATTAGTTTGATCCCAAAATACGCAGAAGGATATATGGTTTGGCCCAGTTTCTGAGAAGTGCCGGGTTCAATCTTTGGTCATTGCGTGTAAAGAATGTGTGTTTGTCTGTGTGTGTGTGTGTGTGTGTGTGTTCGTTCATTTACAAGTTGGGATTTTCAGAGCCTCTCGGGAGTTGGAGGGTATTTAAAGTGCTGCTCACACAGAGGTGGACTTCACAGTAATTAAGAAAGCGGTAAAGGTGGTTAATTCTACTTTTCCGATCACTTTTTTAATCTTCCGTCCCTCTGTTCTTGAAACACACGCACGCACACACAGGTACATGAGCCTTAAGCCTCTTATGACTCCTTGTCTCCATGCAGTGCAGACACAACACTGTGTCAGGGAGAGGTTTAGGCATGGTGCGGGCCTTCCTTAATTACTGGGGGATTGCTAAGCAGATACGACTGTGCTTTCCCTGCGCTAGGTGCTGGGTCAGTGGTGGCCTATGGGATTAACTGTACACACTAGCTTCAGTCGGGGGGAAAAAAAAGTGAGAAGCAAAAAGAAGTTGAGTAACTTCAGAGTGTAAGACAACGGGATAGAGTTTGCTACTATTGACTGACTACCACTTATTTCCCATTTATCCTGTGTCATAAGTTTGTATGAAGAGAACACGATTTTTCTCAATATATATTTTTGCTGTGAAAAGTGTGAGTATAAAGGCCTGTGAAGTTGCCTCCGATATCTACAAAAACTTGCATCTGCACTAACACTTTTATTAGTTGTAGTAAAGAAACTCTTATGCACTTTGTGAAAAGCAGACTCTTATTTTCAAAGAGGTTCTTGGATGTAACACACATGGGACTTCGTTATTTAAAAGAATAGTAGAGAGAGTGTGTGTGAGAGAGAGTGTGCTGTTACAGTATTTTCTGATCTGACACTTGCCTCTTGGTATTTGAAACATTGCAGTCAGAGGCTGTGCTGACTACCTCTTGATGATGATTGGCTTGTTGGTCTGTGGTGACCCCTGCCCAGTCACTTCCTTGCCTACCTGCATATACACAGAAAGCAAACGCATTTTTAAAGATGAGAAAAATGTTGGAACAAGCAGAAAGCAACATGACGATATAATGGCGACATGCGGCTACTGTTAAAGTTTTAACAAAGAAACATTACATTCAGCTTTTCCTGCTTCCGGGGGGACTGTGGTGAACCCTTCAGACAGCTCTCTCCACCACCATCATCAAAGAACAAATAAGGGAATATCCTTTTGAAGAATGGTGGTAATCCCTCCAGCAGAGTTCAGAGACTTTGGGAATCTATGACAAGAAGCACTGAAGCTCTTGTTGAGGCTCCTGGTTTCGCCCATCTGTCTGAACTTTGCTTGAGTCGTCAACCCCAACCTTTACCCAAATGTCCAACTTTTACCCTACTCCGCTTTTATCCGATACCCCAGATCAGTATAAAATACCTGATTCTAACACTAATAAGTTGAACTTGACATTTTCGGAGAAGGAGCGAAAAAGAAGGTGAACGCACTTTTTTCATCACTCTGGAGCACAGTGGTCTGTCATTCTGCTGTGCACACATTAGATTTGTCACTGAACAAATACAGAGGCACGTCAAGCGCAGTCAAAACACTCCAAACCATCGCAAGTTTGGGTGGGAGGAAGACACTTTTGCCTCCTTGTCACCAGCGTGAGTTTGGACGTACCATCACAGGAGTTTCGGTGACAGCCCAGTGAAGGCTGCTTTGTTTGCCTAAGTCGTCTCCATTCCTTTTAATGAGCCATTATGGTTGTGTTTTGTCTCAGTCGCGTTCGTTGGCTGGCTGAGTTTCTGAGACGCAAGACAGAGGATAAATGGGTGGGGGGCTACAGTAGTGGGGGGGAGGCCCCCTGTCTTCAAACCTCCTTGCAGTGTTTCAGAAAGGAGAAGCTGTTGGAGAGAGACGTTATCAGTGAAAAAGTGAGAGAAGAAATTTGGAAATGTTTATTGTACCAGTTTATTGGAATTTTAGCAAAAACTGGAGCCAGTTAATCTTGTCCATTTTGACATTTTTAATGAATATTCCTTGTGGACAATATCAACACAGAATTCTTTGCATGTCCAAAAATAAAGCTTGGAAGTAATAATTTTGCCCTTTGAGTCCTTTTCACTTTCACGAAAACTGGCACCATTGCTACCACTGACCCTCAAAAAGTTCCCGTTCCCTCAACTCCTCACCTGAACTCTGATAACCTATTCATCATCTGGCTTGTCGCTTTTAAATGTTTACAAACTCAAAGCCTGAGTCTGGAAGCCAAATCTCTTCACTATCTTCCTCCATATCTTTTTTATCCTCATTTTCTTTTGTCTCCTCCGTTTGCCTGGAGGTGCGAGGAGCTTCCTCTCCACAGCACGTGGTAAACTGTAACAGAGCAGGATGGAAAGTGATGGGATGTTGGAGGGGGGAAGATGAGGGGAGTTGGGTGGCTAAGCAGACACTGTGACAACCCACCTGTCAGCAGGTACTCAGTATAATTGGTAAACGAAGGCCGCGGGATAGTAGCGGGGCCCCTTCTCTCTGTCTTCTGCTCTGTTCTTTGACAAGTATTTGAAGTCGCCAGGCAGTCGTTGGAAGCTCGTTCCTTCCTCGCTTGGTTCAGAGAAAGACAGAAGCCAACCAGGAGCGAAGAAAAAAGGATAGAGGTGGAAAGAACACATGTTAAATATGAATCACTACCGTGGCAAGTTCACTGAAGGTGATTAGTGAAAGAGCGAACAGATATGCCCATACATTTCATTGTTGATTGTGAACGGATAAATGTGTGTTTTATCCATATTAGACCCTTCCTCCTCTCTCAATGCCAATTCCAGCCATCAGGCTCTGTTTGCCCTCTAATGAAACATATTCATCTTCATCGCGCTCTCTCGCGGCTCTCAAACTCACTTTACAGCATAGTCAATTAAACCCTTAGGGGCCACTCTGTGCGGAAAAGGATATATAATGCTTTGACATTTCAGCGAGTCCACATTAGGCCCACCCATAGAGCATTCTGCTTTGAGCTGGATGAGAAAGAGTCATAGCCAAGCCTAGAGGTAGAGAAAAGCCAGTCAGAGGGATTGGGTCTCTTATAAGCTAGTTAGCTCTTTGGATTCAGTTACTTATGCTGATGTAATAGGGCAATTGTAAGCTGATACTGAAGTCTCTCTGTGACCCCTACACTGGCTCTTGTTCTCATATTAGGCTACATAATATATACTTATGCGTATATACTGTAACTATAGACTAACTAATAAATAACTAAAATGGACTGAACTCAATAGAGGAGTGTATTAGTGTAAGTGAGGGTCACCATTTAGGCTTCTTAAATTTTCTGAACGTCCTTCAATGGGCTTTTGTGATCGTGTCTTATCTACTGTAAATCTGTGATTGTCTGCTTTGTTTGCTTGAGTCAGTCCCTCTTAGACAGTCATAGAGTCGTCGGAGCGACTGTGGTCAGCAGTGTAACGATGCAAAGCAAGTCTCGTAAGAAGCCTGCTGCTCCGGGGCTCTGTGTGTTTGAATGTGTGCGAGTGTGTCTCCAAGGCTCGTAGTTGATCCTGCATCTCAGTGGCGTGAAACAGCTTGACAGAGCCAACTTCTCCTCAAGGCTGAACATCACCACTTTCCCCTGTCAGAGCCCTTCTGACTTGGGGGCTCTTACTTGGATATGTGTGTGTGTGTGTGTGTGTGTGTATGCGTGTTCAGGGGCACACTTCACACACTTATCTTGAAGGCAAATCCGTATCCACTCATTGTATTATTGTTGCATCATATCACATTTAGGGTTTAATTATTTTAAGCCAGTATATAAATGACATGGAAGCAGTCGGACAAGTCTTAATTCAAGGTCTTCAGGTAAGGTTAGAGAAAGAATATGTTTTCAGTTTTCAGTCAATAGAGTAAACAAGTTTGGTCAAGTCACTTTTTATTTTGCAATATTAAAACAATTCCACAAGCTGTCTTTAATCTTAACCACGGCAAACCAAATAAAATGCTTTGTCACCGAACATTCAAGGAACATGTTCAGTATCAACATTTTGTAACTTTGAGGCTAAGTTTAGAAACAAGTTGATGAAATGTAATCAACGTGGTAATCCAGAATTAGTAACGTAATTTCTAGGACAGAGGGTTGCATAACCTTAAGCGTACCTCAACCATTAACTCCAATCATAGTTCATTTCTGTAAACAAAATCTTTTGCTAATCAGTGTAATTGCCATAAACAGATATTTAGAAATTTAAATATTTAAAAGAAATTAAGGCAGTGAAAAAACGTTTTCATTGAATGTAACATTAGGGTTTTGAAGAGTCATCCAGTATCAGTGTTCTGGCTGGCACTAGGGGTTTATAGTGTGTTCCGTATACACTACAGAGGCCTGAGAATGTTCCCATGTTGTGCCACCTGACTTTTATTGATTATTTTTATTTTAGATCTGTCCGATTTTATCATACCAAAGCAGTTTTGATCCATTTTACGAAGTCGATGTCTTCGTATTTCTGCTTAATGCTTCCTCAAGCGACGTTGTGACTTTTAGAAAAGTTTGAATTTTTTTTTTTTGTCTTATTCAAGCCACGGTTCTTAACTTCACTAATATTGCATTCCTTCAATTATGTCCGACTGTCACGTCCGACGGATCAAGCTTTTAATTCATAGCAAGACGTCTCAGATTTCCTATTGAAATAGGGATAATACAGTTGTAATTTTGTCGAGGATACTAATGTCGAGTGTTTTATGGCGGATTGTACGTGATTCCTATTTGTTAATTGTGTTTGTTTCTATCAATAGATCTATGTGTGTGTGTAAGATGGGTAAACTCCATTTAGTATGCCCAGCCACCAATATGTGGAACAACAATGCTAGGATCCTATTGTCTTGTACTGCTCTATAGGGGTTAGCTGGCACCGCATATGAACAGATGTGTTTCAGATCATTGTTGTTATTTACCAGTGATAGGCTAGAGCTCAAGAAAATGTCCCCCTGTTCTGATTTATTCATTCGGACAGTGGATTTATGCAGAGATGCAGAAAACCTGGATCTTTTCTGCACGGATAGACGGGCAGATTTATTATTCATGAAGCTAATGCATTGTTTCTGTTGCTTTATATCTCTTTTTTGTTCTCTCATCCTGCTTTTTTTTCCCCTCCCCCCCATCCCCCCCTTCCTCTCGATGGTGCACTGAATTCTCTCAGGCAAAGGTTGGCAGTTAAATGTCTGTGTTGAAATGAGAAGTTTGAAAGACGAAGCGCTATCTCTGTATATATGTGTGTGCGTGTGTGTGTATGTGTAAACTGATTTAAATCGCTCTTTGAGCCCTACAGAATGGCGCTTTAAATGTTAAATGGGGGTTGAAGCCTGCCTGAACTAATTTGTAGGGCTTTGCACCGTGTTGACATTTAAATGTGATAAGAATAGCAAACTGTACCGCCGACCTATTTTGAAGATGCTTTCGGAATACATTCACATCATCTGCGGCCTATAATTAATAAAAAAAGACAGGCCTCCCTCGCTCCAGATTTGATTATAATACAACCTTATAAACACACCAGGGATAGATGAGAAGAGACGAAAAAGAAGAGGAAGAAGAAGAAGAGGAACTAGGGGAGGGAAGAGAAGAGAAGAATTACAGGAATAAAAACAAGAGAAATGATGGGGGCAGGAATTAAGAGGGAGGTGGATTGCGAACACCTGGTCTTTGAGGCAGATTGCGTTGGCTGGCTGCTGTGCTATCACATTACTCTGATCCTGCCTCTCTTGTTTGTCAGAGAATTGAGGAGAGAGAGAGAGAGAGAGACAGTGGGAAAGAGAGAGAGAGAGCGGGTGGCAGTGGTGGTGGTGGTGGTGATGGGGGGGTTCGGGGTCTGCAAAATCAGCATGCAAATAACACCACATTGTTAACTTAATCAGATACAGGGGGAGAAAATATGGAGAGGGATGGGAGGAGAGTGGTGGGGGTGAGGGGAGAGTGGGGATTGCCAAGGAGGTGAGGCAGAAAGGAAGAGGGGTTTTTCGGTGATGGGAGACGGCAGAGGGCGCGCAGATTATAACCACCCACACCCCAGCTCCACCTCCCACGACTGTCCACATCCAACACCCTGGGGCTTCTCTGGAAACTCATGGACTAGAGTTGTGTGTGTGTGTATGTGTGTGTGTGTGTGGAAAGAGGGGATTTGAGAGAAACTCATGCAGCGTCTTCGGTGCTCCATCAAGTGCCAGGCACAAGCAGTCAGCAGCCGGCTAGTCAGCTAGCTTGACTTGGCCGGAGCGTCGGTCACAGACATTTTCATAATGCTACTGTAAATGTCAAGATATTTCTGTCATAAACAATAAAAGTTGCAAGGTCCAAGCAACCCTCAGCAACCACTTAGACACTAATGACAGCAGTTGTGTCTCTTATAAATACACATCACTCCTCCCTAAAGGCCACAGCTGATCTGTTTTGAATTTCAGTAATGGATTGTTTTAGGTTCGCACCAAATTGGATAGAAATGTAGATCTTCCCTGCACAACATTTCAGTGTGTTTGCTTAATACATATATAATTCACTGGATAGCAAATCATTACATCATAACATAATCCACATACATGTATTTGGATGAGTATAAGACAGTGTAAAGGGACAGTTACAGGACAGTCCCTTTTGTGTAAGTTTAAATACTGAAGGTTGGCGTGTGTGTGTGTGTGTGCGTGCGTGTGTGTACGTGCGTGTGTGTTTGTGTCTCGAGGGAGACGTTCATACAGTGTACTACAGAGAGGTCATTTTTCATTATAAATATCTACTGCCTTAATGAACTTAGCCCCCCGCCAGAGCACACACTTACAAAAAAGTGTGTGTGTGTGTGTGTGTATGTGTGTGTGTGTGTGTGTGTGTGTGTATACACTGTGTCTTTTTAATGAGTGTGTGTACTGTAGCCTTTGTAGTGGAAGATAAGTCGGTGACGATGCTGAAGGTCAGGCAGGGCAGAGAAGAATGAGAGAAATGTAGTGTTGGCCGGGACAGACAGCTCTGAGCTCAAGCTCTGGTGCAGACAGACACAAGGAATCCTGGGACACGGCCAGAGCATGTCTTCAGTCTCTGAACACTGATGCTACTGTACTTGTGAGCATCTTTATTGGCTTTCCATTGATCTAGCATAATACTTAAGTAAATGTAAATGTAAGTGTGATCTTAATCAGAAGCCTTAATCCTCATCAGTTCTTTGAGCAGTGGTTCCCAAACCTATTTTTGTTTGACATACTCCAAAAGCCCTGACAGATGAACTCAAGGACCCCATCATCAACACCACCTGTCATGTTCCACATATGTTCAGTTGAATTGATGTTAAGGTAGCCATTTATTATTTTTACTCCAGCTTAGACTTCTCTGTTTAGACGGCACCTGCATGTTCAGGTTTTTATTTCTATTTTTTTCAAATGAGTTGAGCTACTCTAAAATTTTCCACATACCCTCTGGCAACTGCAGAAGTACCCCCTGGGGTACAAGCACCCCTGCTTCAGAATCACCGCTATAAATGACTTATCTTCTCATATCTCAGGTATTGTGATGACAAAGTGTTCATACACACAAAAAAACACACAGACTTGGTTTTAGCTGTAAGTTTCTGTCCTTTTCACACATGTATGGATCGTCTGCACACACAGCATACGTTTTGGCTATTGGCATTTCTGCACCAACAGCACTCTCAACATAGGTATGAGTGTGCATGCGTATGTATAACAGTGTGTTTTGTAGTCCGGTTCACAGACTGCAGAAAAAAAACAAAAAAAACAAAAAAAAAATCACTCCTCTGAGGTTTCACCCAACTTCTCCTTCCTGCTTTAATCACGGCTGCTTTTCACTGAGGCGTTGGCATCGATGCCAAAGCTGCCTCACTGGCATGTCTCTTCCTCTCTCACTCTTTTTGTCCTTATCCATCTTTCTTTTATTTCCTCCTGTAAACCTTTTCATCCTCCTCCACTCCTCCCAAACCCCATCTCTGATCTTAAGAGCAGTTGCCACAGTGTTTTTCTGATAAAGCCTGATAGATAAACATGCTCTCTTATGTCCCTGAGGCCCTCCGCCCTCTCTCCCGAGAGCACACCCCTCCAAAGCACTTCCTCTGCTACAATTAGTCTGTAATAAATACACCCTGGCCTTAAAGTAGATAATGCTCTCGCACTCTCTCTTCTCTCTCTTTCTTTCGTTTTATATTAAGTGCCACATTAGCCTGCTCAACATACAGTATCAGACTTTGAGGCGAAAGGAGAGAATGAAGGCAGTGTGGTGTTTTTCTTTCTGTCTCTTCTTCCTCAGTCAAGTCAAAAGTGCGTGAGAACAATAGCAGTTAAAACACCACTAGGAGATATTGTAACATATGCAGAGAATCGCAAGCATTTCCACTCAAGTCTGAGCTGATGGCTTTGATAAGATTAGTTTGCTTTCTTAAACAGGAAGTGTGCTGCTTAAAGAAAGAGAAAAAAAAGGCACAGCATGTTGCGTAATAAGTTTAACTACTTCTCAGAGAGCCAAAGTTCCCTTCAAACTCTCCAGATTAACAAAAAAAAAGAGGAGACACAGAAAGCAGAGAGAGGAGAGAGATAGAAAGGGGGAAGTTTATCAAAGTGATGGAATAAAGAGAGATTTAACACGGTCATATTAAAAAGACATGCGGCAGTTTCAATATTTAAAAATCCCATTTGCTTCGACAGAAGAGCTTTTTCATTCAAGAGCATATGGCAGCAGTACCTGTATCCAGCCTCTCTCTTATCTCCCTCAAAGACAAAGAGAAAGAAGGAGTAAAGGGGTGGAGGGGGTGGGGGGTGGTGGGTGGGTGAAGAAAAAGAGATACTTTCAAACAGACATTCAGACATTGAAGAATCATTCAATTATCGGCAGCATGATGTAAAATAATTACCTGACTCGCTTCCTGTAATGAGTGCTGCTAATTAGCCATAGACTTTTGTTTTAGTTGAAAAAAGAAAGAGAAAGTCCCAAACTCCCAACAGCAGAGAAGCTGTGAAAAGATATGTTGCATGTTGAGGTAGCACCCCATCCTTTCTCTAAACACATACACGCATAGCACACAACACGCGCCACGTCTCTTTACTATAGGCTCACTTGGCTCGAAGGCACAATTTACCTCCCAATGTATGCACACACGGCTCACAGTAAATAGTCAAGAGTCGAGTCAAAAAAAGATCCTTCTTCTCTTAATTAGCTGTGTAACAATTAAAGTCTCCTCTTAGTAAATTGAACCTTTGTCTCCCTTGCCTCCCTAGTTTGATTTCAGCACCTGTCACAACAACCCCTCCCTTTACCACCACCTCCACCGCCGCCACACACCCACCACCATTACCTCCATCACCACCCCCCCTCGACTGTAGTCATTATGCAAAACTCTACCAGAATGCGCTCAGCATGAGCGGAAGAAAACAGCAATTATTTCTGATATTCTGTTATTTAGGCCGTATTGACATTCAACTACTTTCTCTTTCTCTCTGTTTGTCTCCTTCTCGCTGCCACCACCTGAGAAACAGAGTGAGACTGAACTTGACTTTGTTTTAGTCTCAATCTTGAATCTTGCATGTCATCGCAGCAGTCGCTCTGCAAGAGGCATAAAGGCAGCACTGGCCCGTACTGTGACCTACAGATTTCTGTGTGTGTGTGTGTGTGTGTGTGTACTCACACGTGTCACATAGTGAGAACTGGAACAAGTTTTTAACCAGCATAGTCAGGGCATTTTTGGAAAATGATTTTGGCTGGTCCTCACAAATTTGAATGGCTGTTTAAGATAAGATAAGATAAGATAAGATAAGATAAGATAAGCCTGTATTCGTCCCACAGTGGGGAAATTCACAAGGTTAGGGTAAGGCTTTTGGATATGCCTTATGTTAATGAAGGTCCTCACAAGTACAAATATGTGTGTGTGTGTGTGTCTGTTTGCAGCATTGACATGCAGCGCAGAGGGTGACCAGTGATGTAAGCTATGACAGATACACTGTGGTCATTGTCTCTCTGGCCTCTTTCTTCCCGCAGTCTAACCATGCGTGAGCGCTCTACACTGCCATGTTTGTTGTCTAACGCACGCACACACACACACACACACACACACACCCATACACAAAGTACTGTGTCCCGATTTTCTGACTGATTTGATAGGAAGAAGAGTTCAGTCCCCAGACATCGAGCAGACCAAACCACACAGGTACATTACAAAACACCAGAGACGCATTTTCAAAATGAGTGGAAGGAGGAAGTTGATCTGAAAGGCCACACCATTGCTCTGAGGTTCTGAAGTGCAAATTAAGAGTCATACTTGGTAGGAATTAAACCACAAATGGATTTGTATAGAACTGTTACATGAGCAAGAAGTCAAACCGTAAAAGAATATTTTTAAAGAGAAGTGATAAAAGTTAAAATCTTGGCCTGTAAATATTATGTTAGGAGGAAACAATGGATTATCATCCTATGGCAGTACACGTTTAGGACCATGCTGGTGGTCTTGCTATGATTTACAGTAATAAGCTATACTTGTATTTTCTGGGCCTGATGGAAAAGGCCTAATGCAGCATTCAGAAATCTGCATGTGTATCAAATTTCATTTTTCTTATTCCAGTAAGAAAGTGGTCTCCATTCATTTTACTGTACTGTGGAAATTGATGTTTCATTTTTGTCAATGTAACCTTATTGTTAAAGCAAATCTTTGCAAGTGAATTTGGATTGCTTCATGGCAGAAAGGATGAATGATGAAAAATACACAAATAATATATAATAATATTAAATATAAACAGCTCCTGACTAAGGGTAACTGAGTAGGAAAAGGAAGATAATCAGTGCTTTGCCAAAGTACAGTATCAACAGATAAAAAGCTATTTATTACCAGTTCACTGGCACACAACAACAGTAACAACAGAATAAGCTGTAGTAGTTGCAGTATGAAAGCAGGATGGATGCAGTTTGTAAGTATAAGATGAGGCACGTTCACTATCATTATCGTGTCAATTACTGTAATTTTTATTTATTTTTGGCTTTTGCTCCTGTCACTGTGTTTCACTAAACAGAGGCTGCTTAACAAATGTTTGTCGTTATTAATCTAACGCACATCGCTGTGCTTTATTCGCTGCTGCAGGGGTCTGTCCGCGCCGCTGTGCCCACTATTGTAGCACACTCAGGAGGGGAGAGGTGCTCACAGATGTACATGCACACACGCACGCACACACACACACACACACACACACACATACTCACACAGAGAAAGAGACATCTGCAGGTCACCATCATCATAGTGGGAATAATACCAGGGATGGTTATCATAAAGGGAAGCTTTGAGCTCCCGGCCGTCTTGGGAAGATGATTTGGCTGGCCCGGAACAATGAACTGTGGGAATCCGCTTGTCCTGCATTGATCTTCCTCCCATGGCATCCCCTGCAAGGCTGTCAGAGCGACGGACAGATAAAAAGACCCACAACATTTTTCTTTCTCTCTCTCTTGCTCCCTCCCGGTGTCTTTCTTTTCTCTCTGTCAGGAGGGCTCCCACTGATCAGCGGGGATGAGCTGAAAGTTGAACTACCTGTTGACAGGACCTCTTAAACAGCCCTCAATGACATATTGTGTGAGAGAAAGAGGGAGAGGCAGAGGCTCCTGTTCATTCATATTTCTCACTGATCTATTGAGTCCGCGCTCTCATCAAATCCTTGCTCCGTTGCTGTTATTTTTTAAAGCAGAGCAGGCCTTTGTGTTAATCCAATGTTACTCAGAAATTTTTAATTTTCAGATGCTCTGTGTTCATGTTAAAACGACAGTCTCAGCAAAACTGACAAATATCTTTTTATGACCTAATGTCATTGCCAGTTCAGTGTTGTGTGGACAGGCAGACCTCTGGCTCTTTCAGACTTTTGGGAAAGGTGGGACACATAAAACACAAACACAAAACACATATTTACGCATTATTGTAATTATTTTGTAATACACTTTATGTGTCTGTATTTGTTTTAAAAAAAGCATCATCCACGTTTGAAATCAAAACAAAATGAGGTCTGATCTTAGCCATGTCTGGAAGTCTTCTTTTTTCCCCTATTTAACAGAACAATCTCATCTCTGAAGCTTCACATCTTTTTGATAGTGCGGTTATGAGTTTTGATCAAGAGGCTCTAGGCATGGGATGGAGTTAGGACTGAATCTGGCAGGGGTTGTGTGACTGTCTTCCATGTGCAGTTCAGAGTGTTTTCGCCTCATTACAGAAAGTAATAATGCAGTGAAGTCAAAGAGCGAGAGGGAGAGAGAGAGAGAGAGAGAGGAAGGAAAACAAGGCTGATTTTTTATTGGATTAATTAGACGCCTTGCAAAGACCACCTGCATTAGAAACAAAACACAAGCCAGGAAGAAACTCATATCTGGTCTGTTCTACCTACCAAAGCACTAACTCGAACTAAACCAGCTTTACCAAGAGGTAATTGATCTGTGTAACAGGGAAGCTCTGTCTGTACTTTGAAAACATACAGCTTTTGGATGGATCTGAATGTCCCCGCTGCTTGTGTAATCACAAAATATTTAGCATTCAACCCTCAGTACATGTGAGATATGATAAATACTCACATTGTCCCTTCAACATCAGATTTCTGTAGCTGCAACCCCCCTTTGTCTCATTAATGATTTGGTGAAAATATGATGGAATTCAGCACATTGTGAATAATGATTTGTTTAATGCAATGAATTTGTTCATTAGGACTTAATGAGGTATTGCTTTGTGATTAGTCGATGGGTTTTGTGTCAATACATGTCAAAATAACAAAGTAAAGTTCAACTAATGGCTTTTCGATCCTTTACTTTCTCCCCATCTTGTCTTAAGTGACAGAGGAAAGTTTTATGACAAAACTCAGGCCTGCCAGTAAATTCAAGAATTATACTCAGAAGTCTCTTTGAAATTGTTTGTTTTAAAATGAATTAGCCATTCCTAATATTGACACTGCCTTTCATATAGTTCAATAATTTATATGATTACAATTAGAGAGAAACACATATAAATCCCTTTAGCATTTATGATGCATAGTACTATTGATAAGACAGAAATGAACTGAGCACATTCAAATGCTGACTGAAATACACTTCCATTGTGTTACAGATACCACTTATAATTAAGCTGAGGCTTGAAGAGAAAAGAAAAAAAGAGCAGAGAAGAAAAATGCATTTAGAGAAACTGAGTGAAATCAGTTTCTGTGTGTGTGCATGAATGTGCGAAGGATTTTGGTGTGTTTACGGGTGCACGTGGTGCTTTGCTGAATATTAAACCACAAACTATAAAGACAACAACTGAGCCGTCGTGAGAAAATGCTAAAGGAAGTCTTTGTGGTTTTAGAGGTATCAGAAGAGCCAATAGTTTTAATGAGGCAGCATTGCAGCATATGCCAGGAAATGATAAGGTTATACAGGTTAGAGTAACGGCAGACAGATACTGTACCAGTTTAAAGCTACAGGGTGGATGTGTTGTTCATATCGGAGTCAACACAGGCTATACTGCAATGGCAGAGACAGTGAGACATAGTAGGGACAAAGTGGCACCAGGTCTTTCTTTAATACAATAGGTAAGAATGACAAACCTGAGCCTTGATCTTTTAAAGGCATTATACTGTTGCATTAATATTGCATAGAGTTGTTTTCTTCTGTACTTTTGCTGCATATTTTGCTTGAGTAACAGCAACCGTTAAGATGATGTGAAAATAGAAAGAGGTGTTGGTGTGATTTCTGTGGACAGCCATTTGATAGCGCTGGATGAGTTGCAAAATACTCGACGTGTCTTTTAGAGGACATGCGCATATTGAATTGTTGTCTGTAGTCAAAGGGTTGCGTTTGAGTGCGTGTCTTTGCCTGTGTGTGTATATGTGTTCCTACTTGTACACCACCCTCAAATTCCCTTGCATGTGTGTGTTGATATGAGCAGAGGGGGGATGTCACATAAGAAATGTCCTTTCTAATCAGGGGAAAAAATATAAAATGACTCGGGAGCAAGGCAAGCATATTAATGTGCCTCATTTGCATACGCTCGTCAGACAGGATACGTTTATAAAAAACACAAACTGGATTCGTCAGTTCATTTCACATTATTCCATTGTCTATCTGCCTTTGTTATATGTTAAAGATAAAGGCAGAAATCAAATTGAAGAAAAGGGCAAGCTGCTATCTCCCCAAATGAGCAACAGCTCATCAGCCTAGTTTAAATCACAGATTTCTATTCCAAAAGGCAGCCGCCTCTGTAAAAAGGGCCCATTCAAATAAGGTCTTCTCCGATATAAGCACGCCTGGTGATGGAAGCTGGGGTGTCACATAAATACAATTTAAAACCTAAGCCATTTAAAGCAGTCCAAAAAAGTTTTATCTTTCCTAGCAGTTCTCTCCCAATATTATTCTCACAATATATGTACACATACAGAATATATGTATATTTTTCATTCACATATAAACTTTTAATATTAACCTCCTAACGTGCTTTATTTCTTAGAGGAGTGCAGAATTATTCACATCACGAGACGACACGATCATAAGATCTGTCGTAAATTTAAGTAGGCTTTGACAGAAGCCGTTACACATAAGCCTGCAGAACATAGCATGCTCTTTATATTCTTGATGAATTCAGTCGAATTGCTTAAGATACTTGTGGGGAGAAATAAGGAGAATTCAAAGGGCAGCCCACAAGTGTCACATTCCTTTAAATACAAGTGGAGACTGGTCACAGTGTCTAATTCATGTCCACAAGATAAGAATCCACCATCGGCAGTGTGTTGGAGGGGCCAGTGGCTAAAAGAACAGGCACCCCTTATGTCTTCTGACCTCCTACTGATGGGAGAGAGAGTGAAAAAATTCAGATGAATGAGAAAACAAATGAGGCAAGCACAATCTGGAGTCCTCCGTGCTTTAGAAACACACTGTAGGTGGAGAGAGAAGAAGAGGAAAACAAAGTCTGGTAGAGCCTGACTTGCCCTTCATGCCTGTAAAACGTATACTGAACATGTGTGCACATATTTAATGTGGGTGTGCCCCGTTGCTGCCAGATTGGGTCCATAAGCTGTCTAGAATGATCCCACTTTCTCTTAAAAGTGAACTCGCCTAATGCCAGTGCCATACACTGTACTCCATTAAAGGATTTTTTGATGATTAAAATCATGCGTTATAACCCAGTGGCTGCCACTGTTACCAGGCAGCATACTAATCAGCTTAATGAGATATTATACAATATTTTGTTGACCAAAGCAGAACGGTGGCTATTGTTTCTGAGGGTTTGACCCCTGCCAGCAGCCGGAGGAAGTGTGCAGATAGATGTTCATACCTCTCCATCTGGAGAGCAGATGGATCTGCATTTAAACCAATGTTACTCTTTTTTGTCGTTGTTGTTATTTATACAGTGAGGTTTACACATATGAATGCTTTCGTTGGTGGAACAACATGCTCAGAAAATCACGATATACTTCCATGGCATTACAGCAACCCAAGACTAAATTAGTCTGTCATACCATAGGTAGGACAAATACAACAAAGTAACTGCTACCTGCTTATTCTTTTCACACTGGAGGCTGTGCATATCTGATATCGATTTTTTTTTTCATCAACCGAACATCTTTGGAAACCCTTTCAACATGGCCAACTGCTGTTTTCTCCGTCCTAGAAACTGTAAAAGAGTTAGGTAGAGAGGAGAAGACAGACACAGAGAGAGAATTGGGGGAACAGAAAGGAGCAGAGGGAGAGCAAAGTGATTCAAATCAAATGTAGTGCAGCTCTTTAATGGAATTTTGCGCCAAGACAAGTGTCGTGGCAACAAGATAAGAGTGTTGTGTTTACTGGAATAACCCCTTGGTTTTAAGTGCTATTGTTAATATCATAATTGTAGTATTGCGGTGGCTTCCCGACAATGCCGTTGCTCCGTTTCATTAAGGCGTGTAATTGGTGGAATTCTGATAGGATGGGCACAAGTAGCTTAATTATACACTGCTCACTGTGTTTACAGAGTAATTATTCTATCCAAAATGGTGTTACATTTTGAAAAAGTTCTAAGGAGTCACAGCAGTTCTCCAGGCCCTTGGTGCTGACAATTCATGCAGTGCTCTGTGCATCAAAGACAATACATTTTATTTCCCTGTACTGGGTGACACAGGACAGGTGTTGTTTCCCTAAATGAAGTAACATGTTAGACTGGAACATGTGGTTTGATAATTTTCTATTTGTAATCTGGAAAGCAAATACGAAGAGCACATCAGCACCCACCATGGCACGGTATCGTCTAAATGCATTATTCCCCCCTCAAACCTCTTTTGTTAAATTATAGATGCCATTGTTTTTAATGTTTCCTCTCTTTCTGTCTGCTTTTACAGGATGGAGGACTCTAGTTTGTGTCTTGGTGTGTCGTCAGCGGTGCCTGACGCTGATGCCCATCTGAGCAGTGCAGTGTTAAATGGCCGCTACCCCATCAGTCAAAAGCTTCATCAGCTTACTGCCCAGCTAGGACACGCCTTTCCTGACCTACACCGCCCTCAACAGATCCCTGAAGAGAAAGCAGCCACACCTTTGGACGAGAAGACTCATCACGCAGCCCTGGCCAGTCAACCTATCAGCAGTCAGATGGCCCTGCTAGCCAATCAGCTCAACCGAGACATTGATGCAGGGGCGCTAAGTGGGTTGAATGGGCGTGTTGACCTGCAGCAGTTTCTCAACGGCCAGAACTTAGGCATCATGTCCCAGATGAATGATATCGAAGACGATGCCCGCAAGAATAGGAAGTATCCCTGTCCCTTGTGTGGCAAGCGCTTCCGTTTCAACAGCATCCTGTCTCTGCACATGCGCACTCACACAGGAGAGAAGCCCTTCAAGTGCCCCTACTGTGACCATCGAGCAGCTCAAAAAGGCAACTTGAAGATCCACCTTCGCACCCACAAGCTGGGGAATCTTGGTAAGGGCCGTGGTCGTGTCAGAGAGGAGAATAGGCTACTGCATGAGCTGGAGGAGAGGGCCATCCTGAGGGACAAGCAGATGAGAGGGAGTGGTAGTCTCCAGACACCTCAAACACCCCATCTGAGCCTCAACAGCAGCTCCAATGCCCATCAGCAGCAACTAGGCTCAGCCTGTGGCCTCCTCCCCACTTCTGGCCTTGCCACTCCTGACACAGTTTCTCAGCCTTCTTCTTCACCAAAGCCGGCTGGCACCCAGGATGAACAGTCCCTGAACCCAACTACAGGCTTCCGCTGCACCTTCTGCAAAGGGAAGTTCAAGAAGCGTGAGGAGCTGGACCGCCACATCCGCATACTCCACAAGCCCTACAAATGTACTCTGTGTGAGTTTGCTGCATCCCATGAGGAGGAGCTGATAAGTCATGTGGAGAAGGCCCACATCACAGCCGAGACCACTCAGGGCCAAGGTGCTGGTGGTGCCGGCGGCATGCAGATGGCTACTGAATTCCGCTGTGATGTGTGTGGCCAGGTGTTCAGCCAAGCTTGGTTCCTCAAGGGCCACATGCGCAAGCACAAGGATTCCTTTGAACACTGCTGCCAAATCTGTGGCCGTCGCTTCAAGGAGCCCTGGTTCCTCAAGAACCATATGAAGGTGCATCTCAACAAGTTGGCCATCAAGAGCAAGCCACCACAACACAGTGAGCAGGACATGGCTGCTGTCAATAGTATGAGCAATCTGGCTCAAGAAGCCCATGCCAACCTGTATTCCCGCTACATCTCCTGTCTTCAAGGAGGCTTCCTTTCACCAGACAAGCAGGGCCTGAGTGAGCAGCACCAAATGTTGGCCAAAGCAGGGATAGCCATGAAGGAAAAGGAGATGTTAGGGAAGCTGCTGGGGCCAATGGCAGGAGGCATGGGCCATGGGCTGGGCGAAAATGAGAAGCGTTCACTCCTGGGCTGTCTCAACCTTGTGCCACCACTCAAATCAAGTTGCATGGAGCGCCTCCAGGCAGCTGCAAAAGTGGCTGAGATGGACTCCCTCAATAGCTACCAAGCCTGGCAGATAATGGCTCGTGGCATGGCTATGGACAGGGCTTTTATGCCGAAGGATCAGCAGCAGCACCAGCACCATATACCTCCGGGGCAGGAAGATGAGATGGGTGGTGCTGGGGCCTTGGCTTCCTTCTCAAAGGATAAACAAGACTACTCCTTGATTGCTTCCAATGATAGCTCCAAGCAGAAGCAACTCTCGGAGGCCTTGCAGGGATCCAAGGCTGCTAGCGGAGCCATGATGTCCATGAAGGAAGATGGAAGAGGCTTTGACAGTCACCGTGACTTAATGTCTCACCATGGTAGTGCTGAGGCTCCAGGAGCCCTGGCTGGCTTGGGAAGCCCAAACATCGACTACAGCCTGTCCAGCCTCTCCAGCATGAAGGAGAAGCCCTCAGAATGCCCTGACTGTGGCCGGGTCTTCAGAACCTACCATCAGATGGTTGTCCACTCCCGCATCCATGGCAAAGACAGGAGAGGCATCGAGGAAGCGTTCCAGCAGCAAGGTTTGGACGAACGCCGCGGATCAGCCAGTGACCCTGAGTCCCAGTCCATCAGCCGCTCCACCACCCCTGGTTCATCCAATGTGACAGAAGAGAGCGGAGCTGGAGGAGGACATTCCCAGACAGGAAGCGTCCAGGATGACAGCCCACACCCCTCCTCACCATCTTCAGGTAAGAAAAAAAATAGAGAATGAATGCCAACTACTTGTATTCTTTGGTCAGTTAAGGGATCAAATTGTATATAGACTTTAGAATTATATTTCGTTCTTTAATCCAACTTCACTGTCTTGTTTGCCTTCGCACAATTTTACCTACATAGTTTGCACCAAGAATCTCTTTAATATATACAGAGATGCGTGTATATACTGTATCAATCTCTTTAAAAGGGAATGAAAAATAACCCCAATACCCACTGAAGAGTCACACGTGTTTCACATAACTGAAATACTTAACATCTTTGTACAAATACTCACAC
Source organism: Centropyge bicolor (assembly GCA_037975185.1). Classification (NCBI taxonomy): domain Eukaryota; kingdom Metazoa; phylum Chordata; class Actinopteri; family Pomacanthidae; genus Centropyge; species Centropyge bicolor. The sequence continues at coordinate 9,346,982 of JBBMOC010000001.1, forward strand.
ACCCTCAAAGAGTGGTTTGCTTTTATAGGATACTTTACACACATAAACACCCACACACATAGAAACAGAGTACGTACTGTACACATACATACACAAAGAGTCTAATTGAATTGAAATGTGTAAACTGCACCATATATCATATGTAGGCAACTGAGGTATGTACAGGTACACGCTATCTTGCTAGTTCTTATGCTGGACACAGTCACAATTGTCCCCTGACACTGCTGTATTGTTGCTACCATTCGCATTAAGCCAAACAGAAGACTCCAGAGAACACAGTCCAGGAAGAGACCTTCATCATTGCATTCATGTTTGCAGGTTAGCAGTCTAGATCCCTGTGGAACATGAGTAAAGACAGCGAGCGTAGGGACGAACTCGTTTTAACCACAGTGATTAATAAATGTCTTTAATAAACACGTTAGAGACAACCATACCCCTCCCTTCCCCCTACCCAGCAAACACAGGCCGGCCGGGGCTAGATAAGTGTATGTTTAGTGGGATTAAGGGAGGCTCATTGCTAATGATTACACAAGTTTTTAAAGGTAACTTTTGCTTGCTCCTCAGGGCACTGTGCTGGCGTTAAGAAGCGCGTGCAGTAATTAGGTCACGACGATGCGATAATCAGTCGGTTTAAGCTAAACAAGACACTAATTAAAGATATACATATAAAGCAGGTCAAAAAAATGGTGAACTTCATTTGCAAAAGAGAGGATGTGCTTTTAAGTCTTTTGAGAAAATATATAAATAAATAGAAATATAAATCAGAGTGGCTTAGCTTAAGGCTGTAAGCAACTTAATTCCACCAGTGGAGACGAAATTGTTTATTTATTCACAGAGGCATGAAGTCCTTATCATGCCCGTGTAGTGTGATGGGTTTGAACATGGGACAGGCTATGTTTATTTTAATCTAAGAAATAATAACAGACAACCCCCCACCCCAATTAGGAATTAATGAAAATGAGAGTGAGATAAAAACCTATTTTCTTTATAGAGACTATTAAACATAACACTTTCTCAACAGGGTGGGGGTGTAGCCGATGTAATTATCTTCTGAATTTTAATGCTGGAAGTTTCTCTCCCCATCTCCGTCTCTCTCTCTCTCTCCCTCTCTCTTTCGCTGTGTCTCTGCATCACTCTCTCTCTCTGTCTGTCTCTTTTGACTCAAGCACTTTGAATCTGATGGGTTCAGCTTGTGGTGTTTCAACAATTTCAGAAGTACTGTATTAACATCCAGTGTTTGATGTACAAAAAAAGGAAAAGCAAATTAAAATAATAATTGACAAATAAAACCAATAGTATTTACTACCAAATGCTAACAAAGCACAAAGAAATGCATTAGATTTAGTTGAGTGGTTAAATCTCACCCCCCAGGCACCATCTGTGGAGAAGGAGGGTATGATTAAAGACAAAAATATAAGTACAAAAATAAATTAAAATAGAGTATTGGAAACTTTGCGCAAAGAAGAAAAGCCTGCTGGTTTTCACGAGGCCTTGACGTCGCCCGTCCTGCTGTCTTTGTCTGTTTGCGTGCATGTGTGGTTTGTGTATAGGTAACGTGTCTCACCCTCAGCCGGGTGCTCAGTCAGAGGCTCCGCTGCTTGATACATTGGCACAATTCAAGCTCTTTGTCAATCTGCCACTGTCATATCTGAAAGGCTGTCCTCACATTGTTATTGTACAGCTTTGTATGTGCCAAAATAGGATGTCAAACTGCAGCTAACTGCTGGAGAGCATGGCAAAGGTGGAAAATAGATTTGGAGAGAAGAATGAAATGCTTAGGCACCTGAACATTCTGGGATGCACTATGACTCCAAAAAAATAATAATAATAATGTGAGAAGTAAACATTAAAAATGCTAAATATGCTGGTTTTGCTACTTCCTGTTTTTTTAATCAGAGGTAGCGAAACTTGTCTTTCTTCACAACTTACACAATGTGATTCACATTTGGAGCTCAGGGACTCTGAAATTAGAAACTTTGATGTGTGAGAAAAAATGTGTCTGAGTCTCATGTGGAGAAAAGGTGTCATGCTTCTCCTCTGCATGCATATTTGTTGTGCATGTGTGTGTTGGGGGGGGGGGTATATGCTTTACAGTATGTGTGCATATCACTCTCTTCTGAAGCGAACAGGATGTGGCTACTGTACCATTGTCTTTATCTTAATATCTCAGGTTTAAAAACAGGGCTTGTAATTCTCTGTGTGTGCATGCCTGCAAGTGCGTACGTGTGAGCCTCTGCCCTGTCACCTACCCACAGCAATTTTGAGTTAAACTTGAATTATAGTAATCAAAAATAACATCTCGACTGTGAAAGAAGGTCAGCTGTAGCGCTTTTGTCTTTGAGGCGGCACTTGTTTAAAAGCAATGAGTGAAAAAGGGAGAAGTGAGGGAAAAAAAGAGCAGAAAACACAAAGGCCTCTGTCAGAAATGTCCTTTAAAGACCTCCCTTATTACAATATAGCTCAGCAGCTAACCTTGAGCATAAAATTCTTTATTCCTTTATAACAAAGAGGTAATTACATTTATGTCCATCATCGTATTTTTTTTTTTGTTTGTTTGGTTATCCTTGGACTGACTTCGCTTCAGTATTATTGTTTCCTGTGATGATCAGGCCTCAAAGAAGAAGCTGTGTTGAGAGAAAACACACTGTGCAGCGTAGTAGTCATGTTCAGCAACAGGTTGACTTAATGTAAATGCAATTTATCACATCCAATAGGGCCTGGTGCTTTGGAAAACGTTGCCTTTTTCTGCCAGCTCTTACATGCAAATAACCCACCATTGCAAATCCTCATTTTGCACGATAGCGTCTTCCCATTCTGCTGCCACAGTACAGGCAGAATGTAGCTGAATGTGTAAAAAATAGGCTTTGCTGCGCACATGTAAGGCCTAAAGCAGCAGAAGTCCTCCTCGCATGTACCTCTACAACCTTCCCTATATGCCTAAACCCGACTCCCACCTCTTGGCTCGTGGCTGTAAAAGACTCTATACACTCCCTCTGGCTCTTTCTTTCTCTTTCTCTCTCTCCAGAGAATCCCCCCATGTCTACATTTTTTAAGAGGAACAGCGTTTTAACATGGCAAGGATTAGCCTGCATATCCCTGGTCTTTACCGCGGCTCAAACAAGCAGGCAAAATGCTCGCTCCATACAAATTGAAATTGGATTTGCCAACTTGACGCCTTAGGTTATAAAGCGTGGATATTCATCTAATTGCGATGATACAATGGGGGCGTAATTACACATGCGGACAAACTGTTACAGTGTAATTACTGTGTCATTAACAAGAATAAAGTAGAGTTGAACAAGATCCAGACTACTATGAATATGCATGGTGACAAACCTGATATAGCTAGCTATTATTTTAGTCAATGAGTCATCAATACTGGTGATTCAAAATAATATATATGTATTTATGTATCATATTTTTTGAATTTTTAATGCTATTCTTCTACTACTTCTACTACTACTACTTCTACAAGAACTTCCTCTACTATATACAAGAGTCCAGAAATGCGTAAGATATATGTAGATCAGCCAGAATACTTCGAAGAAATGTGGTAGAAACATTACAGATATTTTAAGACAGATTAAAGAAAATTAACATAATTACTTTCTATATAAACAAATTATTGGGTAAAAAAGAGTGCACTATTCAGTGTCAGGCCAGTTTATTCAAGTATTCTGGATCGTGGTTCTAAACCACTGACAGGCTGAGGCTTGCCTCCCTCTGTACACAATACACAGTATATATATCCACTTTGTAGGGTCTTGGCTATTCAAGCAGTGTGACCAACTCATCAAACATATCTGTGCATTAGCCACAAACTAAGAAAATAAATAACTAAATAAAAATCAAAAATAATGCAAGAGTCTATCCTTGTCATCTGGGTCATTAGCCTAGCTGATGTTCTAACTTCATGGTCATAAATGAAGTACAAAGGAGTTGTGGACTTATGCACAGTGCTTGATTGCCACTAAGGTAAAGCAGGTGACTGCCATGGCCCTGAAGGTTCCAGGTTGTTTGTGAGTCAATTACTTTTTGGCAATTTGCAGTTGCAGTTTTTCATGGGACTTCAATTGTATAAAGTTAAATGGTAAGGTTCTTAGGATGGCTCGAGCCTGTTGGAGGGAACTTCTAATTTCATCTTTAATATTTCAATCATTTTTATGTCCACGTGCTGCATATTGCTAAATAAGATTGTTGTTGTTGTTATTCAAATCAGCACAGACAAAATCAAGCTGATATGCCAGTGTAGGACTACCAGTTGGTTTCTGGGGCTTTGGGCAAAATAGATTATGGGAATGAGGGTGGCAGGAAGGGGGCAAGACCTCATTTTGTAGCCCGGGGCCTCCGAATGAAGTAATCCAGCCCTGGTTATGTCTGTGAATAAAAAGATTAAAAAAAAAAAAACCTGCACGTTACAAAAAGTAAATCAGGTGCCAGACTGAGTAGGACAATTGAATATGCACACTGAAATCTGTGTGAATAAACACATCAATCAGGGAGGACAAAGCTCTGATGTCAAAATCAGACACTTTCAGGATATAGTCTCTAATGATAAAAAATAATAATCGGTAGAAAAACTAACTTAAACCTCCTTATTGTATGCTCCATTGCTCCGACACCTCCTCACACTGCAGCCAACACTTTGAAATGAGGCCAGTCCTCTGTGAGTGTGCGCGCCATAATATATGAGTGTGAAACTATGTGCATTAAAAAATAATGAATTATGTCTCTCATTTTTTTCCCGTTTCTCCCCTCTGCATAAATTACTTTTTCTTTGTAATTGACATCCGTTCCTCTACTACTTCCCCCCTCGCACAATTCCTCTTTTCTCTATAATCAGAGAACTCAGTGGTTACAAAACCTGAGCTTTCTACCCCCCACTCATTTGAAGGAGTCTGGCCTGTCATATCTGTATTTTTTATGTGTCACCAAACTTAAATAGACAGTCATTGTGTTACAGGCACATTCATTCCCCGAGCTGTATTTTTGTACAGTAGGTCAGGACTCTGGTGTCTGGTAAATGATAAAAGTTCTATTCAAACGCACTAATTGTCAGTGTGCTGCGCTGATTGACATGTCTCGGATAAATGCAGACTTAGTATTTTTGTACACGCTTGCACAATATAAAAGGCCAATTTATTTCTCTGTTCTTCTTTCTCTTATTTCTTGCACAGTTCATTTGATTTCTCTCTTCCTTTCTTGCTCTCTCCCTCTCTCTCCTATCCAGTCTCTCAGACTCAATTTGTAAATATTACCCATGGTGGGAATTAGCCAAGGCTTTTTAGATATTTTAAAATTCCAATTTTATTCCGACGAGTGTGTTTGATCGAGGGAAGGACTGCGAGCCTTGGTTTGCTCCTCAGTATTCCTGGGTGGCTATCAGTGGCTAGCCTTGTCCTTATGAAACATTTATCAGCCTGTTTTATGTCTTAATGATCACGTTAGGATTCCCCGCTTGGTTATGAAGCCGGGACAGAAGAAAAAAATGGACTGTTGAGAGAGTGAAGGAGAGGCGATGAAAAAATGACACGGGCAATCCAGAAGGGAGAGACTGAGTGGAGTGAGAAAAAGGGAGAGATGACAGGGCATCACATTCCTCAGTAAACAGCATCACATTATGCCATCCACTCTTTTCAACTCCAAATCTTTGCCAAAACATAGCTTACCTTTCTCCTGGAACAAGCTTCCTTGGCTCTTAGACACACACACACACACACACACACACACACACACACACACACACACACACACACACACCTCCTCCTTCCTCATTCCTTTTTATGTTTTTATAATTAAAACATAATATTTATCTTTCCATAACAGAAGGCTGCCTTACTCTGTCAGGTAGACTGTTTGCATATTAATATTCTTAATACATCAACAAGCTATCTTCTCCAGTGTCATTGCTAAAACTGAGCAAGAATAGAGAAAGAGAAGGTGACTCACAAATACAGCTCTTTACTACAGTTTTGAAATGCGGGAGAAACTTAACTTGATTGAACATGCAGGAGAAGAGACTCAAAAGTGACGGGGGAAGTCTTAAGAAAAGGGAAGCGACGGAGAGAGAAAGACATAAATCAACATCACAGTCAGAACTTGTGCTGGTATTGGAGTGTGTTTACCCAGTCTCAACCTCAGGATGCACATATAAATGCACAAATCCAAACTAAATAAGCGTTTGTTCCTCCTTCAGTCAAAACTACCAAGCAAACTCTTCACTGGCTAAAATGTTTCTCTTCTTTTGATTGTTTATGTGTGTGCTTAACGGAGGGTTGGAGGGATGGAGGGGAGGGCAAAGCTGAATGGGGGTGAACGCCAAGTTCCTTTTCTCTGTCTGGTGACAGCTGTCTGACTCCGTCAATGTGGAATTCCTGTGAAATGAGGCAGGGCTCTCAGTCAGGGAATGCAAATGGATGGCACTGGATGGTAGGCGGCTGAGCTGAGCCGGGCCGGGCGGTGGGGATGAGGCCGTGGAGAGGGTGGTGGTGGGTCGGGGGGAGTTTTGTTTGAACAAGTTAACTTGGGCATGATTGGGGTTCCTCCTGTGTGTGAAAGAGCAAGAGAATACATTGACCTTTGCCTCATTAAAAATGGAGGGCCAGGCATGTGATACCATGACTGAGGAATCTCTTGCTTGCTCTTTTTTTTTTTACCTCATCCTCGCCCTTTTTTGATTCTCCCTCTCTCTCTTCTTCTCTTTCTTTTACCCTCGCTCTGTCATTCTTTAATTTTGCCGCCCTCCCTCCTCCCATCTCAATCTCCTCCTCTTAACCCCACTGACAGGTCACATAAAAAACCTTTTGTATCAACATCAGGGCGCTGACATGAGAGCAGAAAGCGACATGAAAAATGTGCTTTTCTTTCTTAGTTGTAGCTATCTCCTCATCACAAAAGAGACAGCAAGAGAGAGAGGGGGAGGGAGAAGGGAAAAGGGAGAAAGAGAGGGAGAAGCAAGAAGGGTGGAAAAGTGAGGGAGGGATTAAATCCAGGGATTAAGATCTCTGAGCTTTCGTTTTTTTCACTCTCTCCCCCTGCCACATTCCAATTGTTCTTAAAATATTTGGCAATGTCAATTAGTAAGTGAGCAGAGCTAGCTGATGAACACAATTTTCCAGGCGACTGAGCACCCTATTGTTGTGGAGCGAACAGCAGATTTCTGAGGTCATTATCATTCCCTGTTAGCCGTGCCCAGCTGCTCTCCTCTTGGCTCCAGCCAAACTCCGCTCTCCTCTCTCCTTTTTCCTCTTGCTCTTATACATCATCCCTCCTCTCCTCTCCTCTCCTCTCCTCTCCTCTCCTCGCCCTCCCCCCTTCCTGCACCATGTTCACCAGTTCAGAACTGGTTGATAGCAGGCAGCAACAGGGGGCCTTCAACAAGAGGAGGGATGGGAGGAGCTGGCTGGGGGAAAGAAGGGAGGAGAGAGTGAGATGGATATAGCACAAGAGTGGGGGAAGTAAAGCAAAATGAGTGAGGGGAGGGAGGAGGAGGAAGAAAACAGAGAAGGGCATGGGGGCAAGTGGTAAGAAGGAGTGGGCAGGCTCAGAGGCAACTGAACACAAGAGGGAGCATGAAAGGAGTAAAAGAGGAAGGAAGGAAGGAGAGAGAGAGAAAGAGAAGTAGATCATCTGATATTGTAGTTAAGACATGTAGTTTGAGAGATGGTGCTTTAGAGATGGCGCCTTTGAAAATTGGTGGGCGTCACAGAAGGGAAAGAGAGGGAAAGCAAAGAGCAACCTATAAGGAAAAACCCACATTTGTTTTAAATGCATTTGTTTTAGGCTCACTGAGCCTAATGACACTTTGCATAACAGCTATCAAATCTACTTGAGGTTCACAGTAACATGTTACAATGCATTTTACCCTTGTGTGTAGCTCAAGTAAAAGTTGGTAAAAAACAATGTTATTGTACTAAAAAATGCTCTTTCTTTCAAAGAAAGACATTATTTTCCACAGTGACCTCTATTAAAAACATCATACACTCTGTGTTTAAAGCTGTTTTCATTAAAGAGCAATGTTAAAACATATTGATGTACCTCACAGTGCAGTGAACATGGCACAGATGAGGTTTAAGATTTAAAACAAAAAACAGCACCTGCCTGCTGTTACGCTTTTATTGGAACGAGTGGAGTTTTATCCACAAGGAACAAAGCATTCAGGTATCTGCATCGAAATACCCAAAGCATTCTTTCTTTTTTTCTTGTTAAAGAAGTAATGAAAGATCCTTTTTAGTCAAAGTACAAAAAGAAAACAAAATCATGACTGGAGAAAATCAAAAATCCCTGATTTTTGTACAGCTTGTGTTGATGTATTCCCAGAGGCCTTCTCACCTTCCTCCTCTTTTTCCTCTTCTCTCCTCTGCCTTAGTGCACCACAAACACCACCACCCCCCAATCATCCACCCGTGGGTGCACTCCATCCTTCCATCCCTCACACTGACAGCAGTTTTACACATTTTTTTGTTTTTGATAGCAAAGAAAAGTTGTATTATTCACCCTTGTCATTTATTTTTTTTTATTACAGTGCACACATAAAGCATTGAAACACCTTGGCCTGCCAAAGAAAGTTCGTTAAAAGCAGTTAAAATAAAGGATAATTCTACCAGAAATCCATGAGCAAACCAGCAAGATTCAGTAATGACTCTATACACTCAGCTCTACCTCCTGTTTCTCTTGTCTCCCTTGTCCAACCTGTAGAAAGTTTGCGTAAGTTAACGCTGGTTGGTTGTGGGTGTCTGGGTTCTTCTCAGTGTCTGTGTGTGTGCGAGAGAGAGAGAGATAGGAGGAGGAAGACAGCGAGAGAGAGAAGTGAAAAAGGGTGAGCGGCATCAAAGCGTTGCTCTCAGCTGCAGCTGCCAAGCTTCCTCGTCCCCAGTTAGCAGCCATCCAGCTGTCAGGCTGCGCGAAGAGGAAGAGAGGGGGGAAATCTCTCACCAGCCATATGGTCCCCAGTTCTGTCGGAGACACTCCACGCTCCGTGGGCAAATGGCAAACTCATATATCTAATCAACACTCTTAATATCCAGACCTGAGACCAAGGATATTTTCAGTGTCTTGCCTTTCAACAACATGGCAAAAGGGGTTTATGGAATATGACCAGGCACTAAGAGTATGTGTTTGTGGTGGTATGACTTTTACTAAGCAATGCACACAGGTTACAGGGGCTGCAGAGGAGTACTGTGTCTGGACAGGGCAGGTTTTTTTAGTCTTACAGAATGAAGCTGGTGTCATTCTTTCATTAAAAAAGTAAAGTCATTTTTCTAAAAGAGCTGGCTACTACAGTTTTGAGCAACCATCATTGAAACACGAGTGAATACTACAGTTGTTGAGGACAGTTTTCAGGGCGCTAGCAGATATTATTAGTAACCACTTCATAGTTTTGCCTTATCTTTGTTTTTCCCTGAATTGATGGGCTATGAGTTGTTCCATATTTTTGCCAGAAAATGAAACCAAAAAATCATTCTGGCCTACCAATTTTGTTTGTAACCACTGACTTAAGCTCCCTCTGAATGGTCTTCTCTGCCCACATACTAATAGTATCACCTCCTGAACAGTGCTCACATTTCATTCCGGAAACTTGTGGACATTACTGATAAAAATGCCAATCTAATAATAAGATATATCTGGCCTTCGATACACAGACAATACTTGTAAGGAGGATAAATTAATTGTTTTTAATGACATTTGTTCACAATAAGAGAACGAAAGATTTATTCTCCAGTGTAATAACTTTTTTAGGAATGGAACAAATTATTCTAGCATGTAGACTTCCCAAATGAAGCAAGTTCTCTTGACACTTCTCTGGTCTTCTTCCATGAGAAACATTATCATGACAGTAATACGTGCAGTGGATTGACTTGAGCCCTTCTTTTAGTTGAGCAGAAGCTGTTAGCTGTTGCACAGCTAGCCCCAGAGAGCATGGGCTTGAATATGGCTTTGTGCTGTATCTGTTAGCGGGATGCTACACCTGCTCATCTAATCCTGGCAGGCCTCTGCCTCCAGTCTCTCCGGCTGCAGAGTAACGGGCGCCTTATTGCGCGGCAAGCCGCACTGAATCACGGGGAGGTTTGTCGGTATTACAGCGACATCGCTGTGTAAAGCTTGGAAACAACCGTCGCCCCCTCCTCGTCAGGACTGAAGAGCGCAAATCCCTCCCCGGTTCAGCAAACAGCTATTAGAGTATGGATGGAGCATGTAGCCTGCAGTGGAGGTTGTGAATGTAGTAATTGGTATGTGTGGGAGAGCAAGATAGACAGAGGCAAAGACAAAGTGAGTGTTGTGGAGGAAGAGAGACCGCATGAGAAGGAGAAGTGGAGAGAGATTTAAATAGAATCAAGAGGTATGGATGGGGGGGCAGCTGGGGTAAGAGGGGAAGAAGGGGAGTTATCCAAGTCCCACAAATCTTTGTTCAACTCAACAACCTGAAGCAGAGGCCATTAAAAGCAGGGAGAGCTGGGTGAGATAGCAGCCTAGATGGATATGGTGGCAGCGATGGTTTGGAGGGACAGTAACTTTAATGGCCCCACTGGGTTTTTAATGAGTGTTGTGCCCCAAACAAAACGAGCTAATTAGTGTTATCATCCATATATCAGACCCTACACACACCAAAGCGTTCTCAGGCAGACACATACACACTCTGCTGTACGCGCTCGCAAAAACCTGCTCCAATAATTCCCAACTTCCTAATTCCATACATAAACTTTGTAAAATTGAGTTTCCTCTTCTATCAAAAGTCGGAATTTAACCATCACTGAGTCACTTCATTCCTTTTAGAATTTTATTGTCTCAACCTATGCGGTCGCACTCCGTACTCGCTTTCTATTTCATCCTATTTCATCCTGAAGTGAGCTCCCCCTCACCCCCCCTTCTTCCTCCTACACACAAACACATACTTCCAAGCCCGTAAGGCCGTGCCCTGTTTGTGAGAGGAGCGATTATGTCTACACTGGTTTAAAAGCAGGATAACAATGCCACGAACGGGCATTTGGAAAAACAGAAAAGGGCTCAAGCCAATATCCCGGCATTTGGACTCAAGCCGCTGTTACCTGCGCATAAGCCGCGTGTTTGTCACGCCATCGCCTCTGGTTGACCACGCCGCCCCACCAGCCCCACACTTTATTTCTCTTGCACTAAGCCTATTATAAAATCAATAAACAATTGAGCTTTTTTCCAGTCCTTTTAAATCTTTTTCTCCTCTATATATCCTCTGAGATGAAGGGGAGGCATGCAGGCAGCGGCAGTGTGGAGAGCGCAGGGGGAAAAAAGGAAAGAGTAAAGGGGGGAAAAAAAAGGAGAAACAAAAACAGCTCAGTAACCCCTTGCTTTCATAGTGTTGAAGTCAAGAGAGTTTTTAACCAACTGGCATCCATGTCAGCGTTATTATCCAATTTTGTCTGTTAAAGCACAGAGCTTCTTAGACCTGGTTCTGACCCTCAGCTCTATCATTTGCACAGTCATGGGAAAGGGCACTTCTGATGCACACATGAGAGACGGCACTTTGGTTTTACTAAAGGAAGCCTTGTGGGCAGACAGGGAAATAATTTCCCTGCATGATCACATATTTCTGATGTGTGCACACAGTATTTTGTAACTCCGAAGCAGAATAACATTTCCCATTTTGTATTTGACCCCACGCTACCAGATTTCATCTACTTCCGTCACGGCACTTTATATAACTTTTCAAGTTGGTGTGGTTATAGAAAGCTCATGCAAATGATTGAGGGATTTTTAATTGTCACATTCTTGAAATGTAATAACCCTTGAGTTGATAAAAATCAACAAACACCAACTCTGACAGCTGATTTTCAAATTAGGCATCAAAAAATGTTGCGTTTACAGAGTTTAATTCCCTCTGTCAGTTTAAACTCATATTTCAAACTCAGCGGTGGGGAGATGACAATATAAACTTCTCTTTATTCCACCAGTCACAGAGAAGTTGGAAATTAGAATGTCTGCTACAAAGCTGTGCCCCCCCTCCCTTTTTCCTTCTCCCCCGTTTTCCAACTTCTCACTTTGTTTACTCCTCGAGTCTTCTTGGAGTGCAGATACAGTAATTACCAGTGATCAAAAACAGCGCAGGTTTTTCTGCTGATGCTTTTGATGTATGCATGACATTGTGTGTCGCCACATCATCAGTAACACAGAAAGCAAGCAATTTGTGGGAAATCAGCTTTTGCCAAGCATGCTTTAGTAGATCCTTTGTAGGGAGGATACAGTATGTTCCACAGATTGTGACTAAAAGTAATGATCATCTTTGCAACATCTGTAGATGATGAGATATTCTCACAGCAGTGCTTTATTAATATAAGGTAGCGCAGCCTATTTAAACATTCTCGCTCAGCTCGTTGTTCTCCAGGCACCAGGCCTACACTCATCAACCATGCTTGCTGTATACAGTGGCCGGACTTTTGACAGCAACAGATTTCGGCAAGCTGTTGATTGCATCATCTTGGACTTTATTCTTCTCGCGAGTCTCCATCTTGGCCGTCTTGGACTTTATTCTTCTAGCGAGCCTCCATCTTGGCTGACCCTCCTCTCAACATGCCTACTATTGGCTGACCCCCTCCTTAACCAAGTTCTCATTGGCCAGCAACTCCGCCCCCCCCTGCCTTGAGCCAAGCCTTGATTGGATGACTCAGAAGATCTCTGGAAAGCTCTCATCAGGATGGTCTAAATGAGTCTAGATGTGGACTATCGTGGAAATTCGTCCGCGCTTTTCCCGGCTGCCCATTTGGTCTTCGGAGACGGGGCCTACAATACACCCAGGGTGTGTCGATGCTGGACGAGCATTTGGCCGGCTCGGTGCTATTCCCAGGGTTTGTCCCCCACAGAGACCCTGTGTGGGCCGCTGGTGGTGACTGTGCTTCAGGCAGCATGGTGTGGCCATGTGTGTCACATCCCCCCTTGTCATCCCACCAGACGGAGGGCTGCATCATGGCTATCGTCCTGTCACACTTGGATGATGCTTCTTCGCCTCGGAGTTTGACAGTGACTTGCCTTAGTGACAATTACCATCAGAACCAGCTTTCTTATCCACCTGGTTCAAAAGGTCTGTGTGCTGGAGATTGGCAGGCATTTAATTTTGCCTCTTCCACTGCTGTCATGCTGTGCCATTTATTCCACTGCTCCGTTTATGTTTCTCTCTGCTCTTCTTCTGTTATGGCATGTTCAACCAGTCAGTCCCTTTCACATCATGATACTTCTGTGCATGTAGCCATCCCCATACAGATAGCAGGCAACTCCAGTCCCTCTTTGCAGGCCCCTTGCCACCGTATCACACCTCTATTCACCAGGAGAGCTGGAGAGAAAGAAAGACCGTCTGTAAGCATCCGTGGTCCCTCCCTTTACTCCCTGTGTTTTGCTCCTTCTTCCCCTTATTTCCACTGGGAGGAACACTGACCTCATTTGTGAGGACAATAACCCCCTTGACTTTGGGGATTAAGACATGAAACCTTTGTGGATTAATTAGGTTCAGAGCTGAATTCATTTTGTCGCCATGGAAGGCAAAGAGAGAAAGAGGAAAGAGGAGGATATGGGGCTGTAGGCTCCATTATGAATTTGCTGTTTGCCCAGATAGATATATTAAAAACAAATGTTGGGGCTGATCACATTTAAATCCTCCAACAGAATGGAGCTGCATTTGTTGACTGGTCTAAGCATTAGCATGGGAAGTAACAGTAACACAAACTGTCAAATCACAGCAAGCATTATAGAGTCTTATACATCAGTGCTGACTTCAAACCAGGATTTTGCAAGCTTGGAGACAATGTTAGCCCGCTGAGCTTAACTCTTTGGCAAGGTTACACATGCAAATATGGTTTGCCGGACTATCTTCAATCCGCAATAGGCTGGAGCCTGAATCTGTGCATTCACGCCTCTAGATCTACTCTTAAGCTTGTCACACATAATGTAGCAAGTGGCAGTCCTGACAATGCCGCAGGAATCACATTATCTCAGTTGTCTTGGTAACAAAGCAAAGTGTTTGTTTTCCAAGATGCGGGGCAATTGCAATTTAGACGGTTTACACCTATTGTGCTTTTTTTTTTTTTTCGTCAAGAGCATATGTTGTTTGAATGTATCTTTAGCTCGCAAAAAGGGGCTGTTAGTTAGATGTTTTGTTTACAAAATAACAAAGGTGTTTTTTTCACCAAAGGCACAACAGAAGATGTGTTAATGCATGTTTCATGTCATCCTGTGCTCGCTGTAAATAAAAGCGACTGTTGTCTTATTAGAGTAACACCTTCTGAATGCGACAGCCCCAGGTATAGCTCCCTTATGGACCAAGTGTTGAACATGTGCTTGATGAGATGCCTTCCTCACTTTCATTTACAGCTCTTCTAATGAACCTCCGTCTCGTCATGTCTGCCGACTCCCTTATATTTTTTTATCTGCCCTCAAGTTAACATCGCCCGACGGCCCACACAGTGAGCATATGTTTATGTTGATGATAAGGTTGTTATGGCACGCGAATGTCTCTCTTATCCTCTCGGTGTCGGCTGGTAAAGCATAAACCTCCATGTGAGGATCTTAGACTGAATCATTCCCAGACATAGATTAGGCCTCGGATTCCTGCACATAACGCACATGGAGATTTTAGATCTTCCTAAATCAGAAAGCACTTAAAGAATGAAGAGCACACACGTTTATTCAAGGGCATTCACACAGACCATATGTGTTACAAGAGATTTCTAGGAAACCTAACTATGTTAACAAAGTCACAATATTTTGCTTCCTCAAATGTAGAAACCAAGGACACAAAGGTTCTCAAGTTGAGACTTTCTGGAGACTTCAGTGTGCCCACGTTTTGAGGTACCATCTTGTAACCTCTGGGCTGCCATCCAGCTGTGAGTAGTTAGCTCCTTCCCTCCTGAGGACACAGGTTTATCCTGGGCTTTCATAGAGAGACACTCGCATTCCTCCCCAGTGGTCCCCCTCATTCCTCGTATCCTCCGTCTTAAGACATGGAGCTAAGTCGAGGCTAAGCCACGAGTCACCCTCATGGGGGGACGGATCGGCCAAATGCCACCTCTCCTGGCAGGGCTCGCAGGTAGGGTGTAATCGTGCCGGCGCAGTACTCTCAGGACCAGAATGAGGTATTTCCTATTAGACACAGAGATGAGGAGTGGATTTTCAGGAGGAGGAATGGAAAAGCTGTTTTGGTCAATCCTCCCTCTCTCTCAATAGCTCAGTCCCTTTCGCTCGTGCTGTCTGCCTCTTTTGTCCCTCCTCCCTTGCCTTTTGATCCTTGAGCCCATCCCCCCCCCCTCCTTCACATTTCTACCTGTTTTGCTGGTACTTGACAAGACAGGATTTTGTCTTCCCTGGCATCCCCTCTTTTCATCTTTTGGAGAGAAGGGCAAAAAGAGGATGAGGGATTGAAAGTTTGTGGAGGAAAGTTTTTGGAGGACGTTTCTGGATTATGTTCACAAGGCACAAGCTGCTCACAGTGTGAACATGGCACGTTGTCAATGAGATCTATTTCCATGACGATTATTTTTATACTCCAACAATCAGGGAGCCGACAGCACAGTACCACAAGAGGAAAAATAAAAGTCTTTCTTCCAATTCGATACACCCTCTGTAACATTTTAGCTGTAAATACTAACAAAGCCATGAGGGAGAAGATAATGACAAGATATCAACCTTCTTCTAGCGTCACAAATTCCCGTTCTAGTTTAACTAAGTGTCCTGTTGAGTTGTCAAGTGTAAGTGCACCGAACCTCGGGCTGCGCGCGTCTTCTGATCGGACGCTCTCCACTGCTCAGTGTTGCGGTAAATGCAACATCTGATGGCTTTCTGAAATCCAGCACGTTGGACAGGTGAGATGCTGCAGCGAGCGTCACTTTTCAGATGCGAGTTAGCACCATGTCACCCATCCCCATCTGTAAGCTTTCAAGGCTGTATGTTCGGTGTGTGTGTGTGTGTGTGTGTGTGTGTGTGTGTGTGTGTGTGTGTGCGCACGCGCACGCGAATGTTTCAGGGAGTCATTCAAACTGGTTTTATACACTGTGTGTCCAAGAATTGTAATGGAAACTCTTGTAAAAAAAAGAACATTTGTACAGTCAATCAAGAATATGGCAACTAAACAACTGATTCGGAATTCACTGCCATATTCAGTGTCACTATTTGACTTGGTGTTTGGCAGACTAAAACAGGGTGCAGATTGAGAGACAGTGTCACAGGGAGAAGGAAATGTCTTGCCTCCATCATCTGCCATTTAGATTGCTTCCATTTATTGCTTCCCTAAGCCTTTCCCTGTTATTCAAACCTGAAAGAAATGATCAGTCACATCCACCTCCTACTTTACATGAAGTCAATGACAACTGACAGGACATGTCAGATGCGTCAGTACATCTCACTGCGCGTATATGACTCCCCTCCCAATGTCTTGCGTGCTCAGTGGGCTGTTGGAGGGCTTTCTGCAAGACAGAAGGGCTTGGCTGCAGAGTGGGGCGAGAGCCAGCCATCTTGATGATTTTTTCGGGGTGCATCACCATCTCTCTGGAAGTGCCAAGTGTGCACCAAGGCCATGCCATTCGCTGTGGAGAGTGTGTGATAGGGGCACGCCATCTCCCATCTCTTCCAGGCATCTCTTAGTCTGTGAAACAAAGATGAATCTGGTTGCCACATTAAAGACAAACGCTGTGATTTCTGCAAGCAATAGAATTGTAATTCAGTGAAGCTGTAATGAATGCAGTGAAATGGTTGTCTAGTGAAACATTTTGTGAACTCGATTAGAGGTGCTAAACCATTTATTTGTGAAGTCTGTTATTGCAGACATAATTTGTGGTGGCAGTGCAGTTTACCTAATTTTATTTATGTATTCCCTTGGTCAATGTTGTTTCTAAATGAATGTGAGATTTCTGTCTTATTGTCGAGCACTAATACTAGTGTTTAGTTCGTAACCAAAAAAAAAAAAAAAAAAACTGTCTGGTGTGTATTAACCAATCCATTCAGTTTACTGTTTTCATGAATACTAGTCAAATAAAAACATGCATATATTTAAATAAGTGCAAATTAAGCTGTCTGCAACTTCACATACTGAATAAAAATTTCAAAAACATTAATCTTAATTTCAAATTTCTCACATGAACATTTTTGTTGTCCTGTGATTTGACCTGTGAAGAACACACAAAGCTTATTTCACCTCTTTTTTCCTCTTTTCCTCTCCTCCTCCCTCCCCCTCTCCCCAGTCTAAATTAACGCCACATAACGCCGATCGATGGATCCCTGCTAATCGCGTTAGACGTTTTGTTTTAAAATACCAGCGCCCAGCTGGTGACTCCTAGCACTCATCTGTTTGTCTCTGTCTCTCTCTCTCTCTTCTCCTTCCTCCGCGTCTCTGTTACTTATTTTCTACCTCTGTCCATCCATCCCTCCCTCCTTTTCGCTCTCTGCATCTCTATCTCTCCACACTGTGTTTGCTTTACAGGCTGGAGGGAGGGGTGGATGAAAATTTGGCCCAAATCCTAGGTATCACATATCTGACCATATTTCAAGCCCAAATGAAGCATGTTAAAAAAAAAAATCCCTTTTTCGCTTTAAAGGTCAGACATTAGTGCTGGTAAAAATTGATCTGTGGATTTATGAATTTAGCCCTGTTGTTGGGGCTCCTTTGTAATGGAAGATTCAGTGGGGGAAGCTTAACATTGCATTGTTTTGCTTTGACAACGCAGCCACGAGAGCCCGTGCAGCTGTTCCCCATGCTCACAATGGCAGATTAATTAACACAATCATGTGGCGCTGGCTCGGGCTCAACAGCCAGGTCTGCTCAGGGATAGATAGGTAAATCCTATACATGCATTTCCAGACTACCACTGAACATTCTTGTGATGCCGCGCCATAACTAGATAGATTTGGTTGCTGACTGGTCAGCTGTAGGCATATAAAATTAAGGTTGAACAGGGGGATCTTTCACTAATTGCACTGATGTTGAAATTGTGGTGTGTGGAGGGAGTGTGTGTGCACACGCATGTTTATGAAGGTTCATGCATTTTAGATCTTTTTAATGCAATTGGAATGATTTAATTCAATGATGAATTTGTGTGTGTGTGTGT
Organism: Centropyge bicolor; assembly: GCA_037975185.1. Taxonomy (NCBI): domain Eukaryota; kingdom Metazoa; phylum Chordata; class Actinopteri; family Pomacanthidae; genus Centropyge; species Centropyge bicolor. Next base: position 9,365,038 of record JBBMOC010000001.1, read on the forward strand.
GTGTGGCACCTGTATGTGGCTGAGCAGAAGTGTGTTTATGTCACAAAACGTGTCCTGTGTGCTGATGTGCACATTTATCAGTATGCCAATAAAGGCTTATTGGCATACTGTTACTATATACACTGTATACACACTGTATGTGTTTTTGTCAGCATGTATATGTGCGTGAGTGTGTTTCTGTGTGTGTGTGTGTATATCCTGCCAGACACTCCTCCCTTCATCAGCCGGTCTAGAAAGCCGTTGCCATTAGACAGAGCCCCTCTAATTAAGATTCTGCTGGTCGACCCGTCTCTCTTACTTACTTAGTTCCCTGACATTTTAAACTGTCTATTATGCCGCCTGGCTTTCAGGTGTAATGCTGTGTAAATGGCAAGTCAAAAAATTATGTATCTTTTACATACAGTTATCCATCAGGGACGAGAGGACCCGGTGTTTAAATTATTACAGAACTCTGTGATCTTTCCCGATTGATCATATCACTTTACGTCCTTGCTGTCACTCTATTAGCACCTTTCATTCTCCCTTACTCCTCGCCCATATTTTCCACCCATTATCCCCTCATTCTCCTCCTTTCCCCTTTCCTCTTGTTATTTTTAATATTTCATCACCAGCTACCACACACAAGCACACACCTCTCCTCAGTGTTTTGCATGAACATGACCGCAGTTTGTCAATATTTTACCCTTGGCCCATCCCCTGTGTTGATATAATGATCACTTAACAGTCAAGAGTAAGGCAAGGAGGAAATTAGGGCGTCGGCAGCAGAGAGGACAACAACACTGAAGCAATTATGTTTCTTTCAGCCCAAGCATTCTCACGTTAATGAAATCCCTTATCGTAAGGGGAAGAGGAAGGTGGGGAGGGGAGGACAGGTGCACGAAATGTACGTCGTTCATTTATCTTATTCTCTGAAATGAACGGAAGGAGCGGCAAGAATAATGTAGAGATAAAGTCCGGGCAACAAGTGTGTGTAGTATTTTTTTTTTTTTTTCATATCGCTGGCCCTGCATTTTGCAATGACAGAGGAAGAAAAGGGAGAAAGGGAGATGAGTTTGTGAGGCCGATGAATGAGCGAGGAGGAGGGGACGGGAGAAGGGAGGGCACGGTGTATCGCACGTTAGCATCTTCCTAAAGGACAAATCGAAGACACTCCCCATGCTAACATTTGCAGTATTTACCTTCCTGCAAAATGTCTGCCCTTTTCCTTTATAGATGAGATCAGTCACCGTCTTAGAAAGACACAGAGATCCAACTGAAAACCTTATGACAAAATGCTAGTGATTAGTGTCTGTTTAATGAGTTTTTGCTAAATCTTACTAAGAATTTGTAGCAAAAATGTAGTACTTTTTTTTCACTTTAGCTGAAAGTGGAAGTTTGGAGTAGTGAACCATTTGTCTGTGTGGCCCAAGAATCCCTTAAAAGGGGGAGAAGGTGTGAAAGGTGGCTTAAAAAACCTTGAATTCTTCTCATACATTGCATCATAACAACAATAAAGCATTTGTGAAATTCCAGTTTATCTGAAGTATTTTTAATATGGCATCCTGCAGATTCTATGGACAATGTTACATTCTAATACAAATCTTAGATAGCTCATATATTGTTTTTCTGCAGCAATTAATTTGTGTGTGTGACTCATGGTCAAATGCATACTTAAAGTATTTTTAGAGACTGTGCATGAAACCAGGTGTGGAGCAAATCTTCCATGAAATCTGCAGAGGGACAGAGATGATCTCACCGCTAACATACTTTGGGGATGACAATACATAAATAAATAAATGCCCCAGTCCTTGTTAGCTGCTGCTGTTAGTAGTGTCGGGCTGCAATGACACTAATGTCTGCTCTGGGCTGCTGTGCTTGGCTTCTTTCTGTCTCTCCTGTAAAAGAAGGCTATCTGATTGGAAACAGATCTGGGGCACTGGGGGGGCTCGCCCCAGCTCGTTGGATTTAATGACCCATTTCCTCAGCTGCCTCGTGCCACAAGCAGTTAAACGACAGTCAAGGTGCCCAGAGGTTCCCTACCATGGGACTGGGGGGGGGGAGCACAGAGTACACTAGCTGCAGAGACAGAGTGAGTAATAGAGAGAGACATACCCCGGCTACCAGGCAGCAAATCAAAGCCTATTTCCCCAGCAGGAAGTTAACTAGCATCCACTAGTCTCCAGTCAGATGTTCAGTGCATTCCAGGAGTTATTTTGTGATAAAGTGTTGGACTTTTTTTCTTTTGGTGGAGTCATGCTTACAAAAAAATGGCCACACTTGTTGCACCCAGTGGATGTATAGGAGCTTGACCAAGAACAAGTTTTTTTTTTTTAGTCAAGAACCTTGAATTGAAAAATGTTATGGATGCATGGCATTCTTGTCTACGGAGTCTGTTCCCAGTGGGGACCTGCTTTCTCTATAAGAGATTTCTCCTAGCTCTGATCAGTGCTAATTGGAAGGAATATGAACAGGGCCTTGTTTCCCAGAAGCATCTTAAGGCTAAGAAGATCATAAAATTCATTTTACCAGTCTTCTTAAGCTTTAGAGCTGGTTCCCAAAAGTGTTGCAATAGAAGACACTCTTCCATACAAGTCTATACTTTTATCATGATCACTGGTGTTCTTTGTTAAGTGATGTTTGATGTAAAACGAATGATAATGTTTAAATTAGAAAATTAGAAAATAGAACTAAACACACACAAATTAATTCAGCAAATGTTTTGCGCAATTGCAGTCAGTTTCTGTCATTGTCGTCCTCCTCTCCCCGTCTCATCTGTTATATTAATTTAATCCGGCTGAAATGCCACTTTGTTATATTTTCGGGTTCCACATCTTCTCTTCTCTATTTATTTATGGTGTGAATGTTGTTTGCCACGCTTATGGGTCTAATAGGGAAATAATAAAATAATGACATTCACAATAGATGATGTGCATATTCATGACTTATAGGAATTGCCACTGTTTCATTTTAGGTTTATTATGAGTTTAACTGCACATTAGGCTTCATGCTCATACTGAACAATTCCAGTTCTGAAATGTTTCTTTATGTTGTTTGAAAAAGTTACACTTTGTGATGTATGCATGTTTAATATATATATTAAATCTCATAGACTGTTGAGTGTGTGCATTTAATAGTGTATTCAACATAATCTTTAGCACCATAGATGCTATGTTAAAGGTTTTTATGATAGAAGTGCATTCCTCAAATGAAAATTGACCATTATCAGGAAACAGGGCCCAGTTCACTGACTCAGGCATTTATACATTTTGTTATGGGATGGATTTAAAAAATTCCTACTGACTGTAGGCAATTTTAGAAGCATATAAGGAAGAAAACAAATGTCAGGCCAGTATAAATGAACAAAAAAAGATGATTTATGACATAGTGAGGAAGCTATATAAATGAGACTATTAGACCTAGACCATTCTAATCAACAGCTCTGCTGCGTATTGCCTCTGGCCACCAGTGGCAGCACTGAGCACATTGCAGTGGGTGAGGAAGACATATTCAATCTTCAAGTAAGTCATGCTTAATGTTTCTTTACCCCCACTGACATTTTTCCGCATGTGCCCTCTGACTTCTTTGAAACGCTTGTTACTGAAATGTTCATGTTATGTCTGACAGTATGGCGGTTCGACTTGTATGGCTGTTGGACATCTGCGAAATGGTCACTCTGCACAGAGCACTTATTCTTTGAAACCTGACATTTACCATTGATTTTTTTGAAAGTTAAATGAGCCAGAAATAGCTTAATGTGGGAATTTGGCCAGCACCAAACAGCACTGGACCCACACACAGACACGGTGTGTCTTAGAGTTGTGCAAATAATGTGAGCATCACTCTTCACTGATCTTCACATCACATTAAAAGAGACCCCACCAATTTAGCATTGCACTCCTGTAACATTGTCAGACTCACAATGGACAATTAAAAAAGAAAAAAAAGATAAAAATCGATGCAGCAGGACAAGAGATATCATCTTTTTTTACTCCATGCATTCTTCTTGTAAAAACCTGGTGTACCCATCATGCAACTGGACTTGGACTGAACATTAGGTAGTGTTGTGCTGGCAGCAACTAATCCAGCCTTGAGCTCCTACCTTCAAGCAGAGATGAGACGTGGGCTACATAGGTCTGGTAGCCTCACTTTTTTCACTCCACACTCCCAAACTTTTAGTTGTCAGCCTCATCCACACTGTCTCGTGTGATATCAAATACGGGAATTTATCAGATTTTGCTTCATACAAACTTTTTCCAATATGCATTAACCATCAAGATCTGTGAATAGATTTTGATTTCTAAAACTGATGGACTAGCACTTCAACATCTGAGTTGATCATAATCATAAAGCTGCTGTACATGTCGTCACTCTTATTCATTCTGTATCTGGATTGGTCATGTATATTTTGCAGGTTCTTAAAAACATGCAAGAGAAAATTGAACAACACAATGCAGGCCTATAGACAGCACATTATATTGATATGACCTCCTTTTGTTTAGGGCAGTGTTGATCCATTTCTAACAACATGCCCACTTGACCTTCTCCACTAGTACAGCGACAGCGCCCGAGACCCCGAGGAGAGACCTGAAACGGCCATCAAACTTCCACCACTAAAAACTTGAGCACACTCTGCCCTATCAAGCTAATGATCAATTATTAATATCCACAATCCTCAGCCTTGATGTGGCTGGTTGGATATAGAAAGCAAGCAATTATGTGCTACTCTCTTATTTGGGTTTTGGCCGCCTCCATCTCCGGCCTGCCTCTCCCTCACCATGCGTTGAGCTCCCCTATAAATATATAACAGATAGTTCCTCTTAGCACACCACAAGTTCTTATTAGGGCCCTCTCATTGCAGATATCCAGATCCAGATTAATTTGTAATTAGTCTTGAGTTGTTGAGCCTCTGAAAGATAAAGGATTCCAACTCCCATTCTCTTCGCCCCAAACACTGACGATCACTTAAAAAGAACAAACGCTCTCGTGCTTGATAAAAATAGCTTAAGCTCGGACTTATTTGTTTGGCGACAAATGCCAGACACATATGTCTGAATGGCTTGGGTGATGCTAAAGCAGAGAATAAATGAGTTGGTCTAGAATAAAAACTTGTCATTGTGTCTCTCTGCGTGTTTGTTTGTAAAAAAGGGGGAAAAAATTGCTTAACAATTCATCAGCTCAGCACAGGCAGCCATGCGCTTTCTCAGTGCTAGACATCACTGTGAAAGCATGAAGTAAGAAACAAAAAGGAAAATTAAAAGCTGTCTTTTCTACTTTTTTACAATGTAATTCTCTTTCCAGGAGATACCCTCTCAGCGGGTTTCTTTCAGGCTTCCCATTAATTTGCCTCCAAATTTCATGTATCCCTCCACAGATAAAAAAAAAAGATAAATGGGATAAAGACATATGGGCTTTTTTTAGGCAGTGTGTGTGTGTGTGTGTGTGTGTGTGTGTGTGTGTGTGTATGGTGTGGGGGGGGTGAGTGTAAAAAAATACTGGAATAGTTTTTAGTCATTTAAGGGGACAGGGGGTGTAGAGGCAGGGGGCCGAGGGTGGGGTGTGTGTGTGTGGGGTGGGGGGGCTTCAGTCTATTAATAGTTGAGTCATCAGTGCCTCAATGTTCTGAAATGGCAAATTGTTAGATCCCCAATGGTGATTATTACTTGCTGTCAATGACCTTCATAACAAATTAAAATTATGCGACTGGGACAGAGCGTGCTCTTTAATAGGCGTCATGCATGGGATTGTGTGTGTGTGTGTGTGTGTGAGTGTGCGTGTTACATTGTGCATGTAAATGTGTGTTTGTTTGTGTGCGGGTGGCCAGAGGGTGAAGGCCTCTAGCATTTAAAAACTGCCCTCCCCTCACCAAAATCGGGCCCTTTCTCTCATTTATTCTTAAAGTGTGGCTCTATCTCTTGTGGTCATTGTCTCATGTCCATAGACAAACACACACTCATACACACACGCACACACCGGCAGGATGTTTGCAGCTACAGTATAAATCTTTTTATTTCATTTTCCGAGACACTGGACAAGTTCATAGAAGAGGAAAACGGGACACGTCCTTGGTCTCTGGATTTACTGCCTGACCAGGCTATGGTAGGAGCGATAGTCTTTCTCTCTCGCCCACACACACAAACACACCCCCTCACACACACACACAGAGTATGTATGCATGACGTGAAGCAGATTTACCCACTTTAGCTCCCCCTCCACGGTGGCCTTGTTAAAAGTGTTCATCGCCCCTTGTGGTAATATATGTCTTTAAGTGCACATTTGTGCTCCTGAGCTATTGATCACTGTACATTCCCCACCCGATAATTACTCCACCTTAATATGCACCCTTAATGAGGCTTAATTGATTCATTTTCATTGATGAAGAATAACGCCACTAATGGCTGCGGTGTGCAGAGCATTGATGCCACGTACAGTATAGACTCCGACCAGTGCCAGGTGGATTGAGGGTGGGATGGAAGTGGTGGTACTGTAGCTGAGTTTGATGATTGGCCTATTGTGCTCGCTGTTGATTTAGCATGCATGAGAATGAATAGGAAATCAATGGTGGCTTTGGGAGGAGTTCTACTTTATTTAGTGTTAAAGGGGCAGTGCAACACAGCGGTTGTCATCTTTAGGTGACGGTCTATACGTACAGTACATAGGATTTGGTATCACGACCTGTGCGTGTTCTGTTTTCCTTTCCATTCCTTTTGCCAATATCCTGTCATGTCTCCTTTTTCGATTTCTTCTCTCTCCTCTGTTCTCAAGTTCTCATCTTTTCACTTTTCTTTTGAATGAAATGTTTGTTGTATATTAGTTTGATGCCCTTTTATCTAATTCTTTCTTTTGATTTTGTTGATTTCTCATCATTTGCTTTATTTCCTTTCCTTATGTTTTGTTTCCTTTTCTTTCACAAAAGGCATCATGTCCTTTTCTCCTTTTCTTTTCTCCCTTTCTCATCTCACTTCTCTTGTCTAAACACCTTACATTTGTCTGAATTCCTTCTTTGTCTCTCCTGTCCTTTCTAGTTCCCCTCTCATATTCATGTTCTGTTTTGTTTTTCCTTCTCTTCTCACTCTTCTAATTTTCTAATTTTCTCCCTCTATTTCATTTCGTTTCATCCCTTGTTTTTCTTTTCCATGGGTTTGTTTCCTTTAGTTTCATTTCTATTCATTTCCCTTCCATTACTTTCCCAATATCCTGTAATCCCCTTTCCACCTTTCCTTCATTTCTTCTTTCTCTCTTTTCACCTTTCCACTTCTCTCGTCTTAAATCCTTCCCTTTCCCTTCATTTTCTTGCATTTCTGTATCCATAGAAAGCCAGCAGTATCCCAGTAAAAAAGACAGCGACCTAGTCATCCTTCACTAATGGTAACCACACCACTTCCTGCCAACACAGACTGAGAGGGGGCATGATGAATATACACCCTGATTATTATAGCACCACACACACACACACACACACGCTCACACTCACACACATACTGGCAAGAGTGTGTGTATACAAACGCACAGACAAACACATTAGTAATTGCTCTTGTCTTCATGTCCTAAAAGACACCCACCTCTGTCCCCATCTGCCTTTTGTGCTCTCATGCATACATGCAGACAGTGGTGGACAATACACACATAACCACATGCACATGCACACACACATACACGCACACACTCATACACCCTCAAGCATCATCCACAGCCTCTCAACGGGGCTATGATCACCCTGCTAGAATGATAAAGTTAGTGAGACATCAGTGCTCCCTCAGACATTTGTATGTGCATGTGTGTGTCTGTGTGTGTGTGTGTGTGTGTGTGTGTTTGTGTGTGTATGTCTTTTTCCAATGCTCTTTGAAGCCTGAAACAGACTTGAGGAGGGGGGAAAACAAAGGTGGGCCGGTGCCAGGGAGAAACTTATGGCACCATTCCTCTTCCCCTAGCTGGGCAGAGGCATAGCCTTTACTGAGGGAGAGAGCCACCTTCTGTCAGTCTGGGAGGGGGGAGGAGGGGAGAAAGAGGGATGTAGGGAGAGATGAGAATGAGAGAAGTGTAAAGAAAGGAATGGAGAAAAAAAAAACAGGCAATAAAAAGCCTCCTAAACAGGCAGAGGTATTGGTCAAGGCTGTCCATCATTCCCAGTTGGACAGTGATGGAGACTCAGGTTTGGCCCTTTCATAAGGGAATTTATTTTTACAGATTTTGTCCGGCATCAGCTAGTATTTTAGACCTCAGTGTTTTTTTTCAGCAATGCCCTTCACCCGATAGTTTTGGAGAAATAATCTTCACAGCATGAAGATCACACTCCCAGAATAGATATCCTGCACTTCCACAGCCCCTTCATTCAAGAAAGTGCTTCAAACAAATAGCTTTAACACAATTCTGCACAACGGAAACCGCTACCCTTTCATTACCCAGGTTGAAAAAGGAAACTATTTCTCCTCCTCCTGTTTTCCCCCTCATCCTCTCTTCTTTTTTTTTTTTTCCTCCTCCACAACTCCGGTTTTAGTGCGGGCGTTCACTAATAAATATAAATGTTTGTGATTAGCATCTCTGCAGCACAGGTGCATGTTTGTTGCGAGGGGAGGCTTGTTCATTAATTTTCAGCCATGAAAAGTGCAGCGCGCCATGAACGGAGAGTCCAAATCACACACACTGATAAATGAACGCACAGATTGTTAATGTACCATTGTAAGGCTGCTGCCTCCACCAGCTTTGAAAAAAAGGGCCTGCTGCCAAAAGCAGGGCTATGAGCGCACACACACACACACACACATACACAGTGGGTCCGAGAGGTGTGGCAGGATGCTATTCAGAGGTCTAGATTAAAATGAATAGAGCTTTAGAACGGGTGTGTTTTTTATCCTTACACATATAGCCAGGGATTATTTAGATTATATAGACAAGGCACCCCCTGGTGTGAGGCCTCTGGCTTGTGTTGTATAATTAGATTTGGTAGAACTGGTATCTGCTGGTAACGACGGCACCAGGAACCTTGTGTCCTGGTGTAAGGGTGTGTTGGCGCGCTCAACTATGTGGATTGGGCCTTTCAGATAAAAAGCATTTGGCGCTAAAAGCGAATTTGTTTGGGTCTGTCCTGAGAATGCACACCCTGTGTGAAGCAGTAATTTGGAAAACTGTGGTTGTTAATCCTCAAAGTATTTTTTTTTTATTGTCATCATGATGGCCATAATCATGATTTCATATCTGGATTAACACCCTCCGCCACCCCTCAGTCTGGGTTGACATATTTGCTCGGGCGTGGACACAACACGTGTGCATTATCAGAATCACCACATAGCTACTGTATATTTTAATTAGATAATGCATGCTAAATCTAGAACCAATCCTCAATATGTTTTTTTTGAGATACCGTCGTGACTGTAGCATTCATAACAGAGAAATACCGAGGAAGAGTAAACAAAGAGAAAATAAATAAAATCTGCCTAAAAAATGGGTTGTTTTTCAGGAGCTGCAAAAATGTTTTAATAGGGGACTGCTGAGCACCTGCCTTAAAATGTCGTTTCAACATCTCCCGAATGCCATTTTGCTTAATTGACTTGGAAATGGCCCAAATGTATTGCTGAATGCGATCTAATTAATATTAATAATAAATGCCATTATTAACATCAAAGAACATCTGGTGCCCCTGTTTACCCCACCGCCTTATATGTAACACATTCTGCTGCTGTTTTCATCTCACAAGTATTGCGCGGGTAAACAACAACTTGCATTTCCTTTATTTTTATTTTTTGTTCATTTCTTTTTTGTTCTCGCAGTTTATTTGGTCTTTGGTCTTATTTCTGTTGCTCGATAGGGTCAATAGTAAAACAACAAGTACAACGAGCGGAGGATGCTGTGTAAAAATTTGGAGCACAGTTGCTCTTTTCTGGTCCCCCACCCCTCCTTTCTTCTGCTTGTTCTTCTTGGTCTAGACCTGGTTGTTGTAATACCTTAGAGACTTCTCAGATCCCTGGTGTACTCCCTTAGAAAAAAAAAAAAACATAGAAAAAAATACACAAAAAAAATCTGCATCTGCACACTAAAAGAGTCTTGCATTAGGACTTTCTCAGTGCCCATAAATCATGGACCAAATAACTTTAATCTAAAATTTCATTAAGTAGTCCTTGTCAGGTAGTAAAAGGAGGGGGATAATGCAGTGGTGTTTAATGATAATTGGTGTTTGGTTAATAAATTCTGCGAGTTCAGATTACGTTTTAGCAGTGGCTGGAATGCTAGCATCAGCAGTGTAACTAAACCTCAAATTGATTAACTCGCATGAACCAGACGCTCACAAAGATGGCAGTGGTCCAAATCAAAAAAAGAACGAGAGGGGAAGGGGCTGTTGGGAGGTGTGTGTGAGCATGTGTGTGTGTGTGTGTGAGAGAGAGACAGAGAGAGAGGGAAAGAGAGAGAGAGGGAGAGCAAGCGAGCATCAGGCCGGATGGTGTTGTGTTGCTCTGGTGTAAGGAAATCAAGTCCCCCCGGGCGCATTTTTAAAAGCCTAATGCCTTTCAAATGATGTCATCACATTTTACTCTTTCTCTCTTTCCCCTCCCTCCCTCCCTCTCACCCAATCTCTCTTAATATCTTTCCCCTTTTCAAACTGTTTCCGTCAATCACCCCCCCCCCCCCCCTCCTCCCACCCCCAGTTATTTGGCTACGGGGAGAGGCCGGCGGGCTTCGACGGGAGTCACGTGATGCATTAGAATAATGGCCGAGCAAGAAGCAAAACATCTTGTGTTTTTATGACTGATGTGCTTTTTTCCCCCCTAGTTTTATTTCCTGAAAGTGATATCATACTAATCAAAACCACAGAACGTTTAGAGTGCAAAGTGTGATTGAAAGAGCACCATTAAGGAACTGGCAAACCTCCTCCCCCCACCAAGCCGCACCCCCGACACCATATATGAACACGCAATCATTGGCTTTGCTGTTTATTTTTGCCGTTGTTGATAATTTTTTTTTTTTTGTCCTCCAAACTGGGTGTGGTTGCTGTAAAGGGGTAGGCAGCGTGCCCTGTCCCAGGGGTACCCAGATGAACACACACACACACACACACACACACACAAAGATCCCTATCAATTTATATATTTGTCAGTCAGTCGAGGAGGCTGCCCTGGTGGCGTATCCCCGTAGTGGCAATGCATCGGTCGATTCGTTGCAAGATCCTGGTGACGTGCGGTCGGAAGGGAGTGAGGTGTCTCGCACACGCACACACACACACACACTTACACACACAGTTGCACTTTCGCACACAGTTTCTCAGAGGGGAGTGTGAGTGCAGCAGACAGCAGGCAGAGTGACTGATACTCAGCCTGCCTCCCAGATGGCCTGCTCAACTCTGCTCCAATCTGATCTCAGAGCCTTTGTTCTGGCATGTTCCATTACGCCGCCGTGACACCAGTAAAGGCAGAGGGGAGAGGAGCTGGTCTCAGATCAGATATAGCTGAATTATACATGTATTTCTCCTTTTTTCCCCCCTCTGTGATATTCTTGTACGAGCAGTCACAGTTCTGCGTATGTCATGTTTTTTCCTGGGGTACAGGTGAGCGAGGGGTTTCATAGATGAGAGAATAAAACTGTTTGAGTTTGATGGGAGGATTTAGGGGTGGGTGGTTGGGGGGGAGTAGTAGTGCCTTGAATGTTTAATTAAAACATATTCTTCAGTGATTTTATTCTTGATTTGTGTTGTGATCTTTTGTCAGGATTCTTGCCAAAAAATGAAGTTTGGCTGAAATAAAACATGTCAACTCAGCAGCAGCCTTTGACATTTGCAACAAATTCAGAGATGCATTAGTGTGAAAATCTTTTATTGAATATGAGATATTAAATATCACACGATACGAGACATTGTGTTTTTTTCCCTGTGATAATTACAAAACAACTTGAGAACGTGTAATATTTTCTTTGTGTTTGTTTGTTTTTTTGCACTTCATGAATTCAATTAATTTTAAATACATTTTCATAAAACATTTCTTCACTTTAGGGTAATGACGCACTATTGGCCATTGAATAGGTGGATCAAACCTACCAGCCCTGTACAATTTTTATTACTATGCTTTTTAGTGGCGTAATGTCAGTTTTTCTCTTTTTGAATGCACAATTCCAGCAAAACGGTCAGTTTTAAAGAGTGTGAATAGACGTACAAAAGCATCAGCTCCTCCTAATTGTGTAACAGTGTGAGCAACGTGAAAGCGTAATAGTAGCTGGCCTTTACAGGCTTTTACATAAAAAGCCAAAGGCTCACCTGTGACAATCACTTTAATGTTGCATGTCCTACAGTGAATCTTCTTTGCATAAAAAAAGATGAAAGATGGGGAACGAAAATCAATACTCGGAGGATAGTTACGGCTGGGTGTCAACAAGCGATCGAGAGTCTCTCCCCACATCACACACCCAGCTGTGAACGATGATGCCTAATATACGGGGTGACCTTCAAAATGTCATAAATGTGTTGTGCAATAAAGTGTCAATATTTGTGGTTATATGGAGCAGGATGACTTTTACAGTAATTGGAACAGCCGCATTAAAAGCTGCGGATCAGTCAACTGATTAAAGACAGGCATGCTGGACACCCAGCTAGTGACGTGCGTTCTCAGACATGTGCGTACCTATAGGTGCGCGTGTGCATACACTCACATCGCGTGCATACACGGGAGCAAGCGAGAAAGAACACCCAAAGTTCTCTTTTACCTTTCGGTGTAGCGTGTACTGTGTGTGTGTGGGAATGTGTGAAGCCCATTTATTATTGAAGGGCTGTTATATGCCAGGAGAGCACACTCTCATCCTCTCAGTAGTGTGTCTTCCTCTTACAGGAGCACTATTAACCCTGACACACAAGGACGTGTGTCTATGTGTGCGTGTGTGTGTGTGTGTGTGTGTGTGTGTGTGTGTGTGTGTGTGTGTGTGTGTGTGTGTGACAGAGAGAGACAGACATGCAGAGCTTGTGTATGTGTGTATGTGTGTGTGTGTGCCTGTTTGGAAGTGTGGTCTGGTGTTTGTCCTGCTTCTAATCTGTGTTTTGGGTTTTTTAATTTTAGCCCCATCTGGGGTGGGCAGGTGGGCCACTGTCTGTTACACGATCTGGGGAATCATTGCCAAAAAGGGATCTGTACAGTAGACCGCTCGAAATATGTTTATGAGGAGGCGACTATGGCTACAGTATGGTGCAGTCCTGGACCAAGCACTGGGGGAATTGTACCCGCTTTTATTTATTTATTTACTGTCTGCAGGCCGTCTTTTAAATGCATTCAAATGAAAATGCAAAAGAATAGGTTGGGGGGCGCAGTTGATGTGTTCACACAGTACTGAAATTATGCAGGAAATTACATTTTCACCTGTGATATTTTACATACAATTTGTGTTCAGTATAATTTGCATCAAGCAATATGTTGTATCATGCAGGCCACGATATTTGTCCTGAATTTCCTAAAAAATTCAAGTAGATAATAAAACACACTGCACTCCACAAATTTAATGAGCTGTTGTATAATTTTTGGAGGGTCAATCCACTGTCCATTTTACCTGGACAACCTTGTTAAATTCCCCCCTCAGTAGGATTTTTTTTTTTTTAAAACTTGTATACTTTATTTCTCCAGTCTTCTGTCACATATTGTTTAAAATTATATGACGCAAACGATCATTTTGAACCACGATCCACAGTTTAAAACATCTGCTTTTAAACCCGAGCAGTCTCCCGGCGTCTTTCTCCCCACTAGTACACAGAATTAAACCGCGCAGTTGCCAAGTCCAAGTGGAGGCAGCTGGTATTTAGTATCTGTGTATTGTCACAGACTTACATTTAGGTTGCCTTTCAGTTTCAGTTGTGATAAATAGGCTTCAGCCTGATAGCAGCGTTGCTGAATGGAGTTGTGTGTTTAGTGTCAGTGTGGAAGAGGACTTGCTGACTTGGGTCTTTCCATTCTGTAAACCTTATTTGACTCCCCGACAGAGGAGGGGTAGAATGGGGGAGGGGGGGCAGAAAAGAAAAGATTAGGCTACTGTTAAAAAATGTTCCTTATTGTGCGGGTGGTTGCCTAAGTGGGTTGCTCGATTTAGATTCTTTTTCTTTCTTTCTGGCTTCTTCCCCCTCCTCCCTACGCACATACCAAATCATGTGCCAGATTAGAAAATAAATAACATTTTTAACTGTATTCGTGCTTCTTTGGGTCACATGCATACTGACATGCTAAATATTTCTTTTTTTCACCGTGGAGGAAAGAGACTCCACACAGACAGTTTGCGTGTGTTTATGATGAAATATAGCCATGTCTACCACAGACAAAATCAGTTATGGCTATATTTCATCTGAACATCTGCTAGTCTGTGCATTTCTTTCACGTCAGCAAAGAAGAGATCAGTGTCACTGTTGCTCTGCTCACGACCACAAAGTTCATTGCTTCTCACACTGGCGATTTCCTTTGCTACCTGTGCACTCAGATGAACAAACGTTGATATAGAAATGGCAGCCTGCACAAAACAGAAGAAGCGAAAACAAAGAAACAATATGAATTTTTACTGCTATCAAATCCCCAAAAATCTGTCATGACAGTTCTGCGTTGTGTGGGTTGATGTTGAACCTCCTGCACAGTGACGTCCATCAAATGCTATTGAAACTGGTACAGATATTTTTAATTTAACAGCTACAAGATACAAGACATATCAAGCATCTGTTGTGTATTCCTTTTTGTTTCTTTCAAGTTTTTTTTTCTTTCCCCATGTTTTGAACTTAACTGCGTTTGCTCAGGCCTTTAAATTCTGCACTCATGGCTGTCAGCACATCACAGGCTCTTAACCATCCGTACAACAAGGCCAGTGTGTACAATCTGATGATGACACCCTCACCTCGGATTATGCTGCTGTCAACACATTCCCAGGTTGTCGTCAGTCATTTTAGATTCATATTCAGGAGGTGATTGTGTTGATAACAGACTGCTGTTGCACTAAAACGTGCATCATCGTTTTTTGGTGTGTGGAGGAAACGGCAGAGGGCGGGGTCAAAACCGTTATCACCCTATCATATCTCTGACAGCTACCTGTCAAAATCAGGTCGCAGGAAGAGATGCGAGGAGATCCTGCGATGCTGACATAGCCAAATCTATCTCTGTCTTTTTTTTTTCTTCTTTCTCTCTGTCTTATTTTGCATTGTTAATTTTCACTGCAATCCAGCATATGCTTAATAGGAATGATGAAGATAGAATGGATAAAAAAAAGAAAAACACGAGGAGAAAGGAGAGGCGGTGGTGGTGCAGGTGGTGGTGTTGAGGGTGTGTGTGTGTGTGTGTGTTGGAGTTGAGGGGGGCGTATCTCAGGACTATGGTGTTTCTAAAGAAACTGAAAAGCTTATGAACTGTCAGCGTTCTGTCAGGGAGGAAAATAGCGCGGCCCGTGAACCCGTTTGATGCGTTTGACTTTGTGTGGCGTTCGCACATTTGAGCAAGGGAAACGAGGGACAATGAGAGACAGGCAGGGGAGAAAGAAAAAAAAAAGAGAACGCGTTGTGTTGTGATGTGTGGAGGGCTGGTTTGAAGTGGCACTCAACACACCTTCCATTTGTCTCTCCCTCCTTGTGCTGTCTCTGTGTGTGCTCCAGATGTTGGGGAGGACTTGGGAAAGGCAGCAGGGAGCATTCAGCCGTCTCTGTCCCAGCATCGCGAGCGGAGTCTGGGCTCGTCCTCCAAGGATTGCCCCTACTGTGGCAAGTCCTTTCGCACCTCCCACCATCTCAAAGTCCATCTGCGGATACACACAGGTCAGTACATCCACGGATAACACTTCTGCAATTCTCAAGCAATTAAACATTTATTTTACTTGATGCAAAATTTACTTCACTACTTGTACTGACATTCCTACTGGGGTTAGCCAGAGTTAGACATATTGGTTTATAAATATTGGCCTAATCAGATATTGGAGTCTATCTGCCTCTGAAATGATGGATATGATGTAAATTAAATGATTCCATATTAGTTTTATAATTGATACTGCATTTGTTGTCTCTTGGAAGCCCGAAATCAGGATTTATTTTAGAACCAGGCTAAAAAGTAATATGTGAAGATAAATTACAAGATAAAAAAATGAAAGAGTGAAAGAAAAAAGAAAGAACGAATGAAAGAAAGAAAGAGAAACCTAGTTACAGTACAAACTACCTCCATCAATATTAAGTGCACAGATGGTCACAGTTTCCAAATCACAGTATCACAATGTCCGGAAAATAAGCAGTACCATAAGAACCCAGTGATCCCAGTTCATCAGTAACACATACTGTAATTCTCACCTAAATCATTACCCTGTTTGGTCGACACAGATACTTTCTGTGCAGTCAGATCGGATGTCTGACCGTCTGCAATGTCTTCTCTTCAAACTGACATAAAGCAAATAAATAAAACTATTTACAAGCAGGAATATGCATTTCCTAACAATGTCCCTCATCGAGGCTTAAGGCTGTTATCGTTCTGTTTTTTACTCATCATTTCATTGAGCTCTAATTAACACAACAAGGGTTCAGTGTCCTCCGATGACATCACTCAGAGGGCAATTTCACACTCGCTAACTCTCAATAACTTTCAAGCCAAAACAAAGCCGGCCTGTCCACAGTTTAGGGATATGCGTGAGAGGATGTGTCTAATAGATTTAGCTTTATTTTTCAGTCAAGCATCCTAACGCTCTGAGTTCTGCCCACCAACCAGGGCTCGGGCAGTTCTGTGACAATCTGTCCGCTGGTTGTTACTGGGAGGTTAAGGCAGCAGTCAGAGTAATGATGTGGACTGTGGACAGTAGCCAGGGTTCTAACCCTCTGCAAGGTACGAACGCCCCACTGACTATCCAGGTTAAAGTCACAATTAGACCACACGGAGGTCACCTTACAACAAGGACGCCTGCTTCTAGCTGGTGGGCCTGGTGTGGAAAGTAGAAGTTTGTAAGGTAGTTTTTTCGGCTCTGAGTTCCTCTCACAGGGAGTTAGTGTTTCCAAACTGTAACAAGTGAATTGTGACATTTGAAAACCTTCCAATCTAAGTGCTGAAGAAAAGTGATTAGTAACATTAGGACCAATTATATTTATTCTTAATTCTACAAAATCCTGGATTTAGGTTTGGTGCTTATGTTTTTCAAATTCTTGATTTCTGCAACATCAAACACATGGTCAAGGTTAGGAAATATTTTGCTTACGGAAAATAAATACGGTTGAGGCATGGTTAGAGTTAGGCAACATACCGACGCACCACTATCCCACAGCCTTATTTTTCAACCTCGCTACATAAAAGAAGAATCAGGCCTTAGAGTGATTTTCCCTTCTGTCTATATCAAAGAGTTGCACCCATGAATTTCTCAAGATATTCTTCAAAAGTCCAACCATCCTGAACTTTTTGTTTCGTTTCAACACAAAATAAGAGACTGTACTTCACTGTAACCACCTTTTGCTTTCCTTAATAAGACACACACGCTGTACCTCAGATCTTGAAAGGAAATAGAGGTCTGCTGTACCGATAATATTACTGGTGCAAACTCACATAATTAGCATCTCTTTGTTAAATCGTGCATCCAGGTCACAGTCAGGGATAGTGGTGGTTTTCAAGGGGCATCTGCTATCTGATGGTGAGAGAGTTATGTCTGCTTTGAGTAGTACAGTAAGGATACCCATGAGGGCCATATTTTATGGCAGAGACCTCAACCGAGGCCTGGCGTTAAATCATTTGGCAAAACACACACAGACAAGTCAGCCCATCTCATTTCATCCAGACAGTATATTTTACATATATACATTCATATCTTGAAAATGCAGGGAAATTAAATGTTTAATCTTCTTTACCCGTGAGCAAAAGTGGGACAGGTTTCCGAGGATGTTGTCTTTTTGGAGTGGAATGTATCTTTGGATGCGGGCCTATCTAAGCACAGCTTTAGCGCAATCTTCTGCACGTGGAGAGGAAAAACAGCTTGATGCATCCCCAACATGTGGCCTTTAAATCATCCCTATAACCTAATCACACTAGCTCCTCTGTGACATCCTGATTACATCCACTAGATGACTTTTACAGTGGCTAAAGATCCTCTCTGTGCTCTGGTGACAATGCACAGAAATTCACAGATGACAGCCAAGCTCCCCTTCATCCTAATGCAAAGTGAGTGACACAATGGAGTTTTGGTTGAGGCAGCATTGTGCAACACAACGCAGAGATTAATGAGCGGCTAACACCAGCTTGAAAGGAATGAAGTGAATTTAAATTTCTCCAAAAGTTAAAGAGCTAATGTTACAGTATTAATTTCCTCTTGAACAGTGAGTGGGAAAATATCCATTAGCAAAATTAACCACAGTTTTCTAGGTAGCTAACATTGTGCGGCTGTGGTGCTACAGTGTGGGGCCACAGCTAATGAACACACTGCAGAGGGTGATATTTCATTATACAAATTAATGCTCACATTTTAATGGGAAAGTCACATAATGAATCTAGGCTTCAGTGACAGCAATTAGAGGCCCAGATTGTCCCCTTCTGGACAAGGCACTATTTAGCAGTAAGCAGCTGTGTGTAAAAAATAAAAAGGTCCTCGCTCTTGACAATAGCCACACATAACTTCAGGCAGGGCCGCATAACCAATAAGAGTCCCTGTTCACCTTTAAACGAGGAGAGGGGGGGAGACAAAGGGAGGCAGAACGAGAAAGGGGAAAGGCAGGACTTGCCCATGTCACTTAACCTTAACCTAACCTTGTAATCAGGATGAATCAAGAGGGACCTGTGATCTCCCTCTCCATTCCTCTCGCCTGTTTGCCGCCTCCTTCCTCCTTTTTCTCCTCTTCCTTCCAGCATCTCCCTCCTAATTCATTTTTTTTCTCAGTGCTGCCTGTTTCATTTTTTCTCCATTTCTTATCTCTATCATACAGTATCTTCAATACAATGACACTGCTAAATTTAATATATTTACCATTTGCTGCACGCTGATATACAAAGTTCATGCATTCACATTTATTTTTTTTTTCCCTCTGTGGCAATTGAACTGTTAATCCTGCCAGCATGCTCCACTCACCACTAACCTCTTACTTAAAGGATAAGGGTGGCAATATTATATATATATTTTTCATTGTCAACAAATCCCATGAAAAGACCCAAACCAAGAATGAATTGATCCTAATACCAAGTAGTCAAAGCCCGATATATCTTATTCCTCTCTGCACAGAGCTCTATTGTTGTCCAAACACTATTAAAAACACATCAAGGAGACACACTGTTGCACTGGCTGACATGTTAATTCATTACAATGAACACAGTCTTTGTAATATATTTTGAATTAATCCCACATACACCATCCTGGTGCTGTAAATACTCACTGGAGCACCAAATGTGTATTAATCCGCCGCTAAAAAGAGTCCCCAACAAATGTACTATTTATTCCTTTTTGCCAAAATCTACAGTACCCATTATATATTTTTTTGAGGCGTATTTTTTAAAGATTTACATCTTCTTCGGGAATGAGTGGGCTTGGGGGCGCACTGCCACAGACAGGATAGGCAATCATTGAGAGATGGATATTGTTGGTTTTGTTCTATTCATGGGATTTATTGGTAATAAAAAAGAGTATTGAAAAAATGCCATCCTTTCATGTATTACATTTGCCATGGAGTGGACACATTTATACAATGTTACTGAGTGCATGCACTCTGCATCTATGGTGTCACTTTCCCCTCTGAGGCAATTGAACTGTTAACCTTGACAGTATTAGAGGCATTCTCGATTCACCACTAACCACTAACTTAAGCAGATATACTTAAAACAGATGTAAAACAACCTCTATCCATTATTCAGTCTCTCAAACATCCAACTGGTGTTTTTTTTCCATCATTCAAGCCAAATGGAAATTCATCTTCCAGTATGTCATATCTATTAAGCCATTTTAATTGCCCCTCTGTACAGGTTCGGGGTATTTATCTTGACTTGTTTCTATGGCACTGTCACAATTCACACAAAGCCAGATGAAATCAGTACATGCAACATGAAGTGCAAACATACTGTGGAGGAGCGTATCCCAGTACAGCAATCAGGAGAGGGATGATTTATAGCCACAAAGGTGTCACTTAGATGTTTATGAGCTCCAGTTTTTCAAGTCAAAGCTCAGAAAGCTGCAGTGGTGCATTGCTTACCCTTCTGTCATTCACTTTGCTGGGAACAAAATGTCCAAAGTAGTTCAACAAAGCCAAGACGGACAACGGCAAAAAGTTTACCGTTCTATTTTTAACTCCCAAATAGCAATTTTCTGGTTTTGTGGCGGCAGTGATCTGTCATGTGGCTGGGAGGTTGTGCTGTTTGCGCTGATATCAATTAAAAGTGGATTAACGGGTACATAATGACCTTTAGCAGTAAATTGTGTGTAATGTTGCAAGGCAGGATACAGTATATTCCCCAGATGTCACACCAGGCCCCTGACGTATGATGGAGCAGATGTCTTAGCCAGTCCAAATGGCCCTCTAAGACACAAACACACACACATACATACACACAGGCTCAGGCCTACAAGCATGCATAAACATGTGTTCGCACACATTCCAAATGGTGCACACACACACGTACGTAAACACGAGTAGATGCAGAAATGTACTCGTCGTCTCTCTCACTCGCTCCACATATATTTAAATGCTTGATTTTAATGCAAAGCTGGAATAAACTGGCAACTTTCTGAGAGCATTATATATATGTTTTCCCTTTGCCTTACTCTATAAACATCAAAGGAGAGTGTCACACATATAATATTGTGTGCTTTTCATTCTCATTTTAGATATGTAGATGGTGCATTACGCTTTATTTTCCCTCATGAACATTAACAACCTCTTATAAGGGAAGAAAAGACAGAGGAGGAAAAAAAAAGATCAGATCAGTCTAATTTCTGTCTAATTTGGCTCCTAGAATATCATTTTGTCCAGTTAGAGGAATTGAGAATGATCATTTGCATCAGGGACGTTTCCTTATTAAATCAGCACTGAGCCTCTGTTTGGCAGCTCACAGGAGAAGCACTTATTGGGTTAAAAGCTCATCTCGTATGGTTTATTTTAAATATACTCTATGCCTCATAGCCACTCTAGCGTAAGAGAAAAGATATCAAATCACTGTCTTTCTATCTATAGTCAGGGCTATCTGTCTCGCTGCACACTCCCCTTCCCTTTTTTTTTTTTTGGTCTCTTTTATTCTTTCTCTCTTCTCTCTTCAACATTTCCACCTTCAATTTTCTTTTGTATACCCTCCTATCCTTTCCTCTCTTGTATCAATATTGTATTGAGTTGGTGTTTGTGGCCCTGTATTTGAGAACTCTGCAGTAGGTCTGCAGATCGCAGAGTCTTTTTCTGGAATGGTGCCCTCTAAATAATGATAAATTACTTGAGCAGTATGCCATTTGCTAATTATATCCATGATTTACTACACAGCCCGACTTAAATCATTCAAACCAGCCTTGCGTAACAATGCCTTTTTTTCTTTTATAAAATGATTTCCATGTGTATAATCTAAACATTTTATGGCCATATACTGTATATATAGAAACGTGCATACACACAAAACATTTCAACCATCCCTTTTTATTTCTTTTTCCACCGATCCCTCTCTCTTTTCACACAGTCACTGCCATCCTTTTAACAGGAATCCTTCTCTGGGAACTTTTTATATGTATATATAAAAAAAGGGGAACAAAATCAAGCTTAGAATTTTTTCCCGCTCTGTTCATTGTTTAATGAATCCAAATCTGGCTCAGACTCCAAGCCTATTATAATTGCTCGCAGGATGTGTTCTATTTCAACATAAGTATCATTCCAATGGAAGATCCACTTCTGGAATAATTCAGAATAATGCTGGTGTTATACCATTATCAAGAATATTCATGAATATGGATGTGCAGCATAAATAAATATATGTAAATGTTACATGACAGATTCACCCCTCTTTTACCATAATATAAATCTCTTTGATCTGTGTATCCTGTAGTGAATCATATTGTTCTTTATCATAGAGCTTCACCACAACAAGCATGTGGTTCGCATATGTTGCCTGCACATTTCTTTTCTTCTTTTTTTTTTAATACTCATTGACTTATTTTTGCATGGTAGGGAGATCGTATGCCGCGGCTGATTTATGCTCCTCAAGATAAACTGCAAATAGGGAATGTCCGAGAAATTGCACTCTCATCGCCAAGGCACAGGACTGACAGCAAACAAGGCCAGAAAGGACACATGATGACCCCGCTGCATGCGTACACGCAGACTCACAAATCCATGCACAGGAACACACACAAACAGAGACCCAGCCGCACCCTCAGTCCCAGCTCTTATCCGTGCAAACACAGATAGCATCGAGACAGTTTTGTTGTCAGTTGAAAATATTATCTCTTGTAGTGGACTGAAAGTACCATATGGTGAAATGTTTTTTATGGTGTTGATGTGAGTGATGGCTCACTTGGCGGGGCTGGATCGAGCTGGATCGACCCATATTCAGATGCCTACTCCACACCCTCCACCCTCGTCCCAATACACACGCATGCAGCAACACACGTGCACATCAAGTGGAGCAGAGCTGGTGTCTGTGGAAGAGCAAAGACATGGGATTGATGGTTGAACGCATGATCCTGTTTGTGATTATTGATGCATTTGGATATATACTGTATATATTTATTTACTGTGTATTTTATGCTGTTCATTTTTTCTGAACTTGTTCTATTTTATTTTTTTCCACTTTCCTTATTCTTATTTTCAGGAGTTAGAAATGGCATGTGTTTTGATGCCAAGTAAAAAGCAAGGCAATTGCAAAATATCCCCTTTTTTATGTTAGTTAATGAAATGCATATCTTTTTTGTGAGCTCTACTCATTTGACCTAATTTTCTTTGTTCGGGGAGGTTACATGACCCTAGGGTCCACATTCCCTGCTCCAATAAATAGATTTTGATATCCAGTCAATCTAATAATCAGGTTAATTATTCACTGTTTTCCCTGTCTTTCCCTTTCTGTTTCTCTGTCTCTTTCTTGGCCTCTCAGGAGAGAAACCCTACCGGTGCCCTCATTGTGACTATGCCGGCACCCAGTCTGCCAGTCTGAAGTACCACCTGGAGCGCCACCACCGTGAGCGTCAAAATGGCTCCACCACCTCAGGCCCATCCTCTGGCCACACCCCTTCTTCTGACCACAAAGATGATCACGGGAAAACAGCCGGCGGCGGTATCTTTGCCCGGCCAGATGTCCTCCGTAACGTGTTCAAGGGCATGCCTCCCAATCTAGACTTCAGGGCAGGTCCGTTGCTGCCACATCAGTGGGCGTCGGCTAGCATGATGTCTCCGCATGACAGAGATCGCGAGCGGGAGCGTGGAGACCGCCGCTTTGACTCCGCCTCCTCAGCTGAGAACATGAAGACTGCCGATGGCCCATCCTCCCTGGTCTCAACAGCGACAGATAGCTTCTCTGACCTAAGCAGGGCTTACCAAAGCATGATGGGAAACGGAGTCCACTTTCAAGGTTCTCTCCAGGCCTTCATGGACAGCTTTGTCCTCAGCTCCATGAAGAAAGATCTGAAGGACAACCAGAGTCCAGTCCAGCTCCAGGCCCATAGCTACCATGATAACGGTGAGCCCAAAGCAAAGCGGGCTGTCTCGGCTGACCATGAAAAAGAAGACAAGGCTGAAGCCAAACAGAACTCAGAGACCGCCAAACCAGGGTCCCAGTATGAACCACTTGATCTGTCTGTGTCAGTCCGACCTGAGTCTGCATCTGGGTCTCTCCCCGGTTCTTCAGTCACCATCCATGATAATGTGGCATGGCACGGCTGCCTCTTCTGCTCCTTTTCCACCTCCTCATTGGAGCTCATGGCTCTGCACCTCCAGGCCAACCACCTGGGCAAGGCCCAACCACAGCAGTCTGATACATGCAAGGAACTTCATGGAGAAGCTTCTCCCACCACCTCTGCCATTCACTCCTCCAACACCAAGACCTCGGGTGTGGCCCTTGACAAAGATGGAGACCGAGATGGAGAGAAAAGCCAGGGAGGCTGGAACAACCACATGGACCAGCCCTACAACCCCTTCCAGAGTGACTTCTACAGGCGATTTGGTGGTTTATATGATGGATCCCCAAGGGCCAACCAGCCCGTTCAAGGGTATATAGCCCCAGCAGAGCAGGATCTGGACCTACAAAATCAGGCCTTTGGAGGAGCATCTTCAGCAGGGGATGACCTGATTGGTGAGAGGGGCTCCTGTGGAGATGCAGAAGACGACCAGGCTGGATCAGATGATGACATTGTAAAGGCCGGGGTGCGTAGTGCTAGTGAGACCCCATCAACTACCCCCAAAAGACAGCAGCAGCAGAATCACTCTGATGAAGAGGAAGAGGAAGGAGGAGTGGCTGAAGAGGAAGAAGAAAGAGATGAGCATGGGCAAATGGACATGGAGAAAGAGGAAGAAGAAAGTCCAGCTTCAGACCACCTCCAGAACCACCACAAACAGCTCCAAGATGACTCCTCTCTGCCCCAAAGGAGCGGAGCTGGTTTGGCGGCATCTTCCTCTGCCATGAAACCACTTCCTCTGGTTCCCCCACCCAAGAACCAAGCTCTGGCGTTGGAGAAGCAGTGGCAGCAAGGCCTCGGCCTCCTGTCTCCTGGAGGTCCTCCAGGACTGTTGAAGGCTGACCAGCAGACCCACCTAGAGAAGCAGATGAACATGCTGTCTGTCCTGAGAGCCTACAGCAACGACAGCCTCCCCGCATTCAACGGCCTGGGAGGCGGAGCAGCCACAGGGGGCATGAAGAGGCCAGATGCACCTGGTGAGTGTCTTTAGCACCTATTGGCACTGTAACTGCTGTAAAGCACACAAACATATATTCACAGACACCTATACCAGCAGAAAACCACACACATAAAATATCCTGAACACACACGTGTTTGAAACACAAACTCAATTTTCCAAGCACTGCATAGACATAAACACCCGGCGCACAAGACAAACACATATACATTTTTTTTCCTGACACCCACAAAGGAATCTCAGACACTCACTAAAGGTCTCGAGATTGGCTCTGAAGTGATTTCAGCCTTATTTCAAGCAAGTTTAGAAGCTATCAGCCTGGCGACTAGCAACAGATTAATCTTTATTACACGTTTATATTACTGGGAGTGCAGTGCCTCCCTCCCGCTCCACAGCATGGAGGGAATAACCCTGGATGAGTCAGAGCAGGACCTCAGCTCCCCGTGCCACCTCCTGCACATGTCTCTTAACTATCTTAGCTCTCATAAAGCCGGCTCCCAAAAGCCCATTACTTTATAAGACTCGTCGATCTATGACCCTGTGAAAAATGAACTGTCAACTTTCATGATACTGCTAAGGTTACAGCCGCTCCTTGAGACTGAAGAAGGAAGTCCTTTTTTCTTTTTTTCGCACTCTTTTTTTTACAATGCTGTTTCACTGTTTAGGGGTGGCTGCTAAAGTGTCTGTATGAGAAGAAAGTAAAAACGCAAAGTTGTCGTTGAGATTTGAAACACAGATTTCTACACACTACAGAGACACAAAATGTATAAAAGAGAAAGATTGCTTAGCTCTGGCGGTGTTTACTGAGATTCTACCAACTCTGACAACTCCTTCAGATTGGAAATTGAGACATTTGAATGTGTAGGCGATTACTCATATTCAATTCAAACTATCGAAAATAATAAAAGATAAATTTGACCAAAAAAAGGGTTAATATAGTAATAGCCAGATACAGTATGTTCTAGCTACCTTGATTAAAGTACAATATTTACTCAACAACTGTCTCTTAGTTTGAATGTCATATTTTGGAAATTTTGTCATGTTTAATCAAGAAAACCTGTTTACTTTTTTTTTTATATCTTAACTTTTCCCCTCCCCCAGTGTAAGTTTCAATATGGTTAAATAGATAGTCCATAATTATAGATTATTTTTTTTTGGGAATTGGACATTTTGCTTGTGAAATGTGGAGCTCATGTTTACAGGCGTACATTCATAAAGATGTGCATTAACCTATAATAATAGCGACCCCTTTGTTAATGAAGCAGTGCAGCTACATATGTTCATCTGACCTTTCCATCTGACAAAATATTATCCGTCGTCATGGAACCAAGGCTCTTTGCATATCTTAACATCCTGAAAGCATTTTAACCATATGAGATTGATATATGTTTCATTTAATAGGGAAATGCCTTTGTGTGAGAATGCCCTACTTATTGTCTAATCAGAAAGCCTGTGAAAGCAAGCTATGTAATGTGGGCAGTTCCCTTTGCAACTAGGAATGCTTGACCTTTCTAGATAAGGCTTTCTCTATGGAACAAAAGCCTTTCTTATATGTTGTTAGTTTGTCCCAGTCTGACTCAGGCATTCAATGTAATTAGAAAACCCAAGGAGTTATTGTTCATCTAACTTCCTGGAAATAGATATTTACCATTCAGATCTCTGGGATGGCATTGAGGAAAGTAACGAGAAAATATAAAACATTACGGGGAACACAAGTAAAATCAACACAAGCTGTGGTGTGCAAGTGTATAAATAAGAGTTAGTTGTTGTACTTAGTGTCCTGCCAAACTCCACTCCCATCCCAGTCACCAGCTATCTGTGTACTGCTACGATGATATATGTATCAGATAATACAATACTATATCCTATATTGTATGCCAAGCACAGCTCTTAAAGGTCCTGTTACTGATTTCATAAGCATCATGTCCTCATGTCTGTGTAATAAAGGGCAAGTTGAATTCACTAAGAACCACAAAGATACTATGAAGGGAAGATGCTAGAGTGGTATGATGGAGCTTTCTCAGCACACACTTCCTATGGAAGCTCAAGTTTCTTCACAGTACTTTCAAGTCAGCGAACTTTATCTTCGTTCACTCTAGATGAGTGAGTGTGTGTCTGTTAACCCTGTGATGGACTGCAAACTGTGACCCGCCCATGTAAACCTATAGCAATAATTGTTAGTACTATTATTATGATCATTACTACTATTACAGATTGTAACCTCCATCGACAAATGCCTATTCATTACTGTCATTACAACTACCACAAAACAACTATAGCAACTTTCTAGCAGCAAAATGCACTTAAACTATGAAAGGCTATGTAGTATTATGCAGCAGAATGGTTCCTGTTTGTGTTATACTATATTACATTACATTATTGATACTAATGCATTAATGTGTAAGCAGTATTATAATGCAAGTAGGCCATGGTGGAAATATGCACTAAGTACTTATTCTGTTGAGTAGTTTAATGCAATCTCAAAAAAATAGTGGTGACCATGGCCAAAAAAAATGTAGTATGGCAAAGAGATATTTGTCTCTGAAATGTAATGAAACAGAAGCATAAACTAGAATTAAACTGAAATCTCAAAACTGAACCGAAGTTCAGTACATGGGTAAATGTACTTATTGTACTGTTGTTGATATTACCATTGTTACTACTTGGACCACTTCTACTACTGCCAGTTCTGCTGCACATACTACAGTTGTATGATAAAGCCTGGATGAGAAAATAGGCACACTTGTTTCATGGTAAAATGCACTTTTACAGTCCCTCTTTATGTGTCCACTTGTAAACCCCTTGTGTTGGGGGTCACCCGCAGCATGAAGAGCAACAGCCACACATTCCACTGTTATTTGGTGGGTGGAGAAGGTGGGGGTGGCAAAGACGTCCGGAAAACTCAATTCAGACCTGGCAAAATGTGATTATCTGGAGTGGGTTTGCATTAGGTTTGTATGCAAATACAGCATAAATCATTAATATCGAAATTCTCCCCTGAATCTGTGGGAGCTGTTGTAGGGCACGCGCTGCACGTCTGGAGTGTCCGTCTCTTCATTAGTATGCCCAGAGGAGGGGAAAAGGGTTACAATGCGCATGAATCTACTTGCACTCTGACACATAATAGATACACACATATATACGGATCCACACACACATATTCACACTTCTGTAGTATTAAACCACACCTCCCTAAATTGGCCCAGGAATTGGATTTATCAATAAATGTCATTAACAGCAGCAGTGGCCCTGAAGTCTCTGTAATCAGACAAGGTATCTGGTTACTGAGGTACAGTACGCTGTGTAAAGATTGATATGAACCCGCACCATTTGCTGTACTGTAGATGTGCTTAACGCAATCAATACTTGGCTGCAGTGGAGACCTATCTATAGCCATGCATTATCAAACATGAAGTATTACATTATTCAAACAGTGCTGTACATGCCATGACTGCTTGCGAACATTGCTCCTCACATCGTATTACTTACATTACCTCAACCCCCTCGTTCATTTAATATAATAAATGTGGAGCAGGACTTCAGAAGGTTGAGATTGACAAGCTGGAGAGGAAGTGTTGATAGGAGTGTAGGACTTAGACGAGTGCGTCGAGGATTTCAGAGGAGAAAATGGCAGAGCTCATAGCCGAGCACCTCTCGCAATTTGAGAAGTAGGCTACATAAACAGAGAGTTAGTGGATAGGAGAGGGAAAGAAGAGAGGGAAATGCTGTATATCCTCACATCAATTAGAGCCATCACTTCCAAATTACAAGCACTCTCACATTGTAGTGTATAGTTTTCCTAATAAGTGCTGTTGTTTGTCGGTGTTTGTTGTTGATAAAAAAAACTGTCTGAGAGAGTCACCTCCTGTACACACACACGAGATGTCAGTAAAAAAGAGCCTATTTTTGAAGACTTGAGAGGATGAACATGTATAACGATGCCTCGGTGCCGCAGCAAGAAGCACAGCGATGTAGCAACAGTGAGTGTCTCAGCGAGTCTCTTGAACTGTATATAATAACTGAACTTCAGCTCTTTTAGGCACTAAACAATGTCTAGGTGTTAGTTTAACAATACTCATCATTGATTTGGAATAGAAATTCACACTGTAACACTGAAAAATAGCTTTTTGTACTCTGCCTTTCATTATTTATTATTATATATTCTGTAGATTTACATTGTTTTTCGCGACCCAGAAATGCACAGTGCAAACATAATTGCCAAGCAGATAAAACAGCAGCACAGCCTTGCCTACCACAGAACAGAGTTTAACCAAACTGTGTTGACTTTAAGCAACAGTAGTTTGTGGCAAAGAAAGACAGAGGGTGTAGTTTGAAGCAGGACACCAAACAAACTCCATCTGCTGATGAAGGCCTTGGCATGTGGCTGAAAGCACTGAGAGAAGTCTAGTAAGTCAACCTTGAGAATTTTCTGTCACAAAGAGTTGACTTTAAAACAAAGTGTGAACATTTAAATGTGTAAAAACCATCAGTTTAAATCAGTTACTTTCACTTCATTACAAAGTCTTATAAGCAAGAACTCACACACTTAAAGTAACATCTCTCACTTATGTGACTCTGTTGCAACAACATCCTACAACTCTACTGGGAGAAATCCATCAGACTAGGATTTCCACAGACCCTGGCTTCAATGAAGAAAAGTGCGGTTTAGTTACAAGCCTTTTTTTTTAATTCCAGCAAGAGTGTGGCTATAATTAACATGCACCAGTGATCCTGAATACATGTCTAGCTTTGACATAACCATACCTGCCTTTGACTGAACAGTTTATGACACTTTACTGGTGGTTGTTGGGAGGTGGATCACAGCAGTTTATTATGTTATTTCTTAACTCAAGTAAAAGCTAAAAAACTGTTTCCTCAAGGCAGGACAGTTCTCATGGGAAGCTGCAAAAACCATGAGGTCGAGGCAGAGACGCACTGAAATGATGATTGACACGCACTTATCAGAAGTAATAATGAATTGCAGTGTCTGCTTCTTGTCTGCAAATGGAAGAAAGTCTTTTGCACTTTAGACTTAACATTGGGCCCTTTGCTTGTGTCCTAAATATAAAACCCTAAAATAGAAATAATGAGTTAAGACAGATTTTATTTGACTTCTTCCTCCTTATAGTCTTTCTGTGACATCACTGACCTTTTTGTCCTTTAACTCTAAAATGTCTGTAACTGTGTGTGTGTCAGTAAGTGCGTGTGTGTGTGTGTGTGTGTGCAACGGGTTTAAGGGATGTTGGTTTTCATCTTAAATACAGCACTACTTGTGTCACTAGTGGCCAATTACTTCAGTCAGAGGGAGTGCATTCCTGCTTGTCTTCACTGCATGGGATTTGAACCCATGAGCGCCGAGGTCATATTAGTAAACCATGCAAGAAATGGACAGACCATAGACGCACATATACATCTGTACGCTCATGGAGGACAAGCAAAGCAGCAAGGCTTGCAGAGTAAAATGTAGGCCTCTGTAAAAAAAAAAAAAGGCTGACGTGTGATGTGTGTGCGTGTTTGTGTGTGGTCATGACTTTCAGGGACGGAAGACCAGCTAATTGGGGATGAATGGTGCAATTGAGGACAAAAGCCATGTGTGGCAATTGGAAAACAGCTGAGTTTTGGGTCAGTGGTTAAGGTTAGGGTCGGGGTAAGGGTTCAGATTAGGCAAGTGGTGGTTATGATATGGGTTAGAGTAAGTCTACAGGAAATGAATAAGTGTCTATGTAATGTCCCCAAAAGTGATCTAAGTAAAATAATGTGTGTGTGTGTGTGTGTGTGCATGTGTGTGTGGTTGTGCATGTGTGTGTGTGCGAATTTCTGCAAAGCACTGATTATAATTAAAGACATATGGTGGGATTAGTGGGCTCACTGTGAAGTGCAGATGTAGTGGATCACAGTTGGCTTTACTGGTGTAATTTTCACTTTCTCTGGTTTAAGTGGAAGAAAGGTAGGCATAACAAATGAAGCTGCACACAAACACACAAACACGGTACCAGATGCACATATGCTGGTGTCAGTACAACACAGATACAGTACCCAAAATAGCCTCTTTATGTACACACACAAACAGCCCTCACAGTTATTACACATTAATGCATCCTGAGCCTGTATTTATCAAACTGATAAAAATGAATATTTTGGACTTAACTGAAAGATAAAAATAAGTAATTCCTATTCATGAACACAGAAGATATTTGCCACATTTATTTTGTCTTTAGATGCTCTGAAATTTAAGAGAGCTACAGAGACTTCTTTAATGATTTAAGAGTAGGTCCTAGATTACTCCACACCACCTGAGACACGGTTTGCAATTTACGAAATCATTGGACATAATAGATAATATTTGTGGAAGCAATATCTTCTCTGTAATTCAGGATAGGATATTTTTAATGTATTATTTGCATTTGATTGGAACGTTTGATAGAATGTTGCACCACTTTTTATCAGAGCTGTAAACAACAAGAATAACATGTTTTGACACTGATTTTGTTTGCAATCATTTTATATGCCTCCTCACTGCTCAATCCTCCCTGTTATATGATTTCTCAGATATATGTCGTCTACCAGCTGCAAACCTTCTTTCTTCATCCAGTTTGATTTTATTGTTGTTTCCATTTCAACCAAACCAGTTGAATGTAACATGTTCATTTTTAGAATGCTTCTTTTGATAAATTACCTTTTAAAAATATTTTCCTGAAAGACATGGAGCCAACAGTGTTAGTGACAATAACCATCACTTTCTCCACACAACTTGACTCCATTCTCAGATAACATCCTTTTTTATCTCTGTTCTGTCTGTCCGATTGGAGCTCACACACCTGCATGCGTGCATTCGCTCTCTCTCTCTGTCACACACACACACACACACACACACACACACACACACACACACACTCATTTAAAACTTGTGATAATGCAAAACCTGGTAATTGCCAATAATACTGTCCTCATCAGGTGGTTAATTACCATGAATTTGGTTGCTGTTTGTCTCTAGCAAACATGCGCGCACACACATAAACACTCACACAAAATGCTTTGACAAGTGCAAAAGAGCTAGGGTACTTATTGCTCCCAGACACCCCTGCGTTTACTAATGAGCTTTACAGATAGCTTACCTGCAACCTGAAATATTCTGTACACTTAAGCGGAGGTCTGCGAGTTCAGAAAGGCGACTTCTGAGGATCCAGGTGGTGTTTATTGCTTAACTTACAAGACAACGTCTATATTGAGGATACATTAAGGCTGTGGATAGATACGTTTCAGTGTAATCACTAATTTAGCCACAATGTGTTCAAATTCAAAAACACAACTAAATGAACATCTCAGACTTTTGTCCTTTCGTTGTGGCTGCACCATTACTTCTACTTTCTTCCAACGTTCAGCGTAGACAGTTGTACAATACAAACCTACATCAAGGTTGAATTTATCAGATTAGAGTAATGGAAATATACATTATGCTTAGTAGGCATGCTCATAATGTGACAGCCAGAAGGAGTTTATCCACCCATGTTTTTTTTTCCCCCGGTGACTCGTGGCCTGGGTTTTATTTGACTGCCGATTTTCATTTGAAGGAATACGCTAATTCCACGTATCACAGGAAAACTATGTGCATGAACAACCAGAGCAAATATGGAAGGTCAGAGTTAAAACAGGAAGTCATAGATATTGACAGAGGAGAGTGAGAGTAACAATTGTACAGCTTGCCTTAGTTTTCTTTTCTGAAATTGAAGGTCTGTTTAAAGTGAATCTATATAACTAAAGTTAGTTAACATTAACAATCATTAGAAAACAGTTAATACCAGACAAGTCCTTCGTGTATCATACCGAATGATACATAATGAGTATGACAACTGTCTTATTTTGTCTTGAAAACGTTACATACTTTGTTTAAATCTTGCCCACTTGCCAGACCGAGGCTTTAACGTCCAGTCCCACTTCTTTTTAGCAATGATTAAGTCCCAGACCTCAGCAATTATTACAATATAAAGTCTTAAGTTGTAATAAAATGAAATGATCTGTTAAGAAATTTGGGCAGTTTTTCCTTGTAAAATTCCCTCCCTGATCCCATAGCTGGTAGCAGATAACGATTAGTGGTGCTGGGTCAGCAGATGTCAGTGTCAGGTCATACTTACAGGACCTCAAACTCCTGGTCGTACCAGTGGACCAGACCATCCATTTAAATAGTTTATTTGTGGCAAATTCAATTCCGGGCTTGCAAAGGTTCTTGTAAACAGCTTAACCTGATTAAAACTTCAACCAGAGTTTGACCAATATCTGACTGAGAGTGCATGGAAAGTCAACCACTGACGTTCCTCTGTTCAGACCAAAGCGAGTCCATTAGCACTTCTTCCTCTCTGCTTGGATCTCTGCGTTTCACTTTCCCACACTCCGGGATCCTCCCTTCTCTTTTTCTCTCGCTCTCTGTCTTTCTTTCTCTCCTTGTTGCTGGAGGGCAGGGGCTCCTCCAGTGATTAAGCCGTCTGGAGGCTTGTCTGTCTTTTACTGAGAAGAAGAAGACGACTGTTGGCGAAACACTTCCCCAGGCTCTCATTGTGTGCCTCTGCCATGCCGAGATGACAGCTCTGACGGCTGGTGAACGCGAGGTGCTATTTCACATGTGCAACAATATTACCAGTTTAACTTGTGCAGAGGTGAATTATCACCTTGTCACCCAAAAGTGCAAACAGTGTAGTTTTCAAAGAGCAATTAAGTGTAATAGCTGCTGTCAAGCCCTAAGGATGGTACCTGTTGCTCAGTCTCTCTATCTCTCTTTTTCTCCTCGGCAGATGTGAGAACTCTAAAAATATTTTGACCTCACTAATTCCCCAGATATTAACTGCCGCGCCTGCTGAAAGGTTCTTTTTGAAAACGGTCCATACTTTTTTTCACAGTCTCTCTCAGCCGTAGTCACTAATACCGACGATGATATTGGCCACATCACGTTTCCTGGAAGTACAGTACAGTGAATGAAGGGCAGTATCGAGTTGCCCTTGAAAAGGAAATGGAGACGAATGCTGGATGATTGCAAAGTTACATGACAATTATTCCATTCATTATTTTAGAACCGGGATGGGGAAACAGGAGTGAAGACAACGTGGGAGCTGGAAGGTTACTGGGAGCTGGAGATCACATTCATACGCTATATATATATATTGTGTGTGTGTGTGTGTGTGTGTGTGTGTTCACGTGCAAATCAAGTACTTTTATTTATATATGCAGTTCTGCATACCCTTTCCCCCCCCCCCCCGTGCACACTCATAGCCACGTTGCTGTGCATTGTATTCAATATTGCAAAACATGAAACAATGGGTTATAAATTGGCCTTCCAACCCGATATATTTGACATGATCTCTGCTTCCCATCTCGTTAGTTTGCTGTTTGTTTCTTTTCTTCCCTGACTCCTGTAGACTTTGTTCAGTTTGAGTTGCTCCTCTTAAGAATGCAACGTTCCCTTCCCCAGGCGCCCCGGAGATGTGAGGAGGACGCCTCAGAGGAGTTGTTCTCAAAAAGCTCCTCATCCTCCGAGGGAGAGACAGAGAGAGACAGTAGAGACAGAGAGAGAGAGAGAGAGAGAGAGAAAGAGAGAACAGTACCGCCAGGCAAAGACACACAGGCATAATAACTACACTTACACAGCTAGTCGACACATAATGAGACAATGCCGCAGCAACTTCAAGGAAAAACACAGATATATAAAAAACAACAGAGAGTAAGGCAGACAGAGAGGGAAAGAGGGGGTTGAGGGGGGGAGTAAAAAAAAATAAAAAAATGAAGAAACTATGTCAACTTTTATTTCCTCTGTTATTCCACATCAATGGAGGCATGCAGCGATACTAATAAAAACAAAAAATATACACAGGTATAGACACATAGGCAGCAAGTTGGCGTGTTTGAAAAGCTCTGAGGCAATTAAAGACAAATAACTTGCATTATTTCCCGTAGTGAAGGATGATCCCGACCACTCGCTAAAAACATGTTTGATTTAAACATCAAAAAGCGCCAAGAAAACAAATAAATAAGACTCAAATAAACAAAGTTGTGCTAGGAAAAAAAACAAAAAAAAAAACACAGAGAGATAGAGAGAACACAAACCGCGGGGGGAATAAGAAAAAGAATAGCGAGCATCGAGACAAATAAGCCAGCAACATTATAACATTAGCAGTTAGAAAATACACTTAATTCCTCGGCAGAGATGGATATAAACTGCATTGTTGCGTTGCAAATCCCAGCGACCGGATTTAAACTGCAGCATTGTTTTATTAGGGAAATATGGGGGTGGAGGAACACTGCTTGTTCTAATTACAATGATTTAATCAGGATTAGAGAGGTTACCTGGATGAAGCTAGGGGGCATCCATGGCAAGGGCACATGCTTTTAGACAGACTGGTTACATGCAGTCGGATGTTTCACAGAGCTGGTCCTTATCAAAACTCATCTGCGACAGTGACTTCAGCTTCTAAAACAATGACTTTCTTTGCTCTTGCATGAGTAAACACTGGTCTATTGTTCCGCCGCTCTTTCCCTCCTCTCTCTGTCTTTATTTCTTTTTCTTTTTTTCTCTCCTCCTGCCTAGTTAAACAGCAGGCAGAGGGAATCCATTTTAATCTGATTAATAACTTGGTTGATCACATATAACCCAATTTTCATTCAGTGCCGCCCTTGTCTGCCCGGCCACACCCACGCTGACCTTTGGAGTCGCCACAGTGACAATAAAGCACAATAAGCACCATTGTCCTGTCAAAAAAGCTGAAGATGTTTTACATCATTACAAAAATTTTATGTCCCCATCTTTTTAAATGGGATGCTTTCCACAAAAGGCCAGGCCTGCAATTGAGTGAGTGGATGTGTGTGTGTGTGTGTGTGCGTGTGTGGAGGGGGTTATTACAAGTGGGATTCGAGTTTCCTGGGTCACAAGGATGGGAAAAACTTTTCTCATGCATTCACAGTAATATGAATCGTCCTTTTAAAACAGATATGGTTACATATTAGTTTTGAAAGGTACAGTAACTGGCTCAGCGTTAATCTGCCCTCCAACACTGGGGCTCTTTGTTCCCTGGCCGAGCTAATAACTGGCCCCTGATCCTCATCTCTTACTGGTTGCGGAAGAACACTCTCAACTTTTTTTTTTCTCCTCCATCTTTTTCCCCCTGAATGTATCTTTGATTACACCGTTATATGAGCTTCGTTTTGTCATTTCAATTTCACTCGATGTGTTTAGCGCTGAGAGATTTGTATTCAGGATTGGCAATTATGATTAGAATGCCACAAAGTAAGCCTTGTGAGTTTTTGCAATGACAAGTGAAAGAGAGAGAGAGAGAGAGAGAGAAACCCTTCCTCCCTTTCTCTCCCTCTTTTTCTCTCTCACACATACACACACAGGAAATATGAATCAAATATTCATGAAGTGGGCTGAGGTTCTCATACACCCATATGCTTCCTCATACAAGCAGCTTGCAGTGGACAGAGGCATCCATCCAG
Source organism: Centropyge bicolor (assembly GCA_037975185.1). NCBI lineage: Eukaryota > Metazoa > Chordata > Actinopteri > Pomacanthidae > Centropyge > Centropyge bicolor. Next base: position 9,401,237 of record JBBMOC010000001.1, read on the forward strand.
CTTGTATGACACAGCCGAGTGTGACAGAGAGCATGACAACACCCCTCCGCCACCTATCACCACTACCGCTGCCATCACGATAATCATCAAATAGGTCATAGCAAACATGCACTCCTCCTCTCCTCTCTTTCTCCTTTGTCCTTGTTGCCCTCCGCTGTACCCCATGACTTCCTCTTTCGGTTAATAATCTGTTGTGAGAGAGATGAGTCCTCCTAGTTCCGTGATTCACTGGCCAGGAATCCTTGTAAAATCAGGGCGCCGTGCATTTGCCAGTTTCCAGAAATTGTAAGAACTTTATGGTTTATAGTTTTTTATTATCCCTCGGCAGGAATGAAAAGGGTGCTGAGAGGGGAGGGGTCCGGGGGTGGGGAGGGTGGCGGGGGGGATTAAAACTGGAGGGATTAGCACCATACTTTAAGATAAATCTTTTTTAATGTGAAACCTCATCCCCGCTCATTCTGGGGTAACCACTCTTATTAACTGCTTTTCTATCACTCCCTTTTGTGCGGCCTATTTTTTCGCTGAGCAACTTTAAGTACAGGCTTTTGGACACAGCCGTGCACCGCCAACTCTGCCAGTTACACAAACAACGTCCCTTTTTAAGCTTTTAAACACAGAACAATGGCAAAGCACATAGCTGCGCACATTAATGCTTTTGTATATGGGAGGGAAAGAAAAAAAAAGGCAAGAAAGCAGAGAAGAAAAGAGATAAGCAGAGCTTGGCTGCGCTGCCCCTCCATCCCTCCTCTCGTCTCTCTCCCTCTTTTTTTCTCTTTCTCCCTCACTCTATCGCTGTGAAAAAAAAAAAAAAAGAATCTCTATTTCCATCATCAAATCCAGGCTGATCTGTATGTGTCGGGGGCTAAACAGACAAACATCATATTCTCAGTCTCCAGACTCTAATTGACTGAACAAGGATTGGTCACACTTTTAAGAAGCGTTCCATAATGGATTTCCATGTTTGTGCCTCTTTTAACTGGCAGCGCGAATGGAAGGCATAAATGTTGTCTTTATTACCGAAAACAACAGCCCTCTCTCTTTCTGTCTCTCTCTATCTCTTGGTATCTTTTTTTTTTTTTTCCTCGCCGTAAGAGATGATTTCAGTGCGACGGTCGGCATTCATTGCAAGGTCAACGCTGCCTGACAGATGACAAATGATCTCAAGATGGCCACATCATCTGTCCTGTAGTTGTTGGGCGCAAAAAGAGATGAATGCATCTATTTTTTTTCCTCTTTATTCCTCTCCACTTCTTTAATTTCATTATCACGTCTGGGGGGGGGGGCACAGTGACAAAAACAGCCACCTGATTATCTGTGGCACCGGCTCGAAGTGCTTCCAGGCCAAAAGCAAACGAGGAGTGGGGGGGTGGGGTTGGAAGGGGGGGGCAAATGAACAAGAAGGGAATCTTTTCAAAAAATCTGCACTTATCATGTTTCTGTATCAAGAAGCAGACTTGGCAAGAGATGGGGATTCAGTATTATGGACAAGCTGCTCATCAGATGGGAGTTGGGTTTATTTCTGTGGCCCACCCTCCCTCCCCCCAGCTCCCCTCTATCCATCCATCCCTCCCTCCTTCCCATCCACTGCCACCCCTCTTGTTTGCTTCCCATCCAAGATGTGTCTCATTTTCCCTGACTGGACAGCTACATCAGAAAATGCCCAAAAGAACTTGGCATCCTTGTGTGGACAGAACACAACTTTTCATTTACATTATTTGATTGATTTTCTCACTGTTTATTGTTTTTCTTCTTCTTCTTTTTCTTCTTCTTCTTCTCTTCATCTTTTTTTTTCTTCTCCAGGCTCATTATCTGCCGTACGGAACACAGGATAAAAACAGGCACACACACACATACACACAGAGCTAAACTCCATCTCCGCCAGTGACGGCCACTTTTGACAAAACACTAAGTGCATTTCTTAATTATCTGACTTCTCTCTAATACTGTTGTCATCTCGCAGACAATCCCTCTCCTCGCTCTCTGATGTTGTTATTATGTTCTCATTTGGACGCTGGCTCTCTGCAGGTAGTCATCCCCCGCCACCCCTCGTCGTGTTCCCCCCTCCTCTTCTCACACACACACACACACACACATACACATGCTTCTCATTCTCCTCACTCACCGGTCCTTGTTAAACTTTGCTTGGTCCCCTTTCGTAAAAGAAAAAAATGTACGGGAGTGCCATTTTGTCAGACAACATTTTTAGAATTATGAAGAATTTCTATCTTTAAAATTTGTGCTAAAATTGAACTTTTGTAGACTGTGCACACATGATACGATCACTGGAAGCAGTCGATAGGCTGAAGAGGTTTCATGTGGATTAGCAGACTGTACAGCAGATAGAGGAAGAGGAAGAGAAAGAAGAAGAAGAGCATGGGAAGAGGGGGGTATTTCTCCTCCTTTGCTAATGAATCCGTTCTGTGATCAACACCATCCGTCCATCACCAAACACCCCCCCACCCCCCTCCTCCCCTTCCTCCCTTCATCATCTGACAAAAAAAGTAGCTCGGCTTGTTAATTAAGAAAACAAATATTCAGCAACTTTATCAGAAGTGAAGCAGCAGGCACAACTTTTTTTTTTTTTTTACATGATTTTTTTTTCTTCTTTCTGAAAGAGTGCTGTCAGCTTACCTGAAGTTTTATAAGAACACATCTTTCTTCCAGGCTGTTAACTTGAACACAATGCAGTCAGTGTTAGTGAGGGTGTAGTCTGCTCATTTCCATTAAGCATTAAAAGTTTACCAAGAAAAAGCAGGAAGCTGCCTTCATTCTGTGCAGCTCCAGAGCCTATCTTGTGCTTTCAGTGACTCAGGTATGTTTAATCTATCTAGCGTGGTCCAACAGTAGATTCCCTTACACAATAAAGTGAGCCGCACTAGTCTATTGGTTTTTTGGGGCCTTGCATGCAGAGGTTGCAGTATTGGATCTCACACCTATTGAAGCTGACGCAGTATAACAAAGCATGCAGGGCCAAAAGTAATGATCATATACAAATATCAATATGAGAAAGAGTGTGTGCTAAAGAAGACGCATTGCTATTGATGTTTAAATAACTGTAGTGTCAGAGAGATGGAGAGAGGGGGAAAAATGTGAATCATATTTTCTCACTGTGTCTTGTGGGGTGGAAAAAAAAAAAAGCACTTAATCGAACACACCTCACGAGGTGCAAACAGTGAAGCCAAGGGCAAGATAAAAACAGCACCTCTCTGTCTTTTCTTTTTCTCTCTGCTGGCTGGACAAAACTACAGACAAATATATAATCAAGTCAGTATGCAGTTTTTTGCTGTGAGCCGCATTATCTGCCGGTGTTGCCGCTCTCTCCGGAAAGAGACAAAGAAGGGAGTGTTTGACGATGCAAACTCGGATGATAAAAACCAGTAAAAATTTATGTCTTCAAAAGCGTTTTTTTTCTCCCCACTCCTGTGTGTGTCTTTTAATTTGTCTGGGCAAACGCAGCTGTATTTGCATTTCAAATACTCATATTTGAAGAGGGTGGTTTAAATGCCAAGACGCGAATTGATGACAATCACCTCGACTCAAAAGCATCGGCAAAAACCCCTCTCTCTTCACTGCTGACATTAAAACTAAACCAATGGCCGCAACACAAACACAATACAAATATATATTTATCTTCCCTGCCTCCCTTCTTCCTCCATCAACCTTTCTCTTGCTCTTTCTCTCCCTCCATCTCATTATTTTAGTATCACTTTACATTTGAATATCAGTTTCTAAATTTGCAGGGCAACAGTGTGTGAGCCGCCTCTAACAAACTAAAATAAGAGAATAATCAGCGGGGTTCAGAATGAGGAGGAATTGATTCAACGGCAAACAGTCGGGGTGCATACACACTTTCACACACACAATCATGCGCACAGCCTCCTCCCCTTTCGCTGCCTTTTCATCACTTTTCCATATTCATTTCTGTAATTTACAGTAAATCCAATAGCTGTCAGTCACACATACACACACACACACACACACACACACAAGAAAAAAAATGCTGTAAATTTACAGCTTTGGGAAACAGCTGCTGCAACATTTACAGCAAAGACCACTCTAAAATATTAAAGATGTGTCATCACCGGCGTTCGGCCCCTGCATCTGTAACCATCTGCTTTCTATTAAAACATTACACCCAAAAAAAGCACATGCAGCCCGCTCGCTCGGTGATGCTATTTCCAGCCTTTTTTTCTTTTCTTTCTTTTTTTTTTTTTTTTTTCGTCTCAGATCTGCTCAATCTGAGGGAAACAGCACTGGCACAGACAAACAACCTTTGAGGCCTGCCGAACTCAAAAAAACACAACTTCCTGAATATCTGTTGAAGAACTTCTGCTATCAAACAGCAATATATATATTAAATACAACATGATACTGACAGATCAAACAGTACGCGACTATAGATGCCACAGGTTCGTAAGTTTACGGCAGTGCCACCTGTTTAGACTGGGATACATTTTCCTTACCAGAATCTCTAGTGCGTGATAGTGATGTTTGTTAGCATGTTTTAAGGGCACGTTATCTGAAATGATTATTTTTTTCTTTCACAATTGTATTCTTGTGATGAATAATATCCGGAGGTCACACACACAATCCTCCTTTTGATTTATTTCGCTACATTACTGGTCCTGTCCGCGTGGCCTTGAGCAAGACACTGAACCCTCAAGTTGCCATGACTAAGAGCATCAGCTAAATGTCTAAAATGTAAAATTACAATCCTCCCTTCCCTGATGTCCTTGGGTTACTCAGGGGTGTGGAGGCACACAATGACTCAGACTGTTTGGGGCGATGACATCTGTCCTGTTAGAACAGATAGAGAGAAAAAAAAGAGGAGAGTGAGAGCTGGGCTTCTGAAAGCAGCGTCACAAAATATTATGTTACAACTGAACAGAGAGAGATGGGAGGAGAGACTTATGGGCTGAGTCAAAGGTAAACAATTACAACATCGTGACTCACTTTTTTGGAGAGCAGCTAAAGGAAGATCATCTCTCCCACTTAATAGGTAATTTCCTTTGTCTCCCGAGAATCATATCACATGTTGTTGCCTTCGACGGGGTGGTCCGCCGAGGTAAACGGCAAAACGAGAGCGAGCGAGAGAGAGAGAGAGAAAATTACAGATTGAAACTTGGCTGGAAAACTTTCACAACAGCGTTCCTTGAGAAACATTCTGTTCAAATTAAACAAGTGCCTGTTTGTGAGGAATGCAACAACAGATTCAGAGGGACATTTCCCAGTTTCTGTCTTTTTATTTTTTTCCTTTTTTTTGATATTTCATGCTTTCTGTCATCTTGCCTGTGCAAAACTAGCTGTCCATTTTGGGGGCTGATCTCCTCTTCCTTCATTTGCAACCACTCTCCCCCCCTCTCGTTTTCTGTCGCTCTCTACATCTCTCCGTTACTTTCCCTTGTGATGTCACTATCACGGCGTGAATCATTAGGATATCAGTGTTCAGCCAGTGACAGAAAGCGCATGATTAACAAGCTCTCTTGTTTTTCCTCTCCTCTTTATCCTCCTCCCTTTTTTCTGAAACGAGGACTCCCGCTGCTCCCAACGACATTTCTCCTCATTCCAACCCCCCTCCTCATCATCCCTCCTTCCCTTCTCTTCTTCCCTGTCGTGGATGGCAGGGAGTCACAGGTGTGTGACAATAATTACACATACACTCAGAAAAAAATAATGTCGTTTCCTCCATTTAATAAGTTTGCAGTAAAATAGGCAGGGAGATAGAGAGAGAGGCAGAGAGCTCAAATCTTATCGGATACCCCAACCTCTAACTTAATCATATGGCTCTTAAGAGCAGCCTGCCACCAGCTGGGTCTCTGTAATATGCATGCAATGTGTGTGTAAAACGATACGCTTTAATTTTGAGCCCACTTTAAGCAGCAACAAAATCTGTTTATATGGGAGACATTTAAAAAGAAAAGAGGGATGGAGGGAGGGCGAACAGAGGATTGGGTTAACTCTTGCTCTCCAGTCCTGACAAAAGCCATCTGTCAGGTGTCAACAAGTATCACCGTACACTGTAATGTACAGAGAGTGGAGAACAAATGGGGAAAAAGTTCACTTACTCTTTATAGAAAAATACACAACAATATAGAAAACACACATATATAAATGTGTAAGTAAAGCACAATTTCTCAGCTCAACACACTGACTGACTTTGCTGCTGCAGCCCTTCTTGATCTGGTATGATCATCGACTTGTGGTGGTCTATGTCTCAGTGAACTCTTATGCTGGTTGTTCCTCCAAACTAAACAGCTAAAGAGATGGTTTGACATGACCCATAGTAGCATTTTCTCATCTGAGGGACGCCACTTGTAATTATTTGTCAGTGCCTTTCAAGGCTGTTTGGAATTAACTTCACGAAAAGGGTTTTTATGACTGTCCTCTGATCTGCCATTGCCATGGTTATGATTTGAAAAAGAGAGTACTTCAGGTTATGTAATTTGTCATGATGGTTAAAAATGGGGCAGCTATAGTTCAGGAGGTAGAGCAATTGTCCACCAATGGGAAGGTTGTTGTTCAATCCCTGGTTCCTGCAGTCTATGTGTCGAAGTCTCGTTGGGCAAGATACTGCCCCCGATGGCGGTTCCATTTGTGTGTGACGGTGTGTCACTTTGGATAAACGCGTCTGCTAAATGAAACTTTAACATGAAAAAAAAAAAAAAATCAGTATCGTACATATTCTGTGACGGCTTGTTCCATCTTTTCATGAAAACTGCACAATGTTTACACGTAGTGAGACATTCAAACCCGAACTGAGTTCCTTGCCCTCTGTTCTCAGAGGGAAGCACTTTAAACCAAGTTGATGATGGCTAATGACATGGATTTTGGGAATCTCCGGGGGATGTAAGTGGGATAGACAAACTGAGCTGCCGTTTGCTTGAGCCGCACCATCTAGTGTGCAGACCCGAGGTGTCACCGAGGGGTAAGAAAGAGAGAGGGGATACGAGAAAGCAAGAGCGAGGCATTCAAGGACAAGGGAAGCAGGAGGCTTTCGGGGAAGGAAGGAATGGAAGGGGAGAAAAGAGGAAAAGAAATGGAGGGGAGGGCCGTGTGTAAACTTCAAAAAGCCTCTGACGGCTGCTGCTGCTGCTGCTGCTGCCGCCGCCAGCCCTGACCACTCTACAGATGCTTTTGTTCCCCGCTCTCTCTCACTCTCTTTTGCGCCCTCCTCTCCTTAACCCCCCTCCTCATCTTCTCCTCTCTTTTCGCCTGGTGTCTTTGGTGATCCAGTGTGAGGAGAGCGGGGGCTATCAAAGCCACCGCTGTCTGTTACAGACTTCAAAACCCGGGGCCCCCGTCCGTCCGTCAGCCCCAATCATCATATCTGCGAGGCCCCAGCGGAAAGCCTCATACACTGGAGGAGAAATATTTGATCTGTCCTCTTTGCAAGGATCAACAGTCACACAAACGACAGGAGCGCCCCGGCGTTGCAAAAGGAGGAGGAGGAGGGAGGAAGAGGAAGTGGGAGGATGGAGGAGGGTGGCGAGGGGGGGGGAGTGAGGAAGGGCATCATAAGGAATTAAAGAGATAAAAAAATACAACTCCACTTGACTTCATAAAGTGAACCCCTGTTCCTCAACTTTAAAAACCCCATTGCAAGGATTGCTTTCATATTTCATATTTGTATGCTTTCATATTATTAATATTTGAGCAGGGCCCACATCTGAGACAAGTGACTTGTTGGACATAGACCATATGAATAGCTAAGTGGAAAAGAAAAAGTTGGTTGGTATTTAATTATTTTTTCATCACCACCATTTGTATTTCCTCATTATCTTTAGTTTTTTCTTCTTGATTCTCTTCATCTTGGCGTTGCTTTCATTATCTTTCATTAATCCATGTGTGCTATGTGCAGCAATACAAAACTAAATTAGTGAGATGTAGTGCACAGTAAACCTACCTGATCTAAATCCTACTTGCCAAAACTGTCATGTTCTTTCAAATTGAGCATTTTATCATTAAACTTCATTACAACATAAAATCACAAAGTACCTCTCAAGGACTGAATATGAAAATCCCTCAAAAGATTTCAGTGAGAATGTTTTGCCTTTTAAAACATCCGCATCAGAAATGTGCAGGAATTAAGTGTAGAAATTATGTTATCAACTATATCATATACAATTTGGGATAAATGTTTAATAATTAATAACAAATAGTAATTAGAGTAATTTATCCAGCATAAATACCCAAATATTGTTCCATTGCTCCAGTTTTCCTCATTTTATTATGACTCTAAATAGAATTTGTCTATTGGGCTCTGGGAAATTGATGATGGACATTTTCACAATTTTCTAATATATTATAAACAAAATGATTAATTGTAAAACTGATCACAGATTACTTGATATGAAAATAATGTTACATAGTTGCTGTCCTATATGGGATATCTAACAAAATCACATTATTTTTGTGTGTGGGTCATAGTTTACCCAGCTTGTTTGTCACTGCATCATGAAGTATTAGTGCTCAGAATAGACTAATATCCATCTATCTATCTGCATCTATCCATGTTTCTATCAATCTATTTAGCCATCTATCTGTCTATCTTGCTGTCATATGACAGTTATTTATAGACATCACTGTGTGTGTCTCCAGGAGGCGGCTGGTATAGTTAGCTCTTAAATCCTGTATGTGAGATCAGACTACATAATTACCTATCACATTAAGCCCTTTATGTCCACCAGACTTAGGCCTCTCTCTCTCTCTCTCACTGTCTGTCTCTCCTTCTCTCTCTCTCTCTCTGTCTCTCACACACACACACACACACACACACACACACACACAGAGCAGCAGCAGTGGAGCAGCTGGTAGCATTATTGACACACAGTGTGCCTGGGGGGGAGGAGGCAGAGAGAATGAGAGAGAAAATCAAATGGGGAGAAGACGAATATGTGATTGGAAGGAGAGTCTATGTTAGTGTAGATGACTAACTTCAAAGCATTTTGTGTTTAATTGACCCCCACACACATAGAGCATACCACGACTTCCTAAACACACACACACACACACACACAGACACACACACACGCACCAGCCCCTTTGGAGTGAATCTATTCAGACAGAATGCTATCAGTGATGCAGGCATGTCACTCATCACCCCACTGCATCCAACAGAAGAATCAGCAGGACATCGTGTCAGGCTTCACAAAACACACACACACACATACGCACACACACACACACACACACACACACATATACACACACATGCACGCACCACCAGACATATGTGCATGTGCCAAGCTGCAAGTCCAGGGTTCATAAGGTTGAATGTTTCCAGAGCTAATCAGTGTAGGTCTTATGTCTTAGTCCGGTACATAGTGTGATGGAAAACTGTACCAGAGTGGACACGGCTAATCTGACAGTGTATGTGTGTTTGTCTCTTATTGTATGATCAAGAACGTAAGGGATGATCCACACAGGTGTACTCTGGATTAAACGTGGCATGAAGGGATACGTACAGTTGCACAAATACACACACACACACACGCGCGCAGACATGGGAAAATGTTTCATATTAGCGGATACACAATAGTTTTTAAATGACAAAAAAATATTGTCGGCTCATTCTGTTTCATTCTCTAGATTGTTCCCATTGTTTATGCTCATCATGTGCTCCATTTCCAAGAGTATGAATTTATCATGTTTTACTAGAAGCAAATTTTGGCAATGCAATTCCCCCCTTAAGTTTAATATAAAAAATGCATGTCCATATGAATATCACAACAACTGTTATGGTTCTTTTATTGTGAACGTGCAGAATTATTTATGCATCAAAATTCAAAACCATCATGATGAAAACAGTTTTTTTTTCCAGAATCTTTGATGATTTGCTGGTTGAGGAAGTAGAGGTTTTAGTAACCCTGCTCAGCTGCGGGGATGGAGAAAAAAAAGGATGTTAATTTTGACAAGTTGAGACAAGACCAAATCTGAGCAGTTCAGTCTCGGGGGAACTGGTTAAAGACTGTGTGAGTATATATGTGGGAATGCGTGTGCCATTGTCATCACTTTCAGCAATAATAAACATTCTTTTCTTCTTTGAATGTAAAAATTTGGGGTGTCACTTTGTGCATGTGTGTGTGTGTGTGTGTGTGTGTGTGTGTGTGTGTGTGTGTGTGTGTGTGCCTGTACTCGTGTTTGTGAGTGCGTGGTAACAGATGTCCACCCAGTGGCTGCTGGGACGGCACTTCACATTCGACATGTGTTAAGTGACAGTGATGGACAGCAGGTAGTCCTTTTAATAATTCAATATATTTTAATCTTCTCTCCTCTCTCACTATATCTGTCTCTCTGTCAGAAGCCAAATAACACTGTTGACAAGGATATGATTACACAAATTGGGCAAATGTGAAAACACAGACAGATTATATTTTTTTCATTTTTTCCCCCACACATACTTTCACATACTTTGATAAATTCCATTCTTTTATTTAATCACCTCAGAGCGTCTAATAAATCTAACACAGGTACATAAATGTGTACCAGGAGCACATGCAAAAAAATGAGCTGAGCATATTTTCTGGGCTCCTCGCATGTATTCTAAACATCACTCCATTTTAGAAAAGACCAATCAAAAGACAAAAAAAAAAGAAGAAAAAAGGCAGTGGCAGAGAGAATGAGCCAGATCCAGCCAGCCAGCCACTCAGTCAGTCAGTCAGTCAGTCAGCCAGAGACATAGACATTTCCCCAACACCAGGATGCGGGTAAGTGAGCCTCAACTGACCAGAAATGATTTGCCTCTGTCTGTTAGACACGTAATGGAGTCATTTAACTAGTCAAATTAGGAGCCGGCGAGATGCCGCATGCTTCATTACTGGGTTCCAATGGGCACCACTCTACATTTACGTCAGAAATGATTTCAGGGCAAATTAATGTTTTTATTGTCTTGCGAGAAAAAAAAAAATACACCCACGTACACAACAGACACACAGGATGACTCTTACACATGTATGTCTACATTCTTGCGCACACATCGTCCCGAGATCAAAATTCAGCACGAGAACCCACACAGGTTGTTTGCACATACTGCTCTGTCTGTCACACGGGTGCTTATGTGCAGATCCGCACACATCTGAGAGTCACACAACTAAAAGATCAGCACCATCTAGAGGTCAAAATCAGACATTGTCCGTGCCTCACTGACTTATTAAATCTCTTATTTGTGCCCCTTCTTTAGAAAAGCGTTGAGAAATGTATCCAGCAGCATGATTTGTTACACCAAATGATTGTTTCCTTAAAGCCATTTATTGAGAAAAAAAAGGGCATTGGCGGCCACAAGTGTGTGGCACATGGATTATGTGGAGGGCTTAACATTTGTCGAACAATCGCGACATTTTCTTCATAGGAAAGAAGTCATTCAGTATAGGTGGAAAAATGAGCTAGAGGAGGAAAAAAAAGGGGGGGGGGGGGTGTTTAAACAAATTTCAGCAGCAGAAAGGCAGATAGTTAGCAGTGCTGATGATGTGAGTGACAGCTATTTAGCCTGGCTTGATCCAGCACTCCCTTTCCTGACCTCTAAATCAGAACCAGGTGATGACGGAAATAGGAAATAGAATATATCCACTGGGGAGAGATCAAAGACTGAGTGTGTGTGTGTGTGTGTGTGTGTGGGAGTGGGGGGGGGGGGGTGTACATGTAGCTCTGCTCCTTGTCGACAGGGAGGTCTGACAACTGGGATTATTGATGAGAGGCAGAACCCTGTTAGGCCGAGCAGAGCACAGACCTCTGGGATTTGGAGTCCTCGTGGTGTTTACATGTCCGGCAGTCTCACGGGCCACCGGCTCTTATCAGCTCGAGATGCAGGTCCGAGCTGGAATTTAACCAGCAACGCTTCTCTGCATTCGAACTTCGCTCAGATTTCAGTTTCAGTGCTCACTTGATGAAGTTGCCTTTAATGGTCAGAACAAGACCAGGTTCACTCAGCGCTCTTTCCTGTGGCAGTTTTTTTTTTTTTTGCAGGCTGCCCACAGCTGCTTGTATTTATGTTATCATAGATTACAGCTGCATTGTTTGAAGTTGACTGACAGCCAGTGATATTTATGCTTATGCGCGAGTGTGTATTTGGATTCCTTTGTTTTTGACGAGGCACACACACACACACACACACACACACACACACTCACGTACACACATATAAACACACCAAGATGCACCGGTGTAATCATGCTGCACACATACCCAGCTGTGCAGACACACACACAGAGACACACACTCCCTGTCAGTTGCCGTTGTTCTTGACATTCTGTCGATATCATTGTGTCCAAAAGCTCGGTTTGTTTGATGCGGTTCTCGACTGACGCTGGCCAGCGCTCTTTGACGCACACACAGACACTTTGTTCTAAGACATATGCAACCATCTCTCTGTCTCTCTCTCTCTCTCTTTGTTTCCATCCCTCTCGCTCGTTGTCCTCTTTCAGACTTCATCGCTGTCCCTCTGCGATAACAGGCAAGCCCAGCCACAAGGACAGATCGGTTTCATACGCGGCCAGAGAAGCATGTCAACAAGGCACTGTCAAGCTGAAATGCAAACACGTTACTATATGCTTAAGTTGGAGGGTAGCCAACATATCACACTATTTGATAAGAGAGAAATGACATTAATTTTTTTTCTTTTAATTTGATTTGAATATAACTTTACAATCATAATCCATGACCAAGGCTAAGTAGTCAAACTGACTGACACTGTCCTTGTAGGTGCATGTAAGATATGCATGTGTTCATGTCTATGAGTTAGGAAAGACCGATTTGTCTCAATACATGTCTTATTTGTCTGAACGCAGAGACATAGAGATTGATTTCTTCATCCATCTTTGGTCAAGCAGACCCAGTCTCTCACTCTCTACCTCTCTTGTTCTTCTCCCCCTCCTCCACAGCCCCCCCACCCCTTCACCCCCTATCGAATAAGCACAGGCATTTTATAGACACGGGCCTTGATGCCGCGATATTGTTTTTGACTCTCTCTGTTATGTATTGATCACTGACTCGCCTGTTTATCAGCACGGCTTGGACACTTATAGATGAATACATGCACACACACTCTCTCACACACGCATGAGCACAGAGGGGACATACACGCATGGCCTTTCATTTAGACAAGAGATCTTTGTTACTGCCACAATGCACTGACAGAGGAGGTGTGTGTGTGTGTGTGCGTGTGTGTGTGTGAGCGACATTCTAACATTGATGTCTGACTACTGATTCCTTGTTATCTTATTATTACCCCTCCATTCTACATGGAGGCACCACTTTGTTGTTGCATGTTTTCGTGCATAGTTGAACTACTCGGGCAAAGACTGCATCGCTAATTATAGCTTTCCACTTGAGCGGCGACACAGAGACACAGGCCCTTGTGTTAACTTCTCTGGAACTCAACAGTGTTGTGGTTTTCAGATATATGCATTACTGCATTGTATTCAAGCATGTAATTTTAGTGTTTCGCTTATTTGGAACTGGACTGTCCAGTTGTGAGCCAGTCCAGTTGTTAACTTCTCCTCAAAAAGCACAAGCTGTAGTGATATCTTCTCCGGTCTGTTGGTTGAATTCTGATTAAATTTACAGTTGTGCAGATTGTGCGGCCTGACTGCAAGAAACATTACATTTTAATTTTTTAAACCACAGAGACTTGAATGTCACTTTTTTTCATGCACAACACAACTGACTCTTTCTTGCAGATTGTCAGTGACACTACGCTCAAATGCTTCCATAAAATGCTGGATGAAATGCCTAAAATCTTTTAATATTTTATATTAATTTTATATAGCTTGTTTATAACTTTATAACTTGTTTATTATTTTGGCATTGATATATTTCAATACCTTTGTAAAGATCACTGCATTTAAGTACTTAAGTGCAGCGATATTTGTGCTTTGCTTGAGTGTTTACATGTTCTGCTACTTCACAGGCCTACTTCTACTCCACTATATACTCCACTATACAAAAAGATGTAAAGCTGCTTGGATGTTGAAGATCAATAACAATGATTCAGTGACATTATATAAATACACACACATATGGGACACTTCTTCTCCTCCCTCCTTTGTCATATTTTTTTGCTTTTAATTTTTCGCTTCTTACACTTCTCTGAAAGCTCTACTTCAGTTTAGACTGGAGGAAAAGCCCATTTTATGGCTGTGTTGTGTTCTAAAGAAATCTCTTTTTGTGCCATAAAGCAATATGGCATGCAATGTAAAACACATTACAAATGCCAGTGAAAGCTGCCAGTCTTCTTGGTTGGCTGTTTGTGGTAATTACACTAATGTCTACAAATGAAGGTGGTAATGATTTATTGATGTTACAATGCTGCATGTAGTACATTTAACAATCAGAGGTTTGCTGTAGTTATTGCAATTCAATATAGAACCACCACACTAACCAAGGACCCTTTGAAGATCCCTCTTTTTTCTGGGTGTAGTAGTGGCTGAATACATGGTTGAGTCCGAGCACCGATCGAGTCCTGGCTCGGTTGTCCGCTCTGTCCAGAAGGCAACTCCGCAGGACGTTAGCAGGCTCAGCATTCTGGGATAGCTGCCCAGGGGTCCCGGATGACCTCAAGAGTTAAAAGCAAACAGCGGGAGAGATAGACGAAGGCATGGAGGAAGCATGGAAACTGACAGAGAGACAGAGAAAGGAGGGATGGAGGTATGTGGATGAAGCAGGGAGGAGGGTGGAGGAGATGGGAGAGAGATGAGGGGTGGGAGGGTTTTGAGAGAGGGGCAGGAAGAGAGAGAAACTGGGGAGAGAGGGAGGAAAAGATGCAGCGATGAAGAGAAATACAAGGAGGATAAAATCATCAAAATGTGTACACTGAGAAGGCACGCAGGAAGGAAAGACACAAATCACAGGAGGCACACAGACAGAAAAAGAAAAATTGAAGGTATGCCCTGTCCGTCTTTTGTGGTTCACGCCCCTTGCCGTCAGCCTTAGTCTTAATGCTATGGCATACAGTGACATTTTAGAGCTTCTAACTTTGGGGCAACAGTTTGCTTCTTGACAATGCCCTCATGCACAAAGCCAAATCAGTTAAAAAAAATAGTATTCCAAGATTAATGTGGAGGAGATGCACAGAGCGCTGACATCAAGCTCATCCAACACATTTGGGATGAAATAACAGGGTATGCTATTTGTGCTATGTGTTTATAGTTCCTCTGAACAGCTGCAGTTGAAGGTGGGCTAAAAGGCCAGAATAATTGTTTAAATATGGCAATAGCAGCTCTCTTCTGGAAGGAATTCATGGTGTTGCACCTGGTTGTGCACAGTAAAAGTTATAGAAATAGATGTGTAAAGAATTACAAAAGAACAACTGTTTTTACCTCACACCTCCCCAAGCCTGGCCTATTGCTCCACAACATACACATTACACATTACAACATCGGTCTAACTGTCAGGTTGTTAGAGAGTTACAGATGCTATTAAACCATCTGACCAACACTCCTGTTGAAATATACTGACCCCTTTATTGCCCAACGCCGGTGGCCGACCTCATTAATGCTCTTGCTCAAATCTCTGCAGCCAAGTTTTAAAATTTTTGGGGGAGCCTAAAACTAGAATTAATTAGTATTAAGCTTGTGATTTGTCTGTGTGTCCACTTACTTTTTAGATTGTAAAGACAGAGAGACAAAAGCCTTTCTTGTTCGATTTAGGCCTGAGCCCTGAAGAAGCATTAAAATAAACAACCTAAAAAAGGGTGAGATGGAAGAAGTAATGCAACATGAATGAGT
Source organism: Centropyge bicolor (assembly GCA_037975185.1). NCBI lineage: Eukaryota > Metazoa > Chordata > Actinopteri > Pomacanthidae > Centropyge > Centropyge bicolor. Next base: position 9,416,956 of record JBBMOC010000001.1, read on the forward strand.
GAACCAGACTTTATAAGACATACTTAAAAAAAAAAAAAACTGTGTGCGTGTGTGTGTGTGTGTGTGTGTAAGCGAGAGAGAGAAGAATTGAGAATGTCATCCCTCAGATGGACCTCATGAGCGACATGTCAGATCTGTCATTTCACTCATTGGCTGCCCCACCTGCTTTCCCACAGTCGTCTTCTCCTTGGCCTGATAATGACGCTTAAGAAGGTAATGGTGTAAATGAAAGCTGCCCCCCCCTTCACTTTCTATCTGCATGTCTCTCTACCTCTCTCCCTCTCTGGGGAACAAAGAGGCCTTATTATACCTCCCTGTCAGCGTTGCTCTGTGTCTCACCACTGTACAATCACTGTTTTCAGCAGCACTATCAGCATGGGGTAAATGGAGAGAGAGAGTGGGCGAGACAGGTAGAGAGAGAATGGGAACGTCTGTCTCCAGTGGCAGTATTCAACACTAGTTATCTAGAAGTGCTTTTTTAGTTTGAAGCGCACCGCTCGTTTGTTGAAAATGTCTTTGTGTGGAGCTTTTTTTTTTTTCTTAAAGCTTGAACAGGCAGTGTAATTTATTTGAGGCGCTCGTTCACATGACACACATAGGAACACACACGCACACACACTCCTTAAGTCGAGAGATATCTTCTTATTGGGGAATCTTTCAATAAATCAATGTGACTTTAAACACATTTCCCAGGCGACGCGGCTGACCTGATAAGAAGTGAACTAATCTCTTTTGAGGCTGCCGGGAGAGCTTTGAACCAAATCTACTGTGCATCTATCACCAAGGTTATTTGTCAATGGCTGCTAATCCCAGGTAAATTTCCCTGGTTTTATATCAGGGGTTCTCATGCCTGAAGTTTCTCGGCCTTGGGAAAATAAGAGAGCAGACTCACAGAAAGTAGGGGAACAAAAGAAATGTTATGGATTTCAGCAGCAAAACAATGGGTGAGGGAGGGAGAGGGAGCGGAGAGGCAGGGAGGCACACAGAGAATGTGTATGAATTATCTTTACACATCAAAATCAGAAGTGCATTGCAATGCATGGGCCTTTATAAAATAGTTATTGTAATGTTAATACATGATCAAATCTCATATCTCCCTTTTTAAGAATATATACTGATGATTTTACTTACTGAAAAAAGATGGGCTCTTTTTTAAATCTTTGTTTGGATTTCTTAGTTCTCTTTAAAATATATTTTAAAGTCAAATCTTTTGAGGAATATCGACTCACATCATTCTGTGAAGTAAGCTCTAAAGTAAATACCTACAAAAATATCATTATCACCTTTGGGATTTTTTTGGGGCCTATGGTACTCGAGCGCTAGAGACGACTTCATCAGGTTGAGTCTGACAAATTTTGCAATGCAGCGCCACAACTCAAACTCTGCCAAACTGCAGAGAAGGGGTTAAAACCATGTGCTATATGCTCACAAAGTTTTAATGTCATCTGTCATGTGTGCACCCACTCAAGGTCAGAGCAGAGATCCAGGAAGAAGGGCTTCGGTTACATCTGTGTAATTTATGAGCAGCCAATTAGTACAGCACACAAACTAATGATTGTGGCCAACGCCTGGTCCGCAATGTGAAAAATAATGGTCCGCCTTCACCTATTATGTGCAACGCTGCCCCTCCACACACACTGTTTGGCAATAAATAATTGATCGGACACATTATTAAAAGTGGGAAGTTTCTGTTTTTGCCATCTTTTTGTGCTGCATTACCTCATGTGGAAAGAAACCTTTCTTTGATTTTCTTTTTTGTCTCATTTTTTTTTCATTTTCATCCTGTATTCCCCCCCCTTTTTTTTTCTCTCCGTCCCTTGAAGTCCCCCCCCCTTCCTCATGTGCGTAGAAGATCATGGAAAATCTCTTGCCATATCTGTCATCTGTCACGCTCTCTGATGAACAGTTTTGATCTCTCGCTCCTCTGTTTATGGCCGTTGTCAAGCGAAAAGAGTCGTAGCCGTAAGTGCTTACACCAGCGCGTAAATAGTTTGACGTGTGGCTCTGTAACAAAGTTGTAGGAGTAAATAAGGAACCAAACAACCACGCAGAATTGCAATTAAGTTGTACGCCTGCATTATGAAATGTTTGGAGCAGCGTGATTTCTGCTCGGTCTTTTACATTTCCGAGTCTTGATATCAAAAGTGTGTGTTTCTTTGTTCCAGAAAGACTTATTGACTGTAAGAGATCAAAGGGTGAGCACAATATATTATGGATAGCACTCAGCTACACATACACACACATGCTGGGATGGCGGAGGGATATGTGGAATATAATGTGATTGCTGCTCAGTTCTTCCATTGTGAGGTCATGGCGTTAAGGTCCAAGTGAGATGGAGGATTTGCTAGAAAAAAAGACTTTCACAGTTGAATGGGACGAGCTTTTAACATTAACATTAAATTCCACACAGCCTTCGCACTCAGTCAGGACGACCACATCAAAAATGAAAAGTCATTTTAAAATGTCCCTTTATTTTTTATAATGGTAGTGGTAGTTTAATATGCATTCTTCAGTTGAAATATTTTAGATGTATAATTTTATATACATTTCCCAGAAATTCAGACTGACATTTTTGGGATATGTTGAGGTCTCCACTAGGATTTAAAATACAATTAAGTTTGTTTGAATGTTTTCCTGCATAGCATAAGTTTGTATGACTGTGTTTTTAACTCTTACTTAAAGTATTTTATTAATACAAAACAACCTGCTAACAGGCAAAGATGTGGCCCCTTGTTTCCAGTGCCACTTTGGGAGAAATATCCAGTAAAAGAGATTTTAATCTCAGTGAGGTTATATAAAGTTAAATGTGATGAGGGATGCAGTGGGAGACAAGGAATTGCTATAAAATAATAATTAAAATGTACAAATGATAAGCATTTGACATGATCTTTAAATATAGATAGAGCTGGTTTTTTGCTTATATAAAAAGTTAAACAGACATTTTTATAAATCACAGTATATCACATAATCATGATATGACTGTCATGAAATGTCATCATGGCAACATTCTTTGTAAATTATTCTTCCACTTTAAGGTAATAACGCAGCCCAATTTTTTCTTGTCATTCCTTAAAGGGCATACATACTTCACAAGTTGTTGAGTCTAAACAGATTTCATTGTTTCAAAAAATGTTTTGACTGATGTTGAAACTCAATTTGGTTTCAGAAGCGTTTCAACCGCTCATCAACAGCTCCAAACTAAAATAGTCATGTCAACATTGGCCTTGAAAAACAGCTGGACCTAAGTTCCAGTGGTTATTCGGACAGCTCCGATACAAATCACTGTTACTGTCCAGGACAGACAGAAAGGCAGAGGAAAGGCCTGAGAGGAAATGACAGGCAGGGAGAGACACAGAAAAAGAGAAATGGAGAGAGAGTGAGCGATTCAGGGAGAAGGCAAAGATGAGATGGAAGAGGAGGGGTGTGTGGAGGGGGGGACGCTGATCTTGGAAAGGTTTAGTATATCATAATTATCCCGTTAAGTAACGGCGGAGCAGCCTCCCCGGGGGAATTCGTCTTAAATGGAAGATTTGCAAGGAGAACGGGTCAGAGAGAAAAACGGCTTCCAGTCGGCAGGAAATCCTGTTTACATTTACATAATCATATCAACACTCACTCCTTCTTCTTCTTTGTCTCTTTCTTTTGGGTGCCTTTTCAAAAAAAAAAAAAAAAAAAAAAAACGGGATAGAGACAAATGAGGGAGGGCTTTAGGCTGCTGGTTGTCGAAGTTTGTTGTTGTTGCTCCTTTTTATTTTTTCCGCTTGCTCTTATTTTCTTAAAAGTGCTGCCAGTGTTGGCAAGAAAGCCTCTTTTTTTGAAATCGCTTGCCAACACCTCCAACCTCTTCTTAATACCTCTGTCTTTTCACCTTGTAATGTCCTCTTTGAGTGGGGTTTGTCAGACCTTTTTGGCCTCATTCCCTCATTTGGCATGTTGGTAAAAAAAAAAAAAAAGAGAGAGAGAGAGAGAGAGAGAGAGAGAGAAAAAAAAGCTGAAAAAAAAAAGCATAAATAAGGTATGGCGTGCCCGGCTGTGTGAGTCTTAATTGAGATCTGCTAAGAGCAGGCAGCAGATGTTTGTAGCAGCAACTGTTGAATCATCAGAGACCAGTGAAAGCCTGTGAAACCATGTTAAAAAGAAGCCAGGTGCTCCACATTTTTTATTTCTCACATTCTCTGCCTTTTTTCCTCTCTTTACATGACGGGAAAACTGAAGTGACGATGTGAAAGCGTGTGTACGGGGAGTTTGTTGAAGGGGAAAAGAGAAGAAACGAGAAACAAATAAATGGGTTATTAGCAATGCTAAACTATTGTAAAATGTCTGCCTCTTTAAAAAAAGACATGAGAAAAGTAAAATCTTACTTGAAGCTCGACTAAAACATTGGGAAATGACTTGACTGCTAACAAGATAATATAAGGTGATGAATGTTATAAATAGTCATATTGTAGGTCATCAAACTGCAGGGAACATTTCTCTCATTGATTTATTTTAAATGCATTTTATAAGACAGAACTATTTTTTTGGAATGCAATCTATTCACATACATTTACAACTTCATTCTTTTTTAAATTTAGGTACGTAGAAATTAGTGTTTAACATTGTATTATATATTGCCGATATTTATTTTATGAGAGTATCTGAAGTACTGATATATTAATTTTCAGATGTGAAGCATCACATGCATACTGAAAGTAACATATCATGCACATGTAAAGTTATAAGAGACTGATTCATGAATAAAATAACTAAATATTAATAACTGATGTTTGCAAGGCAAATCAGGTTTGCAAGATTCCTCGGTAAAATCCATAAGACATAGCCATTCTTCACTAACAATATAGTGGGAAATATGTGTGTGTTTTGAATTTCAAACCCTGGCATGTTTTTATTTTCTTTCGCCTCCAAAGAGGGTGTAATAAAAAATGATTGAGAACCACTGGATTAAGATGTTGCTGGGATGATGGGCAAAAAAGTTGTCAGGCCCCAACTGACCGACTCCACATTTGTTTAGATTTAAACCCAATGTGAGCATAGAAATAATTTGAATAAAATCCCTAAACTGGATTTTGACACAGGGTCTTTCTTCATACATGGTCGCAGAGTCCTTAACACATTTACAGTTAATTAAATTATGTATTATAGGTTGATTTACAGTAAACTTGGGGCTTTTGGGGCCCATGGGAGTTTAGGACCCCGGGGCAGTTGCCTGTTTAGTAATCCAGCTTTGGCAACTCCCATTCATTCAATCGTTCAGTCTTCCATTCCCTCAAACTTTGCCATCCTAGCCCCTCGTGGCTGTGAGGAGAAACGTCAGTGTCCTCACACACTGGACTACAATCAGTGCCCGAACTTAAAAAAAAAGACATGTCATATTTACAGAGCAAAACTTGATGTTCAGATTTAGATGTAGCCATCAAATACATAGATTATTTATTTTTTTGATCACGTGTTCTTTTAAATGATAAAATACAATGATAATGATGAAGTTCAAGTGAAGCATTGGACTTGGCAGTAAGAGGTAATGAAGAACTGTTTCAGCTCCCGTAAATACTGACAGTTTGGCCGTGTAGAACTTTAACATATGGCACCCGTACCTTGATATACTAGATTGATGCCCATGTTACAGTTGTTGACACAGTCCATATCTCCTCCTCCCCTTCCTTTGTGCCGACTCCAACCCACCACCCGGCCCTCGGAGCCTTCTCCATCATCGCATTCTAAACTGCTGCCATTTATTTGTCTGTAACATTTGGCAGCTCGGGAGAACTCCCCCCTCATGCCATGGGAATGATGAGAACCAGCGACAGGTTCTCTGTGATTATAAAAGATAACTGTGATAGCTGGGGCTGGGTTGCTATTACTCTCCTGTCTGTCAGTCTTGTTAATCTCCTTCTGTATGACTTGCTTTACTTTTAATTGCAGTATCTGCATCTTTGATTTCTCTTTACTTTTTTAGACTTTAGACTACAGTTTAACTACTGCAAATATTTAAAATGATTCTGTGCTGAAGCCACTGATTGTTGAGATTTATGGAAGAACCTTTGAGAAGTGGAGGACACTGACTCACCAGTATCCATATTTAATGTAAGGTCTGGTATTTTGGCTTCATTATTTGAGGATGAAATTTATCACTTGACTCTTTATTTTCCTGTCTCTGTCTATCTTTATGAGTGAGTATTATCGACTTTAGCAAGGCAACACACTTACTGATGCCCTATATATGCATATTGCCCTATATAATATTGCCCTATTTGCTGCTGTGTCTCTAGGTCATTTCCTCCTCCTTCTGTGATCCACTGTACATACATCCTCCATACTGTGTCTTCACACTCCTTTTGTCTGTCCTCTCCTTCTTCGTTCAATGCATGGGTTTGGGAACACATTTCAATGGCCGATCACCAGACTCCTTCTTCCTTCCCATCTCCCATCTGGCTTCATGCCACACCGAATTAGTAACCAGATATGTCACCACCACCATGCTGGTGCAGATAACACTGTACACTTTTGGGGAGGGCCATGGCTTGCAGATTAGCACCTACAATTAATACAATTGACTCGCAGGAAGGCCATCTGCTTTCTTGTGTTTGGTCGTTTATTGGTGCTGCACCTCAACACCAAGCAGTGGCTGAAAAGTTTGCAAGGCCCAATAAAGGAAACAGTTTGTGTGTGTGTATGTGTGTGTGTGTGTGTGTGCGTGTTAAGATTGGTCAGTACCAACGACCTCATGATGCAATTGAATTTTAACTCTGAAGGTCATGGCAGTGTACCACATAATTAAATACTTCACAGCGTGTCATTCGACTGTAAAGATTCATAGCTGGCTTTATTGTTGGATTGAACAGGTTAAAACTGTCTATCGACCCATAAAGCTTTCCATTACGTGAAATAAAGCAACACATTCTTTTTTATCTTCATCGTCATCCTCTTCTTTTTATTTGAAGTAGTAGTAATCGAAGTGGTAGTACAACATTAGCTCTTAAGAAAGGAAGTAGACATATAGAAATGTAATAAAGACACACAGAGGTGCTGGAAGTTGAAACATATTTAATAACAGATAATCACATTAAAGAAACTCTGTAAAGTGAGATTTAAAAGGTAGCTGTAGCCATATATGCTTAGACAGCTTTTTTTCAAAGCCTACAAGCCCTTATGGAGAAGACAAACCCAATTTGTTACAGTACACTAATACAAACATCCGCCTGCATGGCCTTTAGCCTGTGTCCATCTCAGAGAACCAGGGAAGGATGTTAGTTCATGTAACCACAAAGCTGGAAAAAGGGGGGAAAAAAAGGTCAGTGGTAGCTTTGCAGACGAGATGACCTCACCTATTCCTGCCCCCCTCGACAAAAGCTTCCTTTCCAGAAAAGGATGGATGGTGGTGATGGTTAGGAAACTCGAGTGCTTCTTGTGAGATTATGAAGGCAACGTGGAGTTATGGAATGACAGTTGAAGTTGTGAATACACACACACTAAAGAGACAAAAAAATGAATGAAAGAAAACAAGTTCTCCTCTATAACAGCCTTCATTTGACTGTGATAGAACCAAGGCACATGGGTAATCTGCCAGTTTCATGATTTCCTTCTCTCTTTTTTGCCCTCACCCTCTCTCTTTTACATTAGACTACAGGCTTTTTCAAAGCACAGTGTGTCACAAGCATTTAAGATGTGGCCTTTTTTCCCCTGCACATTCCAACGCCATTATGTTACATTGTTGCTGAATAAAAGGCTGTATTATGTTCCAGCCCCCCCAGTAAAAGGGCAGAAGTGGACCCAGTTTTTATCTGCTGAACGAATCAATCAGGATTATGTCAGCTGAAAAGAATCACAGACAGCAGTCGCCAGGCACTGTGTCTCTGTGTGTCTGAGTGTGAGTTAGTGTGTATGTCCCCCTCTCTGTGTGTAAAGGAAATTTGCAATGGAGGAAAGCACTTGTTGGTTATGAACATGCCAGGCTTGGTGACAAAGATGTCATTTGGGGTCTAAAAAGCAAGAGGTTTTTTTTTTTTTTCTATTTATGTATTTACCCACTCCCCCTCAACCCACCCCTTTCTCCTCCTCTGTGGGAGGATTGGAAGGGCACTAATTATCATTTCAGCAGAAATGATTAGGAGATCAAACAGGGATCGAATGCCATTTCCTTCCATTAATGCAGGGGGTTTAGAGTGCCTGTCATGGCTTGGCTTGTCCTAGGGCCTGTGGAGAGAGAGAGAGAGAAAAAAAACATAACAGGGGGGAAGAGAAAGGAGGGAAGAATGGAGGATGGATGGAGATGGATGGAGAGGCTTAAGAGGTAGGGAGCGAGGGAGGGACAGGATGGGACAGGGGTTTGGCAACAGAAAGAGAGGACGGCTATTCTCTTAAAAGGCCAGTGGATTTTGCAAGTGTAAGTTGAAGGCCAGAGAGTTATCATTTGAACAGGGACAGATAATTAGAAGTACTGTTCTACTAGTTAGAAACTGAACTCAGAAAAAGTCACAGAGGCACACTGATAGAAATTTTGGAAATTGAATCTACAGCCTTGACCTTATGATGCACCTTTCTAACATTTGATAGCACCATGTCGAAAGTGGAATGGTCCACACACCCCCACTCCCGCCTCCATTTTGTTCTCATTTTATTACATTAAGAGTTATTGAAAAGGGGGCAAAAGCTCTCCTTTCTGACTGTCTGCAACTATGGCAGTGGTTTTAATATCAAACCATAAGTTTGTGAAGTTTATTCAAAAGACATATTTGTGCTATCAACTCATGTCTCATTACTGTTTCCATCCCTGTTTTGTGGAAGATTTTACATGAACAGACAAGTAAACTGACCTTTATGTGTAAAATAAGTGGAGTGCTCCTTTAAACATGAGCTACCACACAATCATTCTCAGAAAAAAAAATATCTTCTTTTCATATGACATTCTGTTGATATTTCTTAAATCAATATCCCTGTGATATTTCCACGATCATAGCCTCCTTTCAAGATTCAACTTTGAAAGTTTCAGGCTAAACGCAACACCAGAACATAAACAAGCCGACGCTGAATTGCCACCTAACAAAGTTCGATGTTTCCATTAAAAGATCAAAGAGACTCGAGGTGGATATCTGGAAGATTACCGAGAAACAGCGAAGCAAAGGGGCAGAGAATGGAGGATGTGGATGAGGTTGTGATTGTTTCAGCACGTCAGATGAGAGAAATGTCAAAGAGAATGTGAGAGATGACCTCTGTGTTCATCGCCCATTAATGACCCTGCAGCTCCCAGCTTCATTTTCCCTCTCATCAAAAACATAAAAAAAAAACATTTCCTCCTGTCTCCAATAGTCATTTCCCCCCGCATTGTATTTATGTATTGAAAAAAAGGTAATAGATCAAGCACATTCCATTATTCTCTTATAAGATCATTAGCAAATATAATTAGATATGAAAGAAAGTAATTTGGAGAGGAGAGGGGAGAAAAGCGCTATCAGGCAGAGAAGACAGATTGTAGCATCAGAGTGTTTGGGCTTAAATTGCTCAGCGGAGGTATTATCAAGCCGGCAATCTTTTAGCCTCAGAAATAGTTTTGGAGTCAGAGAGCGAAAGATAGAAAGAGGCCACTAACATTCACTTCATTGTGTTTCCCCAACTACAATCTGAAATTCTTTTTTACATTTCACTTGCTTTCCTTCTTCTTTTTTTTTCTCCTCCTCTGAATCTTTCCATCCTGTCATACGCATCACTTCGTACCAGACCTGAGAGTTTGCAGCAAAACAAAACTGAGTTTATAAAAAGAAAACAAGTTGACATGGAGTCATCACACGCACAAAAAAAAACACACATTATCACAGACAACAGAAAACAGCTATCCTTTTTTACCCACTTCTTGCACATATTGATTCGCCGTTTGTATTATTTTTGCAACTTTAAAAAACAGAAATAACACACAAATTGCATTCCGCCTTGAAGTCGCTTCGTGAGGAACCTTTTTCGCTGCACATCTTGTCTCTTCTCTTTCTCACACACGCACACCACCACACACACCCCCCACTCTCCACCTGCACGCAGGAGTTTTTGTCACTCTTTGTTGCACCTTAACACCATACTATGTTTGTCTAATAGGGATCTGAGTCGAACGCAGACTCAGAGCACAACAATCCTGCTGCGTTTCACCACAAATTTGCTTTTTTTTTTTTTTTCTCCTCACCCCTTCTTCTTCTTTAGTAGTGCTTTGAGGGATTGGAGGAGGGAGGGGGAGGAGTGTGGGAAGGGTGCAGTGGAGGGGTGGCAGGGTGGATGTGGATTTTTCTAGTCTTTTGTGTGAATCACAGGGAATGGTAACTATAAACATCCTGTATTCATTAAAACCATCTAAAAATACAATTTTGGAGGGGGGGAGCAGGAGGGAGGGGGGGGCGCGCTCACTTCCTCGCCGCTCCTCCTCGGTGTATACAAGCGGGCCGTGTTATGCCTGGTGCCGCTCATATTTACATATTTATAAATACTGGGCTGTACAATGAGACGGGGCTGTGCCAAGAACAACACTTTCTGCTAGTGTAGGGCTCGGATGCCTGAGAGAGGGAACAAAGGAGCCACAGCCACCTTCAGTGGCACAGAGAGGGTTCACAGAGCTCGACTTTACACCCTGTTAAAGTCCATATGGACAGAGATGGTGACAGATGATGCACCGCATGCTACTTTAATGCCTGTTTTTTTTTTTTTTAATTTTTGTTCTTTTAGATGAGACTGATACTGTGTGGTGAAACATAACTTTTTAGAAATACGTGACTTTCAGCCAATCAGCTGCATCCCAACTCAATGGAGGAGAGGAGTTAAGCTTCCTCAGCAGCTTCAGGACAACCTGCCCGGCCCTGTCCTGTCTTAAATACAAGTTATTTTCTGACTTACCTCACTAGGAGTTCCCAGCCTTCTTGTTCAAAACCAAACAATGTCTCGTTGTGACCTGCTCGTCACCAGTTGCACACAGCATGCAACTAAAGAAGTCTTTTCTTCCCACTTGTTTTACTGAATAGTTTTAAAGGCCTGAAGCTGTAAAAACATCCAATCATTCACAAGAAATAAAGGAAAACAAAAACAATTAAAGGCAAAAATATTTTTTTTTCTCTTTTCCTATTTTGTTAATTGTCTTTTGACAAATGTACCATGTGGCTCTTTGCAGGGGTCCCGAGGTTGGGAGCCGTTGCTCTAGTGGTATCTATAGCAAATTGGTTTTCTTGAGCCAGATTTGGAGAAATGTGTCTCTGAAATTTCTGCCACTGCATCAATACAGCGGAGGTGGGTAGAATTTAGTTTGTCATGCTTATAGCGCTACAAAATAAAAGTGCGTCCTCCCAAAAACAATATTTATATTACTCTGGATAATCAACAGAACTCGTTTTCACAGAACTACTTTCTGGAATTGCTCTTATATAAATATGATAATAATGGTTGAGAGTGTGTTCTGTGGATTATCTGGAGTAGCAGGATCACTCTTTTAACAATGCCGTGAGCACCACAGTTTCATTCACCCCAGTGTATGGGTGTGGAGGCAGAAATCTCCCAGACAGATTTCTCAAAACGTCCAACTTATGATGCTGAAGCTTGAATTGAAGTTGAACACAAAATGTCAGCTGGGGGCATGTTTGGTCCATTTTAAAATACTTATTGACATTCAAAAATCTGTGTTAGCTAAAGCCCAATGGTTATTATAAATAGAAAGAAAAAACTCCTGAGACAGAGACACCAGCATTTCTTCATCGTTTGTGTTAAGAAATGCTGTACAAAAAGCGCCACACTACCAGTCTCAAGAATCATAGGGGGTTGCACTGCAAAATGCCAGCTTCTACTTGGTGAATGCCTGTTGTGTGATGTTTTCACAGACTGCTATTAATGTGAGGTGATGCCTCTGAGACCGCACACTCACACTTATTCACGCACACAAACAGTCCACTGTGTCCCAAGGCGGTCTCCGACACATGCTCAGAGTGCAGTGTTATGCCATTGTTCCATCCTCCTTCCCATTTATCCATTCTGTTAAGCATGACACATGTATTAACAGTGGATGGATCCTGGAGCTGTGTGTCCTCTCACCATATGTTTTCCTTTCCTGGGCCCTCTCCTCTCCAACAACCACCACTGTCTCCATCTGCTGTCTTGCAACACACCACAAGAGGGCGGACTTGCTCTTTCATATTGAGAGCGTTGTGGCGATACAGGTGTAGATTGCCTGCTGTTCCTTACCTTGAATATGAGACATAATAATAAGACATTAGTACTCATATAGTGAGATAGATATCTATCAATATCACTCTGACTTCAAGTTGCCATTGTGTACGCATAAACCCCTAAGAAGGACAGACTCTTTGAAGGAAGCAAATAATTAAGCCTTGCATGCAGCCTTCATGTGATAAATGAATGCCAGGCAGGTTTTCTATGTCTGTGAGGTGCATCTGCTGCCTGCCCGAATGGGAAATTAAAAACTGTGAGGGGAAGTTATGCTAAATCTATAAAGTTGGCCAGGAAATTTCTCCCCCTTCGCAGCGGCAGTTGTTTGGGGAGAAGGAGCACCGTGCTTAAATAATAACATTCCAGGTGGCTTAGTTAATGAACAGTGAAAATCAAATATGGAGCCTAATCTGGAGCTTGTTACAGGAAGTTTCTTTACAGGGAAGTCAAAGGCAGGAAGGGCCCTCGGGGAGAGACGAGACACTTTTTGAAGCTTCAGAACAAGAGAACTTTATTTCTGTTTTATTTTAGTTATGGCGGCGTCTGTACATAGAATGAAAAATATCATATAGTAAATCTTAGCATGAGCAAATGAGTGATGTTAGTGGTGGCTTTTTTTCAGAACGACTTAAATAAGCTTTTCTTTTAATTATGACTTTAAATACAGAAATGTTGAGAGTGGATCACCAATCAAGGAATGGCTGGTCTAAATGTATATAAAGCTATGCTATCTATACAAGGGCTTCTTAGTCTTATTTACTGTCTTAGCCTGCCATCTTGTGGTGGAAGTTGGTTATGACCTCATCTCCTTTACCTGTGAGGAACTGTAATGTGAGATGCAAATGTGATGAGCAAACACCAGTCAGTCGACTATAAATGAGACCAATCCTTTAATGTAAATATCTGCACACTCACAGCTGGTCATGGTAATGGTGCTACGAATGATCGAGGATACCATAAGTGAGTATTTGGGATCAGATATGATCCTATATGTTCCAGTTTTTCAATCAGCGCTTCCACCAAGATCATCAGAATAAAAAAAGCTATTTGTAATTATCCTTTAGCATCACTGGAACCATCTGAAGCAAGTCGCATGGAGCATTAAAAGCAGAATCCCATTGGAGACATATAGTTCAGTAAATGTTGGTTGCAGTGGTGTAGGGGTTGTTCATGCCATGCACAGACAGCCAGAGAATTATTACTCAGTGTTGAATCTAAGAGATGTTTTATCATGTTATTAGCTCTTTATTTTCCCTCCGTTACGGCGGCACTTCCTTTCATTTCGATATCCATTTCCGTCCTCGCGAAAGCACAGCTCAAATAAACCCATGTTTTAATTTGGTTTTGTCAGATTCATAACACCACTTTAAAAGAACATGACATGCAAATGTGTTCGGCAGTGTTTTATTGCAAAATAATTTTCTAAGAAGTTGCTGAGGGAATGAAAGTGTAGAAAAAGGAGGGGGGGCTGGGGACAAGTTGTATTATTTAGTGGCCGCTGTTGTGGGACCTAATTACAGTTATGCATTTGTTACTGTCTCACTGAGTCTTAAAACTTTTTTATTAGAATTACTCACTTCACTTCTCACCCGCTGTCACACTTCCTGTCACACTTATTGAGCCAACCAACTTGCTTGTAACAAGTATGAAACTACTCCAGTTGTCATAACCATAATGTGTTACAGCAGCATCTCATACCATTTTGGAAATGATTATTTCACCGAGCGCCCGATCACAATCTCACAGTGTAAGCTTCTGTATACAGAAGATGCAAAAATAAAATTAGGAAGAAGTAAATGGGAGATTTGTACAGTAGATGTAGCAATCTAATGAACGGTCCGTCGACCGCGCTCACATAAAAACCTTACCTTGCTAATAGTTATTTACAGTCATTGTTGTAGTGTGAGACGAGGTGGACAGAATAACAGGAAAACCCAATAGTGCAATGCAAACCAAAACAACAGTGCTGCGATAGGAAAGTAACATTTTTAATTTCAAATCTGTGAAATAATTGCATTTGAATGTGTTTCATTTTAAGGTGTTATTGTTATATTGTCCTCAGTGTTTAGTTACTAACTACTTATCATCAATGTATTAGCATCAAACACATCAGATACAGGTTCCATTTTCAATTACTGTTGCTGTTCCTAGTTGTCTTTGAGGGTTTTTTGTGGTGTTTTTTTTTTTTTTTTATTTTATTATTATTTCAATAAAGAGGACGACTCATGTGCTGTAATGTATATAACTTGAATCGACCCAAAACATTTGAAAGGGTCACATCACTGAAATGAACAATTGGCAATTTCTCACTTATCTCTGGCAGTGCGTAGCCGTGCAGATGCTTTAAGCTTCATTTGTCCAGGAATGAAAATATCCTTCTGTCATATTACAGCCACTAATACAATGGAAGTTAAGTGAAGTTTGCTTGTGGCATATTAGTATTGAAAAACAGGCTTTTAACAGTTTCCCTGCAATAAAAGGATAATCCATCAACTTCTGTGGACAGTTTTCAGTGGGACTACTTCATACCAAAGAAACAGTCCCTAGAAAAACTGTTCACAGTGAGGTCTATGGATTATCCAGCGTAACAGGGACACTGGAAAGAGATGCAGCTGCTAATTTTTCAAATGTGTTTTTCAGTGCTGTGAGCACCACAAACAAAATTGTTCACCTCTGTTGTTGACTCAGAAATAACAAGTTAAACCAAAGCTATTTTTAAGACTAGCTTTAACTGCAGGTAAGTGAGAGAGAGAAAAACACAACCTAACTAAAAAAGTTTCTTTCTGTGAAATGACCCTCAGAAGTTTGACACAATAGGCCATGGCACAATAAGAAAAGCTGACAGTCTCAAATATCTCATCCATCCTTTTGGCCCCACTGACTGTATGGTGTAATGATGCGAGGGTGTGTGTGTGTGTGTGTCTGTGTACTGCAGGGAGGGTCTGTGTGTTGGGTCCGTGGTGCTAATCTGCCTCTTGTTCTCTCATTGGCCGTAGTGCATCTCTGGGTAGGAGAGGAGGACCAGCCCATGACCCATGACCCCGCGCTGACCCACGACCCCAACCATCTTAACAACGACCTTAACCACCCTAACAACCATAACCTAGGCGACCCCGAGGGGCTGGACGCCCACGCTGTAAACAAAGACTAACGGCCCACACCGGAGCAAGGCAGGATGATGAGGATGAGGATGATGATGAAGGCGGTGATGATGAGGAGGAGGAGGATGAAGGATAAATGAAGGAATACACTATAACAAAGACTTTATTTAAGATGAAAAAACACATACTACCGTCAGAGTCAAGAGAAGGCGAGAACTATATGAAGGAAAGTTTGGGACAGTTTTCCTTTGGGGACGGACTTGCGAGATGGACCTAATGACTTTTGCAAGCGTCGCTTGGACGCTAAACAAAGTGACGGCAACTTTCCTGTTTTGTCTCCTGTGGTCTGAATGCCCCTTGTCTTCGTTGTCTTTTCTCTTATACAATGTTTTTTTTTGTTTGTTTGTTTGTTTGTTTTCTTTTCTTTTCTTTTGATGAAACTACCTGTCTGATTAGCACTTCCTGTAACTGGCACCGCAATCTCTGATACATTCCTTGAGCTAGAAAGGTGTGTCTTTTTTTTTTAAATTAGGACTGAAGTGTAGTACTTAATCAAATGCTTTCAAAGACTTTTCTCTCCTGTTAAATGAAGAAGACAGTTATTTCACGTCCACGGACCACCATTATATCTGGAATGTATTCTACTGTAGAATAGAAATTCAACTTTACCGGACTGTTGGCAGAGACCAAGCACACTACCTGTCATAACAGCCACTTCTGGCTCTCCTATCAGCTGTCATAGAGTCACTATTTATGTCCCATGACCATGCATCACACTGATTATGGTTAATAAAGGACGGGGCACCATATGACAATCTACAACACAAGCTTGTTTTCAGAAACGATATGGTATTGCTGGTAGAAAAACATACCCATAGTTGACTTTTGTTGATGGTGGTGCTAATAATGATTGTGAAGAAGACAGAATAGTCAAACTGCCCTATATGTACCTATAATACTGTACCCCTACCCCCCCACCCCCACCCTCCATAACCAGGCCAGTACAGGCCTTCACCCTGCCACATGGCTCTTTTTTTCTTGTTCTGTATCATTCAACATGGCGCCCATAGACGCTTGATGTACATAGAGAGATATACAGTAGTTAAAAAAAGTGAAAACTAAAGTTTTAAAGCATTTGTGACGAGGAAAAAGCAAAGAAGCGACAGTAGTTTACACGGCCACGTTCTCAAAAAGGTAGGCGTTCTTCTAGAGTTTGACAGAGAAGAATTAAAAAAAAAAAGATCTCAAAAACTAAAAAAAAGGTGGAAACAGTTTATTTCTTTATCGCCCTCCACCCCTCTCTCTTCATGTCTCATGTCAACCTCAAGGACTCTAGTGTTGCAGATGTTTCTAAAATACTGCCACTGATCATTGTTGCACAGTGTTACTGACTACTGAAAATGGTTTGATGTATTTACTTTAAGATGAGAAAAAAAAGAACAAAAAACTGGAAAAAAGACATATTGTGTATAGCCTTAGATACAAGTCATCTGTTATTGCTTCTACAAAGCTATGTAGCTGTGCTAGACTGTAGGATGTAGGGTTGATTTTATTTTTAATTTTTATATGTACTGTACATTAATGCCTTCTCCATTTACTGATCAAAAAAAAAGAGGAAAAAGATGACAATCGTCTCCTGTGCTGAAAACATATTTGCCCCCATATATACAGAATCCATTATGCATAGAGGGACTTTATCCATTCTTATTTCTTTCATTTGTTTTGGTTCTCAGAAGTATTTTGCACTGTGATAGTATTATAAATCCAACCTATACAGTACAAAACTAGCTAACTAACTAAACTGAAGGTGTGTGTCTGTGTGTCCCTTGGCATTGTGAAATGTTTCTACGTCATTTTTTGTGAACCCAGAGAAAAATTCTAATGCGGTATGTACAGTTCAAATATAATACTTCTTTATTTTAGTTTGATCAACCTCTATACTGTATGTGGCTTTGACAAATTGTTACCCAGATTTCTTTTGTATGCTAATACCCTTTTGACCTGCAGCGTAGGCCCGTCACTGCTTCAGCCTGAGTGATTTTCAGTGCTCCAATTCCAACTCGAGAAGATTTTGCTGCAGTACGGCCTCTGATTTTTTGTTTTGTTTTGTTTTGTTTTCCATTTTGATTTGATTTATGTAGATTACAATTAACCATTCTTTCAATTTCAATATGCCAGGAAAAGAGGGGATTCAAAACTAAAATAATAAGAGTGAGACATATGAAAAGTGAGAAGTAATGGTTGTCGGGAAATATAACAGGGTGTTTGAAGGGAGGAATTCTGGAAATGGGGTCTGAGTAAACCAATCAGACGTATCCTGCCGGAGGCACTGACCAATGGCTTTGACCTCTGACCCTATCTCTGTTTTCCAGGGGTGTAAAGATGAGAGATTAATGGCGAGAGTCTCGCTTGGACTCTTTCCTTCTCTGAACCAGCTATAATGAGCATTCCACTCCACATATTATGTACAAAACCTGTCTTGTGAGCTGAACACTCTTTATGTTTCGCTGTACCCTCATGGCAGATGCTTCGTTTTGTAACTACTGAACTGTACTTATAGTAAAAATAAAATGTATTCAAACTAAAAAAAAAAAAAAAAAAAGAATTGTCACAGCGCAACAGTCTGTTTCATGTTTTTAATTTCTTCATTTCTGACAGAGTGAGAATCAGGAAGGCGAGCCGGCATGTCGGAGTGTCACTGTGTGATCAGGAGTGGGTAAACTATTTGGAGAGCGGTCCATCACTTCAACACAAGTTATTATCTCTGTCAATTTGATGGCAAAGCTTCACGCACTGTGATCATGATGTCGAATACACACAACTAAATTACTGTCTGCACCACTTTGTCTCCCAAAGGTGCTCTTAAAGGAGCTGTAGTGAAGCAACGTGGGAACGATAGAGACATGTGAGCATGCTCAGAGTGTCCCACATGGCAAAAAGTAAAGGGAAGATTCAGACATTTAACTGACAGAATTAAAGACATAAGTAGTGCACATCATACTTCTTTGTCTTGTGCCTCATTTCTATTCCTGATCCCCATCCTGTTAAGACCTTTTTGACATTGAGTACATTCATCTGACACTTTTCTCTTTGTCTCTTCTGGTCCATGCCACTTTTGACCAGTCCCCCACTTGTATACCTCTCCTTCACAACATATTTTTTATACTAACAACAGCTTCAGTATTTTGTCAAGACTGAAAACCAGCTGTATATAACATATAGTCCTGCATTCAGAATTATACTTCAGTAAATGTATTCAAGACTAGACTATCAACACCAGGTATTAGAAATATCAAAGTAAACACACACGCAAAGCAGCTTATGGTGGAACTATATACGTGTGTGTGTGTGTGTGTGTTCAGGACTGTTGTTGCATGTTATTTCATGTGCTTGCAAACATTGTATTGGGAGTGGCAATTGTAATGTCAATGAGTTTCTAAAAACAATTTTAAATTTAAAGTAGTGCAGACATTGTTTAGATCATAAAAAGTCCCTTAATAAAATCATTCTTTTGTTGCTTAAAATAAAACAAAAGGTATTTAATCATTATGATTATTATGATTTCAAACATTTTATCAAGATCTCCTTTCTTTGAAATTGAATGATAAAAAAAAGAATTATCTGGTAATATTTAATAAAAATTAGGGTTCAGGACAACAGTATAATTTGGTCCGGTTTACACCACAAAAAAAGTCAGAATACGAGTGTAATGTCTAGACATGCAGTTGACACAAATCAGTAGTAAATGGATATTTCTATCAGTTTTTAGGCCTTAAGATTTTGTTAACATTTTAGCAGATGCAAAGAGTACTTGAGGTCAGAAATCAGTGTTAGTTCATAGTGGCTCGGGGTCAGAGGTCAAGAACTCAATGTAAGGTGAAAGAATCTCATCCAAACTATAGGAATATATATATATATATTTGCTTGTGTGTGTGTGTGTGTGTGTGAGACAGAGAGAGAGAGAGAAGGTATATGCATGTGGCCAAGCATAAATCATTTTACATCTTCATAACCATAACAAAACATGACAACAAATCTCCCACACATCAAAAGTTAACTCCTACACAGAGCTTCCTCCCCACAGTGCCTTTCAAAGGAAGAAATATTATACACTTTCACTGCCCCCCCTCTGTCGTCTGAAACCCGACCCGCGCCGCATTGATGGGATCCGTATTTGTGTTAACCTAACGTCAGGACCTCGAAGGCTGCCGAGCCGCTGGGAGGCTGCCCAGGTTAATGCCTGACTAATTTTTAAACGGATCAGCTGCACCGCACCAGATGTGGGGGGCCTCCTGCCATGGATCTCCCAAGTCTGTTCCCAATAAAACTCACATCCGGAGAAAGTAACTGTTTGGCTGGTTTATATCTCCAAACACACACTCTCTCTCTCTCTCTCTCACACACACATAGCCAAGGATGTTTCAGATGGCTGGATATGAGGCTGAAGAGGAACAATTAGGATACTGCTTGCTTTGCCTGTGTCTATATCTGTGTGTATGCATGAACATTTTGTGTGTGCATACTGTGGATTTTGGGTGCATGTGTGTATGTGAAAATGCATGTGAAAATGACTCGTGTGTGTGTGTGTGTATGCCATCCCTATACATTTGAGTAGGTGTGTCTCTCCATGTAACATAGCACATGTGTCTGATTAAAGAACACATTAGGTCATCTTTCATTCCATCCGGTCTGTCGTGTGTGTGTGTGTGTGTGTGTGTGTTCATTGTTCAGCTGAGCAATTTCAACATTTGAAGTGACCTCTTTCACAATGTGATGAACACCGCTCTTTGCCCTTCATTTAACTTCCTCTCTCGTCATTTTCTCTCTCTCTCTCTCTCTCTCTGTCTTCCATCTCTCTCTCTCTCTCTCTCTCTCTTCAGTATCCATTTCCTCTAATTTTCCTCCATGGCATGTTATGCAGTCGTGTGTGTAAGCACATGTTTGAGCACGCATGCTGGCGTGTTGTATAATTGTCTGCATGCTCGTGCGTCTACGTGCCGATTGATGTGTTTAAGATGACGCTCTGCAGCGGTTGCAGTTGTGCCAGTGTTTGGTTGGTCGCTGGGCAGATGGTGACCTGCAGATGAACTTGTCTTTCTGCTCATTTGTTCAGCTGCCTCTAATTTTCCCTCCTCCTTTACATTAGAACGGCTCGGGTCTTGCAGTGCAGTTCTATGGGTTGACCACCAGAGGGCACAGCAGACCAGGTTTTGGTGCACAGCTGGTGGCGGTGCGGCCCTCCACTGAGGGAGTTGCAAGTTGCATTGCAGAGAAGCAGTGAATATCTTTGAATGTATTCAGTGAATTTGTGGGTCTTAGGAACTTTGTACAGTTTAAATTTAACTAATTTCAGGCCAATAAAATCATAAATAATGATTTTTAAAATTTCCTCATCAAAAATGTATTTGCGCATATGAGACTTTAAAGTAGCATTTACACCTTAATTTAAGACCAAATAACTGATCAGTTAAATGTTGGATTAAAATAACTCATCAAATAAATGAGTAATTCAAGTGTAGGAAAGAATCCATTCATAAAATAAAATTAGAGACTTTATTTTGGTGCCTGATTATTATTTTTTTTTAATGTTATACAGAGGATTTGGACTTTTCAAAATCTTTGCTCTGTCAGAGAGGATTCAGTCAAAGGCACTTTGAAAAGGACGGCATGCTTTTGTTCATATCATTGTTAGTTTTCTTTCCCTTTGATGTCAGATCTTTGATTTCTTCAAATGTCTGAAAACTAATTTTAAAATGATTTATTCTTTAATAAATAAATATGCTCTGTCACATGGGTCGAACTAGTGAGTGCTCTTCTCTGCTACATAAAATATACAGTCATGATACTATGCTGTATACAAAGTAAGTAGTGCTGACACACAGTCAGTCAACAGAAAATTAACTGTCATCAATTTTAATAAGTGCATCATTTGCTGTTTTCTGTTTTTAAATCACTGTAATTTGATTATCTCTAGGTTTTGAACTGTTGCTTTGACAAAACAAGCAAAGACTTTAGGATGTGACTTTGGAAGCTGAGAACGAATCACCATTCCTCATTACTTTTTGAAATTTTATAACCAAAACAATTAATGAATTAATTGGAAAAAAAAAGCAATCGACAGAGCGGCTGATAAAAATAACACCGTTATTCGCAGGCCTAATTTTAAGCAGAGCATATACTAACGAATGCTAATGTAACAGCTTGTCCCCTCATTCTCATGCATCCTTCTGTTTCCTGCTAAGCATCTGTGTTTATGTATGTGGGTGTGTTAACGTCTGCATGTGCGTCAGCTCGTGCCCAGCAAAGTGTATGTGCGCGCTGGTGAGCGTGTGCTTTATACAGGGCCAGTGTGCTACAGCCTCCCCTCTTTCTCTATCCTCAGCTCTTATGAATCGATGATCATGTGGTGTAAGGGAGATAGATGGCCCCCAGCTCCATCTTGTCTCCTCTAATTGTAAAATATTAGTTACATTAGACTCTGGCCCATGATTAATGGAACTTATTTGGATGGTGGACTCTCGCGCGCACACACATACTTTTCTTCTTTCTTTCTTCCTCTCTCCCTCTCTCGGTTACCAGGGGCCTCCAAAGTCTCTTCCTGAAAGAATTGAGTGATTTCACTTAAAGCGGACAAATAGGCTTCCCCCGGTAGAGAAAGAAGTGAAGGAGAAAAATAGAGGAAAGAGAGCAGAGGAGGAGGAGAGGGAGAGGAATTGAGGAAGGGAGATAAGAACGAGGGGAGAGCTTATGAAAGGGTGTAAATAACAGCTCTACTGGGAGAGGTTTTAAAAAGTTATGGTGTTGGTTGGATCCAAAGGGATTTAAGCTGCTTGGTAGATAATTCTGAGTTAGATTATTCTGTATGCAGGGATCACATTTAGGAAATGCAAAACATGATCGCGTCCTGATCGTGTTCACAAGCTGATCTCTGTGAAAAAGGGATATTTTTTGCTTCACACTAATATTACCTGCCTTGCAAGATGCATCCTAAGGGGAGTTGATAAGTTCAGACAATGAACATCCTGAAGTTTTCACACCAGCAGTTGAGGGTTTTCCTTCTTGTTTTATTTAATCATCTGCAAGTGGGAGAAACACATGCATGTACACACACACACACATGGATGTAATAATTCCTCTCCTTCTGTTTTTCCACAAATTGGATGCATGTCCTTGAGGAGCACCTGGTCAGACCAATGTGACCCACCCACCCACACACACACACACACACACACACACACACACACACACACACACACACACACACATACAGCACTTCAGTCTGTGTAGTGATAGCACTGTTCTTCAGCTGCAGCTTGTCTCACACCTGCTACCAGCAAACAATGTCATCTTGCAGCGTCATCATTATGAAGATTGGCATTTTGTACAGGCAAATTATAAGTGTAAATACGTATTCCTTTCCAGCACAGAGCAGCAATTGTCATTTTTTAGGGAACACACAACTTGCAGTTTGATTATTTATGCATGTATTTCCATGGTCACAAGAGGAGCAAACAAGAGGAGATTTTTTTAATTATTATTTTTGCTTCATTCACTCTATCTGATTGACTTGATTCTTGCTGTGCATTTCATGCCAGCACTTGTCACCACTCACCAATGAAGTGGTGTAATTTTGCATCGTCCACTGGTTCAAAATGTATGCCAAAAGTAAATCTAATTCATATTGAACCTTATAGCTTATTCTGCTCATCTTCACAACTTCTTACAATAGAAAAAAATATTAGAAAAATATATTAAACGGTATAGGAACATGCTTCTCTTTAGTGTCAGATGAGGCCTGGCTTACTTGCATATTCCAGACAGTTTCACAGGTGTGTTGAGGTGATTAGCAATAGAAAAATAATGTTTACATTTGAAAATAAATGATAGTATTTTGTCCTTCTCCTTGTTCCTTACAAAAAGCAAATCAACAAATACATTAAAAAATGTGCGGTACATGAAGCAACTTTAACCTTGTTTGTGAAGCAATGTATTATTTTGCTTCCGACATTTACTGTGCATATGCAGGATTGTAAGCAGGTAAATGGCGCTTACCCACTTTTCAACATCTGCCACGCACATGTGCTTGGTTGAGATTACACACAGACCGTCCGTGTAGCAAGGCACTAACATTGGTTGAAGAAGTTTTCAGAACTATTACTTAAGTTAAGGTTGCAATATTATCTAGAAAAATCCAAGAGGTCTGTCATTCAACCTATATTTAAGTAAAACTACATAGGTTTATCAAAAACTACAGAAGTACAAAAATAAAAGTGTCCTCTAGGCAGCAGGGCCTTGTCATTGTTGCATTGTAATATTACTGTTTTATTATGTGCAGCTTTTGAGTGTTGTGACTTTCTGAGGTCAGGGGCAATTTAATCCTGTCATTTGCCACTAAATTCACTTCACTTTTTACTCCTTATTTTCATCTTTCAAATGACACAATATTAATGCCATTATACCAAGCATCACGATGAAACACTGACGTACACGTAAATGTGTCTGTGCTTGGTTTTTCTGGCAGAAAAATTCCTGCAGTGGTCAAGATGAAGCTAATAATTATTTTATGTTGTGTAGTTTAATGTAAAATCACATATCAGAATTTACAATGTAATAATGTGTTCTGTATGTAATCCCAATGTGTAAGCATGTGATGGATCAGAAGTATAACACAGCCGACTACTGAAATATTGTTTCCACTACTGTGCAGAAAACTTACAAATGTAAGGAAACTTAATTGTCTTACATTTTTCTTTTTTTAATGAATCAAGTAAACGTAAGATAAGATAAGCCTTTGTTCGTCCCACAGTGGGGAAATTCACAAAAAACGTAAAGCTGTTATTGATTTTGTTGCATGTTTTGATGTTCTGATCCCCAGTTATAATAATTATCTGAAATATGAATTACTGTAACGTCAGAAACAAATAACTTTCTATCTGTCTTTTTTATATTTTTACTTGTACATTCAAATCTCACACAATAATCTGGATGTAAGAGATCATGTTTAATTGTGAGTCTGATGCAGTAGATGAGACAAACTTTATTCCCTTTTACTACGGCCCTGACTTTGAGCCACTGAGCAGTTTGGCTTCAGTGCTTTACTGAATGTAACAGCAGTTCATCCAGTAAGAGAAGAGGAGAGATTCAAGTTTCAGCACTTGGGATCCTGGACATACAGGGGCCCTTGAGTTAAAAGTCCTTGGAGAGTTTGACTTAAAGAATTTAATTTTGTACATATGCATATACGGTATTGTACTGTATTGTATAAACAGTTTTGCAGTTTAATTCTTAATGAGCAATAACTAAACCCACCCTCCTTCAGGGTCCCTACGGTGAAATCTGGAGCGTTTCCGTCCGTCTGTTTTCGGACTGTTTCCCTAACTTTACGCTGTTGTCGCTGTGTGTTGAGGTCAAAGGAAGTTCATGATGATTAATGCAGCAGAGCAGCCCATGCTCTTTGTGTCAGAATGTGAGTGAGAAGCAGGTGGCCGGCATATCTATCAACCCCCACTGCCCTCCATTTTTTTTTCTTTCTCTTTATTGCTGAGAGACATGGATGACAGCCTGCGCGCGCACACACACACACACACTCACACGGGCACCGACACACATGCAGTTGGGCATCCATTATCTGTGAACAGTGACAGGTCAGCAGCAGATTGTGCCTCCCTCAGTTCAGCAGGGACTCTGACTGAGGAAAAATAAGGCAAGGTTTGGCATCTAGTCTGCGCACACCCACACACACACATATGCTCCGAACCTCTCTGCAAAAGTGAACGAAGATGATATGAATGACCGGCTAAATGAGTGAGTGAGTGAGCAAACGGACGAGTGAATGAAAACATGACTGAAAGAGTGTTTGAGGGAGTGTATGAAACATACTCATTCACTTCAAATGGTAAATAGATGAACATAAGGAAATATGAGTGAAAGAAAGAAAATGTGAGTCAGTTACTACGTGAAAGAAGCGATGAGTAAGTGAGTGGGTGAAAGAAGGTGTGAGTGACTGAGTGACTGAATGAGCACATGAGGGTATACAAGGTGTGTGTATGAGTGTGAGCTACGGCGCCGGTGAGTCAGTGACTGAGTAAGCAAACAGATGAGTGGATGAGTGTGTGAAGCAAAGTTTGAGCACAAGCATCAGCAGACTCCAGGAAGGAGGCATAAAAAGTGAAAATAGAACAAGAGATGAAGACAGAAAGGAAGGAGCTGCTATTCTGGGTTCTTATTAACAGGTCCTACTGGTAGAGCAATTAATAATCTAGTTCAGTATTTAACATGGGACCTAGTCCCTGGTGGGGACGTTTTAGCTGGCTTTGATGCTGAAAGAGCTCCTTCCTCGACGCCCCTCTCCCCCCACGGTTCCTCTCCTCTCCTTAAGTGCCTCCCCTGGTGTTATTTGCGTGTTGGTTTTCTCTAGTTAAGCTAGGAAACAGACCAAATCACTATTCCCCAAACTTCAGGCCAATTTTCTATCAACACGGCAGCTCGTTGAGGGAAATGCTTTTAATTCATCAGAGGGAATCCAGAGAAGGATAAATTCCCTTCAGGCTGTTTGAAGTAATGTAAATGTATTTATTTTTGGAGGGGGTTGAGTGTAGGGGGAGTGAAAATAAAAAAAAAAAGCAATGGACGCACACAGTCATGCAGACCACAGTTAACATGAGCCTTTAATATGAAAGACAAGCAGGCTCTCTGATACTTTTACAATATCATTTTCTTTTTAGATTTGTTTGCACAAAAACTAAAGCCTGGCTTTTTTACAAAAACAAATTCATTATTGAAAGAAAACTAACAGATAATGTGCCCTGCACTTAAAAGCAGTTAAATTTTTTACAGTAATATGTAATACTTTGGGGTTTTTTCACCACTGACCTGTCAACTGATACCAGTGGTGTGCCAGCAGTGTCACACCAGAAATTGGCAAACTCAAGATCAATTCATTTTGATCCGAACCTCACCCACTGCATGCACATTTTAAAATTATACAATATGGTCATATAAGGTTGAGTGATTAGTTGTCTGTGTACAGTTTTCTCATTTGCTTGCTTGTTTTTCTTTACAGGAGGTGGGGTTCAACTATAAATCATGTTTTATTATTTCATTAATTTGGGTTCCATTTTGCATATTTTGCAAGTAACCAAACTTAAGCATATACAGTATGTACAGTGCCGTAAAAACACAATATAAAACAGAATATGAAGTCATATAGACTTTTTAAATGTTTCATGTTCAGGTGAAGCTCTGCACAGGTCAGGTGTAAATCTGAATGTAGATATATATGACATAAACTATAGAAATGAGATTTCAACTGCGACACACCTCTGAAAAGTTTTTTTTTTTTTTTTTACAGTGTGGATGCATTGGTATTTGTATGTGTGTGTGTGTGTGTGTGAGAGAGAGAGAGAGAGAGAGAGAGAGAGAGAGAGAGGGTGTTGCTGCAGTTTGCTGAGTAATCTGGGAGCCACAGCATGCATGCAGGTTATTGGACAGATGGTTTAGCACATTTAATTGCTCACACCTTCTGTGTGTCTCTGTCTCTCTGCCTACAAACTCTCTGTCTGTCTGTATCTCCGTCTATCTCATATTCTCTGTCTTTTCACACTAATAGCTTCCTTAAATAGTCATGAACTTGTGTTTCATTTATAAGTTTCTCCTCCACACTTGTACTCAGCTGTTGTATTTTTAAACTTGTGTGCGTTACTGTCTAATGTGCAGTATGGACACATGGATGTATGTGTGTGTGTTTCTGTATAAAGAGCCTGTCAAATGTTGGACTGTGTTGTGAATTTAGAGCACAAAAAAGACACCCTCCCGCACTAATACACACAGGCACACACACAAATCCTCACCATGTTTCTCCCTCTTCTTCTCTCTTATGTGTTTTATACCAACTAACACACACACACACAGACTATGCATATACATTTACTCAAACACACACAGCAGAAGCATGAAGGCATATATAGAAAAACATAAAAAGCATGTATTAATGTGCAAAGCGTTGCAGACAGAAACACACGGCCACACACATACACATATGCAGAGGCACATAAAGACCAGGAACAGGGTGTTGGCATCCAACCAAAAGCTTCCGTCCTTAAATGCCATTTGATGCCAGCACTACCATCTGTTGCCGTCTCAAGATAGCTCTTCTCACAAGGCGCAGGCGAGACAACACTTTTCCAAGAACTGTGGCGCACTTTTCACATATGGCCACAAAACATTCAATATAAAGACAGTTTGGGTAAGTTAGAACTTCAATTCTCTCCTGTCACTCTTCACTGTCATTTCAAATCAAACTAAAAAACTATTATGATTGAAGAACTGAATCAAGAAAAATGAAGTTTTCCCTGAACTGCAGAAATAATCAACACATTTGAATGCAAGGGGAAGCTAATAATAACACAAATGAATTATTAATTTTCTTTTGAAATTCTAAAATTATTGTCAGCCTTTTGATGTGGACATCTTACTCTGTCAGATGAACATATTGTTAAATACCAGTGAAATACAAAATACAAATAAGACAGATAAAAGAAAGACAGGGTAAAAAAAAAAAGATAAAAGAATGATGACTGAACAAGAGGAAGAAAAAGAGGAAGACCTAGAGGGAATGTGCGTACGAGAGATCGAGAACTCTATCCTTACTTTACTTCCAGTAGAGTGCGCAAGGGTGTGTGTGTGTGTGAGAGAGAGAGAGAAAGAGAGAGCCTGTGTTTATGGGTAGAGATAAAATAATATAGCGAGCAAGGGGGATGAATGAAGAGCACGGTAGGGATGTGTATGTGCGGCAGGTGAAACATGGGCATGTATGTGGCAGCAGTGTGGTACAATCTCTCTCTCTCTCACACACACACACACACACCCCTCCACCCACTGAATCCTCTCCTCCTGCCCTCCTCTTCACTTCCTCTCCCTCTTTTCCTCTGATCTCCATGCAGAGGGCCTTAGGGGGTTAATTAACAGGCTGAGATAATGCCACACTAATGAAAACAAGACCACTGTTTCTCCTCTCTCTCTCTCTCTCTCTCTCTCTCTCTGCTTCTCTGTTTCTCTTTCTTTTTTTCTCAGTCTTTACTCCTCTATCTATGTATCTCTTCCTCGTCCTTCTTTCATTCTTGAAGGCTTTTGGCAAGGCAACCGACCCAAACTGTGTGTGCACTTGATGATGAAAACTAAAACTGGTTATAGTTAGGGTAAGATCGTGGTTATGGTCAATAAAAAAGGACAACATTAATTGCAGGTCTGTGATGCCTACCACTGTGGCATGCAATTGATTTTTTTTTTGTCTGCCACTCAGAGAACGTACATTAAAGGAAAGAGTGCAAGTCCAACAGTCACAGATATGAACTCAGTTTAGGTTTGACCAGTCCGCTGCCAAATCCCTAAAATAGACTGTGCATGGATTTTCATTCTTGATCTTTCAAAAAAAAAAAAAAAACTGTGTATGGTGAAGAAAACTGAAGCTCAAATGATTTCAGCATTTTCAACGTGGTCTTCATTCAGCTGCAATTGCTGACTTAAATGTGAATGTTCAAGACAGGGTCATGATCACTGACGGAAGCAATTTACATCCTGGGCCAAACACCATCCTTGAACAAAGTTTACACTCTCCACCTTTATAAGGCCACTTGTTATCATGTGATTGAGAAGTTCACACTAATACCAAGCTCTACTTGAGGATGAAAAGATGAGATACAATTGAACGTTTCATGTCATTTTGCCCATCTAAGAAGGTTGACATGTTTGCAAGAGTCTCCCCAGTAACTTGTAAGACAAAGAGACCCATTTACAACCATGTTTAGGCCTGTAATTCAGTTTGAATATTAGGTTTTGTTGCAAGTTAATACATGTGATTAGGACCATGATGAGTAATCAATAAGCTTGAGTACTGAAAACTCACCATTATAAACCTGTCATTCAATTATAATCATGCTGTAGTTGCTGAGAGCAGATATTGTGGATATGTTCATTAAAAATGTTTCCCTTCATAGAAAAAAAAAATGTTGGCATTACTTTTTCCTAATTAGTAGTATACAAATGTACAAGACAAGGTTGCCAAATGCCTGAATATCTGTACATAGCTATCTTGTCTCTGCTTGTTTATGCTTTTATGCTGTCATGGCTGCTGTTTGATTTACTTATAATTGCATGACTTTTTTGTGCCAGTTCGGAACAAGAGTACAAGTTGAACCACTTTTGTGTGATATAGAACAGTAAATCAGATCTTGACTGCCAAAACTGGAATTGAAACAGCAAATCATTATAGCACTCATTACAAGAAAAGCGTTTCCATCCTCTGTACATCACAGCTTTACACCGGTTGTGACTAATGTGACCGAGAGACAGGGAGACGTGTGACAAGGATTAAATGGACAAAACAAGAAAGAAAAGAGTGGTTTTAAAAAAAGGGGGTTAATTTTTAATTTTACAGAATGGTGGTTAGTGTGGTGCTGCTGGGTCACAGTAAGCATGTGGGCTGCTTTGCTTGCTGGCACAGACCAGAGGACATGGATTAATGATGGCAACTTTGGCCATTCACAGTAGCGGGGCATTGGGATTGTTTAACGCCTGTGTGTGTGTGTGTGTGTGTGTGTGTGTGTGTGTGTGGAAGAGAGACAGAGACTCTCTTTAATTTTTAATCCATAACAAAGTATAGCCTGTGTGTCTCTAAGTTGCTCAGCAGAAGTCAATTTCAATTTCGACCCTAACTCAAGTTTATACATCCTATCCAAACTTTTTCAAGCCGTGCAATTCAAACCGCAGTCTCTCTTTTTTTTCTTTACCTAAACATCTCCCCGTAGATAAAACCAAGCTTGATTTGTATTTATTTTTAAAGTCCATGGAGACAAACTATAAGTAAGCAGGGAGAGGGGAAAAAACAAGTTGAGTTGTTTGGGGGCCTAACTCTCTCTCTCTCTCTCTCTCTCTCTCTCTCTCTCTCTCTCTCTCTCTCTCTCTGAGTGTAAAATGGGATGGGATATTCTGCCTCTCGGACTTAACGTAATGTAAGAGAGTGTGAAATTAAACTGCACACGAATAAAAGGGGCCCTTCATTGTGTGCCGCCGACTAGCTTATCTGGAAATTCAGACAACTGGAACATCCAAAGCCTCCAAACTTGTAGCAATCCCCTTTGTGTGGCTCCAGAGCAAACAATGTAATATCAGAAAGCCGGAGAGGCTCCAAATCCTGTGTCAGATTGCCAAACACAAAGTAGCTGCCTCTGTGCATCCTGCGTTGCATCCTCGCATCACGCCCGTGTGCGCGTGTGTACTTCAGTGTGCACGTGTCCGTCTTTATACAATATAAGTAGACTATGCACTCACTCCCTGTAACCCCATGTGTGTGCCTGCGAGTGCTTCAAATAGATAGTTTTCTCTTTAATTCCTGGCCTTTTACCTATTGATATTCCTTGCACCTATCCCCACGCCTCTTTTAAACCCCATATGTTAATTTGATTTAGAGCATCTCAAATTGAATAAGAGATAAAGCAAAAAAAATGGAAGAAAGAAAACGAGGATAACGGCAAATGTACTGTTATTAATAACCTGAAGTACCAGAGAGGGCTCAAACTCTCTCCCTTCATTCTGTCCCTCCCTCTTCCTTCCTCCCTCCCTCTCCATTTTGTTTTGTCCTCTCCGTCTGTCTGTGAGTGAGTGAGCTAAGTGAAGTGGGTTATGATGGCGGTGTAATCGGCATCCCTCAAAGAAACGGCTGGTGCTATTAAGGGCCATTGTGTTTGCTGCAGTGATGATCAGATTCAATCTAGGGAGAACATTCTGTGCTGGAGCTGTGTCAAGGGGGGGAGATAGAGAAAAATACCTCGCCTCGTTCCGCTCCGCTATTGTGTTCAGGGGACGAGATGTATGCACACTCTTCAAAAGATGCATATCGACTTAGGGAGCTGCAAAAGTTTAGTTCCGATGAATTTGTGGGAGCTCTCTGACTGCACAAAATGAGGCGAGTATTAAGTGTTGGGTAATGTTTTGAGGATATATTTGTTTCAATAAGGAGCTCGGCTGGGCTACTGGGCTGCTGCAGATGAGAAAATCACTTTTCCTCTTCTCTTTGTCCTCAACTTTACCTTCTTCTCCCAGTCTTTGTTTATCAGATGGATTTTTTTTATGTTGTTAACACACCTTTACGAGGACTAGTGGAAGCCTGAAGGCCTGAGAAGTCAACTTGTGGCCAGAAGGGTGGAGGTTCAATTTAAGGTTACAGACCAATATATTATTCTTTTTATTGAATATCAGTCAGTCATTTTATACACTGTTGATATGATGGAGGGGAAGAGAGAGGCCTAGTGACTGCTGCATAGTAAGACGATTTGAATAATGCTTGTTTGATAAATCTGAGACTAAAAGTCATGATTTGCCGTCGACACACACACACACACACACACACAAGGTGCTTGCAACAGCTGCCTTCTTAGAAGAGCTTGCAGGGTGTCAATCAAACATTTTTGTTTTACTATCATATGATGCTCTATGCTACTTTCATAATAATAATAATAATGATCTCATGCCAGTCATCAAAAGGTGACGGTAAAGACGAAGAAATATAACATTGCACCAACAAACGGGAAGAAGACAATTGCAAATTTTCTTTTGAAAATGTTTCACTAGGAAGGAAATATATTCAACAAGTTCGTTAGGCTTCAAGCATGCACAATGAACTTTATGGTGCAAAACACTAAACAGTAAACAAGAAAATTCTAGAATAAGTTTAAAACTGGACCTCGACTCCATGGCTGTAACACCAATGTGTATATTTTATTCATATCAATCCACCACCAATAGCTGATAAAAAACAACGTCTTTTGATGGTCATTTAACAAGGTGCGCATGTGTAATCAGGGTAAACAACCACGGTGACTCCAGTTGCATGACAGGGTCGGACAAACTCACTGCTTCAGCTTACATTAACTGCATCAGACTCTGATCGGGTTCGGACATGAGAAAACAGAATGCCCGTCAGGTTTGGTCCAGCTCGGTGATTCTCTCAGACTGGGGTCGGGCTCAGACAAAAATCTGCCGCCTGACTGGCACGCTAATGGAGACACCATGCCTGAGACCTACTGGCTTAGATTACAATGGTCACACATTCTCTTGTTCTGTTTCTCTCTCCAGGCCAGAGACCATTCAAGTGCAGTTACTGCCCCTACAGTGCCTCCCAGAAGGGCAACCTGAAGACTCACGTGCTGTGCGTGCACCGCATGCCCTTCGACAACAGCCTGTACCCTGACCGACGCTTCAAACGCTCGCGTCCCGAGTCCGACCTCCCGGAGAAAAACCCTGATGATGCCATTGGTCTTGTTACATCTAATCCACCGATGACAGGGGCAGACGGAAGCCATGGGAGCGGCGCTGCGTTGTTTGCAGGGGACGCCTTGTCTCGTCAGCAGGAGTGAAGGCGTCATGAGCCTGGTGACATCTGTGAAGGGGGATTGGGTCTGTGCTGGACAATCTGAAATGCCACATATTTGTGTCATCAGACAAACGCACCCTTGAATGTGGGTCACTATAAGACTCACTTCCAACAGACCTATGCTGAAGACTCTGGCCAAACAATGACAAGACAATGAGAGCAACAGCACTGCGAATAAACCACACTTCCTATGTTGGCAAACACAAAGTAAACATACTCTATGTGTTCTATTAGAAGTCTGTGAACATTTACTAAGAAAACATTATAATCAATGCATTTGTGATGAGGTGATTGAGCATTTTTGTTTTTTTTTAACTGAGCACAGTGGATTATGTGTAAGAGTGGAAAGAGTAACAAACTGCTAATGAAATCATAGTTTTCAGACAAATCAAGGAGGAAGGAGGCTATAAAGCAAGAGGGAAGCCAGACGAAGTAATCTAAAATCATTAAAGAGACTTTTCTCCAAAAATAATGCTTTTATCAGAAAAATGATCCATGTAAACGATTTAGTCGAACAGTTAGTGTGGGGGGGAGATGGAGTGAGGCGGAGGAGGGCTTCTGAAAACACACCAGCCACCCCAGAACATAACACCAGTGGCTGCCATTTTCCCAGAGCGAGTGATGAGCGCTGTATGTGTGCGTGTGTGATGTAGGGTCAGTGGCGGCGATGGTGGCGTGTGTGTGTAGAGGGGAAACGGAGGGGGGGCGGGCATTGGTGCCAGCCTGACTGGAGCTGTCATCGCAGAAGAAATCAATTCAACAACACACACACACGTACAAACACACACTCAGAGTCCTACAGTGGTAACCCGACTCTGTACGGTACGCCAGGGGGTCAAGTTGAGTCCCATCAGCTGGCCGGAGCCCCTCAAGTCACCTCGCTCTCTCCACCATCCTTCGCTCTCGCTCTCTCTATAACAATCCATTAGAATGGACTGAAAAATACAACACAAATCAATCGCGTATTTAAAGCATCCATTAGCCGATGTTAAGGCTAGTTTTGCTCTGGTTTTGGCCATTCGACGTCTGGAGGTCACCTTACAGGCTCCACGTCAGAGATGGACGGGGAAGTTGAACTGATTGTGCTTTAGCTCAGGCTGCTTTATGATGACAGACACATGATGGCCTGACACATACACACACACACACACATCAGCATCATCGCTAGTGACCCTACAACACATACACACATATACAGTGGTCATCACTCACACTGGGCAATGTTATGATCTTTGGTGGCTGTGTTGGTGGTGTGTGTTCAAAAATCCTCCTCTTCCTTCTCCATTCACACTAACTGTTCCACTAAATCATTTACAGGGATAATTTTTCTGATAAAAGCATTATTTTTGGGAGAAAAGTCTCTTCCATGATTTTAGAATAGATTAGATTCACCTGGCCTCCAACTTGCTTTATAGCCTCCTTCCTCTGTCTGAAAACTGTGATTTCATTAACAGAACTTTGGCAGAAACCTGGACCAAGCTGTGAGGGATTTTGTTTGCTTCCGAAGGACAGATCGAATATAACCAGCTGTACATATAAAAAGGCGTGCGACACCCTGCTAAAACCTCTCCTCACGTGAAGAGTTTGACACTCTGGCATCCACTCGGACAAAAAGCAGGATTGATCTCCTCTGGTGAGCTCTTTTCAAGTTGCTACACAGGGTGACGAAAAATTAGATAATCATTCACTTGACCCTGCTTCATGTCTTAATTATACTGCCTTTTCTATTAAAAAAAATAATTATTACACACGTTGGTTATTATCTTCAAAGGAGGCATTCTCTTTATGTGTATGAGTAGTATTTTATCTTTTATTTGTATGAGGTTTATTCCTATGGGGGAAGAAAGCAACAGAGAACGTAGAAAACAGAATGTTTTGATCTTGTAAAATCGGGCTACACTGTTTTCAGGGCAAAAAAAAAAAGAAAAGTATCAAGTTTGATTGTACTTTGCTGTGCCGACAGCTGTTGGTTACTACTGGGCGCGGAGAATGAGGAAGTATGGCGCTTTGTGTTCTGTTGGTATTGGTGGTAGGGGGTTGGGGGTTGTTAATGTTTTTCTGATAAAGAGAAATGATCCAGACTTTAAGAAAGTCAATATCTTGCCGCACAAACACACATGCAGCGGAGTGGAGGACTAAACTCTTAAAACCCCAGGGCTGCCTAAAGGAGTTTACAGTTCAACACAGCACTCGCGCACACACCCACACACATACAACAACAACAACAGGGTGAGAAATACAATTCCCCGACATGCATGGAGAGATGAAGGGGAAAGTGGAGAGAAAGAAAGGGAGCGAACGTAGAAGAAGTTTCCTATAGATATGAGATGAAAAGAAGACTGCTGTAATTGTGGTTTAAATTGTGTCACTACGATTTGAACCTTTTGGCCATATAGAAAACTTACAGTACATGAAATACTGTATTTTATTTTCATTTTTTTTTTTTTTATTTTATTGGTAGCCAACAGGACAGTAGTTCTCACTGCCTTATAACTGTGTGTTTACCCACTGAGCTTCACACTATGAGATGCAGATATTGTAGTATAAACTTTAGGTTTCAATGCACTACTGTGTTCTTGGTGGCTGTAACTTACATTTCTGAATGTGTGTATACATTTGTGCGTGTTGAGCATTAACAAAAAAGTCCATTGGAAAAAAAAGTTTTTACGCATTCTGTTTTTTTTTTTTTTGCTAAAGCATGCAAATCAGTACAGTTTCATCATCTTGTTCAGATGAAGCAATCATTTTTCTGTTTCAACACCGGAGAATGGCATTTGTTGTGATTCCTCTGTGACTTGTACTCTTTGTCCATCCCTGAGAATGATACGCCATTCCCCCCCTGCTGTAATCCCAAAATAATCCACTCCATTGTCCCCGTGCTGTTTGATCTCAAGCTCCTCAAGCTCCCTATTGAAGTAGCACATGCAGTTTGTTCAATTATAATCACTGGTGCTAGAAGACGGGAAAAAAAAGAAACCGTGCCCATTTATTTCAGCCTGCAATGGATTCTACTCCTCGTCTAAATACTGTCCACATTCCTAAATGAAGGTTTCTATAGCCGTGAGGAGAGGTTGCAAACTATAAGCTTATATTAACAGTAGATAACTTTGTATTTAAAAGAGAAATATCCTTGACCATTATTTATTACTGCACATGTTTGACAGAAGACAAAATCTTTAATTAAAGACATGTATCAAACATGGACTATTTACTGCGGTCTAGACGTTCTGGTGTACTTTGAAGATTTATCCAGTGTTTTTTTTTTTTTTTTTCTTCTGCAATAAAACCTCTGACAAACACTGTCTTTGCATCTGGATC
Source organism: Centropyge bicolor (assembly GCA_037975185.1). Lineage (NCBI taxonomy): Eukaryota > Metazoa > Chordata > Actinopteri > Pomacanthidae > Centropyge > Centropyge bicolor. Next base: position 9,452,989 of record JBBMOC010000001.1, read on the forward strand.
CCTTCGCACCATTCAGGTCAATCACTCCTCTGAAGAAGATGAATCGTTCAGACTGAACAGACTGCCGGCACCAAGCACTGAAAATGTTTCACTCAAATCAAAGTAGGAATTCCCAACAGGGCAGTGTATGAGCAGCCCATGGGATCCAAGCACAGAGGGGAAAGGTGGAGCTGAGAAGACTATAAACAGGTCTACAGCCGTGCTAGCGGCTCTTTGAGGTTATACGGACACTGTGATACTAACATGCAGGGAATGTTTACTCATGATCACCATCTTAGCTTAGCATGTTAGCATGCTAACATTTGTGAAGTTGCACAAAACACAAAATTCACCTGAGGCTAATAGGGATGTTATTACTTTTGCAGGTATTTGGCAATAAAAGTAAAATTTTTGACCTCATGATGGTACAAGATGAAGAGTCCAGAGGTCCCCACATCTTTAGGTTTCCTCAACTGGGGACTGTGAATGTTTTTTGTTTTTTCATAAAAATGTCATGGCAATTTAATAGTTATTGTGATATTTTAAGTCTGGACCAAAGTGGTTGGCCAACCGCTCTCATGTTGTTCTCTCAACTCTTTCAAGTTTATATTGAATATAGCTTTCAATGAAGGGTCAATGTGTGCCAATATCCATGGTTGGCCTTGTGGACAAGATTTGCCCATAGGAGCTCCAGAAATACACAGACTTGTACATCATTTCATGTAAGAAATGCTATTCAATAGTTACTTATTATAACAGGTTATAATCTCACTTTACCCTTTTCAATACACACTGCACATGAAGAGTTTTCTGAGGTTCAGTGTTTTGCTTAACAGTACTTCAAAATCCGTATAGGAGAAGTGAGGGGCCAAACCATGAACATTCCTATTAAAGCAAAATTACATTTTTGTCTTATTCTTACTATGGGTCATATTAGTAGTAGAGATCTGGGACTCCAGCTACAACAGGCGGTTCCAGTCTCCTAAAGCTTTACAAGTAAAGTAAAATTTTGCATTAATCATTTCAAATGATTGTCTCTGACATCTGATGGTGACAAAATTTGGACAAAAATCATCCCTCTACATTAGCTATCGTGGCCAACAGCATAAGCAACTAAGACTACAGCTAACCACACCAGCAGCTGATCAGCCAATCCACTACAACTGAACTCATTTCCATATTTGCTTTACTCCAATAGATTAAGAAGCTGATGAACAAGAGACCTACAGTTACCATGAAATGCAGGTGGTGTATTGTATATTTGTTTTCCCTGTTTTTAAATGATCTTCAAAATCTACGCCTGAGAACTTGAAGCTGATGACTGATTTCATCTCTTACAACAATGTCAAAGCATCTGCCGCAGATTTGGAAACACACAGGTCTGTTCAAAGAGCAGCCAAAAGATTTAAAATGTAAAAATTAAAATGTGTCGAGCAGAGCAGCTGTTTGAAGAGTTCCATTTGTAATGGATACTTTACATACATTTCAAAAGTTGTGAATGCTCACATCAAATGTTTTGCCATTGTAGGATCTGAGGAGCAATGTAAATGCAAAGTGAGGGAATATGGGGGGAAAAAAACTGCAATGAAAGGACAAAAAAAGGAGGGGAAAGCCAAACCAGCAGCTGAATTTGAAATGTTGTCCCCAGGATGAGCGCTTTTTACTGTTAATGGAGAAATAGGGTGCATGGCATATTTAATGGGTTTTGTTTTTATTGTACAGCACTGAATAATTAACTGGGAAGCAGCATGTCACATAGATTTATCTTTTAATTAAAATAACGTGTTTCACGCATATTTGAGTGGTAGTCCAAATAAATGCAATATCCAAATTTATGTTTTGTTTATCTTCCTGTTAATTATAGAGAGATTGTTCACTGTACAGCCCTTCATATTCCCTCTCTCTGCATCTTTCTTTCTCCTCCCCCCTCTCTGCCTCTTTCTCCTCGTAATAACCAGTCAGGTTTTATTAATTTATGGATAATTGTGGCTGCGTGAATAAGGTGCATGGCACCAAACCAGCTCATTCTTATGAAGTGAGACATGACAGCATTAAAGAGAGAAACATTTTTTGTCCTTGTCCCTAGAATCAGACTAATTTCCAATATCTGTTTTCCCATTAGGGTTGAGACAAGTGGAAGCAACTAGCAACTCCTCAGATGCAGGGAAATAACCTGAAAATAATGACAACAAGGTTTAACTGTTAATATGTCTCCGGAAAATTCATGGCAATCTGTTCAGTAGTTGTTGAGACATTTCTTTGTGAGACCAAACGTGATAACCTTGTGGTGATACTAGAGAAAAAGTCATTATGGACTGATTGTAATGGAACAATGAATGTCTACCAAATTTTGTGCAAATCCATATTCTAGTTGCCTAGATTATTATTATTGAATAAATGAAATCTTTGACCAGCTGGTGGGGCTAGATGCAATATCAGGGATCATCAAAGTAAACCTTTTATATGTAGCAAATGTCATGGAAAGAGATATCAAGGTATGTCACTCTGTCAGCTCAGATATATTATATTATATTATATTATATTATATTATATTATCTTATATCATTTGAAACTATCCACCACGCCAAATCGCTGAGAGGAGAAAAAAAACAGCAAACAAATTCTTTAAAACGAGGTTGAAATAATGGTAGCTTGGCTAATCAATATTTTTTTAATATGAACAATGGATTAGAAGGCTGTGTGTATGCAGAAAGCTGAATTTAGCAATGAATTTTAAAAAATGGTCAGCAATGGAAAACGACTTAAATAGACTTCTGGAGGATTCTGTGTTTTAGTTTCATTTATTTATTTATTTCATTTGGCTGGAATTATTTAAAATACAAGGATGAATTGCTCCGATCTCTCCTTTCATCTACTGCTACTCTCCCACTCACTGGAGTCTTTAGCCTCTTTCAGACTTGCACTCTATCATGTCTGAATAAGCACCTTCATCACTTTTTACATAAAAGTCACAATGGCAACCTTACTGGGTAACATTTCTGTATCGCTTTCAGCTTGGCACAAACATTAAGTGAATGCCATCAGATTAGCGTAAAGGCTGCAGCAGCACGTAAGTTCAACATCCACAGAGAGAGCGATGCATACCTTACTGCCTTTTAAAATCACTGTAATAAATGCATCATCTCAATCATAAGCCCTTATGTACAGAATCACCTTAATAATCTGGGAAACACTTTGAAAGAGCTAATTTAATGTTGAGAAGATTCTTCTCAGATCACACAAGTTAATTTTCCTCCCATGGTGCGACCAGGGCAAAGTGAGTTTAAAACCCCTCATACAACCACAGTAATAATCTTACCAGCATTCTCTCACGATTTTTTCACTTTTCATGCATGCCAGCTGTGTGGATGAATAAATGAATATCCAGCAAAAAACGCTGTAGGCTACATACAGCATGTGAGCTAACAGTAATTAAACGAGAGTCCCAACTTAACGTCCTGTCAGTCAATGCCTGTGCACTGTTAGATATTATAAAACAGGCAGTGGAATTTGTTATCTAATGACGTTAAATGATGAAATTGATGCAAAACATGTATCAGTGGATTCGGTGGGAGCAGCTGGGCGAGCACCCCTCGCACTCGCAGTGATCCTTAATTAAGGCTTCAACAGCAAAATACTGTATGTTCCATCAGCGATGCAGCTTGTGAAAGAATTGAAAAACCCTTCTTCCTTGCTGTCATAACATTTTAAACTCACCGCTGCTCACTCTCCCTCACCCTCTACTCCCTTTGGCACACCAGGTGTCAAATATTGCATGAGCGTCGTGACTCTCTGTCAAAGTCACTTGTGTCTGAATGACAATAAAACATGACTGTGACAGACAGATAAAACCAGCAGTGTTACATATTCCATGTTTGAAAAGTAACGCCTTTGTAATACACATTCACGCTTGTAAAAGGCTTGGAAACCCAGCTTCCCGTATGTGGCCAAGAAATCGACATTCTTCAGGACTTCCTGGGGAAAACAGGTTTCTCTAATCCCCTACCCTGATTACAGACACCAGGTTTCTTGTTTACATGCCATTTAAGAAATCAGCTTACTGGAGAGAGCTGCCTGTAACCTGGTTACTTGTGCATGTAAATGTACTGAATGTGTTTACAGCTTGTCAGAAAATCAATTATTGCTGCTTTGAAACTGATGGTCTTAACATAAACCTATAGGATTGCAAAATTATCCAGGAGACTCACGGATTTCCACAATCACAATCAATTAAAAAAAAAAATTATATATATATATAATTTTCATCGTTTTTATTGTCAGAATTTTAGACTAAGATAGATAGATAGAACAAATGCACAAACACATATAGTATGCATATAAACACACAGATACACACACACACACTCACACACTCTATCCAGTCAGGCGTTTCCTAGACAGCGTCTCTTCCCAGATAAGACCATCAAAAGGCTGAGTGGTCCTGCAAATGGAATCATCTCCACCATGAATGGGGATGATGCTCATCTAATACACTGACTATGTGCATGTCAGGCTCCGCTTGTGTGTGCACCAGTGAGAGTGTGAATGTGAGTGCGTGTGTGTGTGAGACTGCGACTTAGGCTACTTTCGGATGTGTGTGTGTCCAGCCCCACTATAGGATGCGGCGTTGCGTCTGTCTGAGTGGATGACTGTCAGCACTACAGGCTCTGTTATCCTGCTGACGTCTCCATTACTGTCGTCTGAGGTGGGACTTTAGCCCTGTCTGCTGTCACTCTGCTGTCACACACACACACACACACACAGACGCACCAACTGCAGTAGGCAAGAACGGAAATATAAGCCAATACACACACGTGTTCAAAGAGACAAACACCATCACACACCATCAGTACAGCACGCATGAACACAGTCATACATGTACACATGCACATATTCACATTGTAAACACAGGCATGGAAAGGTTTTCTCTCTCATGTGTTACGTTACAGACTCTTTGACACATAGGCCGGAGACGTTGGATGTGGTCATGTGTTTCCATCAGAGAACGTGAACAACAAATCACTCATACTCACTCGCTCCCGCCTGACGCTTTGAACTGCTTCCTTCGTCATTTCCTGTCTACCGATCGAGGTCAGGAGAGGTCAACGTGAGGTAACCTGAGTGTGAGAACAAGAGAGGCAGCCTAAGCTTTGTGTGGATGTTTCTGTGTAACAACATAAGCCTCTGCAATATGACCACTTCTGCCATACAGGAAGTCATTTCAATCATTTTTAATTATGAAAGAAAATGGCGGTTCATTTATCTTTGATCTGTTTTTTTGTTTGATCATCATGCCTCTCATTTATGATACTACTGCATTTGTAACATTGTTACAACAAAGTCCAACAGGGCAAGAAGAATTTAACCACAAAATTGAAACCCCTTTATTTGGTGGTAAAACCAAATGTGAGTGCAACCATAATTTGGTGATAATCTCTCATTGCGAGGGGTCTGAAATTTAATCCAAACAGAAAATTGATTAAAAAAAAGTCAAAGATTCTGATATTTCAATGCACACCTACAGGTCTAATCCAAACTGTGTGAAATATGGAAAATAAAATAATAATGCGTGTGTGTGTGTGTGTGTGTGTGTGTGTGTGTGTGTGTGTGTGTCAGTGAACGGTAAGAGTAAGAATTGAACTGGTCACCTTTGTTTTCTCCTCATAATAAAATGGTTTAAAACCTGTTCAACTGACTGCTTGTTTCTTGCCCTGTCAGCTGTTTCATCGCCGTGTTCCCAAATATCAACAATTAACATGAGCAGTACAATATTATTATTACCAATAAGAATGATGACCAGCATTATGAAAATCACACCTTAGCTTTCTTCAAAGATCCACTTATCCACTGCATCTGGCAAACGGACCTTACACACACACATTACACACAAAGTAAATATGGAACACAGTATGGTCCCAGTCTGATTACAGTTGTAAGTATATGGGAGGAGACTGAACTGTAACCCACGTCAGTTACAAAATGGTTTCATTTATTCCAAAACCCACTGAAATGATCTGCACATGATATTATGATGGTCATTCACTGAAGCCAGTTAATGAACTGTTTTCACTTTTTACTTGTGGCCTGTGCTGTTCATTGTTGTTCTTTGTGTTGGTATTTTTTCTCTGCATTACCAAGAACTGTTGTCATTAACTGTGAGGTGCAGGATGGCGACAAGTAGGGCTTTCTGGTTGTGAGCTTCAATAGATGATGCTGTTTTTTTTATGTTTAACCACAATACTGACATTCATTCCAAACAAACACAAACCATGACACACTTTATGTGCTAGCTGACACCTGCCTGACAAATAATGCTCCAGGTGTGTGAGTACATCACATCTTATGTCAACAAGGCAGAGCAATCCAGTCAGAATCCCTGTCTCATACAGGTTTTCTCCATGTTGCATGCTTTTTATATCAAATCCAACATATTTGACAGGCCAGCAATGGATGGGCATCTCTGTCAATCAGATATTGAAAAAGCTCTCCTGCTTGAGCTCACAACAGTGGACTGAGGTGGCGTCATTATCAGCACAACAGGCTTTGTCAGCATTTGAAATGATAGAACTGCTCTCTAATACTGGCACACTGAGATCAGTGAAGGTGCATTTATACCTCATACTTTGTGATCTGAAACTAATAAGGCACTTGAATGAAGGTTCATTCTTTGTAATAGCCAGTTTTGTTTCCTCTGTACATTAGCGTAATCACTATAAGGCTTGATTTGAAATTGTTTTCTTTTTCGGCCCTAAATTTCTTCCAATTTTCCTTCTTTTTTCTTGAATATTTGTTTCCCTTGCTTTTATTCTGTTCACCACAAGCTCTTACCTATATCAACATGTGAAATGAGTTTTGACAGAGAAGCTCTCTTCTTTTATGGTAAAGTCATTTTTAATATTCCTGCAACTTGTAAGCACTGTGTTAACTTTGTTCTAATACGTCTAATGTATGCGTTTTGTGTGGAAAATATTGTTTAATTATCATTTGCATAAGGATTCACAAATGGCCTCTGAGACTCCTGGTGGCAGAAAAGAGCATGTTTGACTGAGGTTAGATGACACTGCTTGTTTATGTTGTATTTTCTGATCTGACGGCCCTGTCACCAGGACAATGTCATTTGTCCGTGCCTTCCAAAATAATTCAAAAACATTCAAGCACTGTAGCCATTTTATGATTCAATACTGTTATGGCTCAAAACTGTTAGGGAGAGATTTGCGTGAAAAGAAAGGTTTGTAGGAATTAATTCAAAAGATCATGCAAGACAACATGCTTTTAATTACGAAAGCTAGATAATAAGTAAAGCTGGATGTAATTAGAAAGATGGACTCATATGATGTGCTCATTTCCCCACCTGTTTTAAACCAGCTGGCTATTATACAGATATGGACTTGCTTTAAAACTCTGGACTCTGGATTCGCTGCCGACTGATTGACCAGCCCATCGGGGAGAATCCCTACTGTGCCAAATGGTCAGTCCCTGCTCCTCTTACTGTACTGTATGGTGTCACAAGAGACTATGTGGTAAAATCTATGAGATATGGGAGTGATAAAGTGGTTTCTTGTTTCTTGATAGACAACTCTGTTTAGCATGCTCTTCATCACAGGAATTCATTCAGTTCAATTGTGATGTGATACCAGTCTTTTCACCGTCTCTTCAATCATTCCATCATCTGCCACCTCCAGCCATCAGCCAACCCCGCTCCACCTCCTTCTCACTGACACTGTTGAGGAGCCAGAGCATATATGGCCTCCTTTTTTTCCATCATAATTAAACAAGTTTCCGCCTTTATTCCATGTCCATTAGCAGAGCCCATAGCACTGCTTGGGAAATGGTCATTATCACAGACAGAAATAGGAACATAAATTTGCTGTTAATGAAAATGTCAATTAGTGGTCTACTGTGTTAGAAGGGGGCTGATTGTGCCACAACTGTGAATTAAGCATCTGCATGCTCACCAGGGTGCCTCCCATACCCATATGTACATGCATTCACACACCTTGAAGACATACACACAAATACCATAATGCCTGAAACAAAGACACTCATTCACTCACATTATTTTAAGAATTCATTTATTTCCTAACATCTCATATTATCTGATAGTGCCAAATCATTTCATGCAACCATCACACATCTGTGTAGAAAAACCTAATAAAAGATGGAAATTAGAAAGGCCAAAAAACATCACGTTTACATGTTTAGTCATTTGAACAAAAATGTTCTCCTTGTTAGTCTGTAGTTTCATCCTTAAGCTGTTTCGTCTCTGGAACCTCTAGGTTTGACGAGATGTTTTGATATTTTTATTCACATATTTGGATCATTAATCAAATGGCGGCGTGGAGGGAGGGCGAGCAGAGGGGGATGGATGCGATCCATATAGCATATCTTCTTCAGGGCGTGTGTGTGTGTGTGCGTGTGTGTGTATGTGTGCGCATGTTGCAAGATCAATCTAAAAGTCCTCTGCAACAGCCACTTCAGACCCTGGGCGCAGTCACAAAAAAATGATTACCATTACACTCCCACCCTCCCCGCACCTCCCCTCTCACTCTCAACAGACGATGAGGGGAAATAAATGTTGCCACACACATGCGTGCGCACACACACACACACACTCACAAATATACCAATGGCTGCAGTGCTTGAAATGACAGAAATAAAAAAGACGGATTCCCACCTAAACGTCAATATGAGGGGGATGTATTAAAAGTGCATTTGAAATTCTTAGCAGTGTTCCACTTCATTTCTGAATGTCTGGGTCTTGCACCCTTAAAAGCAGAGGGACATAAATCAAATTGTTGCTCGCGCCGAGACCCCTATAAAAATAAATAGATGAACGCTGGTCACCTCAGAACCATTTTTAAAATGTCCCCCTAGCTGCACTGTATCCATAATTATGATTTTGATTGTCTGTGACCACATCCTCCAAGATCAAATGCGAAGCGGAATAACGGCAACGCGGATGGAGAGATTTATTTGTCGTCTGCTGGGGCTAAGGTTGTGCATGACAAACAGATAGCTAATACCTTGGGGTATAAAGTGCTGTTGCTTAGGCTTCAGTGATAATACTTTCTAACCTCTTATGTTAGAAACATTATACATTAAATATTGGATGGTGCACTGGATGTCTGGACAAGTTTTTTATGATGTGAAATAAGGTGTAGACATGTCTGTGACACCAGTTCAAAACGTTTCCTAAGCTGTTGATTTTTGCTTTAATTTGATGAGTTACGACGGAAAATATTGTAGGAACTAAGACAGATGGTAGAGACAGAAATATCGAAGGTCAACGTGGGCCAACAATAGTGAATGTGTCATAGTTTAACTTTGATGCAAATTGTCATAGTAGAGGTCACTTGTTCTGGATCTTTTGTGATTGATATAATTCATGTTTTGCGTTTTACTTTGCACTGACGTGATGTTTTTTTTTCCTGTTTGCGGCCTGTGTCATTGAAAAAAATTAACTTAGTCTGGCTGTTGTTGGGTCATCTGTCTATCTTTACTGATGGAAACGTGGTTATTTTGGCAGCTAAAAGAGATATTTAGCAATGGAAACTACACCAATATGTAATACCCATGTTCTTTTTTTGTCACGTTTTGCCTTGCGTAAAGAGAAGATGTTCTCATTCCACACTCAAGTTAGTGATAATAAATATGCAATGTCCAGTTGGTTGGTTAGGTTTAGGATGAGATCATGGTTTGGGTTAAAATAAGCATGTTATTTATGTACGTTTAGTTATGTATGTAAGATAACTCATATTACGTGCATGACTTTGGTTCACTTTTGTTATGTTATCACTTTCATATTTAAGTTAAAATAAGTCAATGTTGATTTCTGATTTCACGCCGGAAACAACCCAGATATACTGGGCTACCTTATCATGAACAGCTTCTTTCTAGTGCTTTACTGCTGTGTCATAAGCTTTGAGAGAATTTTCCAGCTCTTCTAAGAAATAGATAAAATCAAGACAAATCATAAATCTTTGCAGACTTTGGATGTGATTTGGCACTGAAGCTTGATGACAGCACACATCAGCTGCAGCACAAGCATGAGATATATTTCAAGCAAATTTTCCTTTTTCAATCTTAAATTTTCAATATCATTGTTTGCCACTGTAAGCTCTTAATAACACCTAAAATAAATGCTTTCATGCACACCCATACAAACCCATGCACACATGCACACACTAACATCCCACAATATACACACAAACACACACACACAGGCAAACAGTGACACTCCAGCAAATCTTCACTCTCTCTGAAACAGAACGCCCATCTTTACTTTGATAGCTGTCATTTCTACACAAGATTTTCCTTTGCTGCTGGGGGAAATAAAAGAGTTGGTGGTAATGGAGGATAATTACACATCTCTCTCTGTGTATGTGTGTGTGTGTGTGTGTCACTACGTCTCTCACTTGTTTTTCCTCTGGTGCTGCATTGCACAGGATGGATGCCAGCGAAGTCGCAAACTGCAGCATTCAGGCCCATTACATCTGCAATGAGAGGAGATGCAAGCAACATCTGGTGTCTAAGCTGTGATAGAGAGCTGTGCCCTTTTAATAGATATCTAGAGGCGACACAGAGTGGGATATCACATCTCAGTGTTAACTCTTCAAAGCCCACTTAGAGGCACAGGTTGGGGTCTGAGGTGTGTGTGTGTGTGTGTGTGTGTGTGTGTGTGTGTGTGTGTGTATACTTATAACAGTATAAGAAAGGAAAGAGAAGTGAAGATGAGAATTAACAAAACAGGAAGGAAGGAAGAGGGGAGTCAAAGGGCTCACAACAAAGGACAGACAAAAACATAATGGAAGGAGGTATGATGCCAAAGTAAAATTACAAAGAATTACAAGAAGGAAGAAGCTAGAAGGGAAGAAAAAGGAAAATAAGTAAAAAAAAAAAAAAAAAAAATGAAGACAGGTTGAAATGAAGGACAAGAGGGTGAAGGCAGGACATATGGAAAGAAAAGAAGAAAAGGAAAGAGCAGATAAATTGGCTCTACCTCAATAACCACTTTACAAAAGGTATTGCAGTGGGTGGATTATTAAAAGGCCAAGGGCCAATTCGTAATTTGGTCCAGCATCAAGCAAGTTAGTTAGCTGGGAAAAAGCTTGGGAAAGAGCATTGTGAATGAAGCTTCAACCAGACTAGTGTGAAGGGGTTGGGTGAAGTTCTTCTGAATGCTGGATATCTTCTTCACTACCTCCATATAGTGCAACCTGCATCCAACAACATAAATGACTGGTAGAACATCTAGCATCTTGTTGCAGATTTGAACAAAGAAGAGAGGAACAGCTGTACAGATGTGTCTTACTTACTGATGATAGATTAGACATTTTGACTTGTCCTTGTCAGAAAAACACAGGTTTTACTGACAACATTGAAGAGATGGCTCTGTTCTATTCAAGTATCACAGTAAGCCATGGCAGTGTTACAGTGATCCAACAGGCACAATACCAGGACCCTGAAACTGACGCAGCTAAATGGAATTCAGCCATCATTCATTTCACAAGTTACACTTTTCCTACTGTGACACGTCAAAATGTCCTCAGCGAAAAAGGCCCACTGTTTTGATTTGCTGTTCAAATGTGTAACAATATGGCAGCAAAGGCACACTCACTTAGCCCTTCTTCTTCCGATTATATATGTATTTATGGGCCTGATTCTTAATCTCTTCTACTATCTTTTGTCTCTTTTATCCCCCTCCCTTTTCTTCTTCTATTTTGTAACTTATATGTTGAACAGAATTGCCCACATTTAAGGGTGGGCAGGCCAAAACCAACAGAGGCCCACAGCTGAAATGTCTGCTATCATCACTAGCCTTGCAGGACACTGTGTCACTCACAAGAGACAAACAGAATCATCCTCATCTGAAATTTGCAAGATGCAGGCCAGGTGTGCCTTCTTTCCTTTCATTGTAAATTTTTGCAGAAAACTCTGTCAACAAATGGCAGAGTGTCAAATAATATCTGGGGAAGTGGCCAGCTTGAACACATAAAGGCGGTCTCTAGTAAAGTTGTCTTGAATTCATCAAGACAACAGATGAACATTAAGCATCGACTGGGGAACAGAAGAAATAAATCAGTGTCTCTAATATAGGCCTGTCCTGTTCTCTGTGTTTTTGTGGCAAAAAAAGGCCACTATGTGAAAACTTAGATCAACTTTTGATTCCTCTTTTACAGTGTGGACCCTGCATTTCCATATATACCTGCTCCATGTTGCTCCTCAACTTTGTGATTTAAGATAGAAACATAGTTCTATTTTTACATTGAAATCTGCTTTCACACAGCTTTGACATTAATAATAATCTAGAAGAGAACAGAAAATACAATTACACAAGTAATATTGTCTGTTTTTACACACATACACACACACACACACATGCTCTATGGCAAAACAAGAGATCACCTTCAAGAGCAGCGACGCGTCAAGCTGAGCCTTCAGCTTTTGTTACGGCGACGCTCAGCTGATCAGCAGCCAGCCTGACAACTTCATTCACCCAGCATCTGCTAGCTGTCAATCACGCACAGGAGAGGGATGTATGTGTGTGTGTGTGTGTGTTTCCTGAGGCTATTGATGAAACTGTCAGAGAGAGGATGAGACATGTCCATCACCCCTCTTTATCTCTCTTTCTGTCTGTTGCTCTCTTATCCCCTCTCTCTCCTTCTCTTTCTCTCTGCGTGCCCTTGATCACTCTATGTTCAGCATTCCCTATTCATTCTTCATTACACCTCCCACACGCAATAATCTCCCTACACACCATCACCGCCCACTGTCTCTAGTTATTTGCCATAGGATTTTTATATCGGGCATATTAAAGTGCCCCTACATGGCGTGAACTCAAAAAAGTGCACAAAGCTGTACATACATGCATGAATGATACAAACACATATGACCATGTCTAATAAATTCCATATAACAATGACCTTTATCAACACACAGATGACTTCATATGTTGCATCATAGCAAAGCTGATGAAAGCTGGAGTTGGAACATTGAGGGAGCAATTGGTTGATGAGTTTAAAGTTAAATATATGCGGTGATCTCCACATTGGAAGGATACGAAACAGGAGAAAGTTCTGTAGTAAAGTGAAAAGTCTCAACCTCAATGTGTCTTAGCATAGATGTACTTCAGGTGTGTGGCACTTTACAGTGGGGGTGATCACCATTATATTAATTGATATATGGGCAAATCAGTCGTTGGATTATATTTTTGGTGCATGGAGCCGATCAATTTTACCATCTTTGCCCAAATACTCTTTTGGGAAACAGGGCCCTGGTCATCATCACAAATCAGGTGCAACGGTTATTTGTTTAAATTTCCATTCACTCCTCTGATATTTATACCCTTGGCTTTCAAATGAAGTCCTTGGTCTCGCACTCTTCAGAAGTCAAATTTAAAAAAATCTGACATTTACCTCCCTTGTAACTTTGATGTATTATCTGCTCACAACATGTTGTCATCAAGATTTTTCAGAGGCTTCAAGTGTAACATCTGTTCTTCTTCTCTTCTTCTTTTATTATTACATTTACCAACATACAACATAGTTATATTTTTAATATATGACTGCTGATAAATGCCTTTGTATCATTCCCTAAAAAACACTGTGTTGGCAGTCAAATTCAAAAGGGCTGAGTTATAAATACATAAATCCACTGCAATATAATATGTGTGTATTTGCTTTCATTTTTTGATGAGTAGCTTTTCATTTTGAAGAAGCTGGTGCTTCTCACTCATGTGCAAAGATGGCTTCCTTACACAAGCAAGCGTTCAACAGAGAGCACCTATTGCCAAGGTCTGTGCTTGTCCAAATATCAAAGGGATTAATTAAAAGTCAATTAGTTGGCGAAGGACAATTTAGTAATATTAGGGGTTTCAGACACAGCCCCACCTCTTAATATCCCATGCCCTTTCATCTGTGGGATGGTAAATGGACCTCTGCCTATGTATTTGTACTCGGTTTAAATGTTGCAGCTTATGAAAATTTAATGAGCATTTTAGTTGCATCTTTTTAATGTGCACACCACGGCCTAATGCATAATTAAAGATTGTACAAATAATGGAACATGTTTATTTCTGCGGATTTTAATCCAATAGAGGAAAATTAAAGAATGAAAAAAATAAAACAGAAGAATGCATATATAGAACATATTAAAGTTCTTGTCAGGAAGGGAGCTTACGTGTGTAATACTGAAAAAAACACGAGGAGCCCTGACTTCAGTCTCTATTATAATGTGGAACAAACCTAATCTGGATTTGCCAAATGTCTGGTGTCAGGTATGATCACTGATGAGAAACCCTCTGCACCCACAGGAGGAGAAAAAATGTGCAAAAAGTCAAAACTGAAGAATCACCAATGATGTCTTACTACATTCACATTCACTACAGACTGGGGATGGGGCAGGTGCATGTTCTATGCTTTTTCAGGATTGCTTACTGTGAACTAATACCTGCAATCGAATAAAGATATTGCATGTGTGTTAAGCTTGAAGCAGCCCTCTCCCTTTTTAGGCTGCAGGAGAATCTGCCTACATACTGCAAAGTCCTGGAATTTCAGTCCTATCAAACAAAATATTTTAAACAAACACAAAGTACACAAATGCTGAGGGCTAGACCTGTCAGTCCAGAAATGCTTTCAGTGCAACATTGTAGTAAGTGGACCAGTCCTCAGTTATACCAACTCATCAGTTTTAATCAAATGTGCTCCGTGGAGTTTTCTCTCTGTTAGATGTTTTTCTTGGGGAAACTTTTATTACTTTTCTTATCCAAAGTTTATGTTTTCTCACCTAATACGTTACATAACGAACAGATGCATCCTATAAATGCTAAGATGCTCAAGGTCGGTCCTCCAGTGGTGACTTCTACGTTCATTCAGAACTTTTACCTTTGGTGAGGTGTGTGAGAACTTTCCTTTGTTTGTGACAGTAATGCCTGATATGACTAAGAGCCTCATTCAGCTCGCTGAGCAACAGTCATTTTACATGATTATAATATTCCATATTACAAGACACATCAACATCAATACTGAGCATTTCTGCCTTGGAGCTGCATATTAGCAATGACAGTCAACAGGCGCATACCGAACGAAGCAATCCTGTCGACTTGTGGGTCTACACTGGAACGAGCTGGTATCTGAAGAGAAGCCAGTTTCAAGCTAGCTAAAATTTTAATGGAATGATGTCATTTCATTGTGATGTAACACCAAAGATCTGAAATGGTGAGATGATGTTGACAAAGAAAGTTACAGCAAACGTGGCTCAAAGTATATTCATTACAATAATTCTGGCAGAAAACCTCACATGACCTCAGGGTTGTTCTTGAATTGGTTTCCGATTGGTTTCCAGTTTACACATCCAGCAGATACAGTAAGGAGTATCATTAACATTTAGTTGGAGTTGTGTCCCTGGCCACCTGATGAATGTAAGTTCAACATTCACTCCACACTCATCAGTGAAAATACCTTTCACAGCTAAATGCTTCATGTTCAACAGCCAGTGGCTAATGTTGTCTGTCTACTGTTTGGTGCTGGGCAGTGTACAGTGGGTTTATCAGAGCTTTTCCATTGAAAACAGCTGCCTGATGAGCCTGGAGTCAATGCTGATGAGACCAGTGACGGTGAACCAAAACAGAGAAGTTGCAGGCTGTAAAACCAAAACAGTGAGCTGATGATGATAAAAGGCTCAGTGGATGTGAAGAGCAGTGCAGAACTGTGTTGTAAATTAGTGTTTACTCTGTCAGTGTTATATCTATAGTACAGCATAAGTGTAAAAAAATGTTGCAAGAGCGACCTGGGGGTGAAGGAGAAACCGCATCTGAAGTGCTGAGCGTGTGTGTTTGTTTGTGTGTGCCGTTTTTCAAGCAGTACTGTAGATAATCTGATCCTGATAGTGCTGTGTTCATGTCAGCTGAGACAGACAGCTTATTGTCATCGTCCTCTGCCCTGACACATGCCCTCCTCTCTCTCTCCCTCTCTGTCTGATTGTCTCATCACTCCTCGACGCTGTGACTCCCACCTGACGTCCAGACAGGCCTCATCCTCCCGCAAGCTGGATAATCAACATCCTGTCAGTACGCTGTCAATATCCTCCTCACACAAAGTGGACATGGACCCACACATGCACACACGTACACATGTGACCACACATGTCACACACATTCGCTCTTTGTGTAAACCAGAGGCAACTGTTTACAGCATGTAAGGCTTGCTGTTAAATTGAATCCAGTCATTCCCACGCGTGTCCCAAAAGAGTTTATGGAAAAACATACAATGCTATAGAGTGGATCCGCTGTTGTCTCCCTAAAGGCAGGTTTGATGAAGACTGACCACAAACTAACTGTTCAAATTTTTAAAAAAGAAATATATATAAAATGTTTATAAAAGTAGATTTTAATATCTGATATTCATGTCTTAAACATTTCTCTGGGGATTTCTCAGGAATCCACTGCAGATGATGTCTTGATGTCTATTTGAGTCTTTAAGTTAGGGTTGTCCAAACTGTTGTCTGTGGGTCATGTGCATCCTGACACATTAATCCATATGGCCTCTGACTTTTACAATGGATGTTATATTTGACCCTCTGTCTATATTAAATGGCAGTCCCTACTGTGTAGACTAGGTGTCACTATTCCGATATGTGTAGATTGCTTCCACACTCTCCACCAAAGGTGCTTTACCAGACTCAGAAACTGGACAGTGAATGCAGGAGATTCCAGACACAGCGGCAAAGTGAGTACTTTTTTTATAGAGTGTGAAGTTACAACCGATGATAAAGTTAGGGGTTCTGGAAGGAAGAGCTGTGAAAATGCACTAAATTGTACATCAGGAAGCAGGCTCCACCAGAGCCACACAGCTGGGTGGTCTTATGAATACTATGGTGAAAACTATTAATCTCATCTGATCAAGCACTTAATCACCATGGTTCCGAGGCTTTCAGGTTGTGCAATATGTGGATGTAATCTACCACTCAGATGTAGTTCTGGAGCAGTTCTATTTGCTGTACTGTCCAAGTACCACAGATATATATGACTGCTCACATGACTGGTCGCAGATATTAACCAGTGCTTTTGTTTGAAAAAGTACAGATTTCCCCAGATGAGGCATTTGACTAAGATCCAAGATGGCTGACAATCACTCCATTTCCAAGACGTACACCTGCCAGACATTAATTCTTCAGTGCAAGGCCCAGCATCACTGTTCAAGGCTCAAGGTTCATTTAGTCATCATTACATAACACAGGGTTGTTCAACAAAATGACAGCTGTAGTCCCTTTATGCTACACAGAAAACAACAATGAAAATGATTTACAGTGGGATGCAGAGGAAGAACTGGGGAGTCTGCTCTGTGACCTGGTGTTGGGGCAGTGGATACTTCTGTATCGCTTGCCAGACAGCAGCAGGGTGAACAGGCTGTGGTTGGGGTGGCTTTGCCTCTTAGTATCCTTCTCCATCAGAGGTGATGTTTACTGGTGAGTGAAACTACAGAGTCAAGTGTACGGTACACACTGGTCAAAACTTGCTCATATAGATATTCTCTACAAAACGAAAAGTTCATGCTCATACTTTTTTTCTTAGTCTCCCCTGGCATTGGGGTAAAGGGATACAGGGAATACCAAAATGTTGACCTGACCAGTGCTTGTTTTAAAAAAATCTATTAAATCATTTGTTCACTCTCCTTTTAGCATTGAATGAGCCTGAGAAAAATATCTGGCTCTTTAGCTGTCAGTTGTTCCACTTTCTTAGACAGTTAGTTGCCAACTTTTTCTGTCTCCTGTTTGGTGCAGGACACGTTCTGTACAATGGGTCTATGAGAGTTTGTTTGCTGAAAGCAGTCGCCTGCTGCTGCAGCAAAGACTGAACCACAACAGTGAAGTTCTGGGCTGTAACATTGCGAGCTGAGAGACACTGAAATGTATTTCTGGTAACTCCAGAGTTAGGTAACAGTTATGTCTATGGGTTTGTCATTATGAGCATCACCCGTATTATGCACAGTCATTTGATCCAGTGTCCATACATTCAAAACATGTCTGATTGCTTGGTCTCCGGTATTGCTGCAAAAACACCATTCAGCTTAATACTGGATTTTAGATAATGAACACCTAGCTATTTTCAGGAAGGAAAGCATTCGTTCTGAAAGTTGCATCACCGATAGTTGAGTTTA
Organism: Centropyge bicolor; assembly: GCA_037975185.1. Classification (NCBI taxonomy): domain Eukaryota; kingdom Metazoa; phylum Chordata; class Actinopteri; family Pomacanthidae; genus Centropyge; species Centropyge bicolor. The sequence continues at coordinate 9,471,123 of JBBMOC010000001.1, forward strand.
ATGAAATAAAATGGCAAACTTAAAACTTTGCTACAATAATACGTCTCCTCATTTTTTGGGAAAATCAAAGGGTATACAGACAGACAGAAACTTCCCTTTTGGTTAGATGAAAGTATTGATAACGGCAGCATTAAAACCATAGATAGATAACATACATGGCATGGAAACTGCAGCTTTTAATTTCTTTTAGCATCTCTTATTTTCGAAAGTTGTCTTTATTTCCTATAGCTGGTGGGAGGCAGAACATATGGATGTTTATTTAATGGAAGATTACACTGAGCTCAGCGTAATTACTCTTACTTACAAACTATCCAACTTGACAGAAATCATGATGATGTGCATAAAAATGGAATGCAAACAACATTCAAAGATGATTGGACCTGACAGCTTCATCAAGTCCGAACTAATTGACAATATTTATATTACATTTCTTTACATACCGATACTGTTTCGCTGAAACAGACTGGTGATTTCCATCAAACCAACCTGCTTCATTTTACAGTTCAATCAAAGGAATAGCAGGACAAATATTATACATGGAAATGAAACTAGATGACTGTAACTACATCCTCACGTCAATGAGAGTTTGAATCTATTATGTAAAACTGTGAACACATGTCAAAATTAGGCTCATTTCAATTATGCTTTTGTCGCACATACCCACATTCACAGCATTGGTGTAACAACAAAATGTTTACTATCTCCTGAAACAGCTTTCTCGTGTGTGAATACATGAGAATGAAAGAGGAAAGTGTAGTGTGGTGGTTGTCTCATCCTGATCCAAGACTTGACTCATGTCAATCACAGTCCTACATGGCCATCAGAGGTAACCTTACATTTCAGTCCCTCAGACATTTCTAACATTTGCTACAAGATTGTAATAAAATATGGACTTACCAGTCCATAAGCAGTCTTCTTAACGACTTATTAGGTTAGAAAACACCAACACACACACACAAAACAAAATATAGTTTGATTTTGACATCAATACAAGCCATGCAAAAATGCAAAAGATTCCCCTCCCAACCCCACTGGAGAACTTCTCAGCAGCAGCAAACTCAGTGGCCAGAAGCTATTTTGCTGCAAAACCATGGATTAAATTGGTACTCTTGGTCCCAGTTGCAGCTTCTCTGCAGTCAGTCACTCTTTTAGCTGCATAATGCCCATGCATTTTAAATTGGTGCAATCACATGTGTGCACAAAATTTCTTATACTATAATAACGTTAAAAATGAAAAAAAAAGCAGGTTTTGACCATTAAAACTATTAATTTGCAAATATCACGATATTTACTATATAAAAATACATGGAATGAAAAAAGCATCTCCCTAATTCCCTGCTTTGCAAACTCGAATTTGACAGCTCTGCCTGACTGTGTATACAAAACATGTCATCACCATCACTAACAGTGTTGACCACTTTCAACAAGGTCACCTGGCAAATTTTAGTAAAGTGGACCGGAGTAAATGAATCAAAATCCCATTGGCACCACAGTCAATGACATCTACTCCTTCAAACTTAGAACCACCATTGATTTCCAAATCCCAGGCAACTTCTGCAAGGGTGATCAGCAATGTTTTTCCCAAGTGGTCAAGTCAGAAGTTTTTCGCCAATAGAATTTGTTAGGTTATGAAAATTTTACCACCTTGTTTTGTTCCTGCTTTGCATCAGAACTGGAGGGCTATAAAACCCAGTGCTCCCTGAATATGGGGTCAGTGTATGTGGGTATAATATTCAGCTGTTGACATACTTGTCACAATACTTTTGGCCACGCAGTGCAACCTACAGTCACTTATGCTACTTTTTCATACTGAAATCTGCTATCTTCACTGTAGGTTTAGAAATGTAATTATTAATAGAATAACTATTGGGCTTTTTCCTTTTTAAACATGAACTCTTTCCTACACACACACACACACACACACACACAAAAACGCCAGTGCATGTATGCATTTATTGTATGTGTTTGTGTGTATATACAATGCATGTGGATGTGACAGTGAGTTAGTGCTTGTGTGCTGTATTGCAGAGGTTAGCAGCCCCAGCTTCTGTGCTCCATTTGAATTGTCCCCTGGGTGCTGTGTACTGAACCTGGGTCCTTGGTGTCCGCCTCTTCCACTGATCCAGCAATGACAGCATCCACCCGCATACCCCTCCAAGTCTGAAGCTTCCCTGGAGGTCCCCTGGCGCCTGGCCGCATCCGTGGCCCAGGAACAGCAGCCCCTGTGGGTGGGCACTTGGCTGGCTGTCAGCCTCCACAACATCCACCAACCAGCTTCCATCCGAGAAGCACAAGTGCTGCCACTTCTGGCAGTGATCTCCATATGTTTTGATATTAGAGCAGCCCTTCTCTCACTTTGACACTCACATTGTGGCATCGTGTTGCCCTTGTAAGACTGGCACAAACACACATGCCCTCAGTACCACCACGGGAGGCCGAGACAGAGAGATGACAGCTATATCTAAAGTTTACCCTGCCAGCCGATGTCTGATTCCACAGAGAATGGCCAAGTGACCTAAAGAAGCTCCAGTCTAGACAAAAGAGGTCAGTGCCAGCGTTGGATTACTTTGCAGTCCTTCAACTTTGAAAAGTGTATGACTGAACATTCATGCTTTGGCATCTTGCTTGTCTGTTTGTTTTACCCTGGGAGGTATGAATGCAGTCTAAACCAAAAGGCTTTGAAGTGTAGGAATTCAAATGTATCTGTCAAGAATAGTTCAGTTTGGAACAAATAAACTACATCTATCTTTCTATATATATATCTATCTATCTATCTCTATAATTGACCAAAGATGCTTTACTGACTTACCAACATGTAAATAGGCCAAAATATGGTTCTAACTTCCAGCTGAAGTTAGTTGTTTGTCTTTTTGTATGTTTTTTAAATGGAAACAGTTTCTTCAGAGAGTGCGACAAACAGCAGCTAACTATAGTAGTAACAAACTGAAACGTTAAAATTTATGTGTCTTTGCAATTATATCCACAAAAAAATACACATATGGCAGAAAGAGACGGCACTCCGGCGCTGAAAAAAGCATAAAAGAAAAGCAACATATAACATGTTCAAAGTGTGTAATGCATAGATAAAAATAAAAAGGTGAAAATGAGATTTAAAAAAGCACTATACCTGTGTAATGTCAATATATCTATACATCAATACACATGTACATATAAACATATATATCAGCAACCATAGTTGCCAACGTATTCTCTGGTCTCTTGTCATGATGTCTGGAGAGGCTGCTGAACCTGCTTCAATTGCAGAAACTTCACTAACTATAGAGACAAAGCAGCCAGAGAACATCAAAGGTAAAAACAGAAAATATGGTCCAGTTTCACCTAAATCCTTGTGAGATGGTGTTTTGTGATGTAGTCTCATAAACTTCCTGCCAAAGGTCGTATCTGCTTGACACAAGCTACACAGCACAAGAACAGGCGCAAAGTGGGAGTGACAAATGTACCATTCTCCCTATTACAGGTCAATGTGCCATCAAATAATTTTGAAGGTGTTACTTTTAAGTAAAATAGTTGCATATTGTTGCCTTCATGTAGCACTAACCCAAACAGTATAAAGAAATTCATTCAACTTTGAGGCAGAATCCCAGACTGTCAAAGAGGCCAAGTTCAGGGGGAAAAAACCTGGGTTGTCCAGTTGTTAATAATTTATTTGTGCATCACCAAAGAACACAGAAGAATCCTTGAAGATGATTTTGTAATAGAAGCCTCATTGAACTCTATAATTAAAGAATTCTTTTAAGAAACCTCACTGGGGGATTCTTATAGAAACAAAAATGTTTGGGTAATAATAATAAGAAAGCTTTGATGGCACTTGCAAGAATTGTGAATGACATTTAGACCACTTCCCTTGTTAGAATGTGCGGCATTACAAGAGGAAATAGGATGGATAAACAAATGCAGCTGTGTACAAATATGCTACAGAGTTCTTTAGAGGAAGAGAAAAAAAATAGCCTTTTGAGTGTGCTTACATGGGGAGAAAGAGAGGACAGAGAAAATGGAGAAAGAGAAAGAGCAGCAGTGCGAGAGGCAGCACAAGTACGGATCTGGACAGATGGACAGGGAGTTTTTCGTTTAAACATCATCACCATCCTCATCATCCATGTCAATCCTGTCCGCCGGGGACCAGCCGCTCAGTGAGAGGATGATGTCTCCACTCCACAGAGAGATGGCCACCAGGGACTCAACTCTCTGCTGCAGTTTTTTTTTTCTTTTTTTCCCCAACACAGTCATAAACACCATCCTCCCCTTTACCATGCGTTGTATTACAGCAATGATCAACAGCACACTTTAAGCAAAGCCCATCCCCAGCTTCTCTTTATTAAGCTATTCTCGTTCCTTGGGGTTTGGTGATGCATCCCAGCTCAATTATCTCAAAATATTATGTATATGCATGTTTATTCTCTCTGTTCAGAATGATAGACTGCTAGCGCGGTGTTTTTAATATGCAAACCGCCCTTGTCAACCAAGCTGGGATTGAGAGGCTACCAATTATTTGCCGTCAGACAGTGAGAGATGATTATCTAGGTGAGGGACTTGGTTCATCCTCAGCAGCTAGGAAGTGGCGTATTGATTGGCCATCAGGGAGCTAATAACACAAGGTTATCTACACGTAGCATGAGACAGTCTCCCTACTTAATACAGCAGCCCTATCTAGATTTAACATGTCCTCGTTGCACCAAGCCAGGGAGCAAAGGAAGGTGGGTGCATCTGCCAGAGCCTAACAAAGGTCACACTATCGTAAAACCATCTATGAGTACGCAGTAGGATAATATGCTGTGTCGTCATACCTCTGTTTTGTAGTTTCACTGGGCGTTTCCTGCTGCTTGTCTTGACCATGAGGTGGTGGTCCACTGAGTCGGTTCACTACAGCAAAAACAAAAAACAAATTTAAAAAAAGAGTTTCGTTTATAATGGTTTTGTCTGTCTTTTACACTAAGGTGGAGGGAGTTCAATCTGTGGTGCTTCCAACATTGAAGATAGATAGATGAATAAATAAATAAACAACAACATCTTTCTCTAAAAACAGCATCTGTGCACAGTGATATTGGTTGATTCCAATTAGCGAGGTCTGCATGGGTTTGATGGAATAAAATTCACTATAACATACAACTTAAAGGTGAAATTACATTCATCATTTTATGGGTCAAATTGACCTGCATAGGCTAAATACACTCACATACAGGCCAATAACCTACAAACCAGCTTTTTCACAATTCCTCAATTATTATTCTATTAATGTAGGAATTCACTTTCATTTTAAACTTTTAATACCTCATTTGATACAGTACTTGCACAAATGACAAGATGGTACTTGTTGTAAACCATCTCATTCCTGGATTTAATTTACATTGGTTATTTGTGCAATGTGGGTACAATGTAAAGCCTATTGGATGTCTTCAACCTGTATATATCTAGATTTTGTAAAAGTGTTATGAGAGTTTGCCGTCATATTATTCTAGTAAGTAAGAAGTAAGGAATCCAGATCTTTGAAGTCAGCCATGGTTTCTGGTGAGGCTCATTGCTACTGAATTTAAATTGTCAATACTTTAAGCATCGCAAATGAGTTTCCATTCACTTCGATATTTTTGGTAAGAGAAATGTCAGAGATGAATGTATTGGAACGTGGACAAATAAAACTGAATCTATCTGCATGACTTGATCCCTCTAGGTAAGTGAGAACATATGTTTGTTTGTTGTTATTTGGTTGAACAGTCCCCTTAATACAATATAAAAACACCATCCCCAATAAACAACCTACAGTTTTCTGTGACAAGAATATCACAATTGAACATGTGTAAGAGGGACAGATAAGGCATATATCTATTTACATTGTGCCACTCAGTGTCACAAACAAGTCCAGCAGTAAGTGCATCGTGTGCACAGTGTCATAATGTGTGAGGTTGTCTAGCACAGTGATCTGGTGTCTAAACATAAATCACAATGGCAGCAGAGAGAGACCATGTTTCCTTGTTACTATAAACCAATAGAGGGGCTTTCTCCTGAGAAATCAACATGACCTCAAACACAACATTCCCCAGCCACATTCTAGGTCATGGTAGAGACACATAATACCTTTCTCTCTCTCTGTCTCTGTCTTGTTCTCTCTCCTTCAATCTTCCAGTGCATGCATGACTGGAAATATATTAAAACTTATACAAATATGGGAACCCTGAAAAAAAAAAAACTGGCAAGAAGATGGTCAGACAGAACAGGAGTGGCTTGTAATCTGAATGCTTCTACTGTACATTGTTGGTGTGTGTGTGCATAATCCAACCTGGGGCTAGTGGAGTAATCTCATGGCAGTCAGTCTGTTTTAGAGTGCTCCATTGTTTCTCAGGCTAAAAAACACCGGGGCCCTGAAATAAAATATTTCCCGAGCAGAGTTCAAGGTTTTGGTGGGGAAATACTCTGGGGAGGTTGAGCGCGCTGTAAGCCCCAAAGATTACATTTCAGTCCCTGGCTCGCAGTCAAAAGCTCGCCAGACGGAACAGGAAATTGTGTCGCTGTCAGTGAAAACGCGCAGAGAGAAATGTAAATGGCCCTCCCAGTAACGGACGCCTCATATGCAACCCCGGTTGTGTCCCCTGGGCTCTGCCTGTCCACCACGTCCATCTTGTGTCAAATAGCTGGTTTTAATACTGGATAGGAATGGGGGTTGGAAATATGTGTGTGTGTGTGTGTGTGTTGGTGTGTGCAGGAAGCTGTGAAACTATGCAGCGACGTCCAGAAGAGCAAGCAGGCCGCACTTATATCTGCTTATTAAATGAAATGTAATCGTTATAAAAATCAATAGAAAGAATTTTGTGTAAAGGTATAACAAAAAGAGAATATGTGATCACAACATGAAACGAGAGCATCAGAAGACAGAGAGAGCCAATAAACATATCAGTCAAGTTAGCAAACTCACATTGTTGAACATAAACTACTGCCATTGTTAAAATGAAAGCCTTCATGTTCAAAGTCTGTCTTCCAGCTGACAGTTCCATTTCAGCAATACTGTCAGAGACAAAACAAACACATCTAAAGGGAACAAATTACAGCCACTGAGATTTCCTTCAGTCAGACACCAAACTGAAGCCCAGAAAAGCTATCAGTCATTGCACAGAATAAATTGACACACAGATAAAAGGAAGCGTCTGGAATTAAAAGCATGGTGCAAGTGTGACAATCTACAGTGCTTGTGTCCAAAGAGTCTCTCTCAGTGATGGACCGATGTATGAAAATCACCTCTGACTGGACTTTGGTCTCAGACCAGTCCACCAAAACTGGAGATATAACTATATATATAAGGAGAGGCAAAGAATGCCTGCATACTTTTGAATTGTTCTTGTCCAGATTTGCATGCAGGCAAGACAATTGTGCGTGTTTTTTTTTTTTTATTATTATTATTCAATTCAATATTGCAGCTGTGATCTTTTAAAGGCATTCAATAATGTCAGCCAGCTGCTGAGATGCCAGTGTCAATTATTTAATCACTTAGAGTGGAAACTTTGTGGTCAGCATGACATGGCTTGTCAACAGGTATCAGTGAACACTGAACGCCTCTGTAAATTTTGCACAAAATCCCTTCATTTAAGTAGGTTTAGGTACCAAAGACAATACTTTAAAGGGCACTGACTGAATTACACTGGTACTGCCTATTCATGTAAGATCAATCAATGCCAAATTTCAGTACTTTGATAGCGAGTTGAGTTGTGAATTCAATAAGATTCATTATGAACCTGTTGTAAAGCTTAGACATTTGACATTTATTATCATAGGCATATGAAAAAAGGCATTTCCAGCAATCAGCTGGGCTAAAAACAAGGCTTACCTCGTCTATCTGCTCTGGTTGTCCCTTGATTGTTTAACTTGCATATCGTCTCGCCTTTAAAAGCTGGACACACAGCTTGCCCTGCACCTCTTGTTCCCCACCCACATGTGCATTAATCTAGTTTCAATTGCTTCAACCCAGTTTGTGTAACGACCTACTGGGAAACCTCCCAATGACAACTCCCCCCTCACACTATTGTCACCTGTAATTCAGGCTAAACTTTTGTTAACAGAAAAAAAACCCCTGAATGATCAGGACTGACTGAACGGCTAAGAACCTCACCTCTTTAAATCATTACATTGTGTCCTGATAGAGTAATCATATTTGCCTTGAGCATTGCAATGCCATGCATGAGTCACTCTGAAAAGGGCACTTCAACTGAGTTCAATAAAATATGGTATGAGCCACTGTCATTGACCACAGTAGATAATCTGTATATATTTAATGCAAGGATACTGTGTAAATGTGTGTGTGTGTGTGTGTGTGTGTGTGTGTGTGTGTGCATATGAGCGAGTGGTATAGGAGGAAAAACAGGGAGTGGCCTCCAAAAGGAGCACTGTAGGTCATGTAGCAAATCAGGCCTCCAGGCATTATTGTGAATCAGGTGTTACTACCAGCACTCTATCCAAAACAGAGAGCGGGAGAGACGAAGAAGAAAGAGAGGGGAGTGATTTATCAATGCAAAGTTAATAACTTCCATTTGAATCTAACTAAAAATCAATATTTCATTACCAAATTGTTAGCGGGAATGAAGAAGGATTGGGGAAGTTGGGGTGGCTGTGGTGGGAAGGAGGCGTCGGAGAGTTCGATGGGGAAGACGGGATGATTCATGGGGCCATCAGGCCGAGGGGGAGGGAGGGAGAGAGGACGAAAGAGGAGGGTGCTGGAAAAACTTGGATAGGGGTTTGCTCAACAATGACCTTGGCGATGAGGAGAAAATATATAGAAGAAAATGAAAGCAACTGTCATGTGCCCACAGGTCAGAATCAGCTAATAAATCATACTAGAGAGCAAATTTAGTGTGTGTTTGTGTTTTAGTGTGTGTGCTGATTAGTGAAGGCAATTTGTGATAATGCATCAAGGAAAATAGCCCACAGTTTTTCTAGTAAAGTATAATTTTGGATCTCAGGCCCACGTGGGTTGAGATAGAACAGTGCACTCTGGAGAAAAGGTCTGAGACAGGATGGAGACATCTTTAAGAGGTAGAATTCAATACTTGCAGGTGGAACTGGGGTGGAGCTTAAAAATCAGCTCCTCTTACACCCTGTTAATCCTGAACACAGTTTCACACAGGATGGCTGGATCGCCCAGACTGAAATCCATGAAAATCATCAGGTATTACAGCAGATATCCAAAAGACAGCACTGTATTATAAATATATTGCAGAATAGATGGGGTAGATAAGGTACAGCCTGTTTAAGCTGAATTCACACTTTGAGACCATGTTTTCCTGACTAACAACAATTTGGTAACGTATGGTTACAATCAAATTGCAGAATAAAATGTGCAGTGTTTTCTGTTTTTTAAATTCAGGTTTAAATGTAAGCGACATGTTTGAATTAAGTTAAGCTATGTCTTAATCACATAGAATTTTTGACGTGTAATGTATGCAGAATGTGGTACGTTTAATATGCAATTACATGCAAAAAAAAACCCACGTCATATCCACACTGACACATGCTATTTTGCTACTTTAAAATAACCATGTTGTTACAAGCAACAGATCACACAGAGAAAGCATCTTATAAATGCCAATACTGCATGGTGTGGTGTAGTAAAAGTTTTCCTTCTTATTCATATACCACTAGAAAAACTTTTCTGAGATCAGACTTCGGATTATTCCTTCTTTGTGTTGTGTTTAATATGCAGGCGTACATGTAGCTGGTGAGAGGCACACCATATGGATGTTTATATCATGATTTATATAATGATGATTATACTGAGCTTTGTGTAATTACTTTTTACGAAGAACATCACATTTGACAGATATCACAATGTTCGAAGTGAAAGTGGAGTGGGAAACAACAGGCAAAGAGTGATTAAAACTGACAGCTATTTCAGCTCTCGACTAATTGGCCATTTTTTTTATGACAGATTTTATGGGCTAAAATCATTGGTACTGTAGTGATTTCTATTAAAGCAACTTAATTGGACTCTGCATCAAGATTTGTGTGAGTCTAGAGGCAGGTATTTGCGTGAGTGCGTGAGGCGGGGAGGAGTCATGAATAGCATGATCCTCTTGTGTAGGTAGCATATGGCGTGCATAGTTAAATTTCAGTGACAAGTAAGGAGTCTATTGATTGTTCAGTTACAGACAACAGAAAGACAGACATCCCACTCAGGCTTGGTTATAAGGCCTAAATTGGTCAAATCCACCTCACTGCGGGTTTGATCAGATCAAACTTGTTTGTCTTCACACCTCATCCCGGCAGTCCACCGAGAGGAAGTGTCTTTTTTTGTCAGCGTTCCAGATTGCATACACATCAGGTGACAATTAAGACATAACAACATAAATTGTCTGCCGTCACATCCAGTTACCTTCATTCCCTGACGCTTTCGCTCCAACACACAAAAAAAGGAAACACACACAAAACAGGCGCACACACGCATACGTAGGAAAAAAAAAAAACCTTCTATATTACCTTGGCCAAAACCTGACAGTTTGTAGTGCATTAAATTAACACCATCTCTTCCTACCACCTCCTCATCCTCTTCACATTCACCTGTAATGAGCAATTATAGTTGGGTGGGCCCCATCTGTAAAACTTTTTTTTTCTGTGTTGCTTTTTTTCCCTCAGCTTCTCTGAGATCATGCTGCGACTTCCTTCACCCCACTTACCACGGCACATTTCAAACAATCCAAATATGGCACGTGCACTCTAAATAATTCAGCTGCTGCTAACATTAAACAACTGTTAACACGCCAGAATAATTAGTTATGCTTGCTTGACATGTTTGCATCCTTAATAATTAATGCATTTGTCTTAATTAACAACAACAGCATTTTAGCCTTGTTGCTTCTTTCTCAAGAAAATAAAGTAGAAAACAGGCAATTACACTATAAATATTAATTAGATGCCCTTATTAAAAACCCAGATAATGGGCCATGGGGGGATCAGTTTTATTTTAAGGGAAAGTGGGTGAGATATATAAATCTCACTTGTCACACACTGTGAACAGGTATCTCAGTAGAAAAGCTTCTTTGTTATTTGCTTTGTAAAGACATATAGAATCATCCCAGAGTTAACCACACTCACTAAAACATTAATGCTGTCAATGGTGCCTGCTGATTAATGTAATAATTATGCTTATGTTATTTAGCTGAATTATAAATGCAATCACATTAATCATAGATTGGACCCTTTGTGCCTTTGGAACCAGTTTCTCTGGTGTTTCAAGTGTTCAGCACAGCAGTAAAGAAGAGAGTATCTTGAAATCCTAGTTTTGAGAAATCCACAGAGTCTTACAAAAACGTCCCATTGCATTTCCAAGCCTTTAAGCAGCCCGAGGTGTGACATTCACATGGTATACACATACAATGGAGCCACTTCACATCTCTGGGATGGGTTAACTCATTTATCACTGTCAGCAGTCTATAATGCATCAAAATCACAAATGTTATTCCAAACGCGAGCAATTTCCCTGAAATGCATTAAAAAATTTATCATCTTCTTAATTTGTTCCTTTCAGGAAAGAAGGCCTGTGCGCGGGTAAGCGATGAGATGGTGTTGTATTTAAATTTTCATGGCTGGCGTCCTTGTTTTGGCTGAAAGAGAGACTAGACGTGAAAGCGCTCAGCCACTCGGAGACGAGCCAAAAATGCAGCTGTCAATGAGAGGAGAGACAGGCGACAGGCATGACGCCCTACGTGCCGGATGACTTTGGGAAGACTTTGACAGCCACCCAGGAAGGGAAGTTATTTTCCCTCCTTTTTTCTCAAGCTGCCGCATGATTAAAAGCCAAATGAGTGACACTGCTCGACACCCCAAATCAGCCCACTGCATTAATATTTCACACAGATGGCAGCTGTGTATCAAAACAACATGCAGCTAAGGACAAGAGGAGGAGAGTGTTGGAGCAGGGTAAAGATCCTTTAGGGGTATGGCTATGTCTTCCTGATTGAACATGATTATATAGACAAAACCAGTAAAAAGAATGGGAAAGATTACCAATGTATAAAACATGTGTACATTAACATATAAAAGGTAATAGTTTGACATTTTAGGAAATAAGCTTATTCACCTTCTTGCCAAGAGATCGGAGAGAAGATTGATACCACTCTCGTGTTAGTACTGTAAATACAAAGCTAGAACCAGCTACCAGTTAGCTTATCTTAGCATGACGTCTGGAAACAAAGCTAGCCTGACTCTGTTTAAAAGGTAACAATATCAACCTACCAGAACATCTAAAGCTTACTAATTAACACATTATATAGTTCTTGGCAGTTGCCAGGCAACAAGCAGAGACTCCAGGAAGTTGCTGGTCCTGGCCAAGAAATCGTCCGACACATAATCCCCCGTGGAAGAACAAATTGCGTTTTTCATGTTGTGCCCCTGAAAAATTGGGAAACATAATTGAGAGTGTTAAGGTAATGTTCCCTCAGTGAGAACTTTGCAAATAAGCATATCTATATGAAATATATCCTTTTCTACAGACTACATACTCTATTTAAGTTACAATAAAATACACAGTATTTCCTTGAGACATATTCGCAGTTTTTCAACTATGAGTGTCAAAAACAAAGTTGGTTAAGCTCAGTAAGCTCTCACAATGCTAAGAAAAAAACTAGTGATGGGTGGTACATGAATGAATCGTTCTTTTTTCTGGACTTGAGTACTCGTGAGACCTCATGTCTTTCATACTATTGTGCAACTCTTATATTAACTTATACGTGTTTGTGGAAAAATGTCATATTAATTAATGTTTTAATCAAGTTGTGTGAAAAAAGCAACCACTATGGTGCTTGTTCCAGCTCAGTACTCGCTCTCCCAGGTGGAGGTCACCCTGCCCTGACCTGAAGTTCTGACTCAAGCTGCATGAATCACTCATTCACTCACTCACAAAGAACAGCCCCAGATTTTGAAGCTAATGTTGCATAGTGGTCAAGCCATGTAATTACAACTTCCCGATCCAAGAAGCATTTTTCTGCACACAATCAGGGAAAAGGGGCAGCTGTAAAACATTTGGAAAGTCTTGAAGAGCCACAGGATTAATTTATTTAACCAGCATCAAGTCAGCAGAGGGCTTAATTGGATGTTAGCTGGTACAACCAGCAGAGGTCAATAAAGAGTTGCCCTAATCCTAACCCTCCCGTCTCTACCAAAAACCCATTAAACTGCATGAAACAAATACAGATGAAAAATGTAGAGAGCAAAATATACTACTTTTTAGCATTTTAACCTTTTTTAACCGTGACAAATTTGAACAGTTTTTAATTATTCAATGGTTTTATTCAATCCTTACAAATTGTTAGCCTTGAACGTATGATCAAAAACCAAAGTGCAAATGACTTAACCTCTCATAAAACCACAACTTGATGTTTTTGAAATGCGGTTTTTGTATGGATTAAACAAATACAGTAAAAGGTGTTAATTTAGGCATACGGTTCGCATACGGGTTTTTTTTTTCTAGCAATTTAAAAGCTCTCCGCAAGAAAGCAAGTCAACACAAAATTTCAAACTATTATTTATATACACAAATCAATGTGGTTTTGAATAACTTTCTGTTCAATCATCATCCAGATCTAACATACATTGCCATGGTGTAAGGTCAAGTAATGCAGCCTGTACTGTAACCACCACTGATACAAAGCAAACAACAGCAGGCTGGGACAAGTCAATCGCAAGGTCAGGAATTAACTTCATCGCTCTTATCTGGACATTGTTGCAGCGATGGGGGAGATGGGGGTGGTGGGGGAATAACAGCCGTGAAACACACAAGCACACCATCAGCAAGTGAGGGACAGTCTCAATTGGAAATGTCCATATTAGGCAATACGCAAATGCCGTTGATGGTGTTGTAAATTCAGTGGAGGTGACAGCAAACAACATCTCAGCGGCGATGATTAAAGTGTGAATGTTAAAAAAGAGGGAGGGAGCAGAGCCAAGCAGAGGGCGGGGGCAATAATGAGGGGTGCAGAGGCAGGAGATAACCATCGACTGAAGCGTCCGGGCCTCAGTCAATGGCAAAACAAGTACGATCCTTCCACTGTTACGAGCCATGTGGTTTCCTCTCCTCACCGCTGTCAATAGCTGTCAGTCCTTAACTGCCTGTCCGTTGCTGCATTAGTATACTCTCACCACAGCAAATGCGGTGACCATCATCCACTGACCTTCCCACTGGTGACTATCCTCCCAGTTGGCCCCCACACATACAACCAGATATCATTATCAAGAGCTCAAAACACAGGCAGATATTGCACTGAAAAGGTTACGGGCGTCCAGCAGCCGAGGAAGGAAGGGATGGAATAAATACAGTAAGTATACTATATATTAATAATGAATGAATGGCATTTGGGGCACAGAGCAGTGTGCGTGGGGGTGTTTGTGTGGGGTTGTGATTGCATGGGTGGTTTCAGCTATAAAACCCGGCTTTCTTCACATACACAGTGCGCCGGGGTTTTTTGAAAATGTCACAAAACCTGATTTATAGTCTGTCTTCTGAGTGCATTATTTGAGTTTGACAATCTTAATCATTCACACTTCCCACATACCCCCTGCCTCCCCCTTTTTTTCTCTCTTTCCTCGGCCGTCATGGATTATTGAAATATAAAAATAAGTGGTAGAAGGGGCCCCCGGAGCAGTATCAAAATGTCAGGTTTGTACTTACAGCCCAATGCCGCTAGACAGGGTCAAGGGCTTCAATTATTTGTGTACGTACAGTCTGGCGCTACATGAAAGGTTATGTCACCCGCCGGCTGTTTACTCCTGAACACTAGAAGGTGACCAAAATGCTGCTGTACCATAAACTGCACTGATATGGAACTGATATAGCAGAATGGGAGCGAAAGGCAGGAAAAATGTTCGTATTCAAAGTCAGTGTTTGAAAAGGCCGATGTCAAAGGTACAGTGCACCTTATTTCTTATAATTCAGCCTTTGAAACTATAGCAACCCTGTGTTTTTTTCTGAATTCTTGGCAGCATCTTACTCTTCATATTTTAATTCTATTAAAACATATTCACTTTATCTATTTACAAAAAAAAAAGTGTCACACAAGAGACTGGACAAAGGATTCGACGGTGACTGATAGATCATCCTGAACACAATCAGAATGACTTATTGCTCTTTATACCATCCTGAGTTCAAAATGATGACATAGAAACCAAGTGACATTAATGACGGGTTGGAGTCCTTTCTCTCTGCGCCTCTGTGTCTCTTCCTCTCCCTCTCTCCCTCCTTTGCCAACACCCACACGACTCTTCAGTGCCAATAGAAGAGTTCCTGTAAAAGGCCTCAGAGTTATTGGGAGTGATATGAAATTTTCTAAATGTCATTAATTGACACCTTTTTCTGTAGGAGCTGTCAGTGGGGAGACAGAAAGGTCACAGCTCTGGGGGTGAGATATATATATGAACCTCCCCTCCTGCCAGCCCGGTGAGTTATGGCTGTCGTTAACGCAAGGGAATGGATGGAGGAGCCGCTTCTGAAAGCCTCTATCGATCCCCTTCCTGCTCCAGAGGAATCAAAGGGCCGAAATGTGGCGCAGGGTTTCCTGGGCAGACACAAAGGGGCTGATGTGCAAGTTCCTGTGAACAAGGGCATTGTATCAGCTATTGCAAAACAATGTTATTGTGATGGAAGTTTCAGTTTTTAGAAATTTTGAACTCTTTATTTTGTTCAAAGTAAAGAGTTGCTTTGTTGCTTCTTCAAATTGATTTGGTTACGTTTCAAACCCTGCCCCTCATCCACAGCATGTTAGGATGTGTTCCAGGATAAACTGGCACAGAAAATGGATAACAACATGGACACATGGGTAGCATAAGGTTGTTTTTTCACGTGTCCCTCTGGGGTAACCACAGTTAATGACATTCTTAATCCATATCATACAGTGCTTACTGTTGTTGGACATCGCTGCCAGATTAAATTCAAATTACCAATGAAGCTCCACTGTTCAGCTGAGGCATTGAACAAGAGGCATTGTTTTTGACAGTTTCAGTTAGACTGTCATTGACTAAATGAAGCGAACTGGGTCAAGTAAAGTTTGCCAAATGAAATGCCTAAGTGGGCAAACATGGTAAATGGACAGCATGCCACATTCACAAAGCAATCCAACATTCATACACACACATTCATACATGGTGGCTGATTGGTCACTGGCCACCACCACTAACCACGCACACAAATGGAACAGCCATTGGGAGTAATTAGGGGGTCAGTATCTTGCTCAAGGGCACTTCAGCATGCAGACTGCAGAGGCCAGGAATCAACTTACCAACCCTTCCATCTGGTAGATGGCTACAGCCGCCCCAACACCATACAGCTGTGAGTCAGGAAGTTGAGCAAAGCTAATTAGCCTTCTACTTTGCTCCCGTTAGCCAGCTTTGCTGCTTGCTGTGGTGTTCGGTCTGTGAGACACGTTTTCAAAGTTTACTACAAGAATTATTTTTTCAACCTGAGACTCACTGGCCATGGCAAGACAGTAGAGACAAGCTAGCTGCCATCAGGTCAACCCTGGACCCAATGCTACTGTTGATGAGCTGCTCGTGCCATTTTGGGGCCACTGCGACTTCAGCAGTACATAATGTTTAAACTGCCTGATGAGGTCAAACTGTCTTGATGAACCTGTGTATGCCATATTAGAAGTGTAAATCGCTACAACTCATTTTTCTTCTCAAAATATTTAAACCTTTGTACTCAACAACTCAAATACAAAGTAGATGACACATGACACATGCATCCGGCCCTAAGCACTCCAGACATTTGCCAGCTATTCCAAATGTAATGTGACTTAAGTCTGCTCAGCACTGGTGCTAAAGAAAGCCACTGTTGATAATTCAAACTCAGCACTGGCGAAATCTACACCCACCCTTTAGCCTCAGTTGCTGCTCTCAGTCTCTACGTCTTGACAGGCTGCAGGGGAAAGATGGTTAATTTCTGACTGAATATTATGCTACATAACCACTTGGCATTTAAACTGAAAAATGGGTTTCTGCTTCGCCTGTCGCCACCGCTGTTTCCCCTCTAGAATGAGAGAGGAGAGGGATCAGGGTGTGAGAGGAGCGTGATGGGAAAAGAGTAGTGAGGGGGGAAAGGTGAGGTGGAAGAGGAGCATTTAGAAAACAAAAGCAGAGCAGGGAAGAGATGCTCCCTGTTTACTATTCTACTTTATTTTTCAAGATTACATTTTTGCTCTTTGTGCTTTATTTTGCTCCAGACAACTGTAGCAAGAGAGAAGGGATGACATGCAACAAAGGCGCTGGAATGGAACCCAGGCTGCTTTAACACACGGTACATGCTCTATCAGGTGAGCTACTGTAGCGGCCCTCGTCCTGACACTCTAACATTTCTGAACTGTAATCAGTTTGTGATGCTGAGCTTATGAATATTTACACAGAGATCAGAACAGGCGAGCGAACACAAACTCACGTATACACATTCAGTCACACACATATGCCTATGCCAAATGGATGCCGCCCAACCTAAACACCAGTTTATTCCAAACCCTAAATCTCATTAAGCTTGTGAAACAGGAAGGCTGCTTGACAGGGGAAAATGTTGAATCACTTCCTGCCATGTTAACATATAGCTTTCATGTGGTTCTGCGGCCAATTAAGGAGAACAAAGTCGAATGGTTAGTGGCAGTGGAATTTAGTTGAAAGGCCATCATAAAGTATATTGTACAGTATGACTGTATATGCAGAATTAAGTGGTATTTTCTCAAATGTAATTGCTTTTAAGTTGCATTGTTGGCATGCTTATTCTTTTTGGTGGTCTGGAGCAAGTCGTAAAAAAGTCATGATTGAGTCCAAAATGACTGTCAGTATAGAAAAGAGCATTATATCAATTTTGGGATTGATGGGTACTGAGTTTTGATTGGCCACAGTTAATGGAGAGCAAAGAGTGTGCACACAGATGATGTAACAGAGTGAACAGATGACGGTGAGAGAGAATTTGTATTCAAATAAGATTTTTTATTTTCTATTTTTTTATGTATGTGTGCGTCAGTGTGTCTCTGCTTGTGTGTATTTGTGCGTTGCTGGAGTTCTTCGGGCATCCAGGCAGTTACAAAGAGGGTAATTCATCTGATCAGGCTGATTGGTCTCCAGTAAATAACTCACTACAAGATTAGAGGGGGTAATTCCTGGGCCAGAACAGAAGCTGGAAGTGCTAATCAATGGAGCTGCCTCACTGACGAGACGACATTTTGGCTGCTTGACCACTAATGTATGGAGGGAGGGGGTGGTGTGTGAACAGGAAAAAAAGTGAAGTGTGTGTGTGTGTGTGTGTGTTGTTTGCGAGCAAGTTTTTTTTTTTTTTTTATGCACATCTGTCTGTGGCTGTTTGTGACCATGCACATGTAGTGTTAGTATGTTTCGCTTGTTTATGTACTGTTAATGTATGTGGTTGTGAGTGGTTGTGTGTGTGCAAGTTTTCAACACTTGACAGTTTGAACTCTTCAAACGTAATGTGTGATTAATGAAGCTGCTTTATAGTGGTGAGCGAGAGCCCAGAGAGCAAGCGAGAGTGGGTGTGTGAGTGGGCTCCATGGTCACAGGACCGGGACAGTATTGACATCTCCATTATTTACTGAGTGATCGGAGCAGCCAAAGGGCTGCTGATTAGAAAACAATAAATGCTGTTATTGGTGATCAGGACCTTAGCAGGACATTGCAAATGCATGCCCCAGCCTTTGTAATTACTGCAGTCACTGAGCACTGGACAGTGATAAACCAATATCTATCTATCTATCTATCTATCTATCTATCTATCTATCTATCTATCTATCTATCTATCTACGTATATCACATCAAAATTACATACAAACAAACAATCGAAAAGGGAAATAAAAATGATCCCACTTTCCTTTTTTGTGGTATTAAGCTATGCAAATAGTTTTGGCTTGATTTGTCCTTGTCATATCCCTCTCTGAAGTCTCTACCTGCACTCCAATATAGTCGAAGTGAACTGAATTCTGTATGTGCAATGTTGAAAACCTGCAATACTAGCAACATGGCTCTATGCACTGCAGGTCCACCATTTTTTTTCACAGGCTGAAATATCTCGCCTATCAGTAGATTACTGAACATTTGCACAGACATTTATAGTTACCAGAAGATGAATCCCAGTGACCTTGGTGACTTGTCCTCTAGCACCACCATGAGCTTCAGATTTGTTGTCTTTGTTGATAATGATGTTAAAGTCTTAACAACTTTTGTATGAATAGCCAAAAGTATTGATACATACATTGTGTAAATTTGATGTTTTACTTGAGCCAGAGAGCCCCCAACTGGGGGGCTCTCCTGCGTCAGAGAAAGAAATATTGTGAAACAATGCACTAATCATGAGAGAATATAGTGACACTGCACATCAAATTTAACAGCAGAACCTGGGCTACAAGAATATATAAGCTATTTTTACATGCACCAAACTCAGCTCAAACGCCAGCTAAATGAATTATCAAATATAGAAATTAATATAGCGCCACCAAGTCAACCCACTCACGCTACATTTCTGGCTGTAGCGCTGTGGTACTTTATGCAAAACGGACAAACAACCTCTCAAACGAAAGCAGACAGTCCACAGATTCAAACCATATCCATCAAAGCTCTCTAAAACCAAAGCAACAGCCAGAAACAACACAAACAACAGCAAAAACCGAAATCGCTTTGTCAAACTATAGTCATAAAATTTCTCTTACCTTAGCTGTTTTGCCATGAAAAGTTTGTTTATCGGTAAATCCACACTTGAAACATTTAGTCCTACTTCCTGGGCCACAATGCAAACAACCCTGATGTCTTCTTCTTCTTTGTATTTTATGGCGGGTGGCAACCAACGTTAAGGTGCATAACTGCCACCTACTGTGCTGGAGTGTGAACCAGGGTTATCTATTCCCAATACAAAAAAAAAAAGAAAAAAGGAAAGAAAAGAAATTAAAATAAAATAAATTAAATAAATAACTAGATAAATAATAATTATACTCTCTTATTTAACCCTGTATCTTCCATGAATTGAATGAGTTTCCCTACTCCAACAGTTAATACACTTATCAATGTTAAAACCTGGCAATTGGCCGGGGCGCAAGGCAAGATGGCGCACGAGTCGCGTCTTGGGGTTTCTAATTGGCTAACAGTGCTGTCAATCTCACTTTGGCAGCTGTTCTTATATTCTGTTGGCTCTAATGCTTCAAAGGAGGTGTCAATCACTGGAATCAACCAATCCATTACGGAGATACAGCCTCGCGTATCCACCTCCAGCTCCATACTAGTCTTATGGGCTTTACGCACAATGCGCATGAGCAGAGTACGCATAGTGGGGCCTTTGTTTTGAATAAGACGAAGCTTTATTGTGCGCCACTTTGTTGCTAGAATAACAGGAAATAAGTAAATTCACATAGCACAGTGAATTTCACGCACGGCACTAGGTTAACCATGATGTAACAAGCTGTGTCAAGATGTGACATCGCCTGCACTGTCTGCACTAAAACCTCTCTAATTTTGTTCTGCTTCACTTTATCAGAGTGAAACTTTGCAGAGACAATGCTCACATATTGTGCTATGATTTGGCAGAGAATTAGAGCTGCAGCTGGATCATTTTAAAGGCATTATTAGCCTAAAAGTGTGTCTTTTTTTTTCAGGCGAACCTGAAATTTTATGTGCCATCTTCATTTACTCTTAACCAGTAACATATATACTGATATTTACACATCTGAACAAAAACTTTCAAGTGTTCTCTTTATTATGACACAAGAATTATTCAAATAGACCTTGTGGTTGCAGAGATATACTCTTTTTATTATGGGTATGTAATTTTCGAGCAGAGGCCTGAAAAATAGCTTAGGGCTTAAACTAGTGCCATAATCAGGTCAAAATTTAAATTTGCAAAATACTTTGATTTATTACCACATACTAAAGCTCATGAACAAAAACTAAGGTGCTTGTACATGTGATGGATTAATGATGCAGGCCACAGTCTTAGCTGTCATGGTGTAATGACAGCTTCTGAATTATAATCGAGAATCTTTACATGGATCTAGCCCATGGTAAGGAGGATGGTACCACATCAGTCACCAATCCTCTGTGAACACTGGAAATAGGATAATTTCCTTATACATTTGTGTAAACATAGAGCTTGACACTATAAAGTAATATTAGCTCATACATTGCCAAATGCATATGGACACCAGTGATCGGAAACATAAAACTCTGTGTAGATTTACGAATAAAACTATGTGGAGAGATATGCAAATGCATTGTTTTCATCAGATTTAAAAAGTTGTGTGTACACCTAGTTCTTTTTTTTTTAAATCTCAGTCACTGCACAAATTTCTTCTCCACTCCCATAATTATCCATAAATGGATTCAGAAACACCCTTAAAGATCAGCTTGCACGTCGACAGCTACGCTCGCTCCACCACTCATTAGACCTGTCAATGAGAAGAACAGCAAAGAAGAAAAAGTACAATTTAACCAATTATGTTCTTCAACAGCATCAGAATCAGCTGTCATTACATACAACCGTTACACACGACTGTGGCTATTTATGGCACCTGTACCAATAATTAATCAGATGTACTTGTAAACCATCATTCTATGAATATCTTAATAATTATTATCAAATGTCAAAAGGATGATCAATGATTGTTCTGCAGAGCTCATATTGAAATAGTCCTTACAAAGTGGTTCGAGATTAATGGCTCCAGTAATGGCTCCAATGTAAATAAAAGAATAATACATTTCTTATACTCATAAATTTTAAATAGTCTATGAATGCACCTCTGAAATGTTTTCCAGAATGTTACATAGATTGCATTCTGAGTGAAGTGAAATTGGCAAACAACCTAAACAAGCAATGTTTCTCAACAAGGTTACATCTCTCACCTTAGAGTTCATGTTCACTTCATTAACCCAATGCTATCTCAGCTAAAACCATGTACACCTGGTTTGAAGTGTGTGTGATGTGCACACATTCACCCTGCACATTCTTCTTTTTCAAATACCAGTTTATGTGTGGAAAAGGCTTATGCATTTTTTTGCGTACATATCAGCATGCAGCAGGAGAATGTGTCTCACATTTTTCAGATGTGAGGCATTTTTGTGTTCCACTTGTTGTGCAGTATGCACATATGGTAGAAGGTCTGTATAATAACTTGTAGCTTTAGACAGGTAGCTCGGGGTGCATTCAGATGGAAAAGAAGACAGAAAGTACTCATCTTGTTGGATTTATGTCTGCCTGGATAGAGAATCAGAAATATCAGCACTCAACTTTAGCTGTCCCCCCGACTCCCTGTCCAAATTTATGTGTCTGTTAATATGAAGTGACAGCGCTGTCCTTGACTCTAACACCTGTCAGTGGTCTGTGAGCAGCAGGGCCCAGCGCCCCATATGATACGAACTGGGATATAAAAATACACAGTGTTGACACTGCAATGAGCCACTAATCAGCTGGCATGTGTCACTGTGTTGTAAGTCTAGATGGGGCCGAGTGGACCAATGCATGCTGAGTCGACAGTTATGTGTCTATGTGTGTCCGTGTGCTTGTGTGTGCTTGACTGTTGGCAGCAATCAGATAAAAAGCCATATACCTGTTTAGAGTATTATCGTTTACATCTTCATATCAATAATAATTATCTGATTGCCTTATTCAACAATAATTGTCTTGATGTGCTGTCCAGTCAGGGCTCTAGTCTAAGCCTAAACCTAGTGTCCCAATGCGTCTTCTTTATCGAATATTAGTTGTCCAGTAACTAACATATTGCTCTTTACTCACCTCTAGTAGAAATCATGGGAAACTACAACTCAACTCACCCCAAATTGTGAAAGCACACAATGCACATAGTGATAACACACACCTATAGAGGTTTGGAGAAAATACCTGAGAGAGTTAGGTTAGGAACATAAAATACAATGACTCAAGTTGCAAACATAACTGTGGCCCACAACATATTTATACACTACGTCCATTTTATTTGGACTAAACGTGTAATATATAGTGTATTGGTTATGTTTTGGCCTATCAAAACATGTCAGTGCACTGCAGTGGGGTGGCTGAAAGCATCCACATCCTTTTTATTCTGGGATAAACTGAACTGAGTCCATTACATGCATTCACAATGAAAACAGAGCTGTGTAGGCCTTGCCTGTTTGGAAGGCCTAAAATCTTGGCAGTCAAAGGAGCAACAGATGAATGACTGGCATTAATCAGCAACACACTTGAACCATCAGTCATAAATTATGGCCATTTTGTACAACAAGATAGTAAAATATGACTTCTTGCTCTTGAATAGATCTGAGTAATTGCCACTATAGCTGAGCAGGCCAAGAAGGCCGCGATCAAAAAATCAAAGCTGGAATTCGTAAGCATGACCGATAAATAAATCATTAATGTATAAATATGTGCACTGGTGTATCATAAAACCTTCAAAGTGGCATATTTACTGTGGTTCTCAAACCCGTCCGTGATATTAAAATATAGGTATGGTCACCTCCAAGCGTTAGTCTACCAGACTTTTGACTTTTTGTCTGATGAACACAATGAACAACTCCTCCATCCAGGTTGGATTTGTTTTTTGGATTTGTGAGAACCTGTTTGTTTGTGAACTGAACAAGACGGTGTGAAGTTACTGCACTTGTGGAAGCTGTGTCAGTGACGTTTCAGCTATTTTTGTTGCATGCAGTATCTGCAATGGCAGAATTTCATTTGGCCAGGCAGGGCAGGTCTACAGGGTCAGAATTAGGACTGGACACTCATCTGTGTTGCAGCCTTGCCAGTTTGTAAAGACATGCTTACCAAGCAGCTTTAACAGAAAATGTCAAGTCCGGTCAGTGGAAAATATTATAAATCAGAGTCTATAGTTCTGTAAATGATCACTGTTCTTCTTTAAAGCTTCATACTGACTATGTCATGCAGCAACAACAAGACCCAGTTGCATCACCCATCCTGTAACTCTTAAACCAAATCAGTGCCTTGCAATGAAACCTGATAACACCTCAGAGCTGTGAGCTTACTTCATTCTAAATATCTTCAAAGAAATGCATCTGCGGAGTGACACAGAGAAAGTGGGAGAGCAAAGTGGAGGCAGGAGCAGAGCCTGGATGGAAGACAAATAGGTGCTTGACCTGACACACACACACACACACACACACACACACACACACACACACACTTACATAGAAATTTACACAATCATGCACAGGCACAGTTCTATGGAAAATTGTATGGTGCATATTTGTGCTTTGATTGCACTGCTCACTTTAAAAAATGAGCCATGGTAAATATATATTGGAGTAAGTCAAAAGTAGAGTGAATGAATGAATAAATCAACATGTGAATGAATATGTTCTGGATTTATGAGGGGCTTTACATCTAAAAATAAAAAAGTATCCAGTGTATTAACCCAAAAAGCTACACCTTGTCAGAGAGGAAATAACATCACATTTGAGACAAGATGTTTCTGACATTATCACTATGTTCTCAGGAGACATTATGTCAGAAAGAAACATTTATTTAGTAATGTTTAGGGATTTGTATATTCGGCAAAGGAAGTTTGATTATGTTCTCTGTTTAGTTCGCGCGGTACCCAAAACAACCATGAAAACAGTCCATATTTTTGGCACAGAGCAGAAATTCTATAATACAAGAGTTACCTGAAAAGTTCAGACAGCGCACCAGTTGTTGTCATCATAACCGATTAGCCAGTTTAGTCTAATTTAATTATTAATTCAAATTTGCCAGTGCCAAGTTAGTACAATTAATTTCTTCTCCAAAACATACTTATGCAACCAAAACACTTCATACACATCTCAGAATCAACTCTTGCCCCGATACTGATGTTTGTCTGTCAGCAGTAACATTCATTATATAATGACTTTAAAAATCAACCAACAACAACCAATGAGGTAGCATACACTAAATAAGGTCAGTTCTTTTTTTACATGGATTGTGCTACATTACAGTATGTCACAGAAATTATTCAGAAATGGCACATTGTACTTCAATAGACTTTTTTCATTTTGTATAAAGTAATTCCAAAAACATGACTGAAACTAAAGTAATTTCAATGATGTGATAACAAATTCCATATATTCACAATACATGTATGTAGGAGAGCTACAGACATATAAAAATAAGCACCTCTAGTCAACCCTGTTTTGATCCACATAACACCTGATGTTCTCTTGTGTAATCCACCTGGGATCCATGCCTGATCCATCCCCGACAACCTTCTGCAGACATGTCCAGACACTGAGCATTCATTGCATCCAAGAGGGACATCTGATCATGTGCACGGTGGTCATAAACTTTCCACCTCTCTGAGGGAAAGGATTTCTCTATGGGCTTGAGGAATAGGGAGTAAGGTGGAAGGAAACGTGACACTATCCTGGGATGGGCAATAAATCAGTCTGTGACTGGAAGAGAGTGAAAAAACACCACATCATCCCATACATTTACAACATGTTCTGGATTCTGCCTCACTGGTCCCCCTTCCTCACCTGGCTTTGCTTTCATACAGGTCAGCAACGAATGAAAACAGGTGCTCAGACATTGTACGTGTAAAGGTGAGTGCAAATGCACAAAGGTCTGATGATGGTGATAATATAAATAGTATTTTTGGAGTGTTTGTGGTACTCCTTCAATGATTGTGTATGGGAAGTGTATGTTACATGACCTATTGTTCCAACTGTGGCCAATATGCCAAAATTACCTCACAGTCCAGTGCTGTTCGTGGGGGTTTGGCTGTCACTAGTTCCTGCCACTAAAAAGACAAAGAAATGTGAAGTGAATATTATGCATAAATCTGCTGCTTCCACCAAATTTAAGCCACCAAATCATATTACATTTTATGTTTTCTCTTGCCATCCTGCTCTGATTGCCCTGGTCAGCCATCTGAAATGAACATAATAATGGAAAACATATTCATTAACAATCAAAGTGCACCATTGCTGCTACATCGACATCTCATCAGAAAAAAAAAACAAATAAGTATGTGTGTAGGAGTTTGTCTAACCTTAGCATGATTGTAAATGCATTTACATCAACACAGACATAAACAGAAATTTAAACCTTTCACAAAGATACAATGACAATGACTCATAGTAACACACACAACCCAGCCCAGCTTTTGGTGCTATAAAATGTCTATGGCTGTGTGTGTGTGTGTGTGTGTGTGTGTGTGTGTGTGTGTGTGTGTGTGTGTGTGTCTGTGTCTGTGTCTGTGTGTGTGTGTGTGTGTGTGTGTGTGTGTGTGTGTGTGGCAGAAAGAGAGAGGATGAGTGACAGTGTCCCCACTGCCCCAGCTCTCCATATGGGTGGGCGGGACCTCGCAACTGACGAAGCGTCGGCCTGAAATCACCCATCTGCAACTTTGCAGGTGTTCCCAATGATTATATTATTAGCTCTATCCGCTGATCTTTGATTTTTTTTTTTTTTTACG
This sequence comes from Centropyge bicolor, assembly GCA_037975185.1. Classification (NCBI taxonomy): domain Eukaryota; kingdom Metazoa; phylum Chordata; class Actinopteri; family Pomacanthidae; genus Centropyge; species Centropyge bicolor. The sequence goes on from JBBMOC010000001.1 coordinate 9,497,543, forward strand.
AGCTTTTTAGCATCCCTATCCTCTGAGTCTGGGCGGGGTAGGAACATAAAATATATACATGCCTGGCAGTGCCATCTGCCTCCAAGATCTGCTATATACAACATATAGAGAATGTCTGAAAGAAAGCCGTTATGATCTGTTTGGGTTGTGAACACACAAAGATGCATTAACTGTGAGTGTGTGTGTGTAGAATCTGGATGTAAAGGGTCAGCTCACCCAAATTACTAAAGGACATTCTCACTTACCCCTGATGGTATTTAGCTGAGCACATAGTTTGGATTTCATTTGTTAGGTTTTAGAAATTTGCTATAGTGCTGAAATTGAAAGGGGACATGTGTCTCTTTCCAGAAACTTTAGAAAAGCCAACTAAAATGCTTACTTAAGCGAAAGGGGGAAATGGGAAAAGATTGTTATAGTGGTTTTAAAAGAAAACCACTATTTATCCTGTTGCAATTATAACCAAACTCCAAAATAATTGACATTTTATATTTTCTGTGTTTTATGATAGCGCCCCCTAGTTCTGCATTAATTTAATGGAATACCATTTTGGTATCAAAGATAGAGACAGTCAAATCACAAAAACATAAAGCATCAACACATCAAATAGCCTATACATTTTAAAATACTGTGAAGCACAGTGAAGGCCTGGTCATGGTTTAACATGGTTATCTCCTTTTGCATCTGTAAAACACATTGTAGTGACAGCTGCCTCCTCTTACTGAAGTGGCTCAGAATCTGATTGCTGCTGTGATACAATCACCAGTTTACCAGGAAATGAAAACTATAAGCTGTTAAAATGTCCAGGCGACATGCAAAAAGGAAAGCTTGTTTATTTTTACTGACAGTCTGTCGCTTTGATAGCGTGTGTTACTGTATTTGACTCTCCTGTGTCTCTGACATGCACTCTGCTGCTGCGTTTCTCAGACAGTGATTGACTGATTGGTTCAATGCTCTGTCAAAATCAGGATGGCCAGTTTAAATGTCCTAAATATAAGTAGTATCCAGTGTCCTGAAATCTAATGCAAAAGTCAAGAATATATTTACCATTGTTTATTCATGGGGAAATCTCATGTGTGTGTTGGCATGACCAGAGAACATGCATTCACACCTGTACACTATCTTATTGCTTGGACACGGTTTGAGAAATAACTTCCCTTTATCTAGACCTTTAATTTCATAGCAGAGATCCAGCTTTCCTCTGATATTTGCTCACTATAACACACTCCAGCTGTTGCCATCAACCTTTTTTCAAATTTATTGAGGGTTTTTGTCAAACAACTTCATGATCATAAAATAGAGATTTGATGGATGTCTCAGTCAGCAATGCAGGAGTTCAGATCTTTACAAAAATGACCTGACACATTGTCTTGACACATAAGCAATAGTGCTAAACCCATTAAACTGTAAGAACACCCCACCAATTGCCCATTAGATAGCGGGGATGCCGAGCCCCTGCAAAGCAGCCACACACACTTCACAGTAGATTGATGCTGAAAATGGAAAACAACGCATTTTAAGCATTTTATTTAGAACAAAGTGAAGTAGATAAATAAGACATGAATCCCAATTTCTGTAGAAAATCCCAACACACTTCAAACCTCAACGGAACGGTGGGTCACTTTTAAGTGCCCTGATTTGGCAATAAGATTGAAATGTGAACACACAAAGAATGAATTGTTGCACCATGCGCACAACTTGTAGCCACTTTTTGCCCCATCTCAAGGTCTGATTCACCAAAAATATTGCGGTAAATATATTACAGCGCTAACATACCCATAAAGTTTTGCAGCTGAGTGCAATTTGCCCTGGTTTTGTGTCTGATTGCAATTATCCATGTGGCAAAGTATAACACACACACTGAAATGACAGCTGCCAGCAACAGAGAGGAGAAGACCAAAGATTGGCTGATAGAGATTGTGGCAAAAGAGTAAACGCCCCTAATCAGCTGATATGAGGAAGCAGGAGAGGAGGGAGAGAGAGAGATACAAGGATAGTCTTCCTGATTGAACATAAACTAAGCTTCATTTCAATCAGGAGAATCTTCATAAGAGTGAATAGCCTATTTTATTGACATTTTCGCTGAAAGGATGATAAATATGAGTCTTTGGTGATTACACCCCATTGTGACACCCCTTATAAATGTGCTTCAGTTACCAAATTCTCCCTGTAGATGCTAATAATTTTCTCTCCAACTTCATGTGACTATTAGCACTGGTGTTTGTGAATTGCAGAATTTTTTGCAATGAGGCTCATTTGCATAGAAAGGGACCAATTTTGCATCAAATGTATGCATAATACCTCATTTAAATACGTGCAGATACCACCGGAGCGCTGAGATGCCATTTGCTTGGCAGCGAAGTTAGGGGTGCATTTCACCCTTTGCAGGTGATTTGAGAAATTCAGTTTCTTTTTGACTTGTTTGCGCAGGTTTAGTAGCTGTAGAAGTCGCACAATCCTTCTGTGAGCTTGCCCCTGAGTGTGTTTGTAGCCCATGCTCATGGCTTTACCAGTGTAGAGTGTACAGTAAGGTATCTATGTTTGTTGAGGGCTTTACCATGCTGAAACAGGAGAGCAGGGCACAGTAATAATGGCACCAGTTCAATGACGACAAATAAATCAGTATTTCCTCCCTGCCACAGAGATGGGGATGTCTGATGCACGTAAACGCACACACTGTGGCTCATCGAATGTCCCTCTGATGACCAATACGCACACATAATTGTTGTGATGGGTTGCTGCACATTCTGTACACTCACACACACAAAATTACTTTGCATCTACACCACTGTTATCTTGCCATAGGCCTGCAGATGTGACATCATCAGGATAGCACACATGAGGAAATGACAAGTTGTGATGGCTGGTATGAGGCTGCTCATGCAAATAAGATATGCTAATTGAAGGTGAATAAAATGATAAAACTGATCTCAGACTCAGACTTTGTATTCACACTGATCAAGTGTCATGGCTTTGTCTTGGTAAAGTGGAAATTTAGTATCTTCAAGTCAATTGCTTCTTTACAAGTTGGTAATTTTATGTGTTCTATGTTATGTGTATTACGTGTCATGACATCACTCAACGATGGTCAAGTAGGTTATTAAGCAAATCTGATAGCACAAATTTGGTTAGAAACATCACACATGTGAGTGCGGTTGTGCATGTCCATTCTTCTATATCTAATCATGTGTCATCCAACTGTGGTGAAAGGTAAAAATGTGAAGCTTCCAAGCCACCTTGTGTTTTTAGTTTTTGCAGAGTAACCAATAATTCCATGAGTCTTTTGTTTTTCTAATAAAATTTGGAGACGATGGATTGCATACAAGGGTGGTCTGAGTTGGTGGTCTGAAGGTGACCAGGTGCTCATCCACTGTGATTTCAGGACCAGAGAAATTTTTAAACTTTTGACTGGAATGTCTCTTCAGCAGGACCCCTTCCTTATCAGGTGATTCTTACTTCATTGTAATATGGTCTGGATCGTGTTCTGTGTTCTCCTTGACAACTCTGACATTGACATTATGCCTTGGCATTGTAGAAAAAGCACAGTTGTAATGTTTCCATGTCATTTAGGTGTCCCATTAAACTCCAGTACCAGGGCCATGGATCTGGCATGCCTAAATGAAATTCTTGAGCTTTTTGAATGATTTCCTGATGTTTTTATCCACATATAGTGGTGCTTGCTCCTGGCACAGGTGGCAGAGATGGGACCATATTGGGGAAGGGGCCAATCTGTTGGTGGAGCTGTGTTGCTTCAAGGCCTGGCAAGACATGAAATACTAACTATCCAGGAGGTCCAGTTTGAGTGACAGATACATGAGTTTGCAGGCTAATCAAATGTCAAAACAATGTACAGCTTTACAGTTTGCATTGAGGAGTTACATATGTGTTCACCTTCTATGCTTCTGAACTACAATGGTTAGGAAGACACGACATGGGCACTGCAAGAACTGTGACTTGCTGCTTGTTTCTGATGGTGAAGATGACTGATAGGGAGGACAACACTAAGGCAATAAATATTAAATAAAATACATTTCTTTTATCCATATACTTAACTATTTGTAATCTATCTATTTAACTATCTATTTAGATTTAATTGTATTTAATTGTATTTTCATGTTTTTATGTTTTGTCTTCTTTTTTCTTCCTCCTTCAACATCATTCTTCCGTTGCTTTCTCCTGCTTTAAAGAATGCAGACCCACTGGAGGTTGCAGTCCCGTTGCAGGTCAGATCCCCTGGAGAGAGCTTTTGTGTTACCTTAAAAAATAGTGCTGTACAGGTGACAGAGTCATAAAGAGTGAAGGTAGTCATCTGTGGTGCCCAGAGTGCAGTGGGAACATTTATCTGGGTTGTGGAGACCTATTTTGTGCTTGTGTATTGACTGAGGTGTGTTCTATGAATTTGTTGTATATTTGTCTATGTACGTTTTTGTTTTGTTTTTTCGTTTTGCAGACCAGTGTCCTGTCCTGAGGTTGCTGTCATTTGTATTAGAAGCGAATTTAAGTTTGGTTGTTGGGGGAAATCTAACGACCCCTTCTACAATTGTGGGTGGCAGGAAACAATCATGCATTATATGGACTCTAATTTAAATAACTGATTTTAATTGTAGATACTGGAAAAACAATGTCCACATCTGAGGCCTTATCTCTGGACTCAAGACTTTAAATGACATGATTGAATTGTCATGTTATAGTTGGTGGAGATACATGATTCTTTTCTGTTCTCCTGTGTGTCGAAGTGACAGTTGTGTCAGAGATGGGTAAACATGCAAGGGGTCATTTGTGATTTTCAAAGGTTTCCCACCTGTCTTTCAGAGTTGAAGAAATTAGGGAGTTTTTGAAACAATTGTGGTGTTTCATGTTTGAATCAATAAAGGATAAATCAGACATTTCGATGTTGTTGCATTCTGCTTGTTCTCATTTAATCCAAGAGTTATGAGCCCAGTCAGAGTGGGTCCATTTAACGAGGTGCTGTAATTGGTTTGCCAGATAGCGGTGGAGAAAAGTGGGCACATCTAGACCCCCCTGAGTTTATTTTTCTGTAAAGTGGAGAGACTGATTTTAGATGCTTTATTTCCCCAGCATTAGTGTGATATGATAGAGTTCCGTGACTGGAACCATTTGTCTTTAGGTTTTATTCCAGAATAATTGAGAGTAAGTAAATGACTTGAAGTAAACAACAGTTGCATTTGTCTAGTTAATGTCAGGACAAGGTTAGAGCACTGTTTTGAATTGTTCATTTTTTTTTCTAATTGTAGAGTGACACTGAAATTGAATTCAATGGACAGTTTTCACATATGGTCATTGTATTTATGCATTGAATTTAGGGGGGGGGGTTCTTCCATATTTTGCTTAATAATGCACAAATTCGAGCTTAACAAAACATAAAAAACTGCCAGCTACCAGCCCTCAAAAAACCTCCACTGTGTGTTATCCTGTAGCCTGTATACAGGTTAGCATTGCATTACCTGTCTGCACAAGACTATCCTCATGCACTGTTTTTTTTTTGTTGTTTATTTTTTTGCATTGTCGGAGTAGAACAGAGAACAATGCACAGCATCAGTAGCGGACGGCGAGGAGTGCTTTGGAGCTGTGAATGCAGCCGTGCTTCTCCCTAATCCTGTCTGTATCTGTTTGAATCTCTCACTCTCCGTCTCTCTCCGTCTCTCAGATTCAGATGCCGTGTAAGTCTGTCGGCAGACGGCAGCTCGGCTCTGTTCCGTTGTCTTGTGCTATCATGGGGGGATTCTCAGGGGATCCCGTGTTCACATCACTCTTCTGCTCCACGTTCTACAAGAGCGCCTTGTTTGTACACATACAAAAGTGCTTGTCATTTTTATTGTTTGCTGTTGTTTTTGCAAGTGATGTTTTTTTTCCTCTCTTTGGTGCTATCTGCTTTTCATTCTCCGTCGGCTGCCTCTGCTGTCTTTCAGTCTGTCTGTCTGTCTGCGGCTTGCTGTCCTTTCCATCCACTTCAAATTCAACCTCATGATGATTTTGCCTTCCTCTTTGTCAGTGCTTGCCTTTGACTGAGGCGGCAGGCTCGGATGTTTGGTAATGGCCACTTAGAGTAATCAATGGGCCTCTTTGAAGTTGTGAGATGAAAGAGGAGTTTGACAGCTAATGTGTGCCTGTCCTGTGACGTGAACAGCATGGCAATGCCTCCACGCTTTGAAGGCACACGGTTGGGTGCATCAGGTTGGATTTATCCCACACTGAAGACTCACCTCAGCTGCAGCTCTGGCACAATGGCAAGTGGCAGTTGCTCTTTCACTTTCACACACACACATGCACGCACACATCCACAAAAACGCACACTCTCACTTTCTGTGTCCTCCTCTCTCATCCTCCGCCTTCCTCTCTTTCACCCTGTTTTATATATCTGTCACATCGGCGTTCCTCCTATGCAGCTTGTGCCAGCTCCCATTCCACGCTCTCTCTCAGAAATGTGTTCAAGTAAACATTTCACGCTTGCTTATGCTAAAGGGAAGTGGCAGCGGCAGGTATGTGACAGGCAGAGAACTGTCTGTGCCCAGGGCTGCCATTGACAAACCGAGCCCCTCTTCTTTCCATGCTGCTTTTATCTTCCACATAATGGATATGTGTGATTGGAGGAAAGCATTTGATGATACATTCCTTCTATTCATCAAAATGCTCGGAGAGGACACCCCCAGTGAGGGAAAAACAAAGCAACACTGCTCATGATTGTAATGTAAATGATTTGTGCTAAAATGAAAATGAGCATAGCGGGAGCGGTGCGCTACAGTATGTGCAGCTGTTGCTTTCGACTCATTTCGGTGCGCTATCAGCTCTTGCGCATCCTGATTCGCTCAGCAGAAAGCAAGTCAAGCATGTTTTTTGAAGCAAAAAGGAGCAAAGGGGGAAATAAAAGGAAAACATTTACAGAGGTGGATCATTTCCCATAACCACCAGCGGTCTTTGAACACACTCCATGGTGGTCCGCAGCCCCTCCAAGGAGAGAAGATGGGGATGGATTCTGGGCAGTGCAGGCCTCCCCTTCACTCTCACACTCACACACACATACATAGAGGGGAGGTGGGGGGAGGCTGGGATATGTACAGGAAGTGATCTTAGAGTCTGCAACACTCTTCCCCTCCCTCCGGGGGGCTGTTACTTACTGCAGAGCTCTTTGGTGTGGTTGAGCTGGTGTATATTTGCCGTGTGTGTCGGGGAGGTTAAGGCCCCATCTGCAGTGAGTGACACACTTTATCCTTTCTTTCTTTCTTTCTCTCTTTCTTTCTTGCTCTCTTTCTTTCTGTGTGTGTGACCCATGGAGTCAGGTTAATGGCGTCATGTAGTGTAACCCCACCACATACTCCTCTAACCTAAAACACATGAAGTGTGTTCAGACAGGCTTTACAGCCCGCAGGAGCTCTTTCTCTCAGTCTGCAGTTGATCTATGTCTCCTGCTTATTGGAAGTGATGTAACTTCAATTGCATTTTTTTTTTGGTTTGTCTTGTTTAAGTTTAAAAATAAAGTGGAGACTAAAACTTTTGTAAGGCTGCAATAATCAGTGACAAATGAATTAAGGCCTGTTTCACTATATCTTATCTCTGATTTACAGTAATACAATCCAACTTACACAGTTCTCACAATCATGTTTTATTCGTAGGAACAGACATTTTCAAAAATGAATCCTTGAATTTTTAAAATACAGTACGCAGTAATGTCTTTTTGTGCAATAAATGTGTCTTTCCTCCATGTATGAATGACAGATTCCATCACCTGTTTTCAGCTGTGACATTCTAAAGGCTTGGTGAAGCAATGGCCACCCATCTCTTTGCACATATTGCAAATACTTTATCAGCTGGCTTTGCTAAAGTTGCATATGAAAATACAGATTGAGAAAACTATTTGCACAGAGATATATGCTGTACTTTCAGCTGGTATTCCATTAATGAATGAAATATGTAGCTATAAGAAGAGAAAAGAGCTTTGAGAGGAAACTCCAGCATTTTGAAAATGACTAAATGTTTGTAGTGTTTGCTCCTCACTGTCTTAGGCTTAAACTGATTTGGCAAAAGAGAAATACCAGTCCAAGCCCTTTTTGATGTCCTTTAGGTTTTGGCCATGGACTCGGATATAGAGACAGCTTTTCCTTTTTGCTATGGATGCTTTGTTATCAGAAACACAGAGTCTAAAAGTTTCTTCTTTCATCCCAGGCTCTTAGCTCTGTCTCTGTGTATTACAGGTAAATCTACTACCAGGATGCACGCCATCAAATGTTTGCACTCATGTTAATCCATGAAAAATGGTATAACTCTTATCACAAATGCTGGTTTGTTAAAAAAAAAAAAAAATCCCATATGCACATTCTGGCCAAGGTTAAATCCAGAGAAAAGACTTTAAGAGCTCAGTCTCTGTAGCGTCTCTGCATACGGAAATACGCATCTAAATAAAAGAGGAGTTTAGTGAAGGGACACTTTTTGGTGTCCCCCTTTTTTCTGCCGTCCTTAATCAGAGACTCTTTAAGTCGTTGGTTTGATCCAGATTCTTTTTCCCCTCTCTTTGGTAAGCTCCTCTGTGTAAAATATCTCTGCGCCAGTAACACCACAAAGGCTTACTTATCTGGGCATTACCTATTAAAGGTTTAAACCCCCGCGTCTCTGATAAACACTGCCTATAAGGCTTTTATCTCCCCCCGGCCTTATCGCACTCTTGAAGGTCCTTCTCCCGAGGCGCAGTAATTTGTTTAATTAAAGTGTCATTTTGGGAGGGAAATATAGCCAGGACTATGGTGCGAGATGCAAAGAAGTTTACCAGTGTGTTGATGTTGAGCTGTTCTCTACTTCTCTCTTTCTGCCTTTCATTCTTTTTCTCTCTTCCTCTGCGGCCTTTGTCCAGGACTTAGATTTAGATTAACTCACTGGTGTTTTCCTTCTGTTTTTTTGGGTGATGATTTTTTTTTTTTTTCAGATATTTCCAGATAGCAGCCATGGCAGGCAGCAATGGAACTGGAAAAAGACTACAGAATCAAATCTAGTTTGAGAGCACCCCCTTTAGCTGCTATCTAAATGGAGTCCTGGGAGGATTGGCTTTCTGGCCTTGAAGCTTGTGTTGTCAGCACTTTGGGCGATTTGTGTGTGATTTCATTAGGAACCAAAATAACAGCCAGATGAAGAGGAAAATAGTGTATGCAAAGTGCTGCTGTATCACTGGTGCAGTATGTGCTCTTAACACTCACAGTCACTTTCACATCCATATGGCCTCTGAAGAGCACATAAAGCATTCCATCAACGTGCACATTATGGACACAAACACTCGTTTGTCTGTAGATAAATGCATGAATGCATACTTCTTCAGAAAGTTCTTGAGCGAGTGAACCTGATGCAGTGTCAAAATAAGTGAGTGTTCGAATGTATAGCTAGTGTTGTGTCCTTCTTTTTCACAGGTTTATACACGGTGAAAAGATACACTTGAACTCTATTCTAAATGAAGTTTAGAAATAAAATAGTGCAACATAATAAAGATTTAATGACATTTCAAAAGTTAAAAACCTTCCTTTCAAGTAGTCTTTTAAGACGTGCACTTTTTTTTTTTTTTTTACAACTATGAGTTTAGTGAGATCCTTTTTGATAATGGAAAGATCAATATTGGTTTGTTGGCAGACTGCTTAAAATATGACAATGGTACAGAGAATTATGTTGTATTGAATTGTTCCCACATAAGAATATGTTATTTTGAAAATACATAGAAGTATATTACAATACATATCATATTCATACAATGGACAGGCCAAATGTTCAATATGAACTAAATAAGTAAGTTAAAACAGAACATATACAGCAAATGATCAAAATCTACTGATTCTCACAGCAAATATGTGTTCAGTTAAATATTATTTTAATCTTATATAAAGTCAATCAATTTAACTGCATACACTTCAGATCATCAAGAACCTTAAAAGTACTTTTTTCAGGGTCCAGGATCCAGACATGCAAGTTCAAAAGCCTTCCAGCAACGTGGTCTCATCCCATCTAGACAGGTCTGCTATTCCTCCGCACACCTCAGCTACTGGGGTCAGTAATGCCTTATTTCGGGCCTCTTTTTGGGGAGCATTTATACCAAATAGGGTGACAACAGAAACCTCGGCCGTGTTGCCACATCCTCCAGTGAACACTGCGACAGGGCATGAGAGTGAAAGATTTATGAGCTGTTGCATGCAGACGCGGCGGTAAGCTGCCTTCAAAAGGAGAAAGAGAAAAGCAAAAATTAAAAAAAAAAAAAAAAAAAAACGAAGACACAGAGAGATCAAATGGCAGCGCATGATAAGGCATGAAAAACGACTCAGAGTGCTCATAAATTAATGGCAGAGAGGAAGGTTGTCATTATCAACACAGGGGCCCCGGGACAGAAAGGTGTGGCAACCAGATGGTAGGGGAGAGGTAGCTGGGGCCAAGTTTGAGTAATTGATGACTTAAAAATAAACCGCTAGCATTCATCTTGGGAGGGATAGAAGAGAGATTGCCCAACAACACAAACACGTAGCATCCAGGTCAAGAGCACTTGACTACGACTAAATGTAAAAGTTTAAGGAAGAAATGATTTCAAAGAAACAGGGCCACAAAGGAGACTGAATTTTGACATCCATGCACTTCTTTTTTTGAAGTACCTTCTTTTGGACAGCTTACAGTATCTGTGTTAATCACAGGGCCTTTTTTTGAAAACATATGCTAACGGTATTGTATAATATTACATTATTTAAGTATTATAGGGTCTAAAAAATCCCTGAAAAATAAGTGAAACTACACTAGAATCACTCAGTAATGAAAACCACTTAAATGCATGGGTGTTTCAAACATTTCCTACATACCTTGGATCCTTTGCAACATAGCATTTTACAAGGCAATTTAAGACATTTACTACAATGATTCTTTTGACCATTTATGAAATTATGGTTAATTATGATTGTATAATTATAATTCAGAGATGTCCAATTATTTTTTATTTTTATCATTATATTATCAGTTACAAAACAGCCTGTGATATTTATGTTTATACTGTACAATCTTGTTATCCATCTATCATAACTTCTCATACACTGGCACCTATCAAATCCAAAGTAATCTAATCATTAATAACAGTCACTTGTTGAAGAAATATGAATATATCTGTTTGTGAAAGTTAGAATCTCAGGCACCAACCATGGCTCTGAACTATCAGTAGCCTGGCTGTCGCTGTATTGATAAATCCACGGATCTGTCCGTGGTGCTGAATTAGCAGGTGGATTTGTAATTGGGTTATTTTCTCTCACTGTGGCCTTCTGTAAGTTTCGTCTTGGATCTATGCTATTATGAACTATAGACTGTAACTACCCAATTCTATATTATATTGAAGTAGTGTCACCCCCAAAATCAAAGTGACAAGAAGCATCATGCAGTCAGAGTAGACTTTACCCCCAATTAAAAATGAACAAATCAGCGGCTGAGTGTGGAGAGACTGAAGCGCTTCTGTTTCAAATCAAAGGCTTTTAGAGCATCCATCTGCTTTTGGAAGCCGTGACACCTCTTTCCTTTTCTCCAGCAACAATCACAACAGCTAAAAGGTTGCCAGCTGAGGTTTTCCAGGAAAGTGCAATGCTTGTGAGGTTTTCTGGCTTCTAAAGTTGGACATTTGGCCAGGAAATCTACTTACGCATTTACAACAGCAAGGTCGAAGCAGCTGAGTTAACTATGTAAACTCTACAATTTATCACATCATACAGATATGCAGTAGAGAGCATTCATTTCATTTACAACAAAAAAATTCACTAGTAGCGACTATATGGTGCTTTTTTTTTTTTTACTGTCGAAACTGTAAAACTGTTTCTCACCCACATACTGTGTATAGTGAGTCATGTACTAATGTCATATCAACTTAAATGATGCAGCAACATAGGTAACACATTTAATAAAGATTTTCAGTTTAGGCGGGTTGTTATTTTTCGGTCACATAGAAATTGTTTAAATAGAGACACACACATGGTATTTTGTTTTGATGGTACAGAAGAGCCATTTCCTTATCGGTAACATAATGATATTTCCCATTGGCTGTCTGTCAAGAGATCAAATTAAATATGGTTTGATGACTGGAGGCAGATGTATCAGGTTTTTGTTGTTTTTTTTTTAAGTAGATGACCACAATACAAGCTATACTGAGCCAACAAATAGTGTGTATGCTGTATAGACTAAATGGTTAGCTCATTTCTAGAAACACAAATTAATGCACAGATCTCGGTCTCTTGGGGTTTCTTGACTTCTAGCTGATATTCTAATTGCTGTTTTTTTTTCTCACTGAGTAAGATTTGAACCTGGATGATAGACATGGCAAGACAACAACAGAGAAAGAGGCTTGTCAGCATTAAGGACACTGTCACCTCTCTCTATCTTCCTCCCCTTTCTTCCTTTCTGCTCTGTGTCCCTGTTCTCACCTCCGGCAGCTGGCTGCGTGGCTGCAGGTGTTGCTGTGCTGCCTTTTGAGGATTTCTTCCTGTAACCTGTCTGACGATGGCAAAATCTTTATGTAGCACAGTACAATGTATCCTCCAAGTATTCTGTTCTTGTCAGAGTAGAAACAGCTCTGAAACATGATTTAAACGTATGGATATTACAAAATTTCAGTGAAATCAAGATGAGTTTTTTTCTGATTACGGTTTGCACTGAGACCAGGTGTTAAAAAAAATATTTATGCTAACAGAAGGTGGTGGCAGGTTGGAAATGACATGTACAGTACAAGTGATGAAATCCAACAGGAACATTGATTTTAGCATTTGCAAGTGAGCCAGTTAATGCTAAATCCAAACTAGAAAGGGGGGTATGGAAGGCTAAATTATGCAAGAGAAAAATAATTAAGCGGATCTGTGTAAGTGTGAGCCTGTAAGAGCTAAATGTAAAATCTGTCTATCGTCTCCCCGTGATTGGCTATCTCTGAGACATGTTTTTAAAGCCCTGACGCGTTATTAATAAAACAAACTCTAATAGAAATTGGGCATTGGGCTTATTTTTCAATCAGGCCCAGCATCGCTGCAATCCGCAAAGCGTGACATTAATTAAAGATTGATGGCCGGGCCGTTCATCTGAGCTGCTGTTGATCCGGTAATTAAAATGACAAAAAAAGATTTATTTATAGAAATTTGCAGAACTTGTTTCATTTCCTTGTCAACGGGGCCTGATTTTCTGTCTTTTAATGTAGGGGAGGAAGTGCATGTGTTTTTCATCTTCCTCTTCCTCTGCTCCCATTGATGGATGTTGTCAGAACAAGCTGCCGTTTGTGCGCATGGTTTCAAGGTGGAGGCTCGGAGACGGGCGGGCCGCAGGGCCGACGGGGCTTCTTGCGCGCTGGCGTTGGCCCAGCTCAATCAAACTTTTCAAAGGGATAAAAGTGAAAGTTTCAATGACCTTAGTTCAGCAGTTATTCAGAAAGAAAAGCAAATACAAATGAAATATCTTTGCATTTTTATTTTGGTAAAGTAATTATGTAGTCTCTTGGAGTTTGACAAGGCTTCTAATGAGTTCTCCCAGGACCTCGCTTTTATTTGTTTGTTTGTTATTTTTAAGCTTGATTAAGTCCCCTTGTATTTAGCAAGCACAATCAAATCAAAGGGGAGGAAGATTAACTGTGTACATTTCTCCAACATCTTTAAGGAGGTGTAAGCATACTGACTTTTCTTTGCGCTGTACGCTGCTCTCCCTCCTGCTGTAGTTGGTAACCATCTGTTCTAGTTGCATACTTCAGATGTGCGCATACTGTATGTATGGGTCTTATAAACATGGATAGATGCGCTTCTTTGCACTGGCTCCCTGTCAAAACAACAATTGAATTTAAAATCCTTCTGCTAACCTATGAAGCTCTTAACCATCATACATTCAAGAGCTCATTGAACCCTATTTTCCCAATAGAGCACTGTGCTCCCAGAATGCAGGGTTTCTTTGGATTTCTAGAGTCTCCAAAAGTAGATTTGGAGCCAGAGCCTTCAGTTATCAAGCTCCTCTCCTGTGGAATCAGACCCCAGTGTGGGTTCAGGAGGCAGACAGCCTTTCCACATTTATACATATCTTATAGTTGGGGTTGGTCCAGGTGAGCCCTGATCCATCCCTTAGTTATGCTGAAAAACTTCACTGACTTGTTTTTTTTATGATGTTTTAACTTTCTGTGATTGAAATGGCAGGGGTAGACAGCACATTGTAAACTCCCTGCAGTATTCAAATCAATGAATCAGAAGCAGAAACACCCAGACAAAGTGAATTAATGGCACGCACACGTTCAATTTGTAAAACTCCCCAGTAGCTTTGTACACAGTCCTAAGCCACCCATATCTGGCCCTATATGGCAAACAGCCCAATCTCTGTGCCTGCTGGTGCAATGTATTTCCATGAGGAACTACTAGATACAGGATGTGGCACCAGCTTAGGAACCAAAAGCAAGAGGATGAAGGGGAGAGAGATATATTAAATGATTATAATGACTGATGATATTACCTATTTCTACAAAAAATGACTTCAATAGTGTAATGGTCAAATGGCGGGTAAGGATGACAGAATTATTAAAAGAGAAAGAATTGAGTAATTCCAGCACATTTATCAATCTGCACATCACAGCTTCACGCTCAGTTAATACATATTGTAAATCTTACTGGTCCCAAGGAGGTCTTTTTTATATTTCTTTATACTTTTATCCTATTAAGTCACAGGCTTTGGAGTGCGAGTTAATTTCAGATCCAAGATGGCAACAAAGAGGGGGAAGGGATGTGAGGTGAAAAAATGGATGAGATTCTTAATCTTTTCTTTATATATATATATTTAAGATGTGGACAATACAACAGGCCTTGCACAGGCACAGATAAATGGGATCTCGCCTGCACCATCTTTTCCCTCCGCTGACATGATAAATACATAATGTGCTTCATGATGAATGCTCTTTATAATATGTGGCTGAGATAAGATTCCAGTATTCATATTTTTCTATCATGTTAATGTGTGGAGATAAAGCATTGCATCTGGTGTGCTGTTTGGGGCCAGAAGGCCAACCCATTGCTCTCAGTTGGTGGATGAAATGGATGGAGGTGTGCTGAGATGGAGACATCAGGAAGGGTAACTACAGCTACTGTGGGCCTTTTCTCAGGCCACAGACTGCTTTATCATCCAGTTCTACTAGTGCAAATCCCTCGTGCCAATACCAATCTTAAGACAATTCAAGGTGATCCAAAATGGTTAGCATCTTATAAAAATGGGTCACTCTCAAATGCCTGTAAATATAAATGTTTGAGCTGCTCAAATCTCAGCCTCCCTGATAAGTGACATTTTAAATTGCACACTCACTGGTGAGACAGCTCATCAGTTTCAAACATTATTTTTGGTGATATGAGCAAGATACTGATGAGGAAAACACAACTGTTTTGAAAGAGGACTTCTTGTTGATGTGCGGATCATGTCCACAAAAGTGGGTTCTCTTCTGAAAAAAAAAAAGCTTTGCAAAAGACAGTTTCTGAGAATATTTATAGGCTTTATTTGTGTTATTTTTTTTCTAATGGGAAGTTGCAAAATTTGCCAAAAACTGTAAGACTATGTTGACTATGATAAATTACCAAACTTAGACTCAAGTTCCAGTATTTTTCATGCAACAAACAAACATAATTCCAATACATAATGTAGTGTACTGTCATTTGAAACATTAACACACTGTGTCTTCAAATGGAGCAGCCAATTATGCCAAACTGTATTACTTAAATATATTTATATATTTGTGTTGAAAGTTGCTTACAGTGTACTAATGACAACTACTTCTCTGCTACTGCCACTACAACATTTCCTATGACATCAGTAATCTACACAATTGAAAATCTCCAGCTGCAACTATAGAGGGCCTTATGTCAGTTTTAGAGGTTAAACCAACAACTTGTCACTGGTCTTAAATTTGGACTCCAGCTCCAATTTTGGAAAACAAACAAACAAAAAAGACTCTTTAGAACCAATATGAATGATATTGCTGCTCATTGCTGCTATTTATAACTCCTGTGGCTACTTCTGTTATCCTTGCTTCTACCTGTACTGCATTAGCCTGTAAAGTAGTGTATAATGTACACTCTCACTTTTGTTTTCTTTCATGTATTTCCATTATTGGCTGTAGCTCTGAGTGTGACACAACTTTAAGCAGAATTTCTTTTTTTCCCCTTTTCACATAAAAGAGAAAAGAATGGTAGCTTGAGAAGGAGATGTGCATGGATTCAGGCAGAATTTCTTTTCTGCTGCTCTGGGTTATGACTGCTACACTGTTTAGCTCTTTTACGGGTCCCTGGTAGAGTCACAGGCAGATGTGTGCAGTAAAAACAAACAAAAAAATATATATATATATATACTGCCAGCATGTGCACGTGTAGGGATATGCACATCACTGTGCACAGGCACTCACTTATTCACTCTCTTGCTCTCGCTCACACACACACGACACCAGGCTGGCTAGCCGGCACAGATGTGTGCATGTCTCACCTGAGTCCAATAACGTCACCTCATTCAGTACCACCATACGGCTCGGTAGGCTCAGTCCTGTCTTTCCCTCTCTGTTTCTCTTCTCTCTTTGTCTCTCCACCTCTCTCTTTCTGTCTCTGTCTCTCTTGTGCTTCTATGGCACATTGAAGCTCCTCCAGTCATCCTGTCATCCTTACATGCACCCAGGGTCCAATTAGCCCTTCAAACACCCTGCAGTCAGCACACAATGCATAACCCTGCACCAGTAATGTAGTCTACATTGTGATGCTTTCATATACATTAGTCAAAGGGGGTAGCTTTATGTTCTGTGGAGAGCTTAGTATTGATTAAAGTGATAGGATGGATAAAATACTATGACAAAATGCTTCTTTCTCACTGGTCATTTCAACATAAAATGTTGTTAACTATAAACAAAACAGCCAAATCTTTGCATGGTTTATGAGCATAAAGCTTTCTCTTTGGACAGTTTTGCAAGTGAGCATGACTTTCATGGTGCTCTTGTCCAGGACAAATTAAGAGATATGACTGTAGCCAGGCCCTTAGAGATTGTAACTGGGTGAATTAAATGCCTTAATTGCCATTGTTGCCTAGGAACCTTTAAATTTCTAAATTATTTTCTTCCATCGTCATCAGTCAATATTATGACACAATGAATAATTTAATTCAGTATTCTGTTTTCCTCTAAAAATCAATGATGCCTGCCACAACATTTGAGCAATTTTTAGCTTTTATTTGTCCTCTAAAACTGTCTTTTGCTAAATGATACTGACCCTTTGAATCTTTTAACAGCACAATCAATAAAGCATGTTTATGCGTGGCTTGCAAAACCATCAGTTTGGGACTTTTGAAAAAATATGCCAGCGGCTGCAGCTTGCTAAGTGCAGAGCGCTAGCACTAAATCTTGGGAGTTAAAGTTTTACTGGGGCGTTATGGGTAAAAATGCCTTGTCAGCCATCTGCCACCTCCTCTCCTGGCAGCCATATTTCCAGGTCTGCTCAAGTCCTGGGAGAGAACACTGCATCGCCACCCAGGGCCGACCGCCACTATTACAGCCCTGCGCCGATAGCTGAGGAGGGGCGAGGAAAAGAGGGAGAGAGTAAAACTGACATGGACGCAAACTCACAGACATACAGAAAACAAGTGCAAACTCAGGAGGTTTCATGATGGCGATGTACAATGTAAGATGTAAGCATGAAGACAGGCTGTGATGTGTGATTGAGAATGATGGTAGGAAAACATTTAACACAAATTTGACAGAGACTGCGCAATAAACAAGCTTTCAGTTTGACCAAATCTGCATCAAGTTCTTTCAGAAAAAAGCTTGACACTTTTATGCCATTAGTCTGGAAAGTTCAATGAATTCCAGTAATGTCGTGTGTTTAAAGATGCTATTGTCAATATTAACAATAACAGCAATTTATGTGCAAGAAGGTGTAAGTTACAAACCCAAAGAATTTTCACCTGCCAGCTCTGTAGATCTTTACAGCGACTCTCAGGTCATTGTTTTGGTGTTTGTGGCCTAATTGCTAATGTTAGTGATAATGTAAAATGGTTTCTGGTGAATTATTGAGGCTACAGTTGCTTCAGAAAATGAAACAGCTTCTGCTAAAGTAGCTTTCTGCTCACTGGTGATTTTAAGGACCTGTCACCATAACTTGATATCTGCCATTTAGATCAATTAATAAAACTTTATTGCTTCTTTGTAGCTGTTAATTAATTATGATCATGGTGTGTGAATCATTGTCTTACCAGGTCATACAGTAAATTTAGTTGCTTGTCTGTGTCTTCTTTAATGACCCATGTTTCTGCTGGCTTAAGCTTAGGGAACAAAAACATCTTGCTTAAATTTAAGCTCATGATTAGTGTTAAAGGAACTGTTTGATATTTTGGGAAATGTGTTTTTTTTTTTTTTCACTTTTTTGGTCTGAGTTAGATAAATAGCACTCTCATGTCTGTATGCAAAATATGTATCTACCACAAGAAGCCTGTATAGCTTAATTTAGCATAAAGACTGGAAACAGGGGGAAACAGGTAGCCTGGTTTCATCCAAAGGTCAGAAAATCCTACCAGCACCTCTAAAGCTCTAAGACTAGGAACTCACTGTTTTACAAGGTTAAAAGAAAGCAGTGTTGACTGCTGGTGCAAACTGAGGTGTGAACTGTGGTTTCCCGTCCCACAATCACAAGCTTTGTTGACCCAACTGCCCTCTGACTTTAACTTAGAGGTATAACAATGTCACACTACTTCTCTACTTAGAAAGGACAGTAATTACTTGTATGACCTCAAGAGGTCACTTGTCAGAGAAGCTTAAAAACAACCCTAATGCTGCTGAATTTCTGGTGAGGGGAGTCTTTCTATTTTTTGTGTATTTATTACATTTTATTATAGCTTAGATTAGTGACAGTTGCTATGCAAATCCATCAGACTTCATTAACCCACATTTGTCAAACCTTACCAAAAACAGCATGTTCATTTACATAGATTACTATTAACATGCACATGTGTTTCAGCTCATGTTTAGATTGTCAAAAATGAGAGACACAGTACAGGGAGGCTGAGCATAAACACTGAGCTTTGAGCTCTCCGGCGGGCCTGTCTTGTCTCTTCCCCAGGTCCCATAATGAACGGTGGTGTTGACCCTGTCAGCCTGACAAGACTGGCAGCTTAATGCGTTAGAGAAAAAAAGGGGAGGGGGGGACGTATATAAATAAATAAGAGACCTACATCAGGACCCCACGCTCCACAAGGCCTTGCTAAATGCTAATCATGGCTGATTAATCAGGCCATAATTCCACTGAACCAAAAAGGTTCGCCAGTCAATTGTGCAAAATTAGCCCTTTCTCACGAGTGCCGTCACATTTAGTGATGGCAGGGCAGCACATTACAGCCCTGATTCAAGGTGCTAGATCACAGTCGTGGTGCATACAGTATATTTTGGCAGATGCAGCCTGGCTTCACTTTCTTTCCCAGTGATCCACCAGTAACAGATGAGACCATATTCACATTAATTCATTTGTTCATTCACATTCAAAAGCACCAGATTTGGAGATACATGGTTTTCATCTGAGAAGTAACTAGTAAGTAAACCTGCCAGACAAATACAGTTATATATAAAGAACTTTTAACGATATCTGCCTCTGAAATGTAGTCAAGTAGATTTGTCAAATTTGTACTTACGTACTTTTACTAAATGTACTTTGTTTCATTCCACTGCTGGAGTTTACTTATCCATTCACTTTTTCCAAGGAGATAAGAACAACCACCAAACAACGCATGGCCCCCCTTCATATCCCGCAATTCCTATCGTCCACACACACACACACACACACACACACACACACACACACACACACACATTCACACTAACCTAGCCCAGCCCAGCCCAGCATTGTGGAGAATTAAAGAGCGAAGCAGTCATAAATCAGCAGGCCCGCTGATCTTTCCTCTTCCTGGAGACAGACAGACAGACACATGGGGGTGGGGGTGGTGTGCGGAGGGGGTCAAGTTGGTCTATTGAGGAAAGGGAGGAGGAGAAACAGAAAAGGGAGGTGGTTGTAAATCTCCTACGAGTGGTCTTGAGCTTGTAAGTGGGGTCGTTCAGAGAGACAGGAGAGGGAAAACACCTCTGCACATGTTGTTTATACAAGCCATGATGAGCGGAGGAGAGCAGGAAACAGTGGCTGTAGTTACATGTTATTACTGCTGATACTTTACCTCAGCTCAACTGTTTGCTTCAATAAATGAAAATAATAAAACCTCCAAAATACATGTGCTTACTGCGAGACTGCAAACAGGATTGATTAAAAACGGAACCTCCTGGGCCACGACACCAAGTGCATTTAGGTGCCTTAGTCACACTTATCTAGAGTGATATTCCTACAAATTAAAGGGACATCAACCTCATCTGAATGTCCCGCCATAGTTTCAGCCATACTGCAACTGTGTAGAATAGGGATCAGCAGAACTAGCCAGGAAAGCCATGAAAGAATCTGTGCATGTTGTATTTCCTGTTTTATTTTGAAAATCTAACATCTCCTGTCATTTCAGTTCCTGCCCCTGCAGGTTTCTTACTCTGTACATGTACTCCCCTGATCTCCCCTACTCCCTCTACTCCTCTGCCAGATTTTTCAGACAATATGTTTTCATTTGCATTCAGGAAGGGGTGGTGCCACTCAAGACAACCCAATGGTTGTAATGAAAGACAGGCAAAAGATGTCCATAAACATTACCACAAAGGGAAGATCACAAGGTTTAAATTTCACACCATGTGAACATAACTGAACCCATACATAAGTTGGACAAGTCACCAACATGATTGCTAGAACTTGACTTACTGACTTGATTCCCTACAGCAGAGCTTCCCAGAGCTTTTTCAGCCTGGACTCAAAAAGAGAAACTATACTTTTATAACCTACATTTATAATCTACAGATTTAGAACACAAGAAACCATGAATTTAAAATGCATATGACAGAGAGGATAGTGTCGTTAAAATCAACACTCTCACTTGTAATCATCACATCAGTCACACGCACAACGAACAGGGACACTAATGAAACAGCCCTGCACACCATTATTTAGAGATGTACCACCATTGAGATTTTACTGTGGCAACTGACAACCATATAAACCACCATTGTGTTGTGACCCTAAGGCTGCCCTAAAGAACTGACTTGGACTTGTTTTGAATAATTGAGACTTGACTCTGAGCCCCACCAAATGACTGAAGACTCAAGACTTGTACTTGTCCCTAATGACTTGAGACTTGATTCAGACATGTCTAGAATTACATGACAGTAGCGTTGAACTCGTTTTGAATTATTTGAGACAAGACTTGACTTTAAATTGTTTCAACTATACTTGACATGAGCAGCCTTGAATGACGTGGCTAGGACTTCACTTGGTTATTTGAGATTCATCTATGATTTGAAATGATTCACAAATGGACACTGATTTGTCTTAAGTGACTTGAGAGACTTGTTTTGTGTTAAATGGCTTGAGACATGATAAATTACTGGGTCTTCCTGGGTCTACTTGTGAGCCTTGAGCTTCTGTTGATTTTGTTCCTTCAATTATGTGCGCTTTTTCTCACTACTTATGCTAACTACCGGATTAGTTTCCATGTATTCCAAACAAGCCATTAATGTAAATATAAATGTTGCAATGACTTGAGCAGTTCACCTCACTGGCCTTGCACCCCTCTGCTTGGACTCTTCTATACCAACAGCCTTGTCTGTCCACTTGCTTTCAAACGTGTCTGAGAGTGAGGGAGAATTAGCAGTGTCTTGTTCTTGCTGCTGTCTGTCTGCTGCTGGGGCTGTGAGCTGACAGCACAGCAGCCTGGTACATGGCATGTATGCATTCCTACTTGCTCCGCTGTTATTAGCACAATGCAAGGTAGCTGGCGTCAGCCTTGTAGGGTAGCGCTCTGCTCGCTTTCTGTTCACTTCCAGTATAGCTGACAGAAAGCTTCTGGAGGTATGTATGGCGGGAGACGCAGCGGAGAAAAGGGAAATGGCAAGGGTAGGAAGAAAAAAGGGAATGAGCAAGGTAAAGGTAAGGAAAGAACATATGGATGAAATATGGAAAAGAGGACAGGAGTGAGATGGGCTGCTAACAGGGTGAGGGAAAAGGGTAAAGTGGATGACTGATGAAAGAATGATGAGACACAAACTGAGAGACAGACACTGCAAGGAGAGAGGAAGACAAGTGAGTTACTACATGCTTTTCATCATATGTCAAAAATCTGATTTATTGGCATGTATCAATGCTACCTCCTGTTCTACCTCACTCTACGTTAGGTTAGAGCTTGACAAAGGAAGATGATGGGAAACAGACAGCACAGTATCACAGCAGTTAGTGATAAAGTCAACAATTTTAATTATATTTTAAAGATTCATATGATGGCTTTGACCACAAACTATGAACCACACTGGAGTCTTGGTAGGAGGGTGGTCGAGGTGGATGGCAGACATTCAAAGTGTAGGACTGAAGTCCATGCTGTGTTGTGATGGTCAAGTGCAACAAACACACTTTCTGAAAGTAATCAATAGGATTCATTTTGGTTAAAGGTAATAAAAATTGTCAATAAAAAAAAGTTTGTGAAATCGTCCCAAACTGTATCATGTACATTGACGCGCTGGGATCAGGGAAACCCTAACCCCCTAATTCCCTCCATCTGATTATGATGATGGGGGAGACCTTGTGCGTCAGAAACCGATGCTAAAGGGCCCAGACCAAGCGTTGGATTTTGACGCGCTGGGAGTGAGAATGTGTTGTTCATGCTCATGTACACAAACCCTATAGATTACATTGTGTGACCACTCTCTTCTCATTCCCACTTTGCCCTCTTTCCTCATCCTCCCCTTTTCCTTTATTGTTGTGAATAGAAGTGCCTGACAGCTGCTACCGTGGCAACCAGCGCAGAGGAGTAGCAGGCCACTTCCGATGTTTGCCGGCCACACAGCTGACGAGGCTAACGAGGGGAGGGAAAGGGCGATGTTAATGCGTCAGACTGGTCTGTCAGTGTCTTGAAAATGCCATGAAATATGTTGTTATATTATTGTTCAGTTGATACTTCTCCCTTATAAGGCACCTAAAGAGTTTATAAGTTAAACTGACTGTTATCAACAGTTATTAAACATACTGATAATGTAGTATAGTTAATAATAGCTCTCGGGTTGCCAGGTTGGCTGTGGTTCTTCCTCCTCCAGCATAACACAGCTAGAGCTTTAGTTTATCGGATAGACCCCATCAACTGACTGTTTGACCACACACAATTGCCATAGGGCGTCAATCCAATTATTAACAACTTATTAATGTCTAATTAGATCCAACTGCAGTTAAATTGCTTCTTTTACCCAATAGAGACACGTGTTTCTGTTGTTGGTGCATATACCAGTCAGAATGCTTTTGTTTGTTTGCTTTTTTACAGCTGTGAGTTCTGTTAAAGGTATTTTATAACTAATATCTGTTTTTTTTAAAAAAATAGCTACTTTAGCAGTTTGCTAACAAAATGTATCAACATGTCAGTTTCCACTTATATCTCAATCACAATATATTCAACTGCCTGAACTGACTGAATCTGACCTACTTAATATGTAATGTTTCATTTACTTTAAACTTGACNAAACTCTTCTTTTGCAAAACCATATTTTCATGTGTTGTTTTCAACCTTTATTTTGTCAAATGCAGAGGCTTTACAAAAAGCTCTCGACCAAACAGATCCACGATCTGTTTCCACAATCACAGGAATTCAGAGCCTATAAACAGGTACATTTTCTCTAATCAGCCTGCAGTCTTTCTTACCTTTTCCCAAATTACTCCTTGATGGTTGCCAAATGAATTGTGCAGCCAACCACCACATAAATGCACGCCGTTAAGCACTCAAGAATTTTGTGATCCCCATTAGCATTCTTCCTGCGTACAAGCTAATTGGGTTTT
Organism: Centropyge bicolor; assembly: GCA_037975185.1. Classification (NCBI taxonomy): domain Eukaryota; kingdom Metazoa; phylum Chordata; class Actinopteri; family Pomacanthidae; genus Centropyge; species Centropyge bicolor. The sequence goes on from JBBMOC010000001.1 coordinate 9,521,464, forward strand.
CCATGAGAATACACTGGGTCTGGTGGTAATGAGTAGAAATGGTAGTGGCACAAAGAGGCTTTTTGCCGGAAATTACGCGATGCAGTAATTTTCTAAGCATTTTCATACGGCCTAATTGTTATGATGACAAATTCATAGACAGCATCAAAACAGAGAAATGTGGGTTAGGGGCGACGGCCACTGATGTCTGTGTGTTCAGACAGTTTTTGGCACCGCTGTGATGTTATTAATGGATTTCAAAAAAGGATACATTTCTCTAAATTTATTTGGTGCTACCTGAAGTTTGAAGTGCACAGTGACAGCAGACTTGCTGTTTAGTGGCAATATTATGCTCTCTCTCCCTCACTTACTTTCTCTCTCACACACATAGATAAACACGCACATGCACGCGCATGGCCGGACCTGCACAGTGTGATGAGATGACAGCAAGCCCTGGGCTGTCTCTGTTTCTCACTGATGTGAGAGAGAGAATGTGAGACTGTGTCTCTCTGTGTGTGCATGTGCGTGTGTGTGCGTGTTTGTGTGTGAGCACTGAGGCCTGGGCAGATGACACTTCCATGGCCCAGTGAGACAGGCGTAGCTAGACAGGCGTCAGAAAACACTCAGTCCCCTTCAGCGTCTGCAAACACTTGACACACACACACCCAGGTGTCCACACATACACACTCACACACACACGCACATGCATGCATGACTAGGCACATGTGCAAGGTCACACCGACAAATTTATGCAGATAGTCAGATATCCAAAAATGTGTGGTGAAATTTGTTGATCAGCAGAAATCTAAAAACCCAAATTTTGCTGGCCTGAAATATGCCAAACCTGTTTACAATGTGTGATGTTACTCTGCAGTGTGTGTGTGCGTGTGTGTGTGTGTGTGTGTGTGTGTGTGTGTGTGTGTGTGTGTGAAGCTCGCTGTCTTACCTTGGAGGCCAACAGATGCTGTTAAGCTCTCTCCCCCTCCATCCCTCCTGTTTTTATCACTCCCTCTCATTCTCTTCTCTCTCTCCTCTCTACTTTCCAGTTTTGCCCCCCTCCTAACAGTGTCCTGCATAATGAGCCTGAATCATTTTGGGCTTCATCCAGGAAATCAGGGAGACATGTGGAGCTGAGCGGAGTAGGAGGAAGAGGGGGAGGAGGGAAGTGGAGGTGTGTGGAGCAGGTGAGAGGAGATGAAGATTAGGGAGGAGAACATGGACAGAGAGGATGGTGAAGCAGAGGGGAAGTGGGCAGAAGAGAAGAAGAGTTGAGGATAGGAAAGAATGAGGAGGATTAAGTTGTCCAATTGATCAAATCAACTACAAGTGTGACATTACTTGAGGTAATTTAGCAGATTTCATGCCGCTCTGACAAAAGGCTTTATACAGTACAGCTTCTTTCATATATGAAACTATTCCCTGCCACCTGTAACCAGACCTTGACATAAAATTGGATTAGTTCTCCCTTTAATTATTAAAAACAAATGAGCAACAATATAAAAGAAAAATACCTGGTTGATATATCTCTATTACATCACCAGGATGTCATGATATTACAGTAAAAGAAATAATATGTCTGATGCAGCCTGATATTATAGGACTAATATTAACTACGACTGTGCAGTTGTACTATGTAGTTAGTATGCTTTCCCTGAATTAGCCAAGATGCTCTTGGAACAAAGAATAAGAAAGGAGGAAAAGTATTTTGGCTGATGAGGGAAAAGAACAGCAAAAGTGTTTTTAAGGATTCATGACTCCAGTTGAGCACACATCTAATCATTTTCAATTCATAAACAAGCATGAACATGAAAGTTAAAACCGCCATTCATGCTGTTATTCCTGCTGTTTCCCTGACCTACATTAATACAGTCATACAATAGCATTAATAGGCTACGGTCGTGATGCTGTTGTGTCCACAAGAGCTGGCCACTCTTTTCCCTTCTCCTTCAGATCAGCTTACCAATCACAAATGGGATTCTTATTGCAGGACTGTTGCTGTCGAGTAAAAGACTTCTACATAAGATAAACCCATGTTTCTTCACTCCAAGCTCTTTTCAACTCACTTAATTTAAGACACTGTCATGAAATTGGAACACATGCATATGTAGCTAGGGGTTCAGTCAGTACCACACTTTTTGGGGAATATTACTAATAATAGACGGCAGAGTGGTTGTGGAAAAAGTCTTAATATAAATTGTAACATATGCTAGACACAATTTTTGAGATAAAAAAATCTACAATTATAGCACAGTTGTACTGTATTTATTTACATCTATGTCTTTCAAACAAATTGCCGATGTGAATTATGTTTAGAATGTTCAGAAAATGGTGGATCACTAGGTTAAAATCTTGAAAGAAAATAGAGAAGAATAAAATGTTGTGGGAGAAGAAGCATGGGGAGGAGAGGACAGTAGATAGAGCGAGTGATAAAATGATGAATAAGAGGGGCGAAACAGCAGAATTAAAAGAAGAGAAGCAGAGGGGTAATGATACTTCTTATGTCTCCCAGTTCTTTTTGTTGAAGACAGCATCTACAGAAAGAAGTAAAAGCCAAAGATTAGCCAGTAAAAGACACATCACAGCTGCTTTGTATGTCCTCTTATAGCAAAATAGCAGCGTAATAAATTTCCCACTGAAGTAAATTAAGTGCAACTGATCAGAAATCACCTGAGAACCATAAAGACGCAGTGAAAGAGTACAGTTCCTCGAAGATGCATTTCGCTTCTGTTGTTTTTTCCCCCTCTGTTTTCCCTTGTCTCCCCTCTGCTTAACAGAGCAAAGTGCTTTTAATGTGCCTCTTTGTGAAGACGTCCCGTTTCCCATTTAAACAAGCATCTCGATTGGCTCGCTCGCCCTCGGCAGAACGGCAGCAAACAGTTCGGCACCCTCTTCGCACTTTTTAATGGCCTCCTCAACTCAGCTCCATCCCCGATTTTATTTCACACTGGAGACAGCTGAAGCGTCTCCTCAGCATTTCCACCGCTCCGCTCCTCAATCTCTCCGCGCTTAATTCCCCTTTAACTGTGTTCGCTGGAGTCGTTAACTGATTAAGCAGTTTAATTAGGCCACGCAGTGGAGACGCACTGAAGACCCAGCCGTGAGTTCCAAATGAAAGTACAACAAAAAGACCAAACAGAGAGGTGGTTTTTTTATGACAACAAATGAGGATTGATAAAACTATTAAATCTAAAAAAAATTTTTTAAATATCTTCAACTCAGAAACTTCATACTGAAAACTCAGAATAATGTTTTGACAAAACCTACTTTATCAACATTAGAAGAAATGATGATAAAAGATAGTTGTAAAAAAGGTATAATATCGTATATCTATAATGTTATGATGTCAAAAATGTCTGAAGATTCATATGATAGACTTAAAGCTTGGAATAAAGATTTGTCATTACAATTATCAGAGGAAGACTGGAGAGATGCATGCAGTCTGACACATACCAGATCTATTAATATACGTCTCAGATTAATCCAATATAAATGGTTATTGAGGGTTTATGTAACACCAGCAGATCTCAGTCGCTACGACAGAAATTTTTCCGATGTGTGTCCGAAATGTACTGAATGCAGAGGAACATTGGTTCATTGTATGTGGTACTGTAGAAAAATTGTACAGTTCTGGGAGACAATAAGAAGTGACATTGAAAAAATAATTTCTAAGAAATTTGCCTTTGACCAAAGACTGTTTATGTTTGGGTTATACCCAGAGAATCCCACATACACAAAAGTTGAGAAAGTTTTTATAGACATAAGCCTGTTAATTGCAAAGAGGTGTATCTCATTATGTTGGAAGGAGGTCCATGGACCCGCGGTGGGTCAGTGGAGGCAACAGATGTTGTCTACCCTCCCACTGGAAAAGATCACCTATGTACTGAAGGGCAGACAAAATATTTTTGAGGATATTTGGGGGCCTTTTGTGGCATATGTCAAGAACCTAGGGATACCAGAAAGCGTGTAATAGGTTGCTTCGCTTTTGTTTTTTTGTTTTTTTGTTTTGTTTTGTTTTTGTTTTTGTCTTTGTTTCTATTGCAAAAGGGCACTGTGTTGTGATTATGTATATGTGTTATTATGCTATGAAAAATAAATAAAAAGAGATATGGAAAAAAAAAAAATCTAAAAAATTGGATTTCCAGGATACTTTACAATCTTTTTTTGCAGCAGTGTAACAATGTTTTTAAGTACTTTTGTGAGGAACAAATATTAGGTGTCAAAGATCAGGGATGAAAAGTACTGTTGTAGTATCTGTGGGTTCTTGAAAAAAAATGTATAGTCTCCCAAACAACTAATTTCGTCTTCTTTTTACATTTTTAATTCACGTCTCAAATGTTGGTTATTAGTGAGTCAGTGCTGTTGTGATCGGTTTTCTCATGTCCACCGCTGCATTAAATTCACACTTCAAAACCAGTCATCTTTGAAGTTCAGCCTCAGTTTTATGCCTCATCATGATGTGAATGCTGTTTCAGAGACTTATGCACTTTTGACAGGAAGTCAGTTCTGCATTTTTGGTATCTTTTGGTCCTATTTTCATCTCGAAATGTTATCAACTTTTGGCACATGTCACACACACAATGTGTGTGACTGCCTCCCAGATTCCAAAGGAAAAAGGAATTTGAAGAGTTTACGTCCAGAGAAAATGGCATCCAGAGTCCGTGATTGCCTGGCTGCTGGCCCTCTCGCACCTCCAGCAGGGGTCCGGCCTCAGGGAACAGACTGCTATTATAGGTGAGATATCCTGTGTGGGCCCACAAGCCTGGCACTGGATTACACATCAGTCCCCCACTGAGTCGCCCGGCAGGGAGGCAAATAAGCAATGCTGCCTCCCTCTAGCCAACCTGCGTGCAGGCCTGTCCCGCCGTGCTGCTGGATCAAACACCTTTAATTGAAACAGTGCTTTTCATGCAGGAAAACAAGCAACACACACACACAAGGTAATCGTGCCTGCTGCAGCTGTACAGAAACAAATGACTATGACTATGACTTAAATGACTTTGGTTAGAATGAGTTGAATTCTTTTTCACTTATGCGTAACATGTTTATAATAATAATAAAAAAGTCATTATGTTAGTGGAGCTTTGTGCTTATATGTGTCCAGATGCCTACCTGTCATTCCGGAAAAATTCATCCTAAAAAGTAAAGAGTAAAACTGATATCTCCCCCGAGCAGTTCACTCGTTTAAAGACTGAATACAAAATAAAAGACATATTTTACAGCCTGCTGCTGCCATCATACTGATGATCTTGTTTGCCACATAAAATGACTTCACTGACCCGACTGCATTACATGCATTACTTGTGGGAGAGAGGGGGCCTTTGCCGATAGAAGCTGGTGTAACCTCTGACCCTCTAAGTGGGAGCAAGTCTGGGTCAAGAGGATCCACAGCAGGTCAGGGAACAATAGCAAACACTGAGGCCTCTCATAACAAAAGACACAAGATGACGTGCAGGGATGTTTTTAGAGTCCAAATGAAGGTAGGCAGTATTGTATTGTGAAGACTGTCTAATGTGAGATGGAAGTTTGTGAAAATTGAGAATATGAAAGGAGGATATGGAATGAAACGTGTACTCACAGCCAGTCATAATGAAGAAGTAATAACTACATCTATCTATCTATCTATCTATCTATCTATCTATCTATCTATCTATCTATCTATCTATCTATCTATCATTGCTTGTGCACTAATACACACGCACACACACATACTATGAGAAATTTATGAAGCAGAAACGGCAAACATTTGCAGGTTCCACCTTCTCAGAAGTGTGGAGTTTCTGCTTTACATAAGTACAAACTGTAAATATGTTTGGGGTTTGAAATGGTGATTGAACAAAATGATCAATTTGCAAAAAGGAAAAATGAAATTGGCCCATTTTTGACTATTATTATGGCATTACATATGCTGAAAGTTTGGCTTAAAAAATAATATAAAACATAACAATAATATGTAAAAAATAATTTCATCAAGACAATGCATGCTTCCCTTTCAAATGCTACTGCAGCGTATTGCAGTATCTGTGTGTTGTGTCCAGAAGTTGAGGATCTTGTAACATTTCCCTCCATTTGCTGATTCTATGATTCTGGCTGCATGTTTGATTTCAGCAAAGGCATAGGGGACACAGTGTAATTTATGGTTTCCATCTCGCCGCAGATGAAAAATAATCAAATCCACATAAAATGCAAAGAGGAGGAAGTGATTATCTAAATGATGGCTGCCAGGTTTGGGGAGTTTCATCTGACAGCTGAGCGCACTGTCTTTATGGACAACTAGAGGATAGAGGGAGGAGGAGGAGGAGGGAGGAGAGAGGAAAAACACAGGCACAGAGGGGTGGTTTAGGGGTAAAATGGTGAAGGGAATAGGGGTGGGGCGCTTTCACATTTGGGCACTTTACAAGAGGAAAAGATCAATTCCGCACACATACACATACACACAGGCGCTCTGACAGCCTGGGACAGAGCATGACATTTAAAAGGAAAAAGCTGACATTGACTCCATCACTGTCACCCCGACTGCCATAAAGCAGCTGCAAATATTAAAACATTTTTCATCTGTGCCGCTCGGGGTTATTGGCACCAGAAATTGTTTTCCTCTCCGTCTGCTGCTGGCCTGCTCCCTCGAGACCCTCGCCTGTTACCGCCGCCTCACAACATATTGGCAGTTGATGTGAAGCTATCCATGTACACTTGCCACTCACAGAGTCTTTATCGCCTTCCACTCACCCTCTGCAGCAAAGCCCTCCCTCCCTCCCTTCTTTATCCACACACACACACACATAGCAAAGGCAGAAAAGCACACAGACATGCACTTCTGCACTCATTCTCTGCTCTCTGGATTAAATAGTCAGACAATGAAAGTACCGTTGAATCACTCAGATAGAAAGCAGATTTTTTTTGTCTGTGTGTGTGTGTGTGTGTGTGTGTGGTGGCCATGCATGCATGTGTTTGTGATGATGCTGTTGATAAAACCACTTTTCCTGCCATCAGCATAATTCCTCAACAAGCTGACTGATTACTTTTCCATACAGTTGAGCTTTCTGTCTGTCTCTCTACCGTTGGTACAAAACTGGTTTCGCCCCCGCAAAGATCTTTCATTCATTCATTTCATCAGCATCAGTGCGGCATCTCCGTTTTTTTTTTTCTACATGCCGTGCAATCTAGCAGGCTTTGAGATGCTGATTGCCCTCGGTCTGTCCTGCATATGCTGTATATTTAAATAAGGGTTTCAAAATATTTTAAGTTGGGCTGTGCTTGAATTATTCACCCTGACACTTAAAATAGCCTGTGATAAAGGCTCATCACTTGTCACATGAGTCAAGTGTGCCCCATGTTTCCAAATGTATTCAAATGTATTTGGTTTGATTGGTCAGTAAATAGGATGGCGCTGTGTTTTCTTTGGAATTCAATTTTGTTTTTTCGGAGGAAATCTCACACATCACTCGTCTCTCTTTTTTCCTCACGTCTGGGTTCCATGACAGGTTTTGTATTATGAAACACACCTGAGTACAAAGCAAGTTGGCCCTCATTTGCATCAAATAGATGGATACAATAAATGGTGCAAGCACAACAGGGATTCCTGATGTGCTCCTCCATCAAAATGGAAGATCTTGAAGGAAAAGACACTGTTCTGACATCATGACTGGAGAAATGCATTCAATTTAAAGGACACAAAGGATATATACAGTAAATGATAATGCATTAGTAAACATTTAACTCTTAACGTCAAGCTGAAATTTGAATCCCATTTCTTGTGTAAAAAATGTAATTTATTAATTTCAATTATTTAAAATTTGGACATATTTGTGTCAACAGCATCTAAGGCTTGAGCCTCTTTAGTTTGTGTTTTCCAAGTTATTGGTTAAGTGAAAGCTAGCAACTTTCAAAGTGCGACACTGACCAAGGGATTTATGTGATCATTGAAGTCGTTTTGTCTCCTTTTCAACAAGTTGGCATTGCATTATGTATCAAACAAGAAGTTTCAAATGTCTGTCTACTTAACAAACTATCCATGTGAAACTATCTAAAAATTGAGTGAAGTCCTTTCTTCTCAGGCAGGGTTGCCAGTATGGTCACATTTTTTGCTTAAGGGCTTTGGAATAAGTTATTTTTTTGTACCTATCCCCCAACAAAAGGTCATTGTATAGTTTAATGAACCTGCACCTTCTCTTCTCACTGTATTACGATTAAGACTTTCGCACTGAATTTAATTGGCTCAATATGCATAAACTTACAACTGATAACCAACAAAACCAACAAGCTCAAATGATTCAGTTATTGTAATAGACCAGTAATTAAACCTTTGTAAAAGCTAACATTTTTTCATTTAAGTGAAAACCTTTAACTCTGAAGAACTGTTAGTCAAAACAGTTTATGAAGATCAAGTTTATTGATTGTAACCACTATCTATCATATCTGGCAACCAGTGTTGTACCCGAACGCGTTCAAAGAACGTTCGTTCATGAACTAACTCATATTTTGGGTGAACGTGAACGTCCCGTTCATTTTTGCTTGATGAACGTTAAATTGTGAACGCACTCATTCTGCTGTTTCTTGAACGGCACTCTGATTTCGTTCAGATTACGTTCGTGCCAGATTTTAAGAGCCCTCGGCGAAAAACCAAGCTAAAACAGTAAAAACACATGGTAAACGACCATTAAAATGTCGCGGATAACCACCCAATCTGGCAACCGCAAGTCCTGCCTGTCGCTCTACCAACTTCGTCATCAGCGGTCGTCAGTCTCGTCGTCAGGATGCGTTTACTGAGAAACTAATTCCCATACAGTCGGGAATTAGCTCGTAGCTCGTGGCAACGTAAAAAAAAAAAAAAAAAAGAACTAAAAAAGAACGAAATAGTTCATTTTGGGAAAGCATGAACTTTAGTTCACAATTTTGAATTATGAACGATGAACTGAACTAGTTCATTTTAAAAGGTTTGAACTGAACTTTGAACTAGTTCATATAGAAAGTGAACTTTCCCAACACTGCTGGCAACACAGTTCCTGTGTAAATATAATGTAGGTCATTCTTGAAAAGAATTATATCATACTGATAACAAGGAGAGCAATTTTCTTTCTTCCTATTGTGAGAATTTTTTTTACATCAAAGAAAATACAATTGCAAGAATCTAAATATTAACCCATGTTTCTGAAATAGACATTTTTTTCTCGGCGAAGCCGTACAAAGCCGTAAAGCCTAATCAAGCGTGAATTGGCCGACAACAACTTTCTCCTACAGCTCACATAACCCCAGACCAAATGAGCGGCGCCGCTAACATGGCTGTTTCTTTAGCCCCGCAGGCTGTCTTTAGGCCTGTGGAAGATATTTGCCACTAATGCCCGCCAATGAGAGGCCCAAATGGTCTTATTACAGCAGCTCCCACAGCTCGCGCTATACATCAGGTAGGAACACATGGCAAAATGGAGACCCTGATTGTTCTGGGAGCAACAGCGCTCATTACTCAACACGCCGCGCCCTCCTTGGCAAAATGCAAGTCTCTTTCTGTTTCTTTTTCATCACCCTTTCCTATCTCACTTCCTCTTTATCTGCTTCTACCTCCCTTCTCCCTTTCAGCCTTCCATCAGTTTCGGTGAAAGAGATAACGTATTCAGGAGTAGCGACTGGTAGAATTAATCCACCATTTCATATTTTACATGTTTGATAAAAGCATTGCATTGATGGGAAGCGTGTGATGTCCTGAATGTTTGTCACCTCAAAACACAAACATTTACTGAAATCAGAATGCTGTAAAACTGTCGGATCAGTCTTTGTGTCTTGTCTGTGTAAACGTGGATATTATGCACACCATTGTTGCATGTACAGTATGTATCATGTACGTTCTCTTTTTTTCCCCTGGTATTCCCTCAGGTTTGCGTCTCGAATGTGTGTGTGTGTATAACATTAACATTGGTCCTCCGCCTGGTGAACTCTGGTTGACCTGTAGGGGGTGGGTGCATGGCCAGGTCAGTTGTCTATTGGTCAAGATAAATAGCGGCCAGCACCAATCACATTATACGCATCCCCTCCAACCGCCAGCCTTGTTAGTGCAGTAATCACTCATTGTTAGAGACCTGTCCTCAGGCCTATCTCAATCCGCACTTTAAGACTATTCTTACACCATCTATCCATGCTTCACATATATATTTCTACCACCTATATGATCTCTATCTATCTATCTATCTATCTATCTATCTATCTATCTATCTATCTATCTGCCAGTGATGTGCGCTTATTCACAATTTTCATCCGCCTCTAAAGGAAATTCCATTGCTAAAGTTGATTCAGTCTTACTCATTTACATGCTCACATACACACTCACTGCTGTCAACTGTCTCCTCAGCCATCTGCTGGGTCATGTGACCAGGCTCGCTCTGCTACATCCGACGAGCTGTCAATCAGTCAAACCCGGGACAATAGATGGAGAACAAGGAAGAGAGACACAGAGAGAATCTGTACATACGCATGTTCCTTAAAGGCACAATGCATTGTGTGGTACACCATAATTAATCTGCTTCTCTGTGAATAAGCATAAATGCAGAATGTGAGATGCTGTGCAGAGATCCATATGCTGATGCAGATGACAGTATATACCTTCAAAAGTAAAGGTAGTCATACTGCAATAATTTTCTGAAATGGATGTATAGTGTTTAAACTTTGTATAAACCTATAAAGGACAATGCCAGCTATTAAGTTACATTGAGTCATAATACAAAAGAGAAAAAAAATCCAACTTTTATTATGAGAACAGAGATTTCAGACAATGAACCAGACACACACATGCATCTACCATACACAAGCGCACACACAGGCACACACAAACAAATGTCCGAAACTCAATCACCAGAGGTCGTGTTAGTGAGTGGGGGAACAGATTCGATTAGCGCTGTATTAGATACGGGAAATGATTTCTGTCAAAGCCATCTTTACTGCAATTATGATATGATAATTATGTGTTTCATTATTTACGTGGGATAGATACAAGGCTGGTGGCTTCTGGCTGAAAACATCAGCGGGTAGACAGAGAGGTAGAGAGGAGGCACAATGCTGGGGAGACGAGCATTAGGGGATTACGAAATGAAAGGAGAGATGAATAGAAAGCATGTGAGGGCGCTCAGATTCTATAAAGATGTGCAATGCAACTGCAGCACAAACACAGAATCATCACCTCTGTGGCGCAAAATTATTATAGGTCATTTTTATTGCGTTTATTATATTTTCCAATACTATGTTTATTGTCATACACCTATATACCAAGAAATGTGAAATGTATGTGAAAACATATTTGGCACACATTCTGAATCTGATTCTTATTCTAATCTACCATTTGTAAAAAAAATAAATAAATAAATAAAATACTACAAGACAACAGTATGTACGGTGTACAGTGTTACAAACTTGTTTTTTCCTGTGTCAGATATGTTTTCAAGTATATGTTGTATCATTTTGAAGGACGTTTATCTGCTCCTTCCATCCATGATGTTAATGAACTGACCCTTTATAAATCCCTACCGCTTCTAGGTCCTGCAATGAATTGTCAGTACATCCAAAACAAACGAAATGTCCTTACCTTGGGTTGTATTTCATCACAGATACAGTAGGTTTGGTTTAATTAGCTGAGGTATTGAGATAAGCCGCTGAGACTTCTGCTGCCACCACAGCACAATGGGGATGATTGAAATTTCATTTGTAGTGCTCAGTAAGTATTCACGCTCATAGAAGGATACAGGTATATCATTCACCATCTTAGAAAAAGACAAATTGTACATTAGTTATGTCTAAAATTAAGATTTTACTTTTGTAGTTAGATCTGGGATTTTTTGTTTGTGTTTTGTTTTTTCAAGTTATAACAGTGCTTGCAACAAAAAAAATAAATAGAAAAGAATAGAAGAGGGCAACAAACACAAGTGGTCAGACAAGTTAGACATCCATCACAGTTAATAGACTAGTGCTGGCAAAAAGAAATGAATGACAAATGTTTTCTATTGATACCTGGTATGTAGCAGGTCTGCACTGATATGCACTGCCTTTAGGAAATAGCCACATTCTTCTCCTGTCTGCCTACTTACACATACTGCTTTAACAAACTAACTAACTCAAACTCATTCATGTACTGCTACAAAGTGTAGCTTGCCTTAAATCATGCAGGCGGTGACTCTTCTCGGCTTTCCATGACTGTATGTGCTCAGTGTTAAGTGCTGCAAACCTGTAAACTTCACTTGACCTGACTTGACTCAGCTGCTGGAGATACCAGCCCAACTGCTACACGTACACTAAAGAATACCCAAGACACCGCTCCAGGGCTTTGGGGCTCACCAGAGTCATTCATGTCCCAGTGTCAGACAGCACACTCAATGCATGTTCGTCTGTGGATACTAATCCTGGCTCCAGTCTTTGCTGCTGATTGTTAATGGGGGAAAAAGCCAAGCATTATGACCTGTGGAGTTACAGATTTTAAATGAAAAAAATAAAACATTGTTTTGAACGATTTTCTTATGAAAAGATCAATTCCCCCCAGTATGCATTGCCTAGTTTACCCAGTCCAGGCCTGTAAGCCCAGTATGAAGCAGAGATCTGTTACATTGTTGATCTATGACTTTACCTTTTCAAATAACCAATGATTAAAAAAAATAAAATAAAATAAAAAATCTTTTATTTATTTATTTAAGTGCTTGGGAATGATTCACTCATAGGTCAGTTGTGAAAAATTTGGTGAATTTGAAGGATACATATAGTATGAGTATTAGTAAGTATTCTGGTGACAATGCGCCTTCACCTCTGCCAAATGCTTAGAGAGACTGCCAAATATAACTGGCCTGAAAATGGCATATTTCTTCCCTTTGAATACTTCAAAACCAACCAAAAAATATGCTATGTCGAAAAGCAAACATGTTACCTGTATATACACAGGTACATTTATTGAGACTTTATACTGGTTTTTATACATTTTACATTTTTTTGACATTCAATCTCTGTGTCCTGTAAAAGAAGAGCATCTCACCCAGTATTAATCTGTAGAGATAAGAAGATTAGAAGAAATGTCCTGCAGAGGAAAAGCACAGACTGCTGCTCATTCTGAGGAAAGACGGGATGGACATTTAAAACATGAATCATGATTAATAACATGTTGAATAAACCACCACAGTGTAAGTGGGAATCTGAATGTCGCCTGTTAGTTAAAGATTTTTTTTTCTTTTCAGTTTTGTAGTTTTAACCGAGTCAGCAGCAGTTATCTTGTTGCAGGTTGAAATATCCTTGATTATATGGATAATATTAGTTATTCTGTTGTAGTATTAATCCAGTGATGTTTCAGCTTCAAATATAGAAAATATACTACATCTGTCAATTGTTTATTCTAAACATTAACGAGCACATGCACGTACACAGGCCAGCGACCGCTACTGAAAATATGTGACCGTGCACATGCTATCACTAACTGAGGATTGTGGGTCAAACAATGTATAAGAGCAAGGAAAATAATAAACAGCCTTGTTCTTCGACCTTCACAGAAATGCACAGTATCTCCACTGAAACAATCAACTAAAGTCTGTACACTGACATTCTTTGACAACAATCATTATAGACAGTAATGAGAGCTACAGTGACAATTTCTACTCATAATCCATTAAAATTATGTCAGTGGACATGCAAACATACCTGTCCATGCACAAGCCTGCATTCACGTTCACACACCCTCACATGTATACACACAAACACGCACGCAGGTGTACGCACGTCTTGTCATTCTGCATTGAGCTCCCAATTTGCCTCTCATTCTAGCCCTCATCTTCAATGTTAGCAGCATGAGAGTCCCATGCCACCTTAACATAGCGAAATCTGCGGCAGGCCATCGGCTTCTGACAACCCAGCGTCTCTGCAGAGTTCACCAGTGGTTTAGGGAGCTGTATATTCCAATTAACTGCCAGGATCCCGGAGCTATGGATAGTATAGAGAGGGAGTCACATTCAATTACAGTTGGTGTCCACTGTGGATTTGTGTGTTTTTTACCTGTCCTCATGCATAAAGTAAATACTGTTGTTCCCATGTGCACTGGTGTCAGAGTATGTGTGGGAGGGGGTGGTTAGACTGGGTAACTGTGCATCCATGTGTATTTATGTTTATGTGCATGTGTTTATGTGTGTGCATTTAATGGCTCCTCATCACAGCAACATCATTTACATTAAAAACAATGCCAGTTATGCGTGTGAGATCTGTGCTTGACAGACTATGTGCAGAAATGCCAACAGCTTGTGAATGATGGTCAGCAAGCTGTCCCACATAACTCCAGCTTAAGGCAAATAAAAACACTGAAAATATGGTAATGTATTCAAGTCGATGAAAAACTACAATAAGTGCCATATTCGTGCCCATACATCTTTATAAGACTTCCCTTTTGATTTCCTCATTTTCTCTGACTTATTATCATATGAAAATAATAAGGAATTTATTTTTAAGCGGCTGCAGCCCGCATTCCTTTGCTATATTCTTTACATATCAGAAATCGTTTGATGTGTTTTTTGAAATGCGTTCCTTGAAGAAAACAAAGGCGTGCATAAATTAGCGACTAGGACTGCAATTAGACAGTCACAGTGATTGGAAAAGAATAATTATCCAGAGGCTGGCCTGCTTAGGGCCTCTTCAACCACTCAGCCTCCCGTGAAAATGAAGAGAAAGAGGGGTGACGCAGATAACTGGAAAAAAATTAAAATAAATAAGACATATTATTTTGACCAGCCAGGATGGAACCGGACATAATTAGTAATTAAAAACACCACATTGTTTTACAGCTTGTTATGGCTCTTTATGGCTATACTAGACACACCAAAGCACTTGCTAGTTGTCTATATCAATGAATGTATATAGTATGTTCATGACTTTAATTTGGTTGCAGGCAACACAATCAATTTCCAAAGTATGTGTTAGCTTTGGTCAATGCTTTTACATGTGCAGGCTGGAACTTGAAATACACTGTCTACATGTATACAACATACATTAAAATTCCACAATTGCCTACAAAGTAAATCCATCAACATGTCCACCGTATTTCAAAGTACATAATATTAATTTAGATGCTTTTATCTGAAGCAGCTTCCTAAAAAGTGCATCCAACCATGTAGGGACAATCTAATAATTGCAAGAATCAATACATCAGACTTCATCAAATATGCTGAATTGCTTCAAGTGCTGCATTTAGAATAACAGGAAATACAGTCTGAATAGGTACGTTTTCATTCCACAGCAGACAATGTGTAGTTTCTGTTGCCCTGGTGTCAATGGGGAGCTTGTTCCACCATTGTGGAGCCTGGCCTGCAGAGTACAGCCTCAGACTCCCAGTTCTTGGAGGATGGAGAGGAATTTTACATAACAGTGTCGTACTCACCCCACTGTTGGCCTGATTTTTTTTTCTTTTTAACACAAATGCTTTCCCCACTCATTTTCAATTCGATGATCATATTAAGCTTGCAATATCAAGCTGCTGTTACTGAAACTTTAAACTTCCTGTAGATGTTTCACAATACAAGCTGTCTCAGGAAGTGAAGCCATTATGTGCCCTTCAGTGCATTTATTGTGATAAACATGGAGAAAATGTTGAGTTTGCAAATACAATATAAATGCAGCCATTTTGTTACGTGGGGAGCAAGGAGAGCTGGAACCCAGTAGCAGAGGCGTTTCAAAAGGTTTATTTACAAAAGACAAAGTTCAACAGAAAATCACCTAACAGGGAAAAATGCGTAGAAGGATCAAAAACACAAAATCACCATAAGGGAAAAGTACAACAGAAAGCTGAAAACGAAAAATCACCACAAGGGGAACAAGGCTACACTAGGATGAAACTAAGAGTGTCCAGGAAACAAAAACTCACTGGAGAAAACACACTTGAGACACGAGGAGCACGGGATCGGGGCTAGAGAGCTTCCAAGGAGCGAGACGCATGCAGGCTGCTGAGGCAGAGCAAGAAAATCATCTGGCACAGAACGCCAAGGAACCCGGGCTGAAATAGCCGCACTGATGACCAGATTGCAGCCAGGTGCGCCAGGTGAACCTCGCTCCTGTGGAGAGCGGCCCCTCCCCTACCCGTGCATCCTGCAGGGAGAGAGCAAAATATGCATTAGCACAGAGACAGTCAGTGACAGAAAACGGGATCATAACACATTTACCATAACGTCTTTACCTTAATCGATGTCTATGCAGTTGAAGTAAATGACAGAGACAGGGGTAACTATTGATGTGAAACTACCATTCAAACCAAGGAAGCAGCTTGGAATGATTGTTGAAAAATGGGACATGTATGTATTTTTTGAAGGTATAGTTGCTATGACAGAGGACACTGTCATTTAAACTGTGACTAGCCTGGGGGTCAGCTGTGGTGTCATCGAGAACTTAAAAACACACTTATACCTACTTGTAGCAGATTATGGGGGTCACCTCCAAACTCGAGGGTTAAATGTAACACAGATAGATAGATAGATAGATAGATAGATAGATAGATAGATAGATAGAAACTTCAGTTATTCATGTGTTGTAGAGATGTGCATGTTTCTTGTATAAACAAGATGAATCTAACTCAGATATTTTCATATTCACATTTACATTTATATTTACAATTCTACAATTTCATTTAGCAGACTCTTTTATCCAAAGCTTTGTACATTCACATACCGATGGAACAGCCATCGGAGGCAATTTTTGGGGTTCAGTATCTTGCCCAACGACACTTCGACACATAGGCTGCAGGGGGCCAGGGATTGAACCGCCAACCTTCCAATTGGCGGACAATCGCTCTACCTCCTGAGCTACATCCACCCCCCTTTAATTATTATTTATCCAAAATCAAAATGTGTTAGGTTGTGCCCCACTCTCGCCCACTAGATTCACATTTCTTTTTTAACAATACAACTACAGTACAATTGGCCGGGAGTCGATGAGGATAGATTTCTCCAGAATCAAATCCATCCATCAAAACCCCAAAAGACATTCCCTTTTCTATCCTTTTGCCTATTGTCCACGCTCTTCCATGGCTTCAAAACATGGCCACGTCCATCCTTCTCACTCACACTCAACTTGGAGCAAAAACAGTCTAATTCACAGGGCAAACTTTCCCTTCTCCGATACGTGGATTTGATATACTCCAATAGAACCTTTCTCCCAGACACCATCAATTGTCTATAGATTTTTCTTGGCTCTCCTCGGAAGAGAAACAAAAGCAGGCCCTGAAAAGCCTCGAGCCTAAGAGGCTTTATTGATATCGATGTTGGGGGGAATATCGCCCATTTTCACCAGGGGATCAATCAGCCCGTCACCGCTTGCTTTGCGAGCTGCAGCCTCTCTGCTTGTGAGTCCGCAATGTGTGTGAGCGTGTTTGTGGGTGCTGGTCTGGGTTGGTGTGTCTGCCTGTCAGTGTGTGTGTCTGTGCTTGTGTCCATGAGAGAGATACAGATTGATAGATTCATAGTCAGACAGATAAATAGATTTGTGTTTTAACTTTGGTGCAATGAAAAATAGGGTTAATAACAGGTTAAGTAGCCCCACGATTTTACCAATACACAGTGAATCTCCCTCTGTATTCTCCTGAAGCACAAGGGATAATATTATCTCTTTCACAGTCACTGTCTGGAGTCTTAAGTGTACTGTCCACCAAAGACGATCTGCATATCATAATTCAGAGCAAACCTGAGCAAATCCTTTTCCATTTGGTTAGCTGCCTCCCTTATCTGAGGGGCTTAGTGGACGGTTTATAATTCAATTACAGAATTGGATATATTACATTGAGGTAATTCAGGTTAAGCACTGAAGATGAGTTTCAGATTCCTATAAATAAACTGAGACAAGTGATTGCCATACAGTATACAGTGGGCATCAGGGGCTGAGGTAACAATTATAATATTTACTCAGGTTACTGTAACAAAGTTGTTTTATTGTGTACTTTTTTAAAATCAATGCTTTTACTGAGGCATATCAAGTTTTTTTGCATCTGTTGCAGAGTAAGAACAAAAATCACGATAAACCATGTGAGAATGGGATGATAGAAAGGTGATGAATCCGCAGCTGTAGTAGAGAAGAAGAAGCTGGTGGTGCTCCATGTTTAATGAGGTCCAGGCTGTAAAACATACATACACAAGTTAGAGCTGTGTATCTATCTTAATGAAACACAAGTTTAATGTACCACAACCCAAATCAAATACATAGAGTTATGTGACCAACAGGTCCTACAAAAAATGCTCATGGTGGATCCTCCAGCTGTGACTTTACATTCACTGAGGAACTTCAATGAGGTGCGTGAAGCGTTCACCATCCAGAGGGAGATGACTCTATGTGTGACTCCATGAGTATGTTTGCCACTCAGATCACTCTGGACTCCCACACACACTTATACATTTGCCTTCTCTACTCTGGACAAAATCAACAACAACATCAATAATGTCATCACCCTCAAACAGATCACCAATTGGCCCAAGCAGTTGTCCCCATGTGCTTCAAAACTACCTTCATTGTGCCAAAACACTCTACTGCAATGAGTCTAAATGACTTCCACCTTTTTGTGCTTTACCTTTACCATCATAAACTGCTTCAAGGAGGTCTTGGTTCATATCAAACCATGTCTGGCACCTTCACTGGACCCCCTCCAATTCACCTGCAGTGAAATGGACAGGAGGACGCTATCTGCAACGGCAACACTTTTGTGAAAATGCTTTTCACCGACTTCAGTTGACCATCAATCCTTTTAAATGGATCTCCAAACTCAGTGACATTGGCATCAACTCGTCCCTCTGCAACTATACACTGGGCATCCTAAACATTCCTTCTTCTAGTAACTGAGCTTTTTGCTTTACCATTCCACCCCAGACATCCACTGATTCATTAATAGTTTCATTACAATTACCTGCACTATATATGCTATCAGTGTTGTACCCGAATGCGTTCAAAGAAAGTTCGTTCATTTTTCAATTCAATTTTTTTCAATTCAATTTTATTTGTATAGCGCCAAATCACAACAACAGTTATCTCAAGGCACTTTACATACTGAGCAGGTTGAGAAACCCGACAACATATAGAGACCCAACAGTTCCCATCATGAGCAAGCAAAGATGCGACAGTGGCGAGGAAAAACTTCCTTTTAACAGGCAGAAACCTCGGACAGAACCAGGCTCAGTGATGGGCAGCCATCTGCCACGACTGGTTGGGTTGAGACAGAGACAGAGAGAGAGAGAGAGAGAGAGAGAGAGAGAGAGAGAGAGAGGTGGACAAGCAGCAATATAATCCACAGGCGTGTACATATTGAACAGCGGTATTGAGCGGGGACAAATTGTCAGTCGGAGGCTTGTAAACATGGGTCTGGACTCTGGGGATCCAGTAACACAAGAACCTGCGGAAAGCGACAGGAGAGAAGAGCACAAAACTTGGAGAGAGGGAAGAAGTTGGATTAGTACGATGCATTGATGGGTTATGAATGGATGCAGGTGGAGGAGAGAGAGAGGAGAGTGAACCTCAGTAAATCGTGGGAAGTCCCCCAGCAGTCTAAGCCTATAGCAGCATAACTAAGGGATGGCTCAGGGCTCGCCTGGACCAACCCTAACTATAAGCTTTGTCAAAGAGGAAGGTTTTAAGCCTACTCTTAAATGTGCAAAGGGTGTCTGCCTCCCGAACCCAGACTGGGATCTGATTCCACAAGAGAGGAGCTTGATAACTGAAGGCTCTGGCTCCAAATCTGTTTTTGGAGATTCTGGGAACCAATAGAAATTCATGAACTAACTCATATTTTGGGTGAACGTGAACGTCCCGTTCATTTTTGCTTGATGAACGTTAAATTGTGAACGCATTCATTCTGCTGTTTCTTGAACGGCACTCTGATTTCGTTCAGATTACGTTCGTGCCAGATTTCAAGAGCCCTCGGCGAAAAACCAAGCTAAAACAGTAAAAACACATGGCAAACGACCATTAAAATGTCGCGGATAACCACCCGATCTGGCAACCGCAAGTCCTGCCTGTCGCTCTACCAACTTCGTCATCAGCGGTCGTCAGTCTCGTCACAATTCACATCTGTGCAAGGAAGGAGGATGCGTTTACTGAGAAACTAATTCCCATACAGTCGGGAATTAGCTCGTAGCTCGTGGCAACGTAAAAAAAAAAAAAAAAAAAAAAAGAACTAAAAAAGAACGAAATAGTTCATTTTGGGGAAGCATGAACTTTAGTTCACAATTTTGAATTATGAACGATGAACTGAACTAGTTCATTTTAAAAGGTTTGAACTGAACTTTGAACTCGTTCATATAGAAAGTGAACTTTCCCAACACTGTATGCTATATGTGCTTGCACTTTGCTTTCTCTCATAGATATATGTTCCATATATCTCCATACTATATATACGAAACTATAGTGTATGCATCATATTCATATCTTGCCTTCCATTCTTTGTTCTATATATAATGTCTCACTATTGCGATTACTTGTACTAACTGTATCTGTGCACTATAGATTTTTTTGTTTCTACTGTTACCATTATCACCACATACCATTTATACTGTATATATTATATCTGTTACTGTGTATCTTACATTTGTAAATACTGCTTTTTGCACTTCTGCTTAGATAGTATAGTACACTTTATTGTGCAATGACAATAAAGTTGGGGTGAGTCACGTATGTCTCACCCCCACCAAAAAGTCATGTTCAAACACAATGACTCTGCAGCCTCTCTGTCCTCTGTTGTTCTCTTCTCAGACTTCTTTTCTCATTCTTTCTCCATAATGAGCATTTAAGGAGATTAGTCACCCATTTCACATTATTTACAGTGTTTTCTTTCTATGATGAATGGTGAAAAATTGCACCCTCCTGTTAAAACAGTATGTACAGTATTCACAAAATTGAATTAATGTAAGAAAAACAATGTTTGTGGTACAGAGGAAACAACAGAAAGCGGTCATAAAATAATTCAACTTGAAAATGATTCATGCGTCTGAAAGAATACAGGAACTACATGTGGGTGCGTGCTGTTGCTAAGTTACTACTTTAGCTTGGAAGAATTACAAGAACAATGTTGATCTGATGAAAACAAAATAGTTTCACTGTAGTGGAATACTATAAAGACAGCTTGAGTAAAGATTGGGATAAAGTACACTGCTGACAATCTGATGTTCAGCATTCTGCATCCTTTGACTGTTAGAGTTAGCTTTGAAGAACATTACAAGCAGGATGCATTACCTCAACTGAAAATAATGTTTGCATGGAGATATAACATTATTATAAAGCAAACCATAGCTGATCCAATATGGATTAGGGAAAAAAGTGGAAAGTTGGAAACAAAGTGAGCAAAAGGTCAAAATATATACACAAAATATTTGGGAAATCAAAAGTGCCAAAAATAAGGTGAGCCAACTTTATTGGTATAACATCTTTGTGTATTTCCCCACTGTGGAATGAATAAATTGGTATATGTTTTCTCCTGTTATATTTTTAAAACAGGGCAATTAAAAAGTGCTTTCCATAAGATGTAAAAATTATCAAGACAAGATAATAAAGAAACACAAGGCATAAAATATGTGTAATGTATTTGTTTTAAAAAGAAAATAAACATAAAATAGAAAAAAGCAGATAAAATGTTTAATAAAATTCAGTGGCAAACAGAAAAGCCTTGATTTAAAAGAAGTGAGTTGGAGCAGAGGTCTTTGTTCCTGCGTAAAAACTGAATGCTGGTTCTCCATCTTTTTGACCCTGGGTAGATTAAGTGGACTGATTCTCAGATGAGTGACAAGATAAGTGTTAATATGTGGCCATGAACAAATCAGTGCTTTATAAACAGTAAACAATATTATATTAAAATCAATTAACTGGAGGCCAGTGTAAAGATATAGAAACTGTGATCCACTCTGTCTCGCAGCAATGACATAAATCCTTTAATTCTTGATATATTCTTTAGTTGATAGCAGGCTGGGAGCTAATGTGGCTATTAAAGTTTGGGTTTGAGTTCATGACTACACTGAGATTTATGGACTGGTTCGAAGTCTTTAGAGACTGAAAAGTGCTGACTTTTATTCATTCTTCTCTGTCTCCGAAAACATTTATCTCAGTTTTATTTTAATTGGAGAACAATTTTAGAAACAAAAGGGAAAAGTGGCAGCAATTAAGTATATACAAGCCACAGTAGAGTAAGTTTGCTTTGAAGGCTGAGATAAAATTCTGCAGAACAGTAACCACATGAAGTTCTGGTGTCGCTTAGCCTCAAGGTGTTTACTAACTGTCACAATTAAATTAAACAGAAGTACTTTGTTCTGATCAACAAACTAAAGTAATGATGCAGGTTCATAGCATCTTAAAACATAGAAATAAATGCTTTTCTTTAGTCATACACATTTTTAATTACTGTGACTAGACTGTAACTACAAAAGAGGTAAGTGAAGGTATGTGACAAGATGGAGAATCAAAGTGTATCTATGAGCTTGAGTGCAGCGATAACAAGCCAAATACTACAAGTTGTATGTGTTCCTCGTGGGCCCTTATGGGTAAAATACATAATATTTCAGTCTCCATTTTTCAAAGAGTCAGAAATTTTCCCCAGCTTGGGTGCTCACTTAGCCCAAAAATCTACTATGTTAGGGATGCAGTGTGTTTCTCTGCAGCAGCTAAGGACAAAATGCCATATTTAAACAAAATGTATCTCTTGACAGGTCAAGGCATGAAGGCTTGTAGCCAAGACTCTGCTTGCGGTTTTCATGTTTACGTTAAAGGTATAAAGAAAGCTTCATTCTTCTTCAAACTAGCCACATGCTTTACTGTAACAAAACTTCTGGAGAGCAGTAGAGCTGTTTCTGTGTCTACATGGGACCTTTTGGTGAAGTTTACTTTTTCATTATCCTTTCATACACTTTGCGAACTCCTCTTTGCTACCAGACTTACGTCAAGATCCAAATGTTTCCAAAAAAAACCCAAAAACGAATCTGCCTATTTCATGCTGAACTTTTAGGAGCTGTGATAATACTGTATACAAGGTAAGTTATATAGAATAGTTCCTTTTGGGTGCAGCCATAAAAGCATGAGGCAAATTATATGAATGTATAGTTGATAGTAGCTATGAGCTGCTAGTTAAAATATCAAGTATTGTGCATGTTTTGTTGGAAATCCAGTGAACCAAGCATCAACCAACCATCACCAACCATCGTTGTGTATGGGAACAAGTCAGGCATCTTAACCAATTTTAGTCCTCGTGATCAAGGCACTAGGTTACCCAGACTAGCCTAAGTTATGTTTCATGTTTACCTGCCTCATTCCACCCCTTGTTTACTTAGGTTTGGGAACTACACTTGTTGGTTTTCTTGTCAAGAGTTAAATGAGAAGAATGATACACTCTCATGTTAGGCCACCAAATATGTGACAAGGCTGGTGTGAACTCTGAACCCAGATGCGCGACACAGAGATTGACGTCTTCAAAATATATCTGTCTTTATTAAAAGTATCAAATCAAAATCACTCACAACGAGGAAACACAAGTAGTCAAAAGGCAAAAAATGGCAAGAACTCAAAATCACTCTGAAGAGGAAAAGGCAGCAAGGCAAAAAGGCAAGACAATGCCAGACACAGACTTAAATACACAAGGAAGGGGAACAGGTGGAAACAATCAGGGCGGGGCTGACAATCACAAGGGCGGGAAACAAGAGGAAGGGCAAGCTACCTGAAACGAGAGGGGAGGTTAGTTTCAAAATAAGACAGGAAATCACGAGACAACATGAAACACAAGACAAGACAGTAAAAATAATCATTATTTTTCTAGACATGACAATATGAAGAACAGCCTAACCTTCTAGCTCTATCTATTCCTAATAAAAATGTTCCAATCAAGCAAATTCATCAACTGAATTAAGCTTCAAATTATGAGTGAAGCCGTATTTGGCAATAGGGGAGACTGCAGTATTATGCTACTGGTCCACATAGATATACTGTCATCAGACACACTGGTGGACAGCTAAAGAGACACACGCAGGCAGACATATACAGCAACATGTGAAGGGTATTGCACCAAGACACATACATATACGTACACACAAACACATGCACATGCACACACATATATTTTGTATGTACACATGCACCCACGGCCCTTCATACCAGTTAGAGCAACAATGACTGTGGCTGTTGCCTTTCCTGCCAGCTGGAGAGTGCTGATGGAGTGTGATTGTATGCAAGTAAGTGTGTGTGTGTGTGTGTGTGTGTGTGTGTGTGTGTGTGTGTGAGAGAGAGAGAGAGAGAGATATTCAGTAGGGTGGGGTGGGGAGAGGAGGAGGGTTGCACACCTGGCATCCGCCACAGATGGGCATAATCATCTCCCTTGCTACCCACACCCAACCCCCCATCTCTCTACACACCCCTCTCCTGTCTCCTCATCCATGCTGAGGTATTCACACACACACACACACACACACACACACACACACACACACACACACACACACACACNCACACACACACACACACACACACACACACACACACACACACACACACTTGCATTGTTAAACGAGTCAACTCACACGGCACCCTGATTCGAGCAGCAGTCATGCCAGAGTTAGATTGTCTGAATTGGTCCAGCTGACAAAAGTAATTACCATCCATTAGAGTCAGAAACTCTCATGTTATGTTTGTTTGTTTGTCATCCAAACACCAAATCCCTGGCTGTTAGTGGAAAAAAGTGTCTCTGCTAAATATTAACTAAGCAGATTTTTTGAAAAGAGTAGTTGTTTTTCTTTGGTTTTCCTGATTAATCTAGCCAAACAAGCGAAACAACGTTACTCTAAACAAATGATGCAGGTATCATATGGATTAAGAGGTGATTTAATGTGTTTCCCTATATCTCTTCAAAATGAGAATTAAGGTATATTCAGGCTGAAAGCGTGTTTTAGATGCATCATTATTCTACATATATTCAATGTAAAGATGCAAAGTGGACAGTGGATTAGTTAGTTAGTTTTGACATGTGAAGACTAAGCTGTGAAGATATTCCAGTTTGTGCAAATAAAACAAGGTGAACATTTGCCGTGCATTCACTTTGCAAGCACCTTTAAAGTGCAGTGGTTGTGGCCTTGCAAACTTGGAGCTTTAATTATAGCACTATAGCTGCTGGTCAAGTATATACCTCAAAACAGTATGTTGGCTGCTTGGAAAACCATAATGTCTCATTTTCTCTTTCAACACGAATACAGGTGTATGATGTGTGGAGACTTTGGAGCTGGTTAAAGGCACCTTTGATGGATCTGGGCTGAGTAAGAGTAATATAACAGGTAATGCAGAAAAGCATTGCGGCAAATGCATTATTCAGGGATACCTATTCATGAACATGCACTCACTGTAATAACCAGTCATGTGATGTTAATGGATTTTAATTGTAATTAAGATTTTTTTTCTTTATGTTTTTTTTTTCAACACAAGGATGACCATTTTTGGTTGACTATTAATTTTAAAAGAACAATTAAAAGAAACATGCACTCCAGTTTTTGTTCTCCTCATTTTGAGTTATGTTCTGTAATTACCTTTCATTTTGTGACTTAAGATATATTTTAACTAATCACTTGATGAGGTGAGCATGCTGGTGTCTGGAATGATTCTTACCTGTATTGTTTTATGCCAGTGGCTTGAGAAATGATTGAAAGCTTTAAAAAGTAGATACATGGTTACAAGACCATATGATATATTTATCAAACAAAAAAAAAAAAAAAAACAAATTCCAGAGGAAGTTAAGCAGGCTTGAGAAGGAGCACGTTTCAGTTTGCTCCCCCCCATCCTCCTTTTCCCTCTCACCTCGTCCACCCCTGAGGGGGAGCCTGCCATTTCCAGGCAACAAAAGCGGGACATGGCCAGCAGGCTTTGATGTTTATTTTAGCAGACCGTCCCCCCGCTGCTTGGCCTTCTTTTGTGTCCATCCAGGTACAACAAGCCCCCCCCACCCCCCCCCCCCCCAGCAGAAAACAAGCCTCCTGAGGCGTCCTCTGCGCTTGACCCCGGGTCAGGGGATGTCCTGTACTTAAACCCTTAACCTGCCAACACCCCTCACCCTCACCCCTCCTCATCCTCTCCATTTCGCAGTCACCTATCACCTCCTCATGGACTTCACACACACACACACACACAGTGACCTTAGCCCTGTTTATACACAGAGGGAAAAGTAGAGAGAAGTGTTAACACTGTTAACTCTGTCGGTGGGGTTTTTACTTTTTTTTTTCACATGAAGCTGATCAGTTGGCAACTTTTTTTTTACAAGACATTACTTCCCCATTATAATCACACATCACTAAATACATCCATTGTTGGCATTGTGGTATGCGGCCTTGCTGTCACGTGTATTTCTGAATGTATTTGTGCGATCACAGGCACAGCCTCAGCAGCAGGGGGGGTCTTTGGAGGGAGCCGGACTAGGAGAGAATGGGGGAATGGGGGATTGGTGGAGGTGGTGGAGGGGGTTACATTTCCTTTCACTAGCTGCCAATCCATCAAGGCTCAGTCTACTGCTGTGGGGGCTGACAGCCAGCACAGAAAAGAACAAGGCCCGGCAACAGAGCCCCCTCTCCACGGCCATCACTCATCCCCCAGCAGGCTCTGAACTCTACGTGACCTTTTCCAGAGCCTCCTCACGAACTTCCACTCCTTAGCACCTAGTTAGCCTTAAAGACACAGATACAAACCCGAGCCACAGACCATCAGCGTCTGACCACTTGTCATTTTTTTCTAGTGCAAAATATGTTTGACTGAAGAGTTTTGTTAGGTGGATAAAGCAGAAGAAAATCAGAGTTCAGCTGTATCACCAGCTCTTTGTTTATATATATGGTGAGGGGGGTTTACATCTCATCCCTACAGAAGTGCAGCCTTTCCCTGACAACCAGATTGTCAGACAGCAAAGAGGAAACACACAAAAATCTGCAATCGACGAGCAACACACACACACACACACACACACACACACTGAAGAGGGGCGGTGAGAACACTAGTTGACATCATTAGGCCGGACACATTTTTGTCACGCTTCCAGATTCGACGCGTCTGCATTTTGCTGAATGCCGACTCGGTCTCACTATTTCTCTTCCCTCCCACCCAGCCTCATTCCCTCTATCTCTTTGTCCCGCTTACATGTTTAATACTGGAGACGCCCAAGCTCATCAGAGCTGTCCAGACAACACTTTGTACTGGTGTGGGAGGAAATAAAGACCCAAACAAAAAAAAAGAAAAAAGAAAAAAGGAGACAGAGGGAAAATGGATGTAAAAACAAAACAGTGCTCTAGAGATCCAGCCTGCTGTGTAGCCAGCACTCCATGGCTTGTGTCTGAGCTACATTTAATGTATCTCTGAACACAGCAGAAATCACCGGCTCCTTTTTTCCTGGGTTCATTTTAGTCAGGATTCCATTCTTTCCATCACAGCTTACTCCTTGCCTGTTCAGTATCAGTGCATTAGCCCAAGTCTGGACACATGAGGGTAATTCATACTTACTTGGTGGTGTAGCACTTTTTGCTCTGCCCCCACGGCTTAATTGTGTTTTTTTTGTGTTGTCTGTTTTTTTCTGAAAGGTTCAGCAGAAATACAGTGACATGATAAGTGTGTGCCCAACAGGGGAAATCTTGTTACTTTGTTGAAGACCTGAAGGCTGTGTGTGTGTCTGTGAGACTCAGCTATATCACATTTGAGGCCTGCACACAACATAACAAGCAAAGCATTGTTATCAAATGCATCCAGCAGGTGAATAATTGCATTTGAAGCTTTCGCCTGTATCAGTTCTATGTTCTATGAACTTTCAGGTAACATTTTGGATAGACCAATATAGCAGTTTGCTGATATTGAACTTGCTGCCGACTTAGGGCCGTAACAGGATTTGCTTCAAAAGGTTATCATAGCTGTAATGTGGTTGTTTGGGGGCAGGGCCTAAGCACATATTTAACCCGTTTATTCCTTGGGCTGACAAGATTGTAGATGGTTGACACAACTAAAGAATTTTTATGGTTTTCAATTCAAAAGGAAGCACTCGTCTCATGCTCTGAAAAACATCCAAACATTGACATGTGAGCAGTGGTCTAACAGGTCCACCAGGGTGGTTGTGACTCAAAGAGACTGTGCCAAGCATTCACCATTAAAAAAACAGCACAGTGTTAAGAAATGTTTTAGGTACGAGTGCACTCATGATATATGATACATACAAATATGAGGTGGGAAGGATAGGCCTATCAGATAACTGCACACAGAATGAATGTAAACAATAGAAATATGCTGTTATCATTACCAAGTAATATATCAGGAATGTACTCATATAAAGTACCCATTTGATTGGCGAATGTTGCTTCGTGATCCAGGATCCAGGTTCAACCACTTTGCCTGTTGAACCTGACACTGCTCCGAACAATATTATCATGAAGGGATGGGATTCCAGCAGACAGGAACAGTAAGTGGCAGAGGAAGGACTGACCTTGAGGGACGATGCAGTTTGTAAAATTCAGGTGTCCAAGCATGGTGAGATGTTTGCAATTGGTACATTGGAGGGCAAGGAGGTAGTTTGAAATTTACAAGTAGGTACAATAGAGTTTCATGGTTGATTCCATGACTCAAAAGTGGGTGAATCCACAGTGATGCAGAGGAATTTGAGGAATGGACTGGGTCCTGCTGTTTTCTCTGGAAGGAAGTGACTTGAAGGTGGAGGAACCTATGACAGAGTGAATGAATGTGAATGAATGTTTGTGGTTGCTGAGTAAGATCCAGCAGAGTGCTTTGGAAAGGGAATCAAATAATTTGGAGGTGCTCCTGAGAAAAGTGGGAAAAGAGGAACAAATAACATTTTCAAGAAATGTCAAAGAAACGCAAAAACCTGGATATATAGGCCAAACTTTGAAGTCACTAGTGATCTCAGCTTTAGCCAACCACATGCTGTGGCCAGTGAGCTGGATGAGGTTGATGGCATGTGTAATAGTAATGTTATGCATGGAAAAATCTGGACTGGAGATGAGGCTGTTGATGCTTGGTGTAGTGATGCTGTGGGGAGAAGAGAGATCTATAATGAGTCTCTTCTTGCCAGAGTTCCTTGGCTGGTAGTCTGTCCACTGTGGTGGGCTCAGCACGGGCAGACTGGAGATTATGGTAAGTGAGTTATGATTCAGCAATGACCTTGACTGGGTGGAAAACCAAAAGGGAAACCGTGAATGAGTAAGTGGATGGGTTGGGATGGTCCTTCAGAGCAGACCATGCTTGGTGGACTTGTGGCAACTGAACCCGCAACAACTTGAAACAATGCAACCCAAGTCAGTCAGATTGTTGTAGACATGCTGCTTCCCACTTGGGGTCAGGACATCCCTTGGCTGCAAGATGTACACAAATGTTGGGAATATGAAAACTGACATAATTCTGATCATTCTTTTATCAATAAAGCAGCAAAAATTGTAACAATTGCAGGGAGGTATTCACCCCTCAGTTTGTGACGTTAAGAAAACACATCTGACTCAAAACAACTTTTTATGTGTACATCAGCTTGGAGATGGATGCACCAGCCTCCAGAGTGAAATTAATAATTCACTGACATCTGGGCAAGCGACAGTAAAGAGGGATTTAGTGTTAGCCCCAGAAAGGCAAGGAGAAGCTGTGTGTCCATTAAACACTTTATTACAGAGCCAGCAGCCTCATGCTAACTCACTTAGCCTTGTGTGCAGGAGGCTCAGCTCAGCAGCCTGACTGCCTGTCAGAGTGCCTTCTACTCAACACACACCATGCTGGAGGCAGCGGACCCGTCACACACTCTGGTTAGCTTGGCCCGTCTGATAGCTTGTCCATTTGTCAATCAAAATACACAAAGTGGCCTGCACTCAAATTTACAAGTTAAGTGAATGTCTGTTACTGAATTCTTTTTAACTCAATGCAGAATGAAAACTTGAGCACTTGTTTATGCCAATAACATGATGCAACTTATTAGTTAGTTAGTTAGTTATGTTGTTTTAATATTGTGATGTTGTAAATCCAAGAAATGTGAAACTCAACTGAATACTGCAAACCAAAAGCTATACTAAAAAAAGCATATAAAAAAAGTAATAGAGCATCTGTTTGTTTGTTTGTTTTTTCCCTGACTATTACCATGATGATAACTGTGGCTCAACATCCAGATGTGGAGTTTCACACATTCAAGTCATGTCTTAATACTTGCCTGACTCACAGACTGTCTAATAGAAAACTGTTGTGTTTCTCAAACACTAAGATAAAAAAAAATCATGCCGGAGCACAAAAAAGGTTCCTTGAATAAATTAAAATCAGTTCTCATTGTATGCATGCATATGTGCTTTGTGAATTAGTCATATATTCATATTATACACGATTACCCCCTCACTTCCCCTTATTCCCACACTCACACCACTGGCCATGCCTTAATGCTCTCCTCAGTTCTTTACCTGTTCCTAATCACTCCTGATTTCTGTCTCACTACCTGAGTCCAAAGACAATCAAATGAGTCACTGAGCATCATATTAGTATCACTGCATTGGTGGGTGGGCAGAGTGAGTGTTACCTAGCCATTATAGGTATGATGGAGGGTGCCATGCTCTGCAGCTTCAATTTCTTGAAGTTTAGCATCATATTGAGAGGAAGGAGGAAGAATTGCAAACATGTTTAGCACCTTGTGCATGTAGCTAAGATATCAGATCAGGTATTATTGTGTTTGTAAATGCAGAGTAAATATTTGTAAGACAAATTCCAAATGCTCATGTGTTAAATGCAACTGAATTACAGATTGTTATTAAATAGTCAAAAGACAATATTATCTAAATATTAAATTAAAGAATTCTAAATTATTTCTCAGCTTCTCAGATTCATCCTTACTTCAGCATCCTAAAACATAAAACTACAGTCTACCAAATATAGTGAATTTTCTTCCATCATGTATGTAGGTTAGAGTGAACACAATATTAGAAGCATCTTGCAGTGTACTATTTTACAACTGTACCAATTAACTGAGTGTAATAAACTATATAAAGGTAGGACTCTTGAAAATCTCAATTCTTAAGACAAACCAAAATGCTTGAAAATTCTAAAATACTCTGAAGGAAATATCAGAGTCAAATAATAATTCTGTTTGGGTTTGTCACCATGAATAACTCTTTTCACTTTACACAGCCATTTAATCCATTGTTAATATAAAAACATTGATCTGCAAAGCTTAAAGATAAATTGGCCAACACGCTAATCCTCACAGTCCATTGTGGTCACACTCTAGCTCATCAACTGACATGAATTTCAATCTTCATCTTCATCTTAAAATCTTCCTTCACGCACGCACACATTACAAGCCACAGTGCCTTTTAATAGGCCCTGTTTGGTTTGTTAGTCACGTTAAACCCTTCTTCATCTGAGAAGGCCATGTTTCAACTCCACTTCCTTTTTAGTCGACTGCATTTTGAGAAGTGACAGATCTATGTGCTAAGGGCCTGTTAGGGCCCTGATTCATATTACACTTGAAACAGGCCAGATAGGAGACTGGTAACAGATCGTCACACCATGACACTATGTGAAGGACTGTCTCATTATGTGTCCCCACACTCCATTTAAAACCACTAGCTTGCACTCTGTGTGTGTGTATGTGCGTGTGTATGTGTATGTGTGTGTGTGTGTTGTTGGCATACTTGCTTCTGCAAATTTGCATCTTGTATATGTGGGTATGTGTATAGAGTATGCATCTGCACACCTTTCTTTGTCTATGTGTGTGTGTGTGTGTGTGTGTGTGTGTGTGTGAGGAGAGCCCCTGCAGCAGGAAGAATGAGTTGATGCCCTGTGTTTGGCTAATTAAGACAGCAGTCGACAGAGAGAGAGAGAGAGAGACAGAGAGAGAGAGAGAGAGAGAACTGAGAGATGGCAGAGAGGTGCTAATTCATAATTGACGTAATGGATGAAATCTGTCTCTGAGCTTTTTAAGAACACACACAGACACACACACACACAGACTTGGTGATTTCAGTCTGATTAGCTGCCACACACCTTTGTGTGAGTAATGAAAATACACACCTTGTACCAGAATCCTTAATGAATAGCAAATCTTCTGTTACACAACAAACACACTCACAGACGTCTATGCACACACACACACACACACACACACACACACACACACACACACAGTATGTCATATGCCTATTATTCTGCTTGATCAGAGGAATCAATTTGGCTTGACAATGATATTCAGTAAAATTTGATCGTATTGTTTTAGGTGACTGGTGGAGTGTACAATATGTATACATGCAATACATGTGCTGTATGTATGTACAGTCAGCTGGAGTTAGCATGGAGAACACCAAGGTCATGTCCACCTCCGCTCATTCTGGGAATATGGGAGTTTTAATGACCTATAAGGCAGATTTGACTACTGTTTTATACATGTACATATATAAACATAAAATAGATTACTACCAAATTAACATTTTTTCTAAGTTATAACATATATATAATAATTAAAAAAAAGAATAAAAAGAAGACAAAAATGCATTCCAGGCTGTGTGGAAAAGACACAGGACTATCATAAATAATATAACTTGAATGTGAAATTACTAAATGTGAAAATAAAGTTTGTGGATTTATTGCTTTATTCCTGTTTGTGTTTGCTGTAACTTTCATAATTTATGAATTTTGCTTAATATGATAATACTCTGACATACCTGAATTGAAGTGAATAAAAATGAAATAATGCAAGTGTTGTTGTGTCACAGTCACAGGTTGTCATCTGTCATTTCTGATTGGTTGCCAGTCTAACGATGGCTGATATGAGCCTGAAGGCTGACGGGGTATTGAGTAAATATAGGCATATACATAGCTATTTGGCCAACAGTGGTTACAAAAACACAAAACATATTATGTTACAAAATTAGATTTTTGCAACTACTTTTGAGATCTTTTAAACCAGATATGAAAGAAGTCAGGTTTTCTTTTTTCTGTGTTCGATGGTGACCCCGGGAGCTCAGTGCACTGCAACTTCAGACAACACATGCAAACAGACAACACAAGCAAATAAAGAAAACATCTGCATTAATTTGACAAACTATGCAGCTTTGAGAATACATGCTGCAAATACAAAATGCAAATGTCTGTACTTGCAGCGTGTTCTGTATTTTACATAATCTGCATGCATTCTACATGTGAATACAATCCAGCTTCAGTGTAGATACAGACCACTATGTGAACACATGGGAGACAGTGGGGCAGCTAAAAATAATGCAGACTCAGATATCAATAAATTCAGAAACAAGAATCACATGACAGCCATTGTGCTTTGGCCTAGTATGGTTATACAGCGATGCAATCTGACAAAATCCCATTTTTAACATCAGGCTTAAAACTCAGGGTGCAATGACAAGTGTAACCACAGCCAATGGCTATCCTCCAATCTTTTTTTTTTCTGACATATGGATGGATCCTGTCTTTCAGAGCGTATTGTGTGATTGTAGGCCATCACATACTGTCAGTGCAGGCTGACGTGTTAGATACACTGAATACAGAATCGGCTTGTCTGCAGTGTGCTGAGGCTGTCTTTGACAGTGTAGCGCTGTCTGTGTCACACTCTAACAGACAGCCAAATAACCCCTTGGCAGTGTAAACAAAGAGAGATTACACCCTGGTGAGTGGAAGGAGTCTGCCTGTGTGCTCCCAGCATTGAGGGGAGAAACTGACGATGGTTGGTTGCAGCAGAGAGAAAGAGACAGTGGGAGAGAGAGAGAGCGAGAGAGAAGGGGTGGGAGGTGGTAGGTAGACAAACACTCACTGTTATGCCAAATATGGAAAATAATGGTTAAAAATACCCATAATGCGCACCTTGCCTGACTCATTTTGGTGGATAATATTGAGGCTCAGTGGCTGCTAGCATTTGGTGCCTTACATTTAATTTTAACATACATACAAGAGCATGCTATCTGCTATTTGAAAGGGAATCTGCAACATTGCTTTTTGGATAAAGATGTTACAAAAACAATAACACATAAGAGTGCTGATTATTAAGAGTCAGGGCTATCCAACTTTTGCCATAAGAAATAATGCCTTTCTCTTACAAAAGATATGTAAGACAACCTTGTTGAAAAATATTAATAATTACCTAGAAATTAATCAATACATAGCCTGTTTGTTGCACATAATTATGTTGTCTTATGTGGGGCATAAACAACTGATGACAAAAATAGTATTTGTGACTTACTACACATATGAATCTACAGCTGAGAAAAAATTTACAGTGGACTTTTTGTGGCCACTGTCTAATACTCACAACAGCTTTTCAGTGTAGTGCTTTTTTGATGAATCTCGGACATCGCTACAGTTGCTAACTGCTGCAAAAGAACAGCAAAGGCGTTCCCATACCCCACTCAGTAAAGACGTTGGACCCTGGTGTCTATACACAGTGTGTAACATAGCAATGCACTGTCGAAAAGCGTTTTCAACAGAGGTTATTTCCATGCCTGTGCCAGTTTAGTGTATTGGTGACTCTTGGTGACTACTGGTGACTGGGTGTGGCAATGCCACTCCGGTAGTACATGACGCACATTGGTGCCAAGAGTGAATGTGTCTGGCATGGTCTGCTGCCTGTCTGCTCAGAGCACGTCATTTTATTTGGCAAAGGCACAGCCACATAAAATGACTAAAATCCATCATCTAAAATCACCAACTAATATGATCATACATATTTTTTTTTTTAAATTATGGCATTAATGACATCCAGACAAAATACAAATTAATGAGTGATTCTTACCAGCTCTGTAATCCATGACAGTTTGTAGCCTATACTGACGGCCTTTCCTTTACAAGGCAGCGGGTAACTGTTCCATCTGCAGTCACTAACTGGAGTGATGTGTGGCATGGACTCCATAATTACTCATTGCAATTTGCTAGTTATATCTTTAGTAAAAAGCATCAGACTTGCGAAAAAAGCCACAGAAACCTAGCGAATAAGACTGTGAGTGAGCAGATAGTGTGCTATAACCATCAACTCAGTGCACGGATATGTGTGTGCTCTAACCTTGCTGTCTTCTTAGGCCAGCTGGGGAACATCAGCGTTTGTGACAGTGGAACATGACTGAGATAGCATCATCCAGCTAGGTCTGGAGATCCAAGTGCATTGTGGGTACGTCACACCACTATCCAAGATATTTGTATATCCATAAAGGAGCTGGAGGAAGCTTTCTTTTTTTTTTTTTTTTTTGGGGGGGGGGGGGGGTGCTTTTTGGTAGTACAGACTGGGTAGTACAACAGGTCAAAGTTAAGGAAAAGTTGAACGGTGCAAAACATAGAGATATTCCTAATAAAAAAAAACTAATCCAGAGCGCTCAAGACCTCAGACTGGGACAGAGGTTCAATGGACAAGGACCCTAAGCACAAAGCCAGGACAATCTCTGTCAATGGCCTTGAGTGGCCCACCCAGAACCCAGACTTGACCCCAATCACACATCTGACCAAAAAAGACCTGAAAATGGCTGTCCACTGACAGTCCCTGTCCAACCTGACGGAGCTTGAGAGGATCTCTAGAGAAAACGGTAAATATTCCCAAGTGTGAGTGAGCAAATGTCATACCCAATCAGACCCTGCAGCAAAGTTAATCCATAATACAATGTATATTTATTACTCCTCCAAATAAATAAAAGAAAATAGGAAACAATTAATAAAATGTGTAATACATTAGTCTTTTGAAAAGTGCCTCAACCTTTTAATTTTAGATTTTAGCTTAATTCAGTTCAAGTTGAGAAACCAAATAACACATAAACAAACTAAAACATAAAACTCCATTAAATGTGCAAAAGATGCCAAAGAGCCCATTCATCCATTACTCTGAGCTATTTTTTTCTGTCGTGTGATCTCTGCAAATGTTCTAGAAAGAACAATATTGTTCTACTATCCCAAACCCACTCGTTTTATATTAGCATAGCTGTAGTTACCTATGCAGTAAAGCTTAGGTTTATTCTCATTTCTGCTTGTGTCTGAACTTGCTTCTGGTCTCAAGAGTACTATCCTAATTTACTCCCTGGCCATGCTCACTTAAAAGAAACCACTCAGCAGTTTAGAAACCAACATGTTCAACAAGCACACACAAGTTCTTTTGTGTAAGATAACAATGCAAATAGATCGAAAAGCTGTATTAATCCTTTTCTGTTAACATGGCTGTGTTATTATATCATGAATGTAATAGTCACACTGCAGACTGGCTTACTTGTGTTTCCATTTTTTTTTACCCTAACCAGGATCCATTGTTTTTGACAAGGGCGATTAAGCATGTAGGCTAGGTTACCTTTTTTTTTTTCTTCCAAGCCAATATACCAACTTTTTAACTGACATCTCATGGATCGGGATCAATATCTTGTGAGTTCATGAGTCAACAGACAGTTGATTTCCAAACAGATTTACTTGTTTCTCTTAGATGTATTTCTTCCTACCATTCTGTTCCTATCAGGGGCTATCTGTGTCAAGAGACCCTACCCTACCCTACGTCTCCCCCTGTCAGGGGCTATCTGTGTCAATGCACCCCTCCACCACAGTCTACCACAGCTAATAGGCCTGTCAGCACGGTGACATTGCGGGGTCGAACCACGTGATAGTACAGGACGTCAGAGCTGCTGCCCATTAGCGAGCGTGACTTGCCTGTAATGTTAGCACCGTAACACGCCTGATTCACTCGCTCACACACTGACCATGATATCATATTAGCCAAGAGGTCAAGGAGGAGTGACCCTTATGAATATCAATAGGATACGATATGTTGAATGGCACATGGTTTTGCCCAGTTTTGAAATCGCTGGTGAAAATTCCTCTGCAGGAAAAAGAGGCATAGCGAGGTCAGGAAAGCCTTAACAATCAGGGGAAGAGTCAGCAAGAGGATGATTAATTAGTTAACAATTTATATTAATGTTCATTGAAAGACCTCAACTTAGAGCGCAATTAATTCTAATTAAAAGAGCGGCTACGGTTATGTCGGCAAGTTAAAAAAAACTAACAA
Source organism: Centropyge bicolor (assembly GCA_037975185.1). Lineage (NCBI taxonomy): Eukaryota > Metazoa > Chordata > Actinopteri > Pomacanthidae > Centropyge > Centropyge bicolor. Next base: position 9,558,392 of record JBBMOC010000001.1, read on the forward strand.
TGTAATCAGGCTAATTAAATGGGGGTGGTCTGAAACCCTGCAGTTATCAAGAACCGATGATGCCTGAAAATCAAGTGAAGTTGATCCATGTGTTTATGCACAAACGCATAAAACAGCTTGTTTTACAAACAAGTTACAACAGTATCTCAATTCATTACAAGTGCAGGAGATTACACAGAGAGAAAAAAAAACAGATGAGGATAATCATGTGTTTCTGGGTGTGATGATATTGAATAAAACTGGAGCACTCTAGGTTCTTATCAGCTCCAGACATTTTTTCATCCCTTGATTCCCTTATTTATTTCTCTGCCCTCCCTGTTTTGTTCAAGTTTGAAATCCCCATAAGACAACGGGAGATTGACGTTTGTTCAGCAGAGTTCACGGTGGAGGAGCTGGTGTGATGCACTGAGCCCACCCAAAACTGTCAAGGCCGACAAACAGCTCGTCTCTTCCCAGACGCCAGCTGAGATATCACTACGCATGTCACTGCAAATGGACCACATCCTCTGTGTGTGTGTGTGATAAGGCCACTCACCTCCATATGACCTGATCTCTCTTCTCCTGGCTTCCTCTGTCTTTCTCCCTCATCCTACATCCCCACTTTTTGTCACTTTAATTCAATATGCCCTCCTTCCTCCCCGCTCCACACTGCTGCTCCTGTCGCACACACACACATATGCATGCAAATGTTAAAACTTCTAAAACCTCTTAGCTAAGACTCCTCGTGCCAATCACCCTTCGATACTTTTACTCTCTGTGACATCCTTCTGTCCGTCAAATGCCACATTTGTCGCCTTATGTCTGATGGTGTTCGGTGTCACGCACCAGCTTTATCTTGTCACACTCCATCTGTCTGTCAGCCTGTCACTCCTCTGTGGCCCCGCTTTCAATCAAGCCTGTCACTCAGCTTGTCCCCGAGACGTCTTTTGGTTTACCCGTCCGTCAACTGCCAATTTAATTTGTTCATCAGTTCGTGAGTCCTTTTGCCAGTTCCCTCTCAGTATCAGGGGACCTGCTTGAAAACAACCATAAGCTAACACTTACATAACGGGACGTCGAGCTACCAGGTAGCTCAGAGCCAGGCGGCGCTGACTGACATCTCATGATTGAACCTGTTCGGCTGTGACACGTCCCAGGCTACCTTGATCTCATGGCTGGTTTGGGAAATGATGGAAGTGGGCGGGAGGAAAACTTCATTCACTTTCTCTCTCTTTCTTATTCTCTCTCTCTCAGTCTCTTTTTTAATCTAACTTTGCGTGTCAAAACGTCAATTCCACACCAAGGGGATGTGACAAGCTCCAGGGCCCGGGGGGGACGGCTCCAAATAGAGGGCCCTGGTACAAATTGATTTTGATTTTCCTCCAAATCAGTCAAAGTGTTTAGCTTTAATGCGAGCTGATCAGAGAGCCACTTGGAGCACGACAGGATGAGGAGAGCGGGACAGTAACTGGGGAGATTAGCCCTGTCACTCCAGAGATCAGCGCCCGTCACTGTTGCTCACACACACACAGGGACACACACACTTAACATTCTTGATTTCTCCAAAAAAGAAAAACACACACACACATCCAGTAGCACACATAGAATTGTCATTAGTTGCACTTATGGTTTTAGCTCTCATGTCCATGCTTGTGAAAACGCATACAAATATTATGATTTGAAGCTCACACAACCACGCTTCTACCCTCGACACACACACCTTCTCTTCTTATCACTGTATCTGTCAGCTGTGTAGTGCAGACAACAAGGTAGCGCACAGTTTCCAAAACCCTACCGGATCTTTTACATAACACCACTGAAAACTGCATGAGAGCCATGCACACAAACACACAGTCACACACACACGGCTGTCTTTCCCTGTAGCCTGTGTAGATGATACTGGGGAAGGCGAAGGAGCTGACATTGTCATACATATCCAGGGAATGTTTATCTTGTAAGAGTAGTTTGTTTATAGCAAGAGTCCACACGAGCACATTTTAATGCTTAACTTAACCCTGCAGGTGTGTTCACAGCGCATTCTCATAACACTGCAGCGCTGAAGGGAATTTTTGATAAACCAAAAACTATTTACAACAGGGGCATCCAAACTTTATGCCAGGGGCCACATGGAGAACAAAAGCATTTAGCTCTGGGCCAGGCATCCTTTATTTTCATTAGTGAGCTTTAAGTGTTTTCTGTTGTACACTTGATTCTACAGTAAGAGGATTTTACCACTATTAAATTTCACTCTCCAGTAAATATTACTCCAAATAGGAACAGTGATGCTGATCCTTCGACTGAACATCTGCTATTAGGCCAGGTGTAAGTCCTGTAGTGGTGATCAGAGGGACATCAGAGGCTGTCAGTTTCAGTTTGTCACTATTTCAGTTTCATAAGAGAAAGTGTATGCTCACATGTTTAAATACTTCTTAAATACTTTACACATTTTCACGCAAATCTTGCCATTTGGGAAAGTGGAGGTAATGTGGGAAGTGTGCAGCGATGCCATCACTGATTTGACTGACAAAAAGTTGAAGCATCACGACAAATGAGCTTTTGTTCAATGTGATCAAAAGGTCAGTCAGATCTACTAAAAAAAGCAACTCAGGGTTGCTCCGTTCAACAAGGCTGAGTAAATAGAGCCACTACAGAACTGTCTCTTGACTAAGCCAGCAAACATCTTAATGGTAGATCCCTTCCTGGTATTGCATTTGCTCTTGCACATCAACTTGCGACAGACAACTCTGGTGATTAAGTGCTCTTGATCAGATGAGAGCAATAGTTTTCACTCATAACATCACCCAGCAGTGCTTCCTGATGTATGATGCAATGCAATTTCTCAGCTTCTCCTTCAGACTCCCTAACTTTATGCACACCAGGGAGGCCACACTATTCCATTCACCTGTCACGGTGACATCAATTGTAACTCCACACTCTCTAAAAAAGTAGTCATTACGCCACCGTGTCTGGAATCTCCTGTGTCTGGTGTCTGTGACTGGCAAAGCCTCATTGGTAGGGAAAGAGTGGGCCAGCAAACTGCACATCAAGTATAATACAAGCTTGTCTCCTTATAACCAAAGCACAACCAAATATAACTACAAATTTAGGAAGTGATAAAGAACAAATTCAACAGGTTTTTTTTTTTTTTCAAGTTCAAGTTGACATTATTTCTATTCTATCCACAATGTGTGGTTCCTCAAGATTTATGTCAAATGTCAAAGTTTAAAGCCACCTCTATGTAGCAAGGCAGGAGTGGCAGTGGATGGATGTGTAGTACGTCTGACTTTTTCATCCTTCACACACCTGCAAGTAACGGTTCCCTAAGTCACCCAGCCATAGCCAATTGTTTTAGGGCCTTTTGCACCTGAAAGTCCAAACCAAAGTTTGCATTTTTATTACATTGTATATACTGCATTTGATCCGGTGTCTGTGTCTCTCTATACTTGCAGTTGATTGGTTTGTGGTATTACGTTCCTCTACTCTCATATTGTCTTGCTTATGCTTGCGAAAAATAACTGAAAAGTGTCAACTGAATCTTTATAAAGTTGGTGGACAATATATCATTCAAACATGTGGTCTCCTCCTCTTCCCATATATTTGAATCATGTATTCTCTACAAGTATGGTCACATATCCACTCACATAGCATGTAACCTGTATTTGGCACGATCCAATCCAGAGAGCCTGCTTGATGCTGTGGGAGGAATTACAGGCCTTCCAATCTGTTTTTGTCTTGTTCCGCTAATTGACATAGTCGGGTGATGCCTTAGCATGAATGATGTGTTCATTTATGTATAAGTGTTTCCATAGACATGGATGACTTCAGTTGAACAATGTCAGCATATAGTGTTGTCTGATCCACTTTACTTTGTAAATTGTTGCAGCTAACTGGGAAACTACAATGCTCCCATACAGTGGATCTAAAATTTATGAGAGGATCCTCCAGCTCTGGTCTGTCATTCGTGTTTGCCATTCAGATGGCAGGAACACTACATGAACTTGGCTAACCTGGCTAACTTGAATAGTATGCTGTAGCTGATACAAAATCTGGCGTGCTGACAAAACTTTCTGGGTCAAATGCATGCACTAGAATTTCCATACCTATGAGTATGTAAACATAAATGGACTATTTTGACAGAAATTGTTTGGGTCACAGAGTGAACCAAACCGAGGAATGAAACACTGATAGACTGATGTTTTTATACATCAATCTATCAGTGTACTGTCATTTTTTAAAAACCTACAAGTTCTTAATACAGGTATCGCAGAGATGTTGCAGGTTAGTGTCTAAAAATGTATTCCCTATAAACCCCATTACTAACAGAGACATGTTAGAAAACCTTTTACTCCTTTCATGTATTATTATCAGAAAGCTCCTTTTGTGCTGGAAAAACAGACTTCGGCTTTTGTACAACAACTGCTTCTCGCTGTGAAGAATAACATGTTGCCAAATCCAGCGTTGTCACACAAAGTGGTCAGTTTGTGACATTGTGACACTATGAAATATACTCTAGAAAGAAATATACTGTGTAAACTCACTCATTAGGTAAAGCCCTTCCTACTAAATACTTTGTAGAAGGCACATGAATGATGCAGCACACCATCACTCTGTGGCTGAGAAAGTGTAGCGTTGGGCACGGGGACGGACAAGATGCCCCTGGCCTCACTACTCGGTACATCTCCCTGCGCCGGTGTCTGCTCATTTGCAAGAGCTTGATGGCCTTGAACTCTCTGAGTGGATGGGAAGTGACAGCATCAAAGCCTGAGCTGAGCCAGTCAAACTTCACAGCCCCTCCTGTCAGCAAGAAAATCCCACAGGGAGGGAGGGAGGGAGGCAAGGAAAGAGAGAGGGAAGGAGAGACGGAGACAAAGGAGAAGTTTTCAGGGAGGCAACGCAGCTCAGCCCATCATTGCAGTTCACCAGCCAACCCCTTCTCATTACCACAGACCATGCCAACTTAGTCGTCTTCAAACACTAAGAGGTAAAAAGCCTCTAGCATAACAATAACACTGCTCTTTGAATATGTGCATAGATATCTATGCATATATACAGCCATATATTTCTTACTCCTACCTCTGATCTCACTTTCATGCCAGTTTAAGTCGTGTTATGTTTTTTATAGACTTTAAAAGGCCGGAGAGAGGATCAGAGGCCTGTTTCCCATGAGGTCAGCACTTTCCTCCAGCACCAGGGATGGGCTTTAAGGTGCCTTGTAAAGTGCAAGGAGACGGCACCTAATAGATTGATACACAGGTTTTGACATGCTATTTGAGCGTGCAGGCCCGCTGTAATTGGTCACGTCATCATGCATTAAATTAACGATATATAGAGGAGTGCCCTGAGACGAGTGTCTTGGCCCGATCCGTCAGCCATCAGTGCAAAGTGCATGTGACAGGCCTCTCTGAGAGGAGGATGAGAGAGGAGGAGGGAGGTGCTTTTTTAAAGTATTATGCTGCATTCACATGGATTCAGGCAGGCGGTACAAACCAGTTATCATTTTAGTGGATGAGAGCAAGATGGTAAAATTAGGTGAGGTTGGCAGAGAATACAACAGTAATGGTAGACGTCACTGTCATCTAAAGTTTAAACGTTTTAACTTTTTGAAATTCTCCATGATGGACTTTCAACTGTATTGTATGTCATTCCCTCATACAAGGAGAAAACATCAGGGATCAGGACAACAAGTTTGTTGGTGTCTCATTTTTGGACAGAAATAATCAAGGCAATGTGCAGTTCTCCTTCCACTATCCATGTCGGAAGTGAATGAATGACCTTACATTTTGCAGGGAATTTAGGTTATGGAGATAAGTTAACATTCATTGAAAGTTTGCAATAGAATATTAAGAGAAAGCTGCATTTTATAACCACATGCATTTCAACAAAAATTACATAAAATAATAGACACAACATAGTTTGATTTAATATACTTCATTTTGATCTTGTAAAAAATACGACAGCGCCATAGCAATATATCGTCACGCGTATTTTGTTTTGCAGTCCTGCCATTCCGTCGGACTGTTTGTTTGTTTTTCCCATACTGTCCAGAAGGCGTTGTCCATCTGCCGTCTACCGTCTGACTGAATCCATGTGAATGGACATCTGAGCTCAAAACTCTATTTCCTCACTCATGGGCTTTCTTTCTAGTCATCCAGAAACCTTCCAACCATCATTGACTCACTGACACCTAGTATGTCACAATAATCAAATTACACTAGCTGACAGGATTGAAAGCCAGAGGTATTCTTTAGTGACTGCTTGGTCCAAACCCACTTGTCAAATGCTCGTACTTTTGAAAGTTCACTCAACTCACTTCGGTTTGTGATTTCATTAAATGAGAGCTTAAAAGCCATTTATATAACCTCAAAAATGTGGTGACAAGCACAATCTTTAGTTCTCATACAAGAAAGCAGAGAAGAGATAAAATGTATTATAGGCTGTTTGCTTGGTCGCTGAAGTTGCACAATGTACCGTCCACATGGACTCTGTCCGTGTATCAGAACCGGATTAATTTGGGATGTGTGTTTTCCACATACTGGTTATTCAGTCACCTGTTGATGCGGGGGTGTTGTTGCACTCTCAGCAGAATCCTCATTGCTGCTCTGCTCCCTCAAATAGCAGAGCCTTTTCCACCAAAAGTAACTGTATAACCATTGGGTACGAGTGGTCAGTTCCTTGACGTAAGTGTCTCTGACTGAAATATTTTATTTCTTCAGATGACCTGTCTGACTTGGCTTCTGATCATGGCTAACATGAGCACTCAGTTTTATAGTTCATTTAACTGGCCCTTCTAAAACAACACCTGGCCCCAGCGTGGCCCCCATGAACCCCCACTCTGCTTTTCCAGTGGTGACTTTGTATCTTAACACTATTCTCGTAATGATGGGTACCTGGGAGATGAACATGATCCCTCTGATAGCCATCCAAGGCCATGATGCCAATACAGCAGTACAGTATGACAATACCTGATCAGAGCTTTATCATATAATACTTTCATGCTCACATTGTGTTTGCATTAGTTTCTAGATGAGCAATTGCTGGTCCAAATGAAAAACATGAAAATACTCCTACCAAAAGTTTACAGAATATATTTGTTCAAATTTCGTTGACTGATTGACCTTTGTAAGCGATGCATTTGGCAGAATGGCTTTCCGAGCCAGACAGTATCATGCGACCCTTTGTTTTCTTTCCTTCTGAGTCCATCTGAAGCTTGTTTTTGAACATTGTTGAGTGTCATATGATCAAAAGTGAGCTGGACAGAAATGTTGGCATTGTGCACTGGCATTGGGTCCTCTTTGGTGCTACCACAAAATCAGTTAGCTTTAAGTAAGTCAAAGTGTCCATTGAATTAGCTGCTGATACTACAAGCTACTGAAATTGTCAGCAGGCCTTGACACCAATCAATGACAACATCTGGACCTTCTCAGCATGGGCAGTTTTTAATGACATTCTAATCTGTCAAACAAGGCCTCGATTCAAAGAAAGAATGGAAATTCTATCATTAGCTTCTATGGGAATTAGAGTTGGACTTTGCTCAGGTATGTGCAAATGGCACTCAGATTAGTTTGCACGGATGAAGAAATGATTAAAAACTCTCACCTCGGGCCCCTTCTCACCTAAGACCTGCTTCTTTATGTGAATGGCACATGTGCGTGTCTGTACATGTGCGTGCATGTATGCCCACCCGAGTGTGTGTGTGTGTGTGTGAGTGTGATGGAAACACTGACTCCTCTAATCTTTAAATTACCTCCGAAAAAGAGAGCGCTGACCTTTACACAGAAGTTATATAAAGTTCAATTTAACAAGCCTCTCCTCTATGATTTATTAACCTGAAATCTGAAGTGGAGCCTATTTCTTTAGTGCTGTGCCACTTGGTTTGCTGCAAGAAGCCATGGGCAGAGAGAAAAGTATCACCTGTGGAGTGCCACTCTTTCCAAGTTTGTATCGGTGTGAGTTACACGCTCTCATTTGGTTTTGTCTCAGCTTTTCCCCAGTTGAACATTAGTGCTTGTATATTAGCTGGAGTGTCAGCTCAAAAATGACTTAGGCATTGAAAAGCAATCATAAAAAGTGAGTCATGCTTCTGTGCCGTATGTGTCAGTTCATTTCCCCCTCTTTGGTATTTGGTTTTCTTTGGCTGCTGGTGTCATTTCATCCCTTCACCTCCTCTCTTGTTAAAAAAAACCCCTTCCATTCTCCTCCCTGATCCCATCTCGCTGTACAGCTTGAGCTCAAAAGAGCAGGTTTATTTTCTTAAAGACAGGAAGACAGGAGGGGCAGTTGTAGAAACAAGTAAGAGGGAGAGAAACAGACCGAAAGGACAGAGGTAAACAACTGAGATGAGAGGGTGAATGACACAGAGCGAGAGAGAGAAAGATGGAGAAAAGGGGAGGATGGGAGGAGGGAGATCTCCACAGAGCAGCCATGCGGTGTTTGAAGCAGGAAGCTGGCTAGACAACAGAGGCAGCTTTATTCCACAGACACAATGAGCGAACGCCACAATGGGAGTCATGCCGAGAGCAGGCCTGCACTACACCAAGCCGCACACACAGGATTAAAGCAAGCACACACTTCAAGATCCACCCCATGAAAGGAAAGGGAGGGGATATATCTTACACACAGGCACCAACACGGAAAATAGAACACAAAACGCTATCTGGGGAGCTTCTTTTGATGAAGACGTTTTGTGAATAGTGTGATGTTTGCTCACCCTTTCATAATAGCTGTAGGTACATTGTGTCTGCCAAGCACCTTTTTGCCGTTTGAGAGATGATCCCAGCATTAGGGTGAATGGAAGAGGGAAAAAAGGGACAAGTGGGGGAGAGAATGTTATAGGTGCTTAAACAAACCTCTTGTCCAAATCGGCTGTCATTCGTTGGGGATTTTTATTCTTTTTTTTTTTTTTACCCCCCTTCCCTCGCTACACCTGGGCCTTGATGCCACTCTCCTGTTCTGTGTCTAAAGCTGTCGAGACAAATTTGCATAGAAAAGCCCTTTGCATATCAAACAGCTGGGACACAGAGCTCACATCATCTCTCATTGATTTACAGGGAGATGCATGTTGTGCTGACACGCTGGAGTGCATGTCCCCTTTACCTCCATCTGCCCTTTGTGGGCATATCTTAAACGATCACCGGCGGCTGTGGTGAGACAGTGTGTTTGTGCGTGTGTGTTGCTATTCTGCCATAGTGCAACAACGCGTATATGTGTGCACACATGTTCCTGTGTGATAGAGGACGTGTGTGTGTGTGTGTGTGTGTGTGTGTGTGTGTGTGTGTGTGTGTGTGGATGCGCGACACTACCTCGTTCGCTACCTCTCCCCCACACACACACTCACATTCCCGGTCAGGCCTCTTCTTGACAGGGTGCAGTGTGGCTGCTAATAAGGGTATTCGTCACGCCAGCAGCTCACTGTGACAGCGCTCTCCGACCGGCCGCCTCACAATTGTCCCTCAAATATGAACTTATCATTTAATTACACTTGGGGAGGGACTTGATTGCCTTGTCAAGATGCAGGTTAGTTAAGAGGAGAGAGATCTCGGCTGACGACGACCTCGCCGTTCTGACAAGCGCTCTGCTCATCACAGGATCATCTAAGCTTCATGGCCACATAGTGGACAGTGAGATCTCATTCCTCCGCCTCTTCCTCCTCTCCTGCTCTACAGTCCTTCTTAATCGCATGATTTTTAACTCATCACCTTTTTAGCAGGCTTTACTCCAAAGAGAAGTTGCCCTCAGGACTTGAGACAGTTAAGTGTATTTTCTATTGTACCTCTCTGCAGTTTCACATCCCCATTTGTTTTCATTTATGAATGCAGTTTTGTATGAATTCAGAGTTATGCAGTTTGCTGGTGGGTAAGTGTCTGCTGTTTTGCATGTTGAAATCCCATTCCTTCGCTTGCCCTAAATTAGTCCAGTGTCTGAGGTAATGAAATCACTCACGACATTAGGAAGTAACTTGGCATTCCTTTTTATTTCCTGTGCACTGCTTAACAGTTCTCCTGGGGGAAACGGGCTCTTGCCAATGAAAGTTCCACCCTGGCACGAGCTGAGCCTTCACAAATGAAGACATATGTCACTAAGAGAGCGAGAGACTGGAGCAAAAAGGCCTGGAGAACTTTTTAATCCAGCACATACCTCTCTGTTAACAAAAAGGCCTCATAAATTCAACCTTTCCAATGAGACACAAATGAAATTTGGAGCCTGAAGTTTTGGCCATTTCTCTCCTGGATGATTGGAATGAATATGGGGTAGTTAAAGTTTAATATCCTATTATGTGTGTCTGTTTAACTTGCCTGGTTGCCTAGACTGTCAGGGACCTCTCTCTCTCTTTCTTTCTTTGTCTCTCAACCTCTGGGATTTTTCAATATTTTCCAGTGCTTATGAGCGTTTGTAACAGCCCAGATATGCTTTTTCATTCAACACGTTGTGCCTCCAGAGTAAGATTTGTGTCATTTAGAAAGGTTGGGTCTGAAGCCCGCTGATGTGACACACAATGCATGATATGTAAACCAGCTCAAACTACGCAGCTACAGACAAACCACTTCAACTGAAAAATGGAAAATATTACACAATAACTGACAGTATATGATCTAAAATTCTGTTTAAAATGTGTAAGAGCCATCCTCGACACAAACTGAACCTCATAATACATATTTAAGGATAAGACAGCCACTGTGACAACTATAGCCTTTATATGCATACCACTTTTCAAAACTATGTTACAATATGCAAAAAAAGGAGTTGTACAATACTAGCTAGATGGTAAAAGTGACATGTCACATAAATCCAACATTTAATTAAGACATGAAAGAAGATTCTACAAAAACTTTGTATGCCCTGACAGCATATGCACAATGGCCTTTTTTAAGTCTCGACCAGGGAACTGCTAGCAGTGTTTTACTGTGTGATCTGAAGCAGGTATATGTGGGCACAAAAGCTCACAAATGTATACTGAAGCCAGACAATTGAGTGCTTTAAAAATAATGAGTAAAATCTTAAAATCAAATCTAACAACAGCTGGAGGTCAAAGAGGCTTAAAAGGACGCGTGTGATCTCCCTTGTTTGTTCAGGTTTAGACAGTGTGGCTGCAGCAATTTGTAAAACTTGTAGGCACAACTTGCCAGACTCTACTAATTTGCTTTGCATGGTATTATATTAAGCATTTTATGAACATTAATGTAGCTGCACTAAAACAAAGTAAGAGTCCTTGTACTGATGCTGGGTGTTTGTAGCAGATACTGATGTCAATATCCATGAGTTTTAAGAAATTGGTGTCAATGTCTACACTTATGAAGGACATTCGTAACTGACGGCCAGAGGGATTTCTTTTGCAACCTGGCAACCCCAACTTTAATTATGAATGACTTATAACTGATTGAAAGATTAGTAAATTATTCACTATTTATTAAAACTGGCATTAAGTTAGAAGTTCTGAACTATTAAGGGGTGTCTTATTAGAAAAGCTTTTTTTTTGTTTGCTTGTTTGTTTCTTTGTTCATATCTGTATGCTCCTTTTGTATTGTATTATTCAAATCCAAACAATCACATTTTGGTCTAAGTGCTTATGTTTTTAACATCAAAATGTTTTTTTTTTCCCTTCTCAAAAGGTTGTCCCAAGTGCCGTGACATAAGTTTCTACATCATGACTTTGGCCCTAGGTTGAAGGAGGGGAGGAGAGGGCATCAGCACTTTAAGCTATGTCACTGCTTTTGGCTATTAGCTCAGTGGGTGTTTCCATTTGAAAGAAAGAAGATGTCACAATTAAAACTGTGCTTATGGCCATGTATACACATAACTATGTTACTCCTAAGATTTTTTTTTTCCTTCCATAAATGCAAACACAGAATTTAGACAAGGAAAGTAATGGTGTGACTACAGACTGAATGTATGTATATGCGGATTTCATAGTAACAATGTTACTACAGTACATGTGACCAAATTTCTCATGTGCCTGTAAATGCACTAATATGCCGATTCTCCAGCCTTACTTTTTGTACCGAATTAAAAGCAGCCTACCTTGGCTCTTAACTGATGGAGAGACAGAGAAGAAGCAGCTGGAATGTGATCGTATGCAGTTCTCTTCTTTAAACAGGCTACACTCTATGACCAGCCAAGTTGTAGTACTGTCTACACATTGGTTGATTAATTTTATATGTATATATATATATATATATATATTATTTTATTTTCATTTTTTGGTACCTGAGCCATTTTCCCATTCCCCACCATGACTGTGATAAACCTGGTAATGCGCTGAATGCACCATACACACATTCCACATCTGCATCACATTCTGATGTGACAAGCGTGGAGGAGTAATTGATTACATTAATAGCTAATTGCTGGCTCATAATTGGATCTGACTCAATTAAAAAACCTCTGGGTGATAGTAATGAAACAAGGCGCTGCGGCTGAACGTGTGGCGTTGCGACCATGCTAGCTGTTGTGCCACAGGCAGAGAGAGAGAGAGAGAGAGAGAGATGGGGGGGAGTGAGCTCTTGATACACCTGCAATGCTAAATCATAAGCGCCTCACTAGATAGAGGCTGGCCTGGGAATGCTTTGTGCTGTTTTTGCAATTCCTCAATGCGGATTTATATCTTTTGCTTTGGGAAAGGTTGTAATATTTCACTGGGTGTGCGGCGATGGGAGTGCACATGCGAGGATTTGGCGTGGGGGGTGTGGTGGGGGTTGGGGTAGCTGAAATACGGTATCAGCATATATTGTAATTTCATTTTGATAAGGCCATGCTTATAGCCTGGTAAGGCTCATCTTGAGCAGAGTGAAGCGGGTGTTATTTTACATATTCCCCCAGCTCAGGGACACTGAGGTGCCATCATTAGCAAGGCTGCACTAAAAGGGGATAGGATCTGCAAATTAGGACAGGTGCTCAGCTAGCGTTGCTAGCACAACACACTGGGATGCTGTGATAACACAAACCTGGCTTGAAGTCAGTTTATTTCCTGAAATGCAGATTTGATGCCTTCTGATATTTATCTCTGTACATGTGTTTAGTTGAGTGTGCATGCAAATAGGTACACATTAATATTCCTGCACAAGTGTGTATCTTGTGTCTTAATCTCAGGGTGTGTGTGTGCAAATGTGTGTGCTTCCACGTCTGTGTATTTCTGCATCTTTGTATCATCCGTTCTGTCTGTGTGCTCGTGTGTGTTGCGTTCCCTACCTCCGCCGCCCTGTCAGAATTTCTTTTCAAAGCCGTCTGATCGGGTCGGGCCTCATCAGCCTGTCACCGAGGCCGGCGTTTCATTAGGGCTGCCGCTCTCCGTCCGTCCGCCCCGCCAAGCACAAGAGCTCAAACACATGCGCAAATTAAATCGACATCCAAACTCACTCCCATACACAAAGCAATTTAAATGATATTCATTAGAGCGATGACAAGTCCTGATGAGCCTTTCAGTACTGCAGAGAGGAAGGGAGAGAGAGACAGAGAGACAGAGTGAGGGGATGGAGGACTCTTTTTTTTTTCCCCCATCAGCTTTTTGCCAGCTCTGTTTCATGGGCGCCCAGGCGTGGCGCCCATCAATGCGGCTCAACTTAAATAAAAGAAGAGATAAAAAGAAAAATGCACACGCAAAGAGCTTCCTTGTTCATCTCAGATACGCTCACCTGTCCACTCACCTGTCCAACCTCTCTCCTTTTGAGCCTCTAATTTTATCATCATTGTTTTTCTGTCTGTTATGTTTCCTAAAAACTAAGCTTGAAGAAGTTAGGATTTTACTGATTATTTCAAAAAATGTAAGAAAAAACAACAGATGCAGGAGGTTTGAGTGTCATGTTGCTGTATTGAGTGGAAGCAAAGCCATATTCATTAGCCTTCTGAAATATTACATACAAAGATAACTCATTAAGAGTTTGTCTATTATTCACTTAATATTAACTATTTGTGTATTGCTTTATTTTTACAGTAAAAAAAATAAATAAAAACTTCAATTCAAGTATTCAAAATGCAGCTCTACCTGGCATTAAAAGTTGTCTAACTATCCACCAAACTGCAGCAATGAGCCTCGCTGAAGGTCTGCAGGCAGCCAGGAATAATATCCACAGACTAACAGGCTAACAAGCACTGAGTCTACTGTCAGACTCTGGTAGCTACATGAACAAATCTGGTGAGCCCTGAAGCTCCTAAGCGGTCTCTTCAGTATTCTTCATCTTACGGGCTGCAGTTCAGGAAGTGTTGATGGTATGTTTAAGAGCTGGTACCAGCAGCTGAGTCAAATCAGGTCCAGTCAAGTATACAGGATTGTAGTGAAGAACACTAAGCAGTGGACACACACAGTATACAGGTGGTCTAAGCGGAGTGGAGAACATGTGTCAGTCAGTCACCGTCTGCACTGGTGAAAGCTAAATGTATCTAACAATACTCAAGGGAGTTTGTATTACTGTGAAAAGTTGTGATGTGTCAGTGTAGGCAGGCCGTTACATATAAAACATAACATATAAAAGTTTTTGTCATGCTGCACTTCAGTGTGTGAGTATACGGCTATTACCTCGAAGGAGTGTAAATCAGTGTAAACTCATCACTTATCAAACTTGCAAAAGCATGAGATGAAAAGAAACATTGATTCACGTTTGGCCAACAATAGTTTTCAGCAAACAGTTTGCAAAGAGATGAGTTAAGTGCTTTTTGGAGGGACTATTTTCACCTGCAGATTAATACATATGGTGTGCTGGTTAAGTCTGTTTTCATGACATTATTCAGTCTGACATCGTGTTCATGCCTTTTCTGATTGGACGGGTTGTTATGTTGACCTCACCAAGTGACTGACACATCTGTCCTACCAAAACAATCCTGTGATTGGATCAGGTGGCCTCCAACAGCCTCCACTAGGGATGCACATGGTTAACCATTTAACCGTTAACCGATAACAGTAACTCTAACCGATTAATACTAACGGTCAATTTTGTTTTTAAGCTACGTAATTCAATCAACTCAGGTTGCCAGGTGCCAGGTGCTACTCAGGTGACAGGTGCAACACATGCCATCACGTGCTTTCCATCACAGCCCACTTTACAGCGAAGATGAAGAGAGCAAAAAGGAGTTCTGTGTGGGACAATTTCGACCGGAAAGGGGAGGAGGTCATTTGCAAATTATGCAGTACACGCGCTTCCCGAAGCTGGCCATTCTGGCCCGGCGCTACCTGTGTAGTCCTGGGACATCGGTCCCATCTGAGCAAATTATCTCCGCTGCGGGTCTCACGGTAACCAGGCTGCGCACCAGGCTGACCCCAGAGCATGTCAACATGCTGCTTTTTCTCAATAAAAACCAGTACATTTAAAAACAAATAAATAAAGCCCATGAGAATTTTTTTGTCACGGCACTTTTGAATGGGTAACAGTACTCAAAAAAATAAAAATAAAATAATAGGGGAGGCAACCGCCATTCCGACATCCCTCCAATCTATTATTAAAAACTCCTGAAACGGGAAATATAATATGTCTAGTACACGTATTAATGTAACTCGGGCTAGTGTGAAACATCTTAGATTCATGTGTGAATCTCAGGGATCACTGACTGTAAGCAGAAACACAGTGTCAGTGTCCTGTCACAGCAGCCAGCTGGAGCGCGAGCCCGTGTGTCTCCATGCACGCTGGCATCATATGCAACATTAATATTACAGATATCAGTGATGGCTCTGCAGATGACACCTGAAGTCAATGACTAATTCCAGTCTCCTTCGTGTTGTACAGTAGGGGAGGGTGTGTATCCTTGTATGCAATTACGCACAAAACACACATTACATTGAATATTATTTTCGCGGGTCGTCCAGGTTTACAGTAAAATTGTTCGGAATGAAGCCGCATCATCCAGATAAACATTGAGCTCCATCAGAACTGTTTAAAAAAAATTAGTTAATTAATTAACAATTAAAGAAATCACCAGCGCGCTCGCTCTCGACATAATTTAAAAAGCAATAGCAGACGATTGAAGCCTACAGTACTGTTAATTATATCTAAAGCTTGTAGCTTTTTTTTTTACATTTTAGATGAGTAATCTAACTATTTGCCGTCATTGTAAATCTACAGTACAGCGCCGGACAGCGACTCTCTGATTGATGTCTAAATGACGGAATGTCGGAATGGCAGCATGGAAGGGCATTTAAATCTTATCGGTTAACGGTTATTAATCGTTAAAGGGCGCCGGTTAACGGTCATAAAAAAATCCAAAATGTACATCCCTAGCCTCCACTGAGCACAACACCAGACCTATTTGAAAAAAAAATGCAGGAATTGAGGGGCTTTGCAGTTCAGAGGTCTGGTCATACCTCTTGAACTACAGGCTAACAGTAGTGAGGCAGGATGGTGCTGCTTGCTACTAGGATCAATTCAATGTTGGATTTGCTCTTTCCGTTGGATTTCTTGACAATAAGAAATAACATAGCATATTGTCAGTCTCATCCTTTAACATCTGAAAGTCATTTACTTTCCATCAAACACTTCAGATAATTATTATACATATAGTTATAGCCATGGCAAGTCAACACTGTCAACTGACTGATGTATAAAACGTCACAACCAGTTTCTTTCCCCCTCTATTATTTTCTCTGTCTTTTCAGGCACAAGCCAATTAATTCAGTCCTCTCCTCACAGCCCCTAATTAACCCCTTCAGGACTGAAATTATGCTTAACACTGGTGATTGAGGCCAAGCCTGAAATTACCCATCCTGCTCCACCATAATGACAAAATTCATGTCCTCAGTTTGAAGTGTGTGTCTGTATATGTGTGCGTTTGTGCTGCCACGCAGGCGCTTGTCTTTTTGTGTTTGTGTCTGATATCTCTTGATTACCACCATCCCTTTGTTAAAGCTACGCACTTGCATTACCTCCCTTCTCTCATTAGCATGTGCAGAGACGACATGCATTTGTTTTTACATGCACACACACACACACACAGACACACACACTGGGGGTAGTATGCTATACATTGTGCGGCATATGTAATATGTTTCCACTGCCATTAGAGGCCTGCAGGCCCCACCGAGGGCCAATCGCCTTTTGTTCTTGCCGAGGCCAGCCACACACACGCACCGGCTCTGATGTTGTAATCAATTTGTGCCAGACGTGGTCTGGACGTGTGTGTTAATTAACGTTCTTGTGGGAGGAAATAATTTAACCGCAATAATGAGCTTGAAGCAGAGCAGTGAGAGGGGTGTGATCTCCGGGATATCAGGCAAACAGAATAGGGAGCGCCCTAACCCTCCTTCTCTGTACTTCAACTGATCATGAGGTGAGTTTGGAAAGTGGATGCAAAAAAAAAACATTGGCAGTGTCAATTGTGAGATCTGTTGGATTCTTTTGTTCACAGCCGTGTTAATCTGAATACATCAAAAGGGTGACAATGCTCCCGCTTTGGTTAGTGCAGAAACTGCATTAGCCTAATGTAAGAAGGTGGGATGTTTATTCCCTCCATGCCCTTTCTTGGCCTGTCCAGGTCTCCTACCAGCTGTACATGTCCAGAGGACCTCCACAGGAAGGTGGGCTCTAGATGTCCTGTGAAGGAAACTCACTGTGGCTTAAAACTGCGATTTACTCTGTGGTTTCAGTGCAAATCTGTGAGTGCCAACAGTGCCAACCCAATGCCTGCCAACCGATGTCTGGTTGTGGATCTCATGATCTGTCTCACCCTCACCAAAGAAGTCATCAGTATACTTGAAACACTTCATTTAGCCATAGCAGCATGCCAAAACATGAAAGAAATCATCTAAGTGTCAGTAATCAGAGCAGTGTTTAACATCACACCGGTAGAGCTCTCAAGGGTCAGGCAGTTCATCTTGAGTTCTGATCTGAATTTATCCAAAGCAACCTCATGAGATATAATGACTGCGAACAAAATGCTTGAAAAACATTGACATGAAAGTCATTTTTTTCCCCTTTCTTCTTTCGGATCTGGTCAAATACACACCCAATAAACTTGATGTTGTGTGGGTCTTTTCAGTTAAACTTTTTCCTCCTCATTTTCTTACAGGAGCAGTTATCACATTTGCGATTTGGCAATACCCCCTAAAAACATGCCCCATGTAAGATCTTGGTTGCAGTTTCATAATAACCTAGTCCTCCAATGCTGCTCCATTTTCTTCTCTGATTATGGAGTAAAAAAAGAACATTTCCTGTCTTCATTAGCCTCAACTTTAACATTATCATGACATGTTTTAATTGCTCATGTTCCTCCCGACTTCAGTGTTGGCAGCCTGATTCACTCCATTTTCACCATTTTCTTGCTCAGTCTCTTTGTCATGATGTCTTTGCACAGCTTATATACAAACATATGTATGAGGCACAAATCCATACCTTTCCAAGATGTAATAATCAAATCCAGAAAATAAGTTTGCAGGAGCAGCACATTCCAGACTGTTGACCTGCAGCACTATGTACCATCTAATGACTAAACCTCAGACAATTTGCTGATCACACTTAACAAGATCAAAGCAGTGTGTTTTCATGTTTTTTCCTTCATGGCTACCGACTAATAGAGTGATCACCAAACCAATCAATAGTCATTCAAATCTTCTCCCCACACCTTCAAATGAACTGCTGTAACATAATTTAGTACATGCATTTTTCAATCTTAACACATGAATTT
The DNA here is from genome assembly GCA_037975185.1 of Centropyge bicolor. Classification (NCBI taxonomy): domain Eukaryota; kingdom Metazoa; phylum Chordata; class Actinopteri; family Pomacanthidae; genus Centropyge; species Centropyge bicolor. The sequence continues at coordinate 9,576,968 of JBBMOC010000001.1, forward strand.
GCTTTAATGACAAACTTCTAAACTGATAAATTAAATTTCGAGATTAGAGTGAATCTAATTTGCGCTAATCTGCTGATATCGCAGACGGCCACTATGAGCATGAAGCAGGGCTGTTGTGTCTATTAAACGAAAACACAGCTCATCCTTTTGAATGGGGTCACACATTTGACCTCATAATGCAGCTGCACTATCAGTGCCGAAGGCTCTGCTTGGGGAGGTCGAGGTCCTTAAGGACAGCTACGTACACACACTCACATATGCATTAACACACACGTTAACACATGAGCACCTCTGTGTAACGCTAAGGGCAGATGAGACCATTGACGTGATCTTATGGAGGGTCACATGTAATGACACTAAGCACTTTCTGTTATCAGCACGGTTAGCTTGTTCCAGCTTTGACCCTATTAGACACTTTGTCGTCAGAAGCTGAATGGCATCTTCAGAATGCTCCAAACATTTGCTGCCCAGCAATGTCAGCCTCAGTTTTTTTTTTTTTTGCTTGTACAATATTAAAGTGGATGATTGTATAAAAAGTTGGGGCTACAAAGGTACCAGCCTACTAGCACACATTATGACCTGGCAAGTTAGATATAGATACAGTATTGACATAAATATATACTGCATATTTGCTTCTGTATTGATTTGAATAAAATATGGCAAAAATAAACATCGTTTGTTAACAGGGCATTGAAGTTAGTAGACTACTATCTAGGTAAATCAGTCAGCTAACTGAACATGTCAGTATGTTGTCAAGATACATATGTACCCCTTTTCTGTGTAGTCAAGGAAAAAAAGATGCTAAATCTGAACCAATTAGGTCTTTGGGAATACAACCTGTCCAAATCTACACAAGCAGGACTCTAATAACTAGCATTTGTAAGGAGATTGGCGATGGTAACTCTCTTAGAGTGAAAAGAAACCTCCAACCACAATAAGGAAATGACAGTCACTTTAGTAGAAATGTAAACCATGTATTGTCAAGACTTTACCGATTTTCACTAAAGACTTGACCTAAAAAACATAGATTGTTTCACAATACCTACATAAACAGAACTTATGGAACAAAGAGGAAACAAGAAAATCAGTTCAACCAGTTAAATGGCATCTGTTACAATGAGTTATCTGTTCCAATACTGTCCATTTCAGTTTATTTTCAGTTTCAATTGCTTAATGTCTTTTTTCCTTTCTGATGCATCAGTTTTTTGCGTGTGTGTGAGTTTTTTGTGTGTGTCAGGCCTGACTCAAATAAGAAAAGTATTCAAAAAAGGGTGCTGAGATCTCAGGTGAAATGAAAATACACAAATCTTCCAAAGGAAATGAGAAAATCTGTTTTGTCCTACCACCCTCCTGGGAAACAGGTGGCCATCCCATGCAGAACGTCCTTTGCAGACTCTCCAGGCGGAACCCAGTCAGTGGACATGTGCTGCTCAGTCTTTAAAGTGATTCTAGCCAAGGAAAAAAACTTGCCTGCACAAAACATGCAGAGCAATTACTCAATATGCTTCAGATTGGCACAATTACTGGCCAATACAACACATTTTCATCCATAAAACAAAACAGTACCACAATAAATGACCAGCGGAACAAAAAAAAGTGCATATTAAACTTAAATCGGGTCTACAACATCACTCCACACAGCGAGTGTTCACGCACGTGCACGACATGTGTAAGGCTTAGCTAGCTTAGCTTTCCGCCACTAACACGGCTAACTACTACTCATTCGCTGCTAAAATAATCACTTTACCACAAATAATAACATATCCTGACTGGTTTCATAGTTCAAAACGTACATCGATTCACATTATTTGTCCACACATTTCAAAAACAGGTTGCTAAATGCAAACATTTAACACTCACCAGGATATTCTTCAACAATATTTCACCCTCCTCGTCTTAACCGTCACATGACTCAAACACATAACTTTAAAATTAACAAAAAGCACTTTTAGTGGCAAAAGAGTGCTCTTTTTTTCCCGAGACGTTTTCTCATGCTACTCTCGAAGAAGGTAAAAGAAAGTGTTTTTTTCTCTCTGACCGGAGCTGCAAGGCGCAGTGCTGCGGTGCATTCAAGTAAATTAGGAAAAAACAACACTTCATTTTCATTGTCGTTTTCCGCATTGTGATGCGTTTATAGTACATAGGAAAATACAATATTTGGCAAAAAGACTCATATTAACTGTAAAATGAAAACAGAATAAATATTTTAACAATGAAATAACACTGGGTTACACATACATATACTGTACCTCTTTGCCCTTTATGTGTTTGAATTAAGGGATTCAACTGCAGTGCCACAAGATACTGATCTCAAGTTAATTATATCATCCTTCTCATAAACCTTAAAATATATATGGATTACATATTTATGTATGCATATAAATGCAGGACAAAACATTGCAGCCTTGACATTTGCTGCAAATCAGTGCAGCCACACACACACTACTTGGATTATATTTAAAATGTGTCTTGTAGCACTGGGCCACATTGACTGCTGCCGTGATGACTTTCAACCACAGCACAGTGGCTTTGGCTTCAAACTGGACTTACTGGTTCATGTTTTATTGTCTTGTTGGTGACTGTAGTACACCCCCACAAATGCAGACTGCCGCTGTGTTTAGTTGGAGAGCTATTCACGGACTGACTGTGGCCTAAGCCATGGTTGCCATGAACTTGTATCACCTGAGCTCCACCCAGGTCTCCTACTGCTGGACTAAATGTAGTTCTTATGGCTACACTGGCTTGTAGCATAGAACGTGGCAAGCCTTAAACTTATAAACACAAGCTTAAAATGTTTCATCATTAAAATTGAGGATGACATCACTGACAGTTAATGACAATTGCACGTTAAGTACAAAAATAAGGCCTCCCAGATTCAAAAATATTTACAAATTTAGATATAGATTTAAAAAATGAAATCAAATTGTTCTTGTTCGCATCAGGTTCTTTGTATTCTTCTCAAGTATAATGATTTAATCAATTTATTCTAGTCTTATTTATTATGAGAGCTGGTCAAGATGGAGACCTGGTTAGTCACAACCCGAAAGAACATGAGCATATAGCATATATATGCATATAATGCTGGGTCTGGAACCAAAATCCTGGAGAGGACCGTATGCAACTACAATTTGCTGAGAGGAAGGCTCTGGGTGCTGTCCTGGAAAGGATACCATGTAAGGCCTCCATATTTTTGCTCAGGGGCTTGAACGCTCACATGGAGAAACCTGGAGTGAGGTCCAAACAAACACCACCTTGAGCAATTACATGTCTTGGACACTCAACTGATCACCACATGGTGGTGAGTTGGATCAGATGACAGGGAGGCTGCAGGATAGACCTGGTACACCCAAACATGAAGCAAGGCTGAACTTGTAACATCTGGCTAAGGCCCTATAGGAGGGTGTGCTCAAATTATAGGTATATCACACTGCTCAGCATCCCTGGGACAGTCTGTTCTAGGGTGCTGGAAAGGCAGCTCCAACCAACTGAACTTGAAGATGGTTTATGACCATGTCCCCCAGGAAACCCTGTTGGGATTATGTCAGGAGTGTGGGCTATCGGGGTTGTTGCCACAAGCCAAGCTGTCTGGTCCTTATATAACCAGAGTAAGCTGCAGCTGTATGGAAGATAAGATGGTTGTGCCTGGGTCATCACTTTTCTGTTAGCAATTTTCATGAATAGGTTCTCAAGGCACACCCAGAGGCAGGAGAGAGTTGGTTTTTGTGGCTCTTCGCAAATCATGTTGTTCTGTCGTCTTCATCAAATCCTGACATCCAGCAGACACAGGGGTGTCTTGCAGTCAAGTGGGGTCATGGTTCTCTGGCAGAAAACGGTTGATTGCTCCCTCCAGGTTGGGAGTGAGCCACTGCCCCAGGTGAAGGACTTTAGGTATCTCTAGGTCTTGAGGGTAAAATGGAGCATGAGACTGACAGGCAGATTGGTGCGGCATCAGCAGTAATACAGTTGTTGTACTACACCCTTGTACTGAAGATGGAGCTAGGCTGGAAGGCAAAGCTTTATATTTACTAATGGAATCTTTGTTCAAGCCTTCACCTATGGTCATGAGCTACTGGTGGTGAAAGGGATATTGGGCATACAAGCAGCAGAAATGTTCCTCCATGGGGTGGCTCAGGTTAGAGATGAGGTAAAGGAGTCCAGACATCCAGAGGGAGCTTGGAGTATGGGCATCTGATCAGGATGACGCCCAGGTGCCTTCCTGTGGAGGTTTGCTAGGAGACCACATGGTAGACCCAGAACACAGAACATATACCATTGCTGGGTAGAGGGACATCTGGACTTCCTTGCTTAGCCTGCTGCCACCACAACCCAATGCTGGATAAGCGTTAGAACATTGATGGATGAATAGATGGATCACACAGACTACCAAAATCACACATTCCTTAATGCTAAATTTCATTTCAGCCACAAGCAAATAATGTCTATACAATTATACAATAGCCACAATGCTTGAAGACACACACTCACACAGATATACACAGACAGTACCATATACAAAGTACATTCAGTAATTGTACCTCACCATAGACACACACACACACACACACACAAGCACACACAGCAGCGGTGTACACATTCAGCATACATCTTCTTGAGTGTATGTGTGTCAGAGCGTGTGACTGGGATTCTATTTGTGTCGGTGAAGTGGCTGAGCTGTGTTTGTAGCGTTTAGAGGAAATTACCCTGCGAGCGTTGCCTCGGCCACAGCAGATAGCGGGTCGCCTCTCTAGGCTGCATGGCATATTGATTTCTTGTTGTGAGGAGTGCTGTTCAAGCCCCATTTAAGATTTCCATCCAGCCCACAGCCCTGAGTATGGCAGCCAGCCGTAAATTAGGGAAATTGCACATTCATCACATGCGTTATTTTAAGATACTTTGGAAACGTGTGGGTCCAGAGAAGATCTACGGCGTTGCAGGTAACAACATGCACAATGACTGACTGACTCTTTGTTAGGGCAGTGGGGTGGGCATTAAAATTCGCAGCATAACATGGTATTTAGCATGAAAAGTGAGAGCTGTCATAGAAGAATAAAATACAAAAAAAAAGAGTTCTCAGAGATGTGCATTGCAGGAAGAATCACAATCACACAGAATGAATGCTTAGTGCAAAAGGTGGAGGTAAAGTTTCCAAAAAGTCCACAAATTGTGTTGATCAGGTGCCAAAACATGGGAGAAATTGTGGAAAATTAATGAATATGTATCAGAGATTTTACTTAAGCTGGAATGATTCAAAAAGAACATGGAAGCTAGTTTACATTTTCTTCAGTTATTATATAGTTAATAGTTACCTGATTATTAGATACACTGAATTGAACTGAACACAAAAGCCAAGTTCATTCAAGAGATGTATTTGTATCAAATGCTGTCTCACAACTGATTGCAATCTTGCTGCATCTCTTTTGTGCAGCCGTGTATGTACCAGCAGACTAGATGGTGTGACACAGGTAATATGATCGATTGCTCCGTTTTGGACTCTTAAGATCTTTCTTTCTCTGAAGGTCAGCAATGGCGAAACAGTTTGGTCAACAGCACAACTGCATAATGCCAAAAGTCAGAGCATTCAGCAAATTCATTGGGATTGCACATTTGCACACTGCTTATAGTATATTTTTTTGTAGGCAAACTATATCGTCTATATGTGTGTGATGTTAATCTTGGCCCAAAAATTGTGTGTGATCTTAAATCACATCTAAAAGAAGATTCAAAGCAAATAAAGCCTTTGTAATTAAAGCAAGTTAACCCCCTTTTTTTTTTTTAAATATTGTAATTTAAAAAAAGCAGCTAAATGTCATGTTTGTACCTTCCAGCTGCTTATGATTTTGATGTGCATCTTCCCAGTCTCTTGGCACACTTCCCATAGTCTTCTTAAGGAATCTCGCCCAAGAACCTCCTCAGAATTTACATATGCCATTCCTGTGATCTGAGACATCAGTGGTTGTACAAATGAATAACTCTCTCCCAAAGCAAGACATTAGCGAATCAAGGCTGGGGTAATGTTACCAAGAAGAGCTGTTCTGGTGAATTAACGACTGAGGGACTGGAAGACAGAGAATCAGAGAGTGATCTTTTGGTCTCATAGAACGTTGCTTTGATGTTTTACAGCCGAATGAGTTCAATTTGAATGGCAGGTTGTTTTGCTACTTTTAAATCAACTTCAGGCAAATACAAGCAGATTAGTTACAAATATGATTTAAGCTTTAATTCTCCTTACAATGAACTGCCAGCAATAGTGGAATGGCTGCAATGTTTGCCTGTACTGGCAAGGTTATGCAATTCAAGATGCAAAGTAGGGAGCAAATCAGTGTCCACAAAGTATTTCCATATGTTGTACTTGTAATTATCACTAGACTGACCTAAACTCTTTCCCCAGTTGACAGCTTGTATTTATGGAATTTTGGCTATGATTAAACACGGCGTCATTGCCCATATCTCCATATAATTAGCGTTGGCTGTCAGTGTATCCCGAGAAAAGTCTCAGTGATGCTGCCTGAGAATTGGTTTCAATATCCTTGTCTGTTTTTTTTTATTGTAGAGCATGTAGCATAAGGTTGTTAGAGTCCATGGCTAGAACCACAGTGCTACATGTGAATTTTAGGAGAATAATGCCTTTAAGTAACAAGACAAAAAACATACTGTAAAAACTGAAAATCAATCTGAATCGTTTCAGGTCAGAGAGTAGACTGAATCTGATGATGCTGGAGCAAAGCAGACAATCCTTTCAGAGCCTCTTGGCAGATCTTGGCAGACATTTGTTTGAAGGCCCTCTTTGAGTTGAGACTGCAGTCAATCAATATGAACTGAGTAAACAGGGCAGTTGAGGCTTTGCATTTTCTTCACTGTTATACAGAATAAAGGCTCAATAAAGAATGCAGAGCTGTCAAAAGAGTACGTTTGCACTGTACAAGTATTGTGGTAAAGCATTATGCTGGTGACTACAGCCATGACTTGAGGTTAGTTGTGTTCTGTATCTCCCCAGTTGCATTCAACAAGTAGCTCCCTGCTTGTTACAGAATCCCACAAATATTCCCACAACACTATGAATTTTTTTTTCATAAAGGGAAAAATGTTTTGTTTGACCGTCATTTTGTGGCAAAGAGCCAGAGTAGCTGTAACTTGTTAAAGTCTTGTCATTTATGGAGTGCATGTTTGTAGGAATGTAACTGTTGTGATCTTGGCTGTAAAATATGTAACATGAACACAGTATATTGCTTCTAACAGCCCCATGCATTACCTGGCTTGTGAGTAGTAAAAACTGTATGAAAACAAGATTAAGAGTCATAAGGTCTGAAAACCTATTTTCTCATCTTCATATTCTAACTGATGGGATCCTATGAACAAAAAAATGTTAATCTTATTGGGTATTTTACAATAAAGACTTAAAATTGCATTTGTATGTGCAGGACTTTGTGAACCTTAATTTTGCTTGTTGCTTATGCAGACATAAGTATTTTGTGTTCTCAGAAAAAGTATTAAAAGAGTAAACTTTTCAGAGGCCTTAATAGCCATTTTAGCGGCTCGGTGAGGCTGTACTGTGGCACAGCAGTGCTTCGAGCTAAATATGTCACAGCTAATGTCAGCATGCTATAATGCTTAATATGTTTATCATAGTTTAGGTCGTTAGCATGCAAACATTTGCTAATTAGCAATAAACATAAAGCACAACTGACTCTGTGGGCAATGCCATTAGTTTAAGTTTTGGTCTTAACCAAAGGGTTGGACAAATTAATAATTTGACCTAATGATTGTGCTTGAGGATAAGTCTGAAGATAATCAAAGGTATTTAGATTCATCATCTGGGCACCAAGCATATCTGTACAATATCTCATGGTAATCCTTCCAATAGATGTTTAGATCTTTTCCGTGGACCGACAGTCCGAACATTAGACTGGCATTGCCATCCCCGGAGCCATGCTGCCGGCGAGGCTTAAACCAATCTGTCGTATTTCTAAGCAGAAAGTGATGTGTTTTGACTTAGTTGCAGATACTGTTTCTGTCTTTAATGTTCCATCAACATATCTTTTAATTAAATGTAGTAATCTCTTTATTTTACTTTGAGGAACGTGTTGTCATCATTGTCAAAGCTGGGCATGTGGCATAAATCTGCTCTGACAAATTATTCCTGGCATCAGACAATCAGATCTATTCATACAACAGAGACATGAGGCCCATTCTGGGGAAAAAAATACATGTTTGATTGGTTGGCTTTTGAGTAAAGTGGCATAAAATATTACCAATAACAACTATATTATGTTTAAGGAAAACAAATAATATAATATGTGAGGCAGTGGCCTGTATGGTGCTTATAGGTAGCAATGTGTCTGTACTGAAAGTGAAAGAAAGAACAGGAGAGAGAAGAAATGGGAACAGAAAAAGAAATCAAGAGAGAGTGAGATGGACAGGGTGCTCTCTGCGCGTCTTTGTTTAAGGAGTGTGCTTGCTTGTACCCTGGCTTTATTTGTGTTATGCCGTGTGATTCCATTGTGTGGAGTAGATCCACTGAGCTTGTATTCCCACCCTCCCACCAGCCCCCTGCTTTAGATAAAGCTATCTGGATCTGCAGCACACCTTCCTCAAAAGCATGTGAGCAGCTTACTGCTGTGGAGGCTCTCTCTATGTTCCTGGGCGACTCTGACGGTTGCATTGTGTGAGCTACAATGAGGGTGTGGTATGGTGGCACATAGCATCTCCAAAAACCACTATTAAGATGTTAATGTTCACTGGCATCGCCGGCTTCAGGCGGAAAGTCTGCTTCCCATTGAACATTTTTACATAGTTCACAGAAGAGGACAGTCATGTTTAATTGCTATACATGTTTATGTATTATACCTTAGAACAGAGGTAAGACGGCACATAATGATTATCTTTATTATCCCTTAAGTAATTGATTATTTTTGTTTTCATTGCACGCCTTAAAAATAGTGATTGACAGCCATGTAGCTGTGTGGCTGCAGTTTGGCTGCAGCAGTGCTTGGACTAACATGCTAACGTGCTAACATGCTCACTATGCTAAAATGCACACAATTACCATAGTAAGATGATGTTTCACAGTTTTAATGTTTACCATGCAAACCATTATGTGTTGATGTATTATTTGGGAACATATAACAAATGATGTATAATATGGGAAGGTCATTAGTTTCACATGCATTTGCCATTTGGTGACCTGATGATGATGCTTGAGTGAAAGAGAGAGCTCACTGAAGGGAACACAATTCATTCTCAAGGGGACAGAAATTTACCAAATTTCATGGCAATCTATTCAGCAGTTTTGGAGACATTTCACAAAGGTTGACCTCTTGGTGATTCTTCAGGAAAAATTCTGATCACTAAAGTCAGTAGGTTACCTTTTCTTGGAACCATGGACATTCGTAAGAATTTTTGATTTAGAATGAGGTCAAACAAAAAAAAATAATATAAGAGGCATATCATTGCATCCAAATCACTGAACCAGCCAATGTTTAGCATTTTTATTTAGCCGAGATGTTATATTGTTATTAATTGATTATTCTTTCTGCATGAGACACACGCTTGTAACTGCGGATGATGGGGACCAATGACTGATTAGTATCTATTGGCAACATTTTTCAGCAAAAGCTTTGCAGCGTATTCACATTGTGTAATTGCCTCTGAACAAAGTCATTTTGATTGATCCTGATGGAGTCCCCTTGTCCTGTATAGCGGCAGTGGAAAACCATCAGTGACTTTCTTCCGAAGGATTTAAAAAAAAAAAAGAAATATAATGTGAGGCAATGGGACCTCCATGTCCACTATTTGCTTTGCATTTTTGACTTAAGTATGAAGCTGTGTTACCGTCCCCTAATGGGGGCATGTGTTATTTTGAATGCAACTCTGGGGCCTGCATTATTAAAGTGCACTTACATTATCACCAGTAACCACAGAGGCCAAATTAACCAAGACTGAAGATTTTTATATTAACTTTAACCATCTTTTCCCCTTTTGTAGGAACTTGGGTGTAAATCGTTAAGCTCTGCATGAATGGTGGCCTTAATGGTGTTGTTTTAACCTATGATGAACTGAGGCTGTATAAGGAACATTAAGGAAAAAGTGGAGTAAGTGCGTGAATGTGAAAATATTCCTCTGTGTATGTGTTTGTGTATGTGTGTGTGTGTACACATCCCACTGGTGGTACCCATTGTCTCCTGCATGCTAGTTTTGAACCTTAATAAGCCCTTGCCTCTGCTTGCCCAAAGTGAAGGCAAGGAGAGAGAAAATGGCTTTCTTACACTTCAATTTCACGCATATTTTCTTTGAGTCTAATGAGAGCCTTAAATACGGTGCCAGACTTCAGGCTGCACTGTTGAAGGTTGACATTTTCACACAAAGTGGCACCTTGTCACTGCGGATGAAGTCCTTATACCTGGCTGTTGAGGTGTGTGTGTACTGGCCTTTTGTGTGTCTATGTGTGAAGAAGATCATTTGGTATACTGGTCTGTACAATTCAGATTGGCTGTGTGTTTGTGTTGATTGCAGGTGTATGCATTTTTTTCTTCCAGCATGGTATATTAAATGGCAGATATGGCAGAATACGCATTCTGCTATACTATGTGCATTGTATATGTTTATGAAATACACTTTTTATTTGCATGTGTGTTAATGATACTGTATTCTTGATGTTGTTATTTTCTTTCTGCAGTTAATACCTACCTTTACTACTCTACTCCCATTCCTGTATCTATAAGTATACTGATTCTCAGGACCTCAGGACAGAAAGCAGCTCACATAGCCTTCTTCCTCCCATAAGCTTTAAATCTAAGCTCTATCTATGTATATCATAACATTGTGCAGCATATTTCATCAAATTGATAGTGATACAATTCCTATTTAATCACAGCTGTGGACAGGGGAAATTATGAATAAATAAATACTTGAAAGGGCCTGCTCATCTTGTCAGCATTGTTGTCATCTCCCATGAAGCCTAAACAAATATGCCTGCCAGGTTTCTTACCTTGCGGAGAGCAGTCACAAAATGGACGTTGGAGGTAATTATAGAACTGGAGATATGGAAGGGGAACCTCATATGTGTGCATATGTCTTTATACTTTCATATCCAGTGTGGAAAGGCAGAGAAGGTGAGTTTGGAGCTCGGTTGCTCTCTGGTTGGTTGATTGCTCCACTGCCCCTCTTGCAATGATAAAACAACTTTTTTTGTCATTTGATTCTTAACTGTTTCTGAGGCTGTTTCTTTTGTTGCAGACTCGGTCTTATATGCATTATATTCCTGAGTCTATGCCAGTAGGACAGCAGAAAAGGCTACTGGGAAAGCCCGGCAATGAGGTGTCTGTTTGCGTGTATGTGTGTGTGTGCGTGTGTGTGCGTGTTTGTCTCCCACACGGCCCCGCTACTGCCACTCACTGTAAACTAGTCTGCAGCTCGTCACAGACAGACGCTGACACACTCCCAGTCTAATGTGCTCATTAGGGACTGCACAGCACACACATAATTGATAGCCATGACACAAGATGCACACACACACACACACACAAATTATTGCAAAAAACTGTTTCCTTTTTTTAATGCTGCAGTAGAAAACAAGGTTATATGAAGTCATATAATGGGGGTTCATTGTCAAGAACAACAACAACAGAAAACGAGAGAACGAAATGAAAAAGACTTAACGGCACAGAATGCATTACAGTATCTGTGCTGTTTACATGCCGATATTTTACACATAAGGATTTTTTTTTTATTTCTCTACACTGGCAGCTGTCAGTTATTTCAGCAAATTAACTGCCAAAAATGTAGCAGAACTTGTCACTCAAGAGGTTAGTGTAACCATGGTTACCTTTCATATCCCAAAAAGATAAAGCTGCAGTGTGGAATCATGGCAGAGTAATTAGACAGAACAAAAAAAAATAGGACCAATCGAAAAGGCATTCAACAATATGAAACAACCAAGAGTGCTTATAAATAACAGTTTACATGTGAAATATCTTCATAAAGTAACATCTTTTTTGTACAACCTTTAATATCTTTTTAGTCTTCATACAGCGGCACATGTAGAGGAGTGTCTGGTAAAAAGAGCCTTTAACCCTTTGAGCACGAGTTGGGAATAAAAAGAGTCACCTGTTGTCGTCCGTTTGCTACCTATCTTTTTTTTCGTATCCTTTGATTAAATAACACATTTATAAAACTATTGTGCAAAACAATTTTATTTATGTCTTCATATACTGTGCACCAGCAGATAGTCATAATCCTTTTAAATTAAAAATATAGAAATGATGCATAATTTAGACAGGAATTAGTTAATATGTTTTATGTACATATTTTACACAGACCTGAATTAATATAGGTCCCTGATCGACCAAAGTAAAAGACTTTTTTTTTTTCTTTCTCACCAAATAGCTACAATGCTTGTGTCAAGTCCTGCGAGCATCTCTCAGACAAATATTAAGCCCAAGATGTAAACCTTGCAGTGAATAGAGAATCTCCTTTAAAAAAAAAAGTTTTCATGTCTAGGATTAGACTCAACGTACTGTATGTCTGGGAAGCAGGCATTGCAGACACAATGCACACATTGTCCATCTAATTCTCACAATAGCTTCAGTGATTCCCAATCTCAAATCTTGAGTCAAAAATTTTTGGATCTTAGGTGTTGAAGTGCTTTGACGTACTCAGAGGGTTAAATTTTAAATGCTGACTCCAGCACAAAAAAGATTTTTAAAAAACCCAAAACAAAACAAAAAAGGAGCGAGCGGGAGAATGAAAAAAGAACATAATCATGGAAAGTGCACCAGATTTAGTTATAAAATGTTTAACTAAACTGTTTCATTTATGCATGCAGCTTATCACACCCCAGTGATGCCAAAATATAAAGGACCTTAATTCCATTTACACAAGTTTCAAAATACACACCACTTCATTTTAGAATCTCTTTTTTTAAACCTTCATATACTATATCTTCTCCATGACAACAGCTCCCATTTGCACATTTTGAAAAACAGTCACTATTCCTGTCCTGTCTTGGGCCAGAGTGTGTCTACCTCACACGGAAACAAAAGGAAGAAAACAACTGCTACAACACAAAATCTTAAACCATGTGCCAAAACTCAAAGCAGTAGTTGTATGTCATCTTGTGCAGTTCCATCACGTTAATAATCCTTTCTTTTCTTTGAAAGAATGTCTGTGAAATGCTAAAGAGAGACAGGGCAAGAGAGAGTGAGCCATTACAAAAGAATGCAACATTGTCCACAGTCAGTGCTACGGTTTCTCCAGCTCACACACATACATGAGATGGTCCTCGGGGGACTTCCCATGAGTCTTGCTCAGGTGAAGCTTGACCGCATGCTTGCTCGCAAAAGTCCGGTTGCAGAGCTTGCACTGGTACATGGCCCCACTGTCGTCGTCATTGTCGGGGGAGGGCGACGGGGATTCAGTTGAGGGCAGGGAGGTGGTTAAGGACGAGGGCAGGGAGATGGGTAAGGAAGACGATAGGGATGTGGGTAGAGAGGAGGGTAAAGGGTGGCTGGATGGGTGAAGGTTAGAGAGAAGTTTTTCAGATGGTCCTTTGGTGTGACGTTGTTGATGGTGTTGCTGCGATATCTGGCTGAGCAGCTGCTCCCCAGAAAGCTTGGCAAGATCTCGCAGACGGAACCCCAAGTGGGATTCCAAGTGGCTGACGTAGGTGGACGGTGAGCGGATCTGAGAGGCGCAGTCGCTGCAGAAGAACACTGGGTGACCTGAATCCAAGTTTTTCAAGAACTTGGTGCCACCGGTTCGCCTCAGCTGATACTTTACATTAGCCAGCCAGTGGGATATTGTAGTCATTGAGAGGCCGGTGAAACGGGAGATATGCATTCTCTCCTGTGGGCTCAGGTCTGACATCATGTACTTTCCATCACTTGTTTGTCTCAAACTGGAAGCAAACTGGGCTTGTAGGATGAGGAGATGTTGAGGGTTCCAGTTGGACTGGCGGCCTTTACGTTTCTGGGCTGGTGAAACATCTTCCGTCTCCTCCTGTGTGACACCTTCAATGTCGGAGCGCTCAGACAGGCTGGTAGGTGTGGAGGACTTGGAGACAGCCTGACTCTCTGTGAGGTTCCTCAGCATGTCAGAGATGTCTGACAATGCATTTTCTCTCAAAGGGGACGTGGCCATAAAGGAAGCTACTGCAGCTGAGGCTTTGGTCATAGTGACAGTGGAGGAGGGAGAAATTGAGGATGGGGTGGAGATGGTGGAAGAGAGAGCTGTTGAACCCAAAGAACCACCACTGCTGTTTTTGTCAGCATTTTTGCCTTTGGTCAGATCTATGGGTTGGTCGTTGTTTAGATGTTGCTGGTAGAAGTAGCGGTCTAAGTGGTCATTACTGGGTTTTTTGGTCTGTGCTGGTGGGGTGGAAGCAGCCACTGCTGCTTTCTCGGCCAGGCTGTTGCTCATCTTGAACAGCATGCTCATGGGGTCAAGGGAGGGCAGGGCAGGCTTGGCGGCCTTCCCCAGGTGGACGTTCATTACTGACTGCAGTGCGCTGAGAGGGTTGACAAATGGTTGTTCTGGAGGTGGATGGTCTGTGATGATGGCTGTACTGCCACACAGGGAGGCAGGTAGTGGGGAAATCACAGCACTGGACTCCACTCCATTTTCCACAGACTCCTTTATGGAGATATCTCCATTTGAATCTCTGTGATTGGCTCCACTTCCATCACCCACTATTTTGTCTACTCCAGTTGCATTATCAGGAGTTTTACTACAGCCTCCTGCTCTATTTTCTTTCGGGGATTCTCCTCGTGCTGAGTCCCCTGCCTCGCTGTTGCAGGGTGAGGGTGTGGTGCGTCTCAGAGGAGATCCCCTCACAACACCACTGGGTTCCCTCATTTTCTCCTCTACCTTGGCCACTTTCTCTGTCACTTTCTTGACCAGTTCCTCCATAGCATGGAAGTTGTTTTTGGGCAGCGGGGAGGTCTGGCAACTGGAAGGGGAGATCTGGGGATTCTGGCTCTTACCAGTGGGAGACAGGATATCCCCGCCAGGGAACATATATTTAAGGGGAGAGCTCTTCCCGGAGTTGCCCAGAGAAAGCTTCATTATGTTTGGGAGCTGGTAGGCAGCATGGATACTCGGATATCCACCCCAGCTTGGAGCTCCATTCTGGGCTTTGTTGATGGCTGAGGTCACTGTGTTCTCTAAGGACTTCAGGATGTCAAGACCTCCTTTTGGACTTTCATCCAGATCCTCTTCAGTCAGGTAAGTGTATTTTGAAGAAATATCAAACTTCTCCTCAGCCTCGTCCTCACCCCCTGCCTTCTTTTCCTTGTTGAGATTGTTACCATTGTTGATGATGGTCTCTTTCGTGCATTCCTCCTCCTTCTCCTCCTTTTTTATCTCCACAACCATGGCAGTGGGGGAGATGCTGGTTGGCGGAGGCACTGGGGCAGGTGGAGGGGAAAAGGTTGTCGCAGCCAAGGGAACAGACTGGACCTTTTCTTCAGCTGTTGAATTGGATGTGGGGACTGGGGTGGATGACTCTATAATGGGCTTTCCTTTCTTAATAGCAGAGTTAGTGACTTTAATGAAGTGTCCCGTCACCATCATGTGAGCAGTTAGCTCTTGCAGTGTGTCATGCGAGCTGCCACACTCCATGCATTTCAGGATTTGTGACTTCCTGGATTCAAACTGCCAGGCATAGCTGGCACCGTTCTGGTGTCCATAGCGGTTGTTCGGAGTGATGTAAGGGTTGGTGACCTTCTGGAGTATGTCATTGGTGTCGTTGAGGGAGGTGGGCTTGGGTGTGGTGCCTCCATTTGAGTCAGGCGAGCTAGGGATATCTAGGTCTATAGGGGCCCTCTTCCGAGCTGAGGAGATGATCTTAGCTGCCACTGGTGTAACAGGCTCTTTCAGAGGCACTTTCTGGTAGTGTTTTGTCTTGATCATATGGACGCTCAGATCCTGAAGGGATTCAAAGGAGTGCCCGCAGTACATGCACTTCAGAACTTTCTGTGCATCTTCCTTCCCCTCCATCTCTAGCAAGGAACGCTTTCTGGGTTTTGACCACCGTTTAGCACCCTCGCCATCTGTCTCGTGGTTATCGTCGCGGTAGTGGCCTGTCTCATTCATGTGCACCGTGAGTTCCACAAGTGTGTCGTAGGCCGCACTGCAGTCCTTACAGCGGAACTTGCTGGCACCAGTGAATATAGAGCCATACAGCTTGGAGCTCTGCCGGTACAGCTGGACGGTACTAAAGAGGTTGGGTTCTGTAGATGCTGTGGATACAGCTACTGTGGGATGTTGAACCAGGCCCAGTCTGTGTTGGTGGTTCTGTGAGGCTTGCTGGAGGGTTTTAGCCATAGCTGTCTGGTGCCAATCATAGCTTCCACTTCCACAGCTACTGCTACTGCTGCTACTGCTGCTGCTGCTGTGACTGCGAGGGGGTTTTTCTGCAGGGGGCTGGCTCAGATTCAGATTCAGTGTGGACCAGTAGGAGTTGGTCAGGAAAGAGGTGTAAATGGCCTTCATCTTCTCCAGGCTGTCAGCCACAGACCCTGTTGTGGCTAATATTGCCTCTTCTCCACTTACTGGGGCAGCGGCATTGGCAGAAGCCATCATGGCAGAGGAGGAAGACAGGGTATTTGAGGGGTCTTTAGAGAGGAGGACATCATCCTCATTTTTAAGCGAGGAGCTCTCAAAATCAGACATTCTGTCACTGGACTCGCTCAGGTGAGACTCACTGTCCAGCTCCTGACCAGAAAAGTCAGCAGCATTAGGAGAGTCATGGAAGCCAGTGGACCCTGGCCTGTCCTTAAGAAGGAAGTCCTTGTCTTGACATAGGAACTTGGCAGCAGGCTCCTCCCCTTCCTGAGCTGAGTCGTCTCCATCCAGGTCCTCATCCAACAGGGCTGCTTCTTTCTCATCTTCAGGGACATATGCTGCACAGGAAGAGACAAGAAAAACAAATACAGAGATGTGTTAGAACCAAACTGACAGCATATCTAATCATGGAGTTTCTAAACTCTATAACTGATAGATTCACAAGATACTGGCATTCACACATTGTCAACGTGTAACAGAACAATCATCCAATAACATTCCCATACAAAGTTTTTCCTATCATAAACTGTTGCAGTAATTCTGTTCTAACTTTCCCCTTTTACACTTACACTGTTTTCAAATTGGAATCAAGTCACTACCCCCTCCCAGTCTCCCTCCACCCCCAGGTCTTTGTTCTGTACTGCAGAAAATCAGAGACAGCCAGAGAGAGAGAGAGAGATGGAGGATGGAAAGAGAAAGATGGAGGGAGGGAGAGGGGAAAAATGTCTCTTCAAACAGAAGTTGCCACCTTATTCTTCTCAAGGGGCAACAGCTTGAAATTAAAACTAAATTTGAAATTAATGAAGCACATTCTGGCGGTGGCATTCGTTTCTGAAGTAATAAATTACTTGTATCAACCTCGGAGACAGCGGTTCCTGTCTGTCAATTAATATGTCTTACGCTTCTTCTGCAGACTCTAATGCATTCCCTAACAGACACACTCGCCATTTAAATTAAGCATGCATTTTCACTCATTACACTGCTCAGCCCTCGCCTCCTCGTAAATAAAAATGAATGCATGTACGTTTGCCTGCAACAAATCTCTCCCCGCAAAACCCATTTGCTTCAATTACCAAAGATTAGAAAAAGTTTAGAGTTATTATTTACAGTTTAGCTTCGGGGAGTGGGCTTGAGGCTTTCAATTTATATTCAAATCCCTCTAGTTTAAGTATAATACAATGGAAATCATACAGAGAAAATATGTATCAAGACAAATCACAGCCTCGCCTCTTTGTACATCTATGAATGTTTTCTTTTGTTAATAAGTCTATCAGAAGAATAAAACAACATGAGATGAGAAATGCTACACGCTCACACTTTGTGATTAAGGGTGGATTTCTGAATATCAATTGAAGCACGATAGGCACATGCATACACAGACCTCTTGTTTTAGCAACTACACTGGCAAAGAAGATGAGTGTGTGTGTGAACGTCAGTGGCCTTGTGCCTAGCATTCCTTTCTGCAACAGGCCATCACTCATCGAAACTGGTATGTAAACACAGTGTGAGCCGGTCAGTCTGATGGGTGTAGCACGGAAGCACATATTCAACCACAATCTCCAAAGATACACAAGGTATAAATGAATGAAAGGAAATCTAAAATTGTGTTCTCTGACGGAAGTGTACGTTAAAAACAGAAAGAAAAAAATACGCACAATTTAACTAGGTTGAAAGAAAAAGTCCAAATCACGGCTAAAGTTTTGTGAAAATACGGGCTTGAAAATGCAGGAAAATATAGGCTTCCACATGTAATACATACATACCCTGCCATATCATACATCACATTTCAGCTGGTGCAACTGCAAGTTGTGTGTGTGTGTGTGTGTGTGTGTGTGTGTGTGTGTGATTTGGTACTGCATCAGCAGCAACATGGAAAGAAGTCTCTGTCATTGTCAGGCCACTGGTTGCCATCAGCAATGATACAACACTGCCGTGGGACAAACATATGCACAGAGACACAGATATCCCAGAGCCCATCACAAATCTCAGACACACACTGGCACACACACACACACACACACACACACACACACACACACACACAGAACAGTTGTACTGTAACTGCTGTTGTCTAACAACTCTTTGCCTTCAGGCAATTTCAGGAGCTTCCCTGTTGAACATGTAGTCTGCTTCAGTGTTCAGTCGAACAGAGAGGATCCATTTGAAACACTTCAAACATGTTATCTTATATTACATACTGTTCAGTTCAAAAACTGCTGGTTCACATGACCCCCATCTACAATGCACGAATTACTGTTATTTGTCTTGTTTGTATTTTTATTGAAGCACAACTCCTTCATAACCTTGACAATCTATTTCAACTGCTTGTTTTAACATTTATGGATCGAAAACACGGACACACACATACACACACAAACACATACCTACACTCCCTTTTTCTCAAAGCTTCCTCATCTTTCCCTCAATCTGTGTGTGTGTGTGTGTGTGCCTCTCTCTCCCCCACTCTGTCTCGGAGACACATCCACCCGCCCGCACATACGTGCAGCCGAGCAAACCCACATGTACATGCCATCTGTTCTGAATCAGCCAAAACGACAGCTGTTTAAGAGAACAATGCTCTGGCTGAGGAAACAGCCGAACACAGCAGCCCGGCGCTCTCATCAAGGCCAAACATCAATGTGAATTCTCCCTTAAAACACAACGTACACACTCCACTTCAAATTAGCTGCCTTTGTGTGATAAGAGCATGGAGCGTATTTGTGTGTGTGGGTGCCCATCTGTTACCTGCAAGTGTGTGATATGTATAGAGACGCATGCAGAGGATCAGGGAGAAAATAGTGTTTGCCAGTAAGACCGGTGTGTGCTGAATGAAACCTTGGTGTGTAGGCTACATCCACCTACATGGAGCATGAAGCGCACGACTGATTTCTGGACTGGAGGTCGAGGATGCTGAAATATGGAAACATTTTGACACTTAATAGTGTTATTATAAATCAATACAATGGCCTCCACTGAATAGGTTGTGATGACAGTTTAGGTTCAACCTCAGCTACAGCTATGGTTTTTAACATCATAAAATAAATACCCTGTTGATCACAGTTTCAGCAATCCCAGTTTTTCCATAAATATCCAATATCCTCACCACGTTATCTTTTTTTTTTTTTTTTGTAAATTTGTGACTTATTTCAGTTCATTTTGAACATGGCTTCCTTGGGCATGTCGTCATCCACCAAAAGCTAGCTGGCAATTGCAAAGGGCAACTTTTGTGTTTTGTAATTTTGTTGTCAACAGCTAGATGTTAGATGTTAGATGAGCTCAAACACCCTGATGTCATCACTAGTCACAATGCTCGAAATATGTTCGACAAGAATTCATTTTAATACGATTAATCAAACAATTGATAAAGAGAATAAATCATATGCCAAGATAGTCACCCTTCTTTTCACTGACATGAGCCATTCATTCTCTGAATCTTGATAACTGACTCTTGATGGATCAGATGCAGGCCAAACATCTGCTCCATCAAGAGTCACCCTCATGTCGTCAGCTTTAAGTAATTGTTGGCTCATTCTTGACAATTCAGTTATTTGTTTCAAATCCATGTGAAATGCATTTTAGAATATTTGGCCTTTCATTTTGCCGTTTTACCTGCAGCAAAAAACCTGATAAATTTGCACACCTGACTAGAAGTTATTGCTCTCTTTAGGCCACATGTTCTCACAATAAAGCAATTAGATCACATGAAATTGATTGAAAACACTATGAATGTTCAAGTAGTTGTGGATTATAACATAAGTTTAAAAAAAAAAAAACATATGATTTTTATTTTCGTCCAGAATTTGAACTTGCCTAATAATTATGCACACAGTTTGTTGCTTATTATGGCAAAAAATATATATACTAAAAAGCAACTTCACACCAATTTGTAATCTTGTGTTTTCATTTTCTTCCTAGAGGCAAATACTGTATGTAGTTTTTGTTAGTTTTGTTTGTAACAACTTAATGGTTACTGATGTTGTAATGGCAAATTTACAAGCCAGATACATATAAACTCACTGTGATATCCCTACAGGGTTGAAGAGAGTGACTGTTCATTATCCCACTCTCCATTCTTTACTTTACAACTTGGCACAACAGGGTTTCACTATGTTTGTTTCCGGGGAGTGTCGGGTGGGGAAAGGGTCACTCTATACCTTATCCATTACTGTATTTATTGTTGTAGCTAATGCAGTCAAAGAAAGATGTGACAGAGTTTATAATGCAAAGCTAAGGGAAGAAGGAGAAAGGAGACATGAATAGATGTGGTAGAAGGAGGAGAGACTGAGGGGAGAACAGGAGGAGTAGGAGAGAGGCAGGGCTTGGAAGGAAGTCAAGACCAGGGCCACACACACACACACACACGCACACACACGCACACACTCACACTCACACACAAACATGAACATGCAGAGATGATCCCCAAGGCCACTGGCTGAGGTCCAGGCTGTGAGGTTCACAACACTATAACCCTGGACACTGAGATAAATATGGAGAAACTCTTCCACACACACAAACACACACAAAAACCGCTGGAGTAGAAGAAGCCTGGGCCAAACACACCGGGTATACAGGTGCTCTTTTAATTAGTAGAGAGAGAGGGAGGGCGGGCGAGCGTGAGAGTTCCAGATGAATTGTCAGCAGGGTGGAAGAGGTGGTTTGATCTCATTTTCGGGCCGGGAGAGATTGCTGATTTTAAAACTGAGGCAAACAGGAAAACACCACGGATGCTTCTGGGAGAGCTAGAAGGGCTTGTGAATTATTCTTGACATCTGAACAAAACGACTAATCCCCACTATTATGGTCAATAATTATGATAATAAATGGCCAAATGGAAGTAAATGGAATTTTTTTTTTTGATTTACAGTCGAAGCTTAGAAAGATTATGAAGCTGTGATTCTCTGTATTCCTGTCTGTGTGTAAAGTGAGGAAATGCTTATGCACTCTGCAGATGTTATGATGTTGGGAAACAGTTTATCATGCTTATATAACCACTTAACAGCCCTATCAGACACACAGGCACGTCAGAGCTGTCTGTTTACACTTCTGCTTGGACCGTGCAGTTTGAATGCGTGTCTGTGTGTGTGAGAGAGAAAGAGACAGAGAGAAAGAGAGAGAGAGGGACAGACTGTCCACATCAGTCTCATGTCGGGCAACGTTTTTGTTGAGACGTTTGCAGGCATGAGATGAAAGCAACCCCCATTTGAATATTCTCTCAACGACCCTATGTGAGTGTGTTTATTCGTACTTGTGTGTTCCATGCGTCCACCCCCCGCCGATTCCCACTTGATGAGATCCTATAATCTCCACCTTCACCTCCCTCCCTCCCTCTTTTCCATCCCTCCTCAATCACCAGTGCAACCCACGTTAATGAAGTTAATTGAATCCGAGATCGATAATGCTTAATTATTGTGATTTGACATACACAGACAAATTGGTGGGATGGCTTCTGCGTGTGTGTGCAGCGAGGGCGGTTAAAGGGGCATGGCTGTCTGCAGCGAGTGCCTTGGGATTGGCGAGGCGTGCTATCGATCCCGAGAGGTGTTCGATCGACCCAGACGCCTGAGGAATGGAGCTCTTCCTTCAACCAGCTACACGACTTACCAGACTTGTAACATATTTACAGTATCGTTGGAATATGACGCACTAATTACTTCTCCACCGGCACGCCATGTTGAGACACCCCAGCACGTACTGTATGCTGAGTCATGCACAAATCACTAGGAAAAGTAGAATGTGTTTGTGGTAATGAAAAAGCAACATTATTTATGGCTTTAATGTTTTAATATTCTTGTAATACTGCTCAAGTCATTTGGAATTTACTAACTAACAGCTTTCTTAGAATCAGATTTTATAGGCTCAAACCTGGCATTACCATGCTATTATTAAGAATAAGATCAAGAATAAAATGAAAAAAAAAAATATGAGCATTAATGATATTCGTATACTGATGTATAGCCTGGGACATATTTTTGTATAAATTGTAGTTTTGCAGAATGAAATGTCACCACCACATGTTTCAAGCTAACTATTTCTCCAGTGGGTTATATGGCAGAATATGTGATTTTATGTTACACATATCATGGCATAATACTATGGGAAAATCTATGAAGAAGATAGAAATAGATAAAATATCAGAGAGGAAAGTCCAACAAATTAAATACCAGACTAAAACTACTTCATCACATTAATTAATAAAAATCATACAAAAAATGCTAAATTATCAAAAACATTCTTGCTTATTAATGTGCAATACTGTCTGCAATACATGCAAAGATATTAAAATCATTATATCGTTCACCACTGTACGCTACAATTTTTTTACATGAGGTACAGAAGCAATGCTAAATTTTATCATATCATAGTGATTACAAAGTCCTTGTCATGTTGTAACATAATACAGTGTTCTACAGTGTTACTTCCCCTGCAAGCTACAATACGTAGTTCATGGGCAAAGTTCAAAGTTACTTGGAAAAAGACATGGAGATAAAGAAAAAAGCCCTTTATCAGAATAAAAGCTGAACCTGAGTAAAATAATGTAATAATGAAAATATGTTTTCTGAAATCATGTAGATTCAAATATAATGCTACAGTGGATGGTTTTCTTTAGGGTGTGCACTGTATATGCATGCACAGAAGATTTTGTTGTTGTTTGAGTTGCAGATGTTGTGGCTGTAGTTTTTATTTTTGAGCTTGCAATAATGGGGAAATAGTATATGTAAATTTAAAAAAATGAAACGAATGAATGGATCTTCTCAAAACGTGTTTCTTTGCTTCATTAAGATTTTTATTGCCTATTATTTTGTATCATTTTTCAGTAATGTCTGTTAGCTGTGTCCCTTTAAAATGTACTTTACATACATATATATATATATATATTTTTTTTTTTTTCCACAGGCCTGTATCTGTATGAACTGTATAAGAATTATTTTTATGTGGGACTAGCTCCATGCTGATAAGTGGTAATGAACAGCATGATAGTCCGAAATATGCAAAATGCCTTTCAAAAAGCTGAGATAATATTAGCATATACAGCACATACTGGCAGCGGTGTGAGCGAGGAAGAGAGGGAGGACGAGAGAGGGGAGATTAGATTTGGAGTGGCAACAGTTAGTGTGTCTGTCTGTGGCTGCAGCAGCGTCACAACACACTGAAATACTGCGATTATTCCGAAACACAGACGCTGTTGTAGCATGCTTGTGTTTGTCTGTGAATGTTTGTGAGTATGTGTGTGTATGTGTGTGTGTGTGTGTGTGTGTGTGTGTGTGTGTGTGTGTGTGTGTGTGTGAACTGTGTTAGCCTGGCTAATCATCTCCCCATGCCACTCAGCTGGGGAGCTGCTGACAGTGTATTTACATGCTGCTGTTACACTGCCAATACAAGAGTGTGTGCCTGGGCTGGAGAGCTGCTGACACACTCACTGATGGGTGTGTGTGTGTGTGTGTGTGTGTGTGCTGTATTTATACATGCACACTATTTATTTAACAAAACAGATACAGTTTTTGTACAAGTCAAATGCAGAGTTTAAAATCAGTTTGTCTGCCGGACAAACTGTGGGAATTTGTGTGTGTGTGTGTGTGACTTAGGCTACCTTTCGGGGAAGCGTTTCAAACTCATGACCAGTTAATCGGGATAAATGGTGCAACTGGAGACAAGAGTTGTGTTGTGAAAAACAGAGCTTTTGGTCAGTGGTTAAGGTTAGATAAAGGGTTAGGGTAAGCCTCCAGGAAATGACTGTACGCCCATGTAATGTCCCAAAAAGTGAGCTAAGTGTGTGTTTGTGTGTGGTGGTACTTTAAAAGCAGCCATATGTACTTGAAAAAAAGGAAACAAAAGTGTAAAATACTCTGTGAGGCATCTCCAGCTATGTCTACTCTTGGCGTCCTAAACACACATGAGAGAGGTGAATATTTTACACCCTCTCACACACATACACACACACACACACACACACACACTTGTCATCAGAAGTGCTGAGCCTCTATGTGACCTCACTGTAAAGCCGCAAGTTAATTATGGAGGAGCTGTAAGGGAATAAGTGAAATGGCATAAAAACAAAGATTACCATTTCGTTTAACAGAAAGCAGGATGAGAAATCAATCAAGAGGTGAACAGAAAAAAAATCACTTATATGACAAATGAAAAAAGCATGAAAAAAAAAGTTTAAATAGATGCATGGGTGTAAAGGTGTATCTGAGTGAGACTGAGTTGTGACAATGTTGAAGTTCCTCTGTATTACAAATTTCAAACATGCTATGAGAGGTGATATGCCGACGAGGCCAGAACCATGCTGCTACAAACTTCTTTCTCAATTTGGAGTATTTCATGAAAAGACCATATATGAAAAGACAAAAAGTTATTCGATCCAAACTGAACAGACCACATATTTTCCGGTCCATCGTTTTTGCGGTTTGTTTGAGCAAGAAACTTTACATTTAAAACAACTACATCATGTGTATCTCCATTCATTAGAAAGTGAGTAATAAGAGTATAGAGTTGGACAGAAATTCAATGTGACATACTTTGTTGTATTGAGTACCTGCCCAATTATTCACTGAACAACATAACGTATGCTAAATGTTAGCACGTAGTTTACTGCAATGGTGTGTGTGTGTGTGTTGACAACACATGGAGGTGTGTGTGTTCTCATCACCTACAAGGACATTTAACTAAAGTGACATCCAAAATAACTGAAAATGAATATGAAAGTATATTGAAATACACTTTGTGTGTGTGTATAGGTGTGTGCGTATTACATCTGTCATTATCAATAGGCGATTGTTTATCAGTAATGATCCTCTTCTTGTCCTTTGTTATTCAGATAACTTGCACTTGGAGGAGTCACTTTCTCCAAACCCACAGGGCAACCTAGGGTCATGAGCACTCATCCCAGGGGATGGGTGTGTGTGTGTGTGTAGAAAGAAAAACCAGCGGGATGTGCAGAGTTAGCCAAGCAGAGCTGAGCAAGATCCATCATTTCCACCATCTCCCATTTGTTTCTCCTATCTGAACTCCCCTTATCCTTACCTCCCACTCGTCCTCTGCTCTTTTTCTCTCTCACTGTCGCTTTCTGCCTCTTCTTCTCTATCTCTCTCTTCACCCTTCTGTGTCCATCATCTCCAGTCCGCCTCACACACACAGGCTTGCTTTTTTTCTCATTCACTTTCACTAATTAGTTCCTTTGTCTTTCCTTTACTTTTCCCTTTCATATTAGTCACAGGTCTGACTTGCCAAGAAGGCAAGGGTGCACACACAAGAAAATACTACAATGCGGTGACTCAAACAATATGTTTGAAACGCACACAGACATTGCAAAGGAAAACGCAGCTGTATGCCAGCCACAATTATGCAGTAATGTCAGTGCTTTTGCACTTTGCACTGCAGATTTGCTAAAATAGAGAGTGCAAATGTCTATGTTTTCTACTCCCCCACACACAAGCACACATGCACACCGTTGGAAACACACACATTCTCACACTCTTTGCAGTGCAGTCTGGTTAGTTGCTGGGTATCTATTACCTGCCAGTCTGCTCTGATCTCTTTGGACAGCTCTGATCAAAAGATGTCATCCGACCTACTCGGCTGGGCTCGGCGGGGAAGTTAGCAAGGGGGAACGTTTGTGTACGTGTGCGTGCATGCATGTGTGTTTCGGAGTAAATCACACAGTGGTCTGGGTGTAAATAAAATGACAGGATCACTTTAAGGTCCTGTCAAGTAGGCAGGAGGCGATTATGATAACGCCCGCTCTGTTCCAACGCAAACGGGCACACTTAAATTCACTGGCCGCCGGAGCATAATATACATGATATAGCTCTTTTTCTGTCTCTTCCTGCCTGCCTCTGTGTGTCGTCTTTCTTTTCTTTTCTCCATCTCTTGTGCACTAATGCCCTTTTTTCCTCTTTTTTGTTATCGCTGGTACAGGCCTGAGGTGCATCTGCTGAGAAATGATTGAAACCAAATGTCACTCAAATACAGATTCAGGCCTTTAAATCCCTATAAAGCAAGAGGGTGCATGCATGCCAACTCATCATCCACACACACATTTACACTTAGGTGCAGACACATGGTCTCTGCTCTCACCAAAAACGTCCTGCATCTAAAAATTAAAGAAAGAGAATTCCCCAAAAATGAATCTGTAAAACAAAGAAAACACAGATGTAAAAGAGCAGTGGCAAAGCTCTGTCTAAGCAATAAAAGGTGTAAATTGTGAGGGGTTTTAGAGGAAAGAAAAACGGCTGGCAATAAAGCTGGAAAACAGCACTGCTCCAAGGCAATTTAGACTGCAAAACACAAACCATTAAGTTTGTGCATTATCTTTTAATTTAATCTTGAATGATTTATAATCCATCACGCAAGGCTTCAACCATATCCAATTATTCTCTGCTGCTTGATTGACAACAAAGGTGATTTATTAAGCTAATAAAAACTGATGTGCTCTCCACTGAAAATAACCAGCCGGACCGAGAGCTTAAAGACACACTCGCCCACAAACACACCTACACACACACCTCCTTCCTAAGAGGTAAGAGATCAATACTTTGTGTGCGCATGCATGCTTATTTTGAGGTGTGTGTTTTTGTGCATGAGGGTAAAGTGTGTGTGTGGGAGGCCTTTGAACAATCACTTAAGTATCTCTTTACTTAAAAGAGAAATCAGTCTCCATCTGTCCCCGCTGCTCTCTTGTTGTGCTAGAAATGTCGGAAATCAAAATGTCAGGCGTGGTGACGAGCGATGTTTTTTCCCTATGCAAGGCCGAGTGATTATATTAGGCTTTAATTCCTCCATCCACGGCATATATGTCATCTTAGTCTCCGCTTTATCTGCTAATGTTACGCTCAATCACTTGATATTAATGGAAAAGAGAGCCAGGGGGCCCCGTAATGGTGGCGAGTGTGTGTGTGTGTGTGGGTCTTTGTTGATGAGCAGCGGGGTAGGGTGGGGTGGAGGGGGTTAACGGCCTAGAGTTCACATGCATATCAATGTAGGAGAGTGCCATTAAGAAATATTAGCATGTTTACAGCGCCAAGCCATGTATGAGGCTCATTTAATGAGGCTTAGAGTCACAGTCACACATGTTTTAATGTGGCTGTGCACGCATACACACACACACACAGTGCGTGGCCTGTTTTCACTGGCTTTCAAATTTTTTTTACAAGAATTCAGGTATTATTGTCATTTATGCTGACATGTTTGTAAATGTGGACGCAATGAAGTTGGGATTTACGGCGACTGATTGGCAATTGTAATTCAACACTTATTAGAAACAAATGTTCTCAACAGTAGAGGAGAGCGGAAATAATCATGTAAAGGTAAGGGCTAAGATAAGGTTGGGATATCTTACTATTTCTCTGTGTGTGCAATAGAATCGTATTGTGAGGGTGATCCAAACACGGACTGGAACGTATTGACAGATTACCTGGCTGATGTGACTGAACCGACAAACACTAAGACTCAGACACAGCGAACACAGTCGAGAGTTTCTGTGTTCACTCTGTCCCAACAAGAGCCACACCTTCCTCTCTTTGAACACTGCACACAACACCAAAAACTACAATCACGTTTTCCAAGAATTATATGTGAAACGACATGATGACTAGCAGATACATGGATGAATGATGCACTGTATGTCTTCATCGTTCACTAACATTCATCATTTACTCTCATTAACACCCTCCACAATTATTTTTTAAATGCATCACATGTAACCTAAATACTGTTTACTCTTGTTACAGTGTCTTTGTGTTTTGCTTTGGCAACAGTCACGGCTGTATGTCATGCAGAGAGCTGCATAATGAAATGAAAAAAAATAAGTGAAAATTAAGTAGCTATCATTCCACAGTGTGTTTCTATGACTAGTTTCTAAAAACATGAAAACACACATCCACAGACTCCCCACAAAGACACTGAAAGGTAGAGCATCATTTGGACCGAACACTGTTCTACAATCAGCCCATTTCCATGCTGAGGCCTTCCTTTGGATTAAAATACCCTTAGTATTATATTGTAATATTCATAAAAAGCAATCCCACAAAGTCTTGTTTTTTTTAATACTGTCTCATAGTTTCAATAACGGTTTTATTAGATGTTGATACTGCAGCTTGGGGAGCTTCTGTATGTTGCACTCCATCAAAGGATTTTTCTCTGTTCATTTGACTTCTAATTCGCTACTACCTCTCCCCTTCATCGTCTCTGTAGTAACGTGAAATTAAAATGTAACATGAGAATTAAAAACAAGGCTGTTCCTCGGCTTTGAATCGTAGTCAGCGTGTTGTTAACATATTAGTCTGACTGCAGACATGTCATGTGATGGATCTCTGGTCCTTGCCAAGCCATCAACACCTTTCCTCTTGGCCATGGGATGCAGTGTGTGTCTGAGTGTGTGTGAGTTTGTCAGGGGGGGGAGGATGGGTTTTCAGTTTCAAAGCACTGGAGTTGTGTGTCTGCAACCGTGTGTGTGTGTGTGTGTGTGACTAAACACAGAGAGAGCAATGAATTATGCCAGGAAGGAGGCCGCCATTTTAAATCACGTAATTAGGCCTGAAGACCAGCAAAAAAAGAGAAGAAAGGTCTTTCATGTCATGCAAACAATGTCAAAATGGTACCAGTGATGTGTGTGTGTGTGTGTGTGAGAGAGAGAGAGAGCTAGAGAGAGAGAGAGCGTGTGTGTCTGTGTGTGTGTGTGTCAATCTCATATGTGTTTATCTGTAAAAACACCTCAGTATACAAAAGAGCACACGAGACATGTCAGCCAGGCTGCAGGTAGAGTTAGAAGGCAAACAGGGTCCTGTCTAACTACACAGCCTCAGAGTGCTGTCACAGAAACCTAGCCTTAAGAGAATCCATATGCACATGGAAACACACACACACAAGAAGAGATGAAAAAGCTCATGATATATAAAGACAAATTAAGGGTGAATGAAATTGTGCATTTCTTGTCTTTACAATTTTTATTTTTCTTTCACTCTTTCTTTTTTTAATTTCTAGACATTATTTTCCTCTTTTATTCTTTTAAAAAATCTTTTTAGACATTCTGCGGTGATATACTTAAACATACTTCATTTTGCTTCTGGAGTCATGTATTGGTACATAACACCGTTATTTATTAATGGTTGTGTGCTTTAGATTTGTTAATCCCAACATACAAACTGTCACAGTGGTCCACCATGAAACAGCTCGAGAGTGAAATAAGGTCATATTTATATCGTATTATTTAATATCTATATTTTATATAATATGCTTTTTGGTGAGACAAATTAAATTTAGAAAGATTTTTTAACAAAATGTTTGAATATTTGCTTTTTAACCACAAAAAGCTAATTGGTTTAAATTGAATATGTTGTCCACCTGCTAGTGACAACATTGTGAATATGTGTGTAGGTGTGTGTGTGTGTGTGTGTGTGTGTGTATGTGTGTATGTGCGCACATTGGATTAATACAGTAGCTTAAGTGGAAGCTAGTGGGAGACACAGGTCACTATATACATTTGACCACGATGTCTCCTCCATCTCAATGAACCCTTAATGATGATATACAGATAAAGGTTGGATGTTTACATTAAAACATGAAAGACTGAAAACATGTGTGTCATGATCTCCAGACTGTCTGCATATGTGTGACCAAGTCAGCCCCTTATATAAAACCATTTGACACTGCTGCACCAGATCATGTCATTAAAAATTCTCCACTTTACAGCCTTATACAACATGCACACACACACACACAACAACAGGATACATACAGTAACTGTAGTGTTGGAGAAACATAACTGTGATTTGCGACAGCTGTGTGCAGGACATCATGTGACAGCTGCACACATACACTTACTATATGCACACACATGTACGCACATGTTACGCCAATGTAGAACAGACCGTCTGCCATGTCTGTCATGCCTTGACACGGGCCACAAATGATATACAACATAACTCCCACACACATAGACGGCGCACACACATGCAGACACTTTCTGTCTGTAAGATGTGTGTTTGCATGTGTGTGATCACATGTACTGCACTCTTCTGCATTTGCATCAGGCCTGTGGAATCCATAAACGCTGAGATTAGTCAGGACTCTGCAGGCAGCGTTTCCTCTGTCGACAGGAAGTGGGACCTCTCTGCCTCACACACACACACACACACACAGACACTGACACACACGCACACACACTCTCACCACAGTCCAACAAAGGTGCTAAAATGTTTAATTAAAAAATTTTTTTTTTTAGAAAAGTAAAACTTCACACTATCAGTGTTGAGAAAAAAAAAATTACACACACCACAAAAACGTCATTTGTAGCCCATCACCCTGGGCACTGGGAACAAAACAATGAGTCGCATTTCTCTTGCAATCAAGCAAAATTTGATCAGACAGCTTTATAGGAATGCGCAGACATCAAAAGGAGACATTTTTGGGTCTTTGGTTTAGCTCAAATTGAAGCGATGTGATGTTACAGATGTTGATGAATGAGACATTTCATTCAAAAGCTGAACTTAATTTGGGGGGGGGGAAAACTGGTTTGACGTAGCTTCTATCTTTCAAAGAGTGCTGGAAGTATTTTTAATTTTATGCTTTGTGCACTACCAAACAAAACTATTTCATAGTCATTGCTCATTCATTTTAATATACAAATGTTTACATCCAAGTTAACAGCTTGTACGCTAAAGCCTTGAGATGCTCCATAATTTCAATAACATTTCACAGTGAGTTTAACTTTGAGTCCAGCAATCATTTATTGTCGAATTTTTTTGGAATTCATTTATTGGACATCTCATTTCACTTTCATTCCAGAGTGACCCAGCTTCAGTTTCCCATGATGGAAGTCAGAGCACATGAATACATCGGTCTTAATCGCTGAAATTCTTGGCTGAGACAGGCACTGGTTACCTTGGCTTCAGCCATGTGGCGACGATTCATACAGCACAGCCAAGTGAAATGAAGCCATATGACATAAGGGAGTTATTTAACACACATTATTATCTCCTGCAGGCCTAAGGCTGGAGGAGATCATGCGTTTGGTGGTGTGTGTACGTGTGTGTGTGTGTGTGTGTGTGTGTGTGTGTGTGTAGCCTTCCTATCTCTCCACAGCTAATCTCACATACTACTGGACCCATCAGCCTAATATATTTTTGTGCACATTTATGACAGTACGCCCACGACCTCTCATGGTTGCAGTGATTCACAGTTTTTGAAAAACCTGCAAATTATTACATTTTGACGGAGTGTTTCTATTTTATCTGCCACATTTATGGCACCGGTTTCAGTGGCCCGGGGAACTCACAGACCAATTGCGTGCATTGTAAATCACCTCACGTGATGCTGCTCAGCCAATCAAATCTGCGCATTCCAATATGCACTGCGACTCCAGTCAGTGAGCGAGGTACATGCACGCAGGGGAGAGATGAGCTGAGAGACACTCGGAGAAATAAGTGAGTCAAGGAAAAGTCATTTCACATGGCGTCCTCTAAAAAAGACAAGTCGACAGCACCAACAGAGCTTTGAATCAAGAATGAACAGAGTCTCTCAAAACCAGTACGTCTCATGTATTCTGATGGAGATTATTTAAAGTAGCAATGTGAAGTGCCACTATGAGACATATGAGACGGACATAAGAGGAGATTTATAAGAGGAATACAAGAGGCAAAGGAAGTGAAAATGAGGTGGTAAAGCTCCTCAATGGTGAACACGTGTTGAGATTGTTTAATTGGTTGAGACTGTTAAGATGAGTGCAAAAAAAGGGAACCTCAAGCTACACTTTTTTTCTCATTTTTCTAAAATGAGTTTTTTTTTTAAACTCTTCGTTATGCATTTTATTTTGAAATGCAGCCCTTATTTCACTTGAAATAAGACAATAACATTTATTTAGTATTAGAATATCTTTTATTATTTAGATTCCTTGCAGTTCTATGTGAAAACTGATGAGAAATGTTGCTGAAATATGATTAAATTGTACTTTCTTTAACTGATGACAGTCAGGTGTTTACTACTTACAATGTTGAGACCACTACTTGGCCACTGCAACATATACGGGAATGAATCATAACACAAGTTACACATTACGATTTGCTTGGGGAAATTTTCTCTAACCGGACTGCTTTGAATTTTAATTAGATACCACTGTGCTAGGGATGCACCTACAAACCTGGCAGACATCTGCACTCAACGCTCTTCTAGTTCAGATTTTTTTTTTAATGTTTTTAATCATGACCGATAAGAGTTCGGGAATGCTCTGCAATTAATAGATTTCTCAGAAACACCTATTGTGGTTTTAAGAACTTGGTCTTGGTACACCGAGATAATATTTAATTAAGAGACCACAAGGTAGATTTTCTAGAGGTTAGGAGAGAAAAAAATAAAAGTCAAACTTAAAGGAAAACATCACTGTAAATGTACTGAGTTTCTCACTGGTATGAGTGTAAAGTGTTTCAAAGTGAATTCCACTCATACAGTTGCAGCTGTGTACAGGGACGTGTTTAACGCCCAAGCTTATGACGGTCGATGAATCAATAGCCACATGTTAACCAATCAAGTGTCTATTGACTGGGTTATCAGTGTTAATGAAAGGCATGTGCATGCACACACACACTTACACACCCCTTCTTTCTCTTTCTGGTTCCCCAACTGTGGATTGCTTGTGATTCAATATGACAATGTGCCTTTAAATAGCCTGTGTTCTTTCATTTAGTTCAATCAAAACAGAGACTTTCATTTCTGTGCCACTGGGTTCTGTATGTTTACAAGGCAGAGTGTGTGTGTGTGTGTGTGTGATAGAGAGAGAGACAGAGAGAGAGAGAGAGCAGTGAGACTGGATATAACCTGAGGCAAGGCTTGAGGCGAAATCATTCCTGTAAGAGTGGCAGAAAAGGTAGAAAGCAAAATGTTAAATGCTGACTGATGCTCTGTCTGCTGCTTCCATCTCTGCTGCTCTCTCTGTCTCCCTTCTCCTGCCCGGTGTATTTTTATAGCTAACTACATGTCTTCCTTCCACTCTCTCTCTCTCTCTCTCTCTCTCTCTCTCTATCCTTCCTTACTACCTGGGTAAATCTGTAATCTTCTTCCTATCTGTCCTCATGTCTTCATACCTACTTACATGTCTTCACCTGCACTGAAAAAATATGTTTTGTATTCCAGAAATCAGTCTAATCATTTTACCTCAAAATGTGTTTAGTGATTTATTTACACATGTAACAAGTTATGCGGGTATATCATTTTTAACTGCAGGCTACACTGACCAGCAGACACACTGTAGACGGACCAATAGAAACTAGCTGGTATCAATTCAATTCAATTCAATTTTATTTGTATAGCGCCAAATCACAACAACAGCTATGTCAAGGCACTTTACATACAGAGCAGGTCGAGAGACCCGACAACATATAGAGACCCAACAGTTCCCATCATGAGCAAGCATAGTCTATCAACATTAAGACATCAGACAATCCCTACAACACTTTCCTAAAGTAACGTCAATGTAACACACTCATCCAAAGAGAACACCTGCCGCTGTAGCAACAAAAATCTCTGTCCCCTAAAAATGACCCTGACTATTTCAAAACATGAATTTACATAAAGATGAATTAGAAGTTCTCTGTTTGGGCCAAACACCTCCACAGAAGGTTATGTATTTGTGAGTACACAGTAATTAATACAACATCAGTGTTGTCGGGTGAATCATAGCTTCATTCTGTCTGTATTACTTTACTATTATCATTAATTTTTAAGGGTCAGGTAATTCAAAGTCTTTCATGTTTTCATAGCTACGTCATTCACATAATTACCATTCTGCAGATATTTTAGCAGTGATGTCAGAAACTACAGTATGTAATACTCCAATAGATTCATGGCAGCTCATTCTTCGGGAAAACAAAAAAGATAGATTCAGCATCATTCAGTGATGATGATCTTGTCCTCCTCCTATTCCCTCGACATTATATTTCACTTCACCTAAGTCGCTGTGTCCACTGCGGCCCCTCTGTTCTGCTGTCCGCTCTGTGTGTGTGTGTGTGTGTGTGTGAGAGCTGAGCCCCTCCCTCAGTCAAACACAGAAACACAGAGGAGAGGAGAGAGAGAAGAGGTGACCAACGCTGTCCTTGAGTTCACTGTCTTTATATATTTTTTTGTCCTTTGTCATATAATAAAGGGTGATGAGAGACACAAACAACCAACAGGTCCAGCACTGTGATTAGGATTTATCATGTGACGTCTGTTCTGCACAATGTGATCGGATGATGCCTTTATTCCGGTCCCTGGCAGATAAAGGACTTTAGAACAGCATCCACTGTTTCGAGCTAATGTCTATTAATTAATTCTGTAAAAATCAGGAAAATATAAATGCTATGCTATTTCTCTCGCATGCTGTTATTACGTCTCAATTCCTGGACTGGATGTGTTTACAGAACGTTTGGTTCCACCAGTGTGCCAGCTCTGTATAAACTCTAGATAATAAATGGTGGTGAGGGACGTCAAAACACATGAGGACCCAGCTTGGGAGATCAAAGATGTGACACAGAGGAGAAGGCTACAGATCCTGTCTTGACTGCTGACGTAAATGCACATGTGAAGGCTGAGGTGAGCGTGCAAGCAAAGTGTACACGTGAACACACACCAGAAACATGAACAGATTGATGATGTAAACGCGTCACTTTATGAAGAATCATCAATCTTTAAGTCATATTCTTATATATATATATATATGTATATATGTATTATATGTATTCTTCTACAAACGAATACAATGCCAATGTAATGAGATAATTTCTCCAACGTAACAATCAACATAAATCACCTCACGTCTATGAAATGATGTCAAACAATAACAAATGTGCTAAAACCAATACAACCCAAAATGAAACGCCTCTTTAAAAACTCACAATCTAAAAAACATCAGTGCAAAAAAAAAAAAAGCTTTCACGATCTAAAGTCACAGTGCAGATGAGCTTATCTTACTGTAAAGGTTTTAGACAAGTTTATTACCAACACAAACCGTGTTCACGCAAAAATGTTTGTAGGCATTTTAGAGCGTTATTGGGAAAATATATACTGCAGTACAAATTCAAGGTTTTTAAGCAATTTCTGTTTTTGTAGAATGACGAAATCCAAAGCAAAACTTTTGGTTTTATTTACTAATAACTGGTTGAACTTTTATAAAATCACGCAATACTTCTGTTTTTAGTCTCTTGAAATAAATACTACTTCTCACAAGCTAAAGGCAGTCGCAGGTTTAACATCACCAGAAATGAATATTCATTATTGGGAGGGGAAACTAACACTTACCATTATGGATAAACTGTGCGCTGCCATGCTGCTAGAACTTAATAGGAGCTGTACTTTTTTCTAAAACTCGTTGTCAAAGAATTGCTGCTTAACTTTTTTTACATGAGGAAAAGTTTAAAAGACCAATCAAAGAGACCCTCAAATTCATTTGACCCTCAATGAGCTGACACCAGAACGTTGACTCTCTCTATCTCCTTTAAAGGAATGTTTCCTTTTGTAAACAGGATGCACAGACAGTATGCTGTTTAATGGATTCACATAAGAAAAGATGAGTGACACAAAATGAAAGTGATACAAAAAAAGGCATTCTGAAGGGTCTAGTATGTCAAAACAAATAGTTTGTCTATCCGCAGAGAGCAAAAGTGTTTATAGATGCTCTGGGGTGAAAAACCGGCCGCCAGGAAAAGTGGTGAGACACAATGAATTTTTTAAAATGGGGATAAAGGACACACACTTTCGGACTGTCGCTCCTCATTCATGGTGTTGCACTTATTTGTGCGCACACAAAGTGACAGAAGTAGCTGGGTAAAGAATGATAAAAAACCAACTTGAGAGAGAAGTTCAAACCATGCCCACTTTGTCACACAGTCAGAAAAGGGTAGGGGGAAGGGCGTTCGGACACTTGGACGTCTCCGACTAAATCAGACATCAAAACCTCTGTTACGTCATTCTCTCCTCTGTTGTCTTCTCCCATTTGTCTCCCTCACAGTAAAACTGTCCAACAAAATTCAAATGCCAAAAATAACCACTCTCTGAAACATTGACCGAGCAGGTGGTTATCACTCAGTCTGGTTTCTGCATATAGTTGCGCAAGTGCAACTGGAGGTGACGGATGAATCCACACCAGTTTTGAAGAGCTCTTTCATTCTCTCTGCCAGGCCTTTTTCAAAATCCTTTCTCTCCCTTTTTCCAGCCCATCTCCTCCTAATTAAATGGAGCAGTGCCACTGACTTACAGGAGAGCCTGTTTTATCAGCACTCACTCATTCCACTCCTCCATGTCCCTCCATGAGTGTTTGAGGGAGGAGAGAGGAGGCGTCCAAAGCTACGGCAAAGTCTGCAGCCATCAAATACGAGATTTGCTGGAAGCGAGCTGGAATCATAAAGACACGAGAACCATTTGAGCATGATAGTACAAAGAGGCAAAGAAAGAGTCCTCCTCTCCTCACCTTTTCTATTTCTCCCTTCTACTCATACTCTGCCCGCCTCCCCCTCCCTTCCTGGGCAAACCCAGGACCAAGTACCAACAAGGGTCATATCTTTTTAATTATCTTTCCCGCCTTTGATTAATTATTCGGCGTGACAATGGCGCGTTCGTAATGCTTTTCACCTGCCGCCGCTGACTGACGGCCCCTCTGTTGAACTCAAAAGCAAACAGCTGCTGCCATGATCGCCTAGCAACCGGCCGGTGATGGATGAGTACAAGAGATGGATGGCCACAATAAATCACCACGTCTGCCTTGGCGCTATAGAAACCTGGGAAGAGTGAGGGAGATGGAGGAGAGGGAAGGAAGGAAGGAAGGGAAGGAGGGAGCATGCCAGAAAACCCCAAATGTAACTGTTTAAAATGGTTTCGTGCATGTGGAGGGAGTTTTGTGAATGAGCCACATGGTTTCGTTGCTGTTCCCTCTTCCTTCACTTGCCTTCTTCACTTTTACATCTCATCTCGTTTTTAGCATGGATTCATTTCACCAGGAACTGCTCAAGAGGTGCATCAGATAAACAAACACCGTGTTTAGCTGTTTTGATAATACGTGAAGCGCAAAGTAAAATTATATATTAAATTATATTACGTGATTATAGAACATCCAGAGTCTGAACAAGCCTGGGATCCGCCATTTACAATGATGTGACCCAGCAAGGCCTTCATCCTTTTCCTTCAGTGTAACGACTGTATGTCACTGTTAGTATGTTTACTGCCTCACACAAACAGACTAATAGTTATTTGGCATGGTGGTTGTTTCGGGTCAGGATGGCACTGCCAAAGCTGTAAATCCCCCCAAATTATAGCCAAGAATCACTCAAGTCAATCACTCCATGCAGTGAGAGACTACTTTAAATTTTTAAGTTTAAGACAGTATATTTATAGACGTGTCCAATCTTAATCAGGCTACTGCTTTGCCTGTATAAATTGCCATTAGAAAATAGAAATCCACTGATTGGCCACAGTCAGAGGAAACATGCAGCAAGGACTCTATCATACTTTACTTCCAAACAGACATACAGTAATTAGCAGTGATCACCAAAGTCGGCATGTTTGGATTCATCTCAAACCTGCCAAGATTGGGCTGTCAACTATGCAGTGCACATGCTCAGTTCATCGAAAAACTACAGAAGCCTGAGAAATGTTGAAATGCATAGGCACCAAAGGAGCAACTTGGAATGGATGGAGCGGCTGGTATCCAGTTCTCTTAAAAGACCACTCCGCCAATTTAGCACTGCAGTCGTGGAACATTGTTGGACTCACAATGGACAGTTAAAAAATGATGAAGTGAGTGTGTTATGCGAGTAGCAGCTAATCTAATGCAGCCCTGCTGGCCTCAATCAGTTAAGAGCCGCGGGCTATGAGGACCGGGAAGCTCAGTTCTTTCTCACTCCACACCCCAAGAATTTTTTTTTTTCTTTTCAATTTTAAAACTTGTATGCTTCAGACCCAACCCACGCTGACTCGAGTGACATCACTGGAGGATTTCACTGGAGCTTCAACACCTGTAAATAATGTTACTTTGTGCCATGTAAAAGGTTTCAAAATCTTGCATCTGATTCTTGTACATAAAGAGCACATAAAAGAGAGGTGTCCGTTAACATCCATCATCAGCTCTAACTTTTGACCTTTCAGGACCCTTTTACGCATTTGGACCTTTAATCTCTCTTTTTATTTGCTGCACAATTTCAGTCACTTCTTCTCACTTCACTGTTCCCCTCCCTTTGTTGAGACCCCAACTGTCCCCTCTTCCTCTCATCCCCCTCCCCCTCGTTCACCTCCGTGTCCTCACACACACACACACACACGCACTCGTAGCTGTAGCTCAGGTTACAGCTCTGTAGCGATCCAGTCTAAATAATACAGCAGTGATGAATGGCAGGGCCAGATTCATATCCATCAACGGGCTCTTTTTTTAAGGAGCATCCATCTTCTATAAGGCCTCCCTTTGAATCAGGGAAAAGTGAAGAGCGAGAAAGACTGTACTGCCCGAGCCCATGGGAGAGACACTGAGTTTGTGAGTGTGTGTGTGTGTGTGTGTGTGTGTTAGATAAGACATCGTGACTGATACACGCCTGCAAGCAACCCCCAAGACACATGAGCATGGGAGAGAGACATACACAGATTGTTATTGACACACAAACACAGCAGCATGCCTGCACATGCATCAAGGAGATTAATGGAGGCATGATTTACAATCTATACTTATTTATGATGTGAAATGTGAGTAATTGTGTGTAAAATACTATTTAAAGTTGCTATATCAATATCACTCGTGAACACTGTTTTTCTCCCGATCACCCATTGGGGATATGGAAAGCAGCCGTGCCAAAACAACCAGTCCGGCTGATTTTTTTCCTCTACTCCCCCAGGTTCTCACACACTCACTCGCTCATTCAACACCCATAATCCCCCTCTTTCTGACTCTTTCTCTCTCTCCTTCTCACTCTTCATCTCTCACTCCCTTCCTCCTTCCCCCGGAGGAGCGGACCTCAGAGGCAGCAGGAAGGACTGCCCTACACACCAAAACACACGTATGCGCTTGTATACACACACAGATGCGAACACGCACACATGGCTCTGCGCTCCCACACACACATGTGAGGCCCTGGCAAGGCCCTGTTTGATAAATGACACACGTCATTGTGTCAGGAGAGAAGGGTGGGTCTGTGATGTATGGTGCGGACGATGAGAGGGGGAAATCGACTGTTTGGCAGTGAGATGGCGCTCGTCTACTCCCCGCTCTCCTCCTCTGGTTTCTGGAAACATCCGAAAGCGTGCAGCAAGCGTTAACTTGCAAACACACCACATCAATGCGCAGTCTAATACAGAAGATCATGCATGTGTTCAAACCTACACCAGATATTCTGTCTGGATGAATGTGTTCAGGGCTAACTAAAGGTCGCCCTGCTTTTCCTTCTCACTTTCTCCTCTTTTTTTTACCGCTCTCTCTTTCTTTCTTTCTTCTTTTTTTTCAAGTCTTTAGCGTTCCCTGGCTGAGTTACAGAGAGAAAGAGTTCATCGAGGAAAAAAGAGAAGAAAGGAGAGAGAAGCGACTGCTGGATCTGAGCAGGCGAGCGGCGAGGGGGGGCGCAACGATATCAATCACAGTCCCGTTTGGCAACAGAGATACTAGTATTTCAAATAAAACAGCCAAACCTAGACAAATAGCCTTAACATGGGGCTGTAACCTGAGCACCCTCCAGCACCACCCTGAAACTTCTCATAAAGTGGAGAAACAGAGGGCTAAGTCTTCTGCTTTGTATTTCTTTTTTTCCCCCCTTTTTTCCTCGTCGACTATCTCTCTCCTGCCTCTTTTCCCTCTTTGTCGTTAGCAGGCGAGGTGGCTGACATCTGCAGAGTGCATTTAAAGAGAAAAAAATGTGTCAGAGGAGTGTGATGCACTCTTTTGCACGCATGCACACACACACACACACGCACTGGCGGCCCCCCTTGCTCGGTTTCATTAGCTCACTGGCAGGGTGGCACTTCTCAAGCTCATTACTGAGGAAGGATTTATGGCGCGGCAGCCAGTGGCGGAGAAAAGGCATCTGTCAATAATTGCAGGGAGCAGCAACTCCCATCTCCACCAGCTTTGAAATCTCATTAGGTATGCAGTTATCAGGCATAAAGATCAAAAACATTACTCAGCTCCGACAGAAACCGACCAAGAAACATTAATTAGCAACAGGCCCTCGCAGTATAAAATAAAACAGCCTTCCTCCTCACTCCTCTCATCTCTCTCTCTCTCTCTCTCACTTTTTTCTCTCTTTCAGCATGGATGACTCTCTCTCTCTCTCTCTTTCTCTCTCACCTGCCTCCTTGCTCTTAACCCTCTTTGAGAACACACACAAAATAGGCAGAGACACACACACACAGTGCTAGTTTACACACACATTTCCAACCACACCCTTGTAAGACCTGACCATATCAAACCATGCTTTCTATGGTTGACTCATAAACCTTCACGTTACACACACATGTGCACGCACACACACACACACAGTCTGGTGCTGTAGAGGGTGAGGATAATTCCCAGCATCTGAAACGGATCAAAACATGAAACAAGAAGGAGGAAAGGCATGTCGGACTGTCTTGTGGCAGTGACTGAGTAGTGACCATTCAGCCATTTGTGTATGTGTGTGTGTGTGTGTGTGTGTGTGTGTGTGCGTGTGTGTGTGTGTGAGGAGAGAAGAGGAAGGCACTGTCAGCTTGAGAAGGATGTCAGTTCGGGCCGGCCCTGATTACCAGGGCCTCAGACAGGTCCTCACTGGCTCCCCTGCCTTTCATCACAGCCACCATCTTACACACCCACACACATGCACGTGAGACTGATGGCTGCCAGTCTCGTCTAGGTTCAGCCAAAGCCTCGGTGGGAAAGGGAAGCGAAGGGCTCTGATTGTACAAGCGTGCACACAAACACACACATACACACACTTTGCAGACATAAAGGCAACCCCCACTGAGGGTAAAAAGAAACCCAGACCTGGAGCCGAGCCCAGATGACACTCAAAAGATGTACACACACAGACACACACACACACACACCTCATCTTGACACTGTATCATCCTACTGAGCCTGCAGCTCCTTAAACTCCATGAGCCTTTTCTATACACACACACACACACACACATTAGCCGCTGTCTCCTGAGCATGACACGAAGTATAACAGGCTGAACAAGCTATAAAAATACAGCTAACCATAAACAGAAGCCACTTGTCTTTTTGAAAACAGTCTGAACTTTCACTGCAAACTTTCTCCACATTTCTTAAAATGATTGAAACCAAAGAGCCACTCGATGTCCTTCATGATTTAGAGCCAGTATTTGATGATGAGTGTAACCTGTTCTCGTGAGTCTGTGGCCAGAACACAGACCACCCCGAAAACATTTTTTTTTTTTTTTTTTTATAAAACATCAGGTCTGGTCTATAGCCAGATCATAGCAGTAAATACACATATATCTGCTTTGTGTCAGCACAGGAAGTCTGTGTATGTGCAGAGATCCCACTCCACTCACTCTATTTCCTGTTTAAGCCATTTTCTCAGTGCCCTTTGAATCAGAACTCACAGCGAGGGGCCTCTGCTTGGATTAGGACCAGCAACCTTTGATCTCTATTATTAAAGGTATGTTTAAAGTCTATTACGTGGTTGAACAACAGACCATGAATCTTAGTCTGACATAAAACAAAAGATTCTGCGCCTCTTTCTAGCCACAGCTCATACAGTTTCACTGCTGTGCATGTTCGCATGTTTGCACTTAAGCGGGTCCAAAATGTTACTGTATAGTTTTCTTTACAACTTGTGTTTTTATATACTGAAAAAATGTGCTGCCAATCTCTACACTTATTACTTTTCACAGGTTATTATTTGTTATTGCACAATATACAGGATATGAAACCTGAATTTCAGTGCACATACTGTATGAACATGTGACAAAAAAAACCTTTTATTCTTTATCTTTGCATACAGTATTAGTGACTTGCAATCACAATACTTAGATTATTTTGACACATTTGCTCTGATTTGTCTGCTACATTTATTAAGATATTATGAAGAATACTATAACAAACATGTCCCAGAGAAAGACAAAGAACATTTTTAGTTTTTCCGTCTTCCTCGTCTCCGTCTTACTATCGCAAACATGATCAGAAATGTATTCCGATGTGTAGTTTTTGTGCTTGTTTACTGAGCAACCATTTTCAGACATAGTATGTTTACTATGTTCATTTGGTATACTCTGTGCAAAAAATAAAAACTATAGAAAAGATGTCTATTCTTCAACATATTTCTCTGTATGTGTCTAATGCTCTGCAACCTCTCTTGCACTCTTTGCATGCACCTCTCTTCTCACAAAATAATCTTTGGGGAGGAAAAGGAGAACAGGGAGGAGAGAAGAGAAAGGGAGAAGAATTGGGGGGAGGAAAAAAATGAGGAAAGGATGCAGCCTTGTGAGCCAATTTAAGAAATAACTGCTGATGCATCAGCTATTGACTGTTTGAGCGCTCGTGATAACGCTCAAGGCGAAACTGGGAGCAAAATGACAGCATCAACTGCCTGCAATAAAGTGCAGTGTGCCAGACCAAGGGAGCTCTAATTGACAGCTGTCAACCTAATGGGAGCCATGACGGAAGATTCTGGGAGAGGGAGGGAAAGAAACACTGTTTATAAACCATCAGCCACTTATCCTCAAGGAAGGGAAGGAGGGGGGAGGAAGAGATGAGGGAGCTCTAGTTCCCCTCCCGCCTCCCCTCTTCCTCTGTCTCTCTCGCTATGATTGTCGTTTGTCTACTCGCTTGCTTTTTCATTTGCTCCTACTTTCTCTTGCCTGTGCACATAATCTTTTTTACAATCTCATTACCTTTCTGTCTTTCCCTATGATAGAATATTTAACTATGCAACAGTTCTCCCACTTTATATCTCCTCTCTCTCTCTTCCTCCCTTGGTTCATTGTGGCAAAGCATTGTGGGGCAGGAGCACGGAGAAAAGCAGAAGAAGGCCATAACTAATCACAATGTCAGTTAGCTGCCTGGGAAAGACTCACTCTGCACAAAGTAATGCAGGAAGCGGGACTGAGACTGGGACGCAGAGATTGACCGGGGCTGAAAGTGTTTTCAGCTCAGCATGCATGTGAGAGTTAGGGAAACATGCAAAGCTTTAGTCAGATTTGGGATTTAGTTGTACATTTATTGGGGTTGCTAGAGAGGCAAAAGTGTTAAAACTCAAAGACACAAAGAGTTCAAACTAAGACGACGGAGCCAGCTAACCACAGCTTTAACTGGCCAAGTTAGCTTGCTGGTAAAACTCTAGTTGCTTGTTGCTTGTGAGCCCATGACATGAAGCAATGTCTACTTCTGTCCCCTCATCACAGTTTGCATATCAGTTCAGTCAAAAAAAAGTTCCTTGTGATTGAGTCCTGAACTAACCAAATTATAAAGCATTTACAAGAAAGAGTCAAATGCATATATCAATATGTGTTGCTGAATTTCTTTTCTTTTTTTTATAAATTTCTTTCCCATAGAATTGTCTGGAAACCTTGTGGCCCCAGGTTGGGAACCACTGTAGAAGAAACAAGTGAAAATGCAAAAGAGCTTAAGATTAACTGAACAAAAAGTTGAAAAACAAATAATTAAAAAAAACACTTCAGATGAACAATTGGAGAGTATGACAAATTAACAATGGTATAAATCAGACCTGACGGCCAGAGCAACTCATTTTTAAAAGATGGAAATTTTGCAAAAAATCTCCAGCCTCTGATCAGTGTCCTT
This sequence comes from Centropyge bicolor, assembly GCA_037975185.1. Lineage (NCBI taxonomy): Eukaryota > Metazoa > Chordata > Actinopteri > Pomacanthidae > Centropyge > Centropyge bicolor. Next base: position 9,621,261 of record JBBMOC010000001.1, read on the forward strand.
ATTTCTGCCTCCAGATCAGCTCTGTTTTTCAAAAATATTTGATGACTACAATTTAATCCCATACATGACAATATGTCATTCTAAAGGAAACAAAGACACACGATTTTGATTCTGTTATCTCGTATATAAATACTGTTAATGTTTAGAAAACCATATCCTTCTATTAGACTTTATTTCAAGAAAACTTTTCTTTCTCAATCTGACCTGACAGCATGTATTAGTTACATAAGAGAATGGTCGGACGAATGCTCAGTGCATTTCAAAAAGAATTCATATGTATTAGTTCCATTCAGGTGGGAAGCGGTCGGAGCATAAGCATAAAAGGAGCACCTTTCGGATGAATGGACTGCAGATGGAAAACTTTGAAGCGCTGTCATTTCAACACATCCCCTCATTAGAAATTGGAGTGGATGAGTCTCACTTCCAGAATGAGTAACCTCTGAATTTCATCTTTCCGTTAAGGACTTGACTAATTCTTCTACCATGTCTTACACGGTCATTTCCAGGAGACAAGCTTTGAAATGTTGCAGACGGCAAAAGGTGAAAATAAAAAGGAGGTAAAAGTTTTGGGACTGAAAAATATATTCTGAATAAAGTGAGGCATTTTAATTAAAAGACAATTATTTTTTAGAAAGTTTTAGAAGTACATTCAAGCCCAAATGTGTTCACGCGATGCTATTTAAGTCCGTCACAGCCAAGTAAATGTCGCTGCATTTCGCAGTATATTGGAGTTTTTGGATCTGGTGTCTGTGGTGATTTTCCCACGCTGCGCATCGGTTGTGTTTCACTTTACGTCAACCAGCAATGACTGGTTTGCCAGAGCTGAAGTAGGGGGCAGTTGTAGCAATGGAGTCGGCTACAGCAACTAAGAGTACAGCCAAGCCTACAGCATTATAACTACGTAAACAGTGTTTGTGTAATTACTCTCAATGTCAGAAGGGGGAGACAAAAGTTGCGCATTAATGATTGTATGATATAAAATCAGCTATTTTACCATTCAGCTACGTGAGGTGAAGAAATTTTTGTCGCATTATAGCTAATTGTGGGCTGAAGCACAGTGCTGTGTGAAAAGTGCTGATTATAAAATCATTTTGCTCTCTTCATCACACGCTCGTTAACAGAATTATCAGTACCTTTTTAAACAAGGTCAATTAGCATTGTTATATTGACATGTTTCATTAGATCCAATTGCCATCCATTGCACAAGACTATAGGCTATGGTACAAGATGCCACTATAGTATGACAAGTGGTATTTTTACCAAATTATATCTTTTTCATAGAGAGTCCTCTCACATAAAATGTACATGTAAAAGAGCACACACCCTGTGCTTTTATAAATTCAAGATTCCTGTTAAAAATGTGTGCTATGCTACGCACAGCTGAGCAACGTGAACACGCGCATATCTGTATTGTGAGTATGTGCAAGTGTACCCGCTCCCTCCTGTGAGTCTGTGAGCGTGTGTGTGTGTGTGTGTGTGTGAGTGAGTATATCTAAGTGGGCCACTGCATCTCGACTTAGATCCACCGCGAGTGCAACGTTAACACACATCAAGCATGATTAATCTCTTGCTCTCATCTACAATCAATCACGCACACACACTCGCAGACGTACACACACACACACACACACACGGAGGCAGAGAAATCACAGAAATCAGCTGCTTTTCCTCCTCGCCTGCCATCTATCTCCTGTTGGACAGAACCAGATCTGTCTTGACGTTAATATTTACATAAATCATGCTTAGCCTCTTTGGACACCATGCTGATGATAGGTGTTTCTGGAAAATCAACGCCAGTGAAAAATCCTCCCAGTCTGGGAAAGTGTCATTGAGTAGCTAATAATGACCAGTGTCAACGTCATCAATCTGCAGTGGGCTCATAGGAGGAAAGTACACCTTTACACACACACTCGATGTTGTGTTAGCACCAGGCAGCTGCTACTTATCGCTAAACATCCTTCATTTTAAACAAACCTAGCTTTGAAACAATAGATTGGTAGCTGCACGTGTGAGGATATAGAGTAAGACAAGTAAAATTTGGAACTGTTAAAAAAAAAAATCAGGTAAAAAAATATACGGCATGTTTGATGTTCAAGCTTCCTCTTCCATAACAATGATCTGTTTGGTCTAGCCTGGCTTTGAAGCACACAGACAAAAGCCCGCCGCTCGCCTCAGCTTTGTCCTTTCCTGATGTCAGGAGCACTGAAAAAATAAATATCCCTGCTCAGAAAATGGTGTATGTGCGCACGTATACATGTGTACATAAATAAGCCAGCGTGACTTACATAGTCCCAGCTTTTTAAGACACACGTAACCACCATCAAACATACAGTTTACCCTGTCTGGTCCATGAAACATTCTCCACTCTGATCTCAGAAATGACCTGGATTAGCTTTCTACCCAAATAGCGCCTTTCATGCTCATACCACGATACGACTGTCCAACGCCTGTCCTCACCTACAGTGGGGTTGAAAAGGGAGATGGGAACAGGGGGTGGGGGGGCAAATGAGGACAGTGTAAGATCAAGTTGATTACATCCAACTATGCCACAGACCTAATTGGCGAGCGTGACAGTGTGCGGAGCTTGTCATCTCCAATCATTAGGCCTGTCAGAGATCCATCAGATGCTCGGCTAATTAGGAGAACGCTAATGAAGCTGGCAAAACAAGTCCTCTTTTTAGACAGCTGAGTGCGCTCCGTCGCTGGGGTGGGAAGTGTGTGTGTGTGTGTGGTGGTGGTGGTGGCGGCAGAGAGGCTTGTTGGAAAGGAAGGAGTGTGTGGGATCATAGAAAGGATATAGATAGTTGTGAAGTCATGTAAAGTAAAAAAAATGGTTATTTCTTATTCTTGTAGCACAGTGGAACCCTGAAGAGCTGACTGTGCCGCCACGTTTAAGTAGAGCTATATATTGTCTGATTTGGTAATAACTAAAACATGAAAAGCTCCAAATCACCTTTAAACAGATTTACAAGTTTATGTCACTTTAACAAATTTGATCTTTGAACGAGTCACTGAGGTTCAGTATGAGATACAGTACCTGCTGTTTTAGCCCCAAACCCTCTAAGAATGCTTCATTTTCTGGGAGCACAATAGAGAGGCCAAATCAGTGACATGAAAGAGATGAAAAACAGAGAGAAAGAAAGAGATTTTGCTGTGAAAAAAAAAAACAACTCAAGGTTGGGGGCACTCCCCCCCAAGTTCCTAATCAAGGCCTATCATTTGCCATCCTCCCATAACTCTTGCCATCACTACGGCGCAATCAATTTGTCATCACTCTTTGTGTGCCATGCAGTTCTCCTCAACCTTATAACTTGCAGCTGTGAGCAAGGCTGGGAGGGAGGAAGGGAGGGAGGGAGGGAGTCGGCGATGGGGGGAGGAGGAGGAACGAAGGGTAAAAAATAGGAAGCTGCCAATAGTCTAAAATGAAACTCCTCCTTCGCCTGCCTCGTGTTTGTTCTCGTCCGCTCATCAAAGAAATAAATGCCTCATTTTCTCTCTCGCTCTCACTGCCGGCACACTCACTCGCTCATTCCAGCTGAATAAAAAGGCTTTCAGTCATCCTAGTGTGCATCCATCCATCTATCCATCCATCCGTCCGTCCACCCATTCCTTTGCCCCCACCCATTGTGTCCATTAGGGCTAAAACATTTTGATCAAGTAAGGCCCTGGGCTGAGAATACATAAGACTCTCTCTCTCTCTGTGCCAGCCTCTGATTGACCATTAGGGCCATTGATGAATGTGGCTGTCAGAGGGCAGACAATTAAATCAAATATGAAACAAAGTCTCTCTGACGGGCCCTTCTGATGGAGCAAACTAGTCTTCCGCCTCACGATTAGGCTAATAGTTACATTTTTCATACCACTCTATGTTCGTGTGTGTGTGTGTGTGAAAAGTATTGCATGCTGGTTTATATGTACTATAAAGGCATTGCAGCATGTCTTCTGTGCATGCACCGCGGCACATATGTAATTATGTGTGTTAGAATATGTGTGTGTGTGTGTGTGTGTGTATTGGTAGGCAATTTTGGAGAATATACTTCCGTGAGAGTTAAACAAAGTTGCAAACAATAAAATGCTAAAGGTCGTGCATAAATCATTGCTAATTCACTTTTTTCACATAGAAATGGTAATTGTCGTTTCAAAGCCACATTTTCTACAAGACAAAAGCTTAAAAAAAATTAAGGATCCTATTTGTTTAATTGACTCAAAATCTCAAAATTTCGAGACGAACGCAAATTATTCGTCTCGTAAATGATCTGATAAGAGCACCAAAAACTCTCCCTGCACTGTAATGGGAACATAAAATAAAAGCTGAGTTCAGTTCTTTATCCACGACGAGTCTGAGGCGAAGAGGGAAAAAGTGAAAAAAAAGAAAGAGATACAAAGATGCAATTAAATGATGGTGTTAATGGCCAGAAGTTTGTGAGGCCAGACGTGACTTCAGCAGCCCTCCTTTGCTACCAGAGCAAGCGAGGGAGGGGAGGCGGGAGGGAGGGTGATTTATTGACACTTATCGGGAATGAACAGATCAAAGGCCCGGCCAGATGACAGGTGATCAATCAGGCGTCAAATCAAAGATGGCAATTGTCCATTAAAGCTCTCTTCCAGTATACACTCCCTCCCTGGGCTGTGAAATAATCTTTAGACTAGAAGAAAAGTCGTTCCCAGAAACTGAAGGGAAGGAGAAAGAAAACAGACCGAACCCTGATGAAAAACAAGGATGGTAAATGTCTAAGAAATTTTCAAAGAGCTTACTATCTTAAAGTCTCGAGGATAGACAGTAAAGACTAAGAACAAACTATAAGAATAGCTTTTAATGTGAATATCATAGTAATAAACTGATATGATTGAGGATAAAATATACTAGAAAATACAATAAGAGTAAACTCAATATTATGTATCAAAACACTTGAATTCCTGTCAAGAATATTGCAGCAACATGATGGTGTAACAGAGTCACTGGTGGGCAATCAAACTGTACTGACAATATTGAGGTAATGTTTCAATAAGAACAGAAAGAAAAATCGAGGCAAAGATACGGATCGTGTAAGATGCATGCGAGCTAAAAGAGCTCACTTCCTGTAACTTATCGGGATGTTTTCGAGGTTAATCCAACTTCTCCCAACAGAAATCAGCGAGTGTCAAAAGCCTGACGTGACTGTCAGCTGACCCCAGGGCTCCACCAAACCTCTCCAGTATAGATCCCTAATTCCACAGTCGATATCTACAAGCACAGGGCGAGGAAGAGACGGAGGCGCCGCCAAGGAGTAAAAGCGAGAGACCTATGAAAGATTAAGTCGTCTGAGGTGAGGACAGGAAAATGACGTGAATGAAAAAGAACACTCACGCTAACACTCTTTTCTAGGACACACGCGCTGGTACACAGAAACTGACCTTTGACCTTTTAGAGAGGCAGTGATGATTGCTCTGTTGGGTAGCACTTGTATAGTAATAAACATAATAATAAACAGAGTAAAAATTATTTGCAGTATTAACAAATCCAAACATTACATTCTTTAGTAATTGTTTTGTCTATAAAAAATTGTAAAGCATGCCCATGACAGTTTTCCAAAGCCCCAGGTGACGTCTTCAAACGTCTTGTTTTGTCCAAGCAGCAGTTCCAAAAGCAGAAACACTTGCATTTGCAGAAGTGGCTGACAACTGACTGATATTTGTTTCTTGAAAAGCAGCTCAGACTATTGGAGATTGTTTTTTATTCTGTTGATTGACTAAGATGCAATAATCACTTCACCTCTTCTACAGACAACAAAAAGAATGACGTCTGTGGTCTTTCCTATTTCTACTTACAGGTTAAAAAAAAGAAAAAAGAAAAATAATAAGTTAAGAGTCTTTAAAATCTAAAACTCCCTGATAAGGTGGTATAACAGAGATACTCAATAGTGGTTGATATTGCATATCAGCTGATTATAATCATAATTATCATGACAGAAACCCTAGTGTAGGTCTAGTATGAGAAGGCAAAAGTTGTGTTGAGGGCTGTGGAAAGTATACACAGAGTGCTAAATATTGACCCTTTCCCTGTTAGTTTACACACACAACAAAAGATGTTGTTGCAGTTATATAAATGTTACTATGTGGGTGAGGGAAATATCAATGAAAAGTAAGTGAATGAGGGAGGCGGGGAGGAGGGGGGGGGACACAAATAGAGAGAGGGATAGAGAGAGAGAGAGACAGAGAGAGAGAGAGAGAGAGAGAGAGAGAGAGAGAGAGAGTCAACTGCACGCAAAGCACAGCCAGCGCTTACCTGCGGCGCGCCGGGGCGCTTGCTGCTTCCTCCGCGGCATGTTGGCTGCGGGAGCCCGGCAGGGAGCGCTTCTGTGGGCCCCGGTGATCCGAGGTCGCCTGGGGGATCCTCGGAGCTTTGATGCACAGTTTTCCCCCCTGGGTGCGCTCTCAGGGCTCCCACATAGATCGGGTCGGAGTGGGTGTGTGAGGAGGGGAGGTTGTGCAGTCTTCAAAAATAGGAAGAAAGAGCCAGTAGATGCGAAGATAGTAAAAAAAAAAAAAAAATTAGAAAATTGAAGCAGGCGGGCGGGGGATGAGCCCCCGGCTGGCTGCTCGCTCTCTGCCGGTGTGTCTCCGCCGTTCCGGCTTGGATGGACGTGGAACAGAGGGGGTGGGGGGGTGGGGGCTCCGGGGTAGAAAAACACAGGAGGGAGGTCGAAAAAGCTTCCGTGTGATCCTCTCTAGCTGGCGGCAACAGGCGAGCTTGAAGGGGGGGACAAAAAAAATCAAACGATCGCGTCAGTCAAAAGTCCGCAAACAAGGGGGACACAACACATGAAGAGCTGCCACAACTGAAGCCCTGCTCAGCCTCCTGTACGGCTCAGCCTCCCCGCCGCTCACAGGCGTCACGTAGCTCCCTGTCTCTCTCTCTCTCTCTCTCTCTCTCTCTCTCGCTCTCCTTCTCTCTCTACCTCCCCCCTCTGTCCCTGCCTCTCTCACCCCTCTCTCTCTGTCATTCACCGCCTCATTCCAGCCCCCGTTTATTTCCAAGCAGGCAGCGATCACTGGCTGATGGTTTAAAACGTGACAGTCATATTGCACATGGCAGCCCAACAAAAACAGTATCACACACTCACACACACAGGCACAGAGACACACACACAGAGGCTGGCAGCGGAAACGCATACTTACTTTACGGGCTGATCCTCCGCCGTGCTATCCATGAGCCGTCCGCTTTCTCCTCCCGGTGATCACGCGCGAGTCAGAGCCGAGAGGCGGACCGGCCGAGCCGTGCCTGAACGCACCTCATAACATCCACGCGCCTCTGGCAAAGTCCTGTTAGAGGTGAGCGACAGAAAAAAAAAAGCCACATGCAGCTTTTTTCAGTTTGTTATTCTCAGGACCGACAGAGGAGGAGAAAATAGGAGGAGGAGGAGGTGACGACCGGGGGACTGGTCGCCCACACGCTGCCCTGCCTGGCACGGCTGCGATATTTCGTCCGAAGGACGCTTTGAAAAAAAAAATCCGCCGAGGGGCACAAGTCGCACGGTCAGTATGTGCGCGCGTGCACGTGCGTGTGTCCGCGCGTGCGTGAATCGACGAGATACGTGCTTGATTGGGTCTCCCTTGTTGTAATAATGTACAGGAGGAGGAGGAGGAGGAGGAGGAGGGGACGGGCTCGGGCTGCTCCCATGCACGCAGGCAGGCTGGATGGCAGGCAGGCTGGAGCGCACGGATCAGCCGAGCTCCAAACACTTTGCTGGCCGCCGGTGCTACTTTTCTCCCCTGTTTTTCTGTCTTCTTGACGTGGCCTGATAGGAGCTATTTAAATCAGCCACGCAGCGAATCAGACGTATCTGCGCTGCGCTCTCCTGCTTGCGCCTCCACTGACCGAAGAGGCGCAAAAAAAACCTCTCCAAGAAGTGCTGTCCCGTTCTTTTTTGGCACTGACTGGAATAAAGTACTTTTTTCTTCGCAGGTAAGCTCAAAATCCTCCTCGAGTTGAGATTCTTCTGAAGAGGCCGCCGCTCCCCCCTTTTTTTCTCGCACCTTGCAGGGAGGAATAAAAGTTTTTGGCTTGAGTTGAAGTGGATCAAAATTTTCTCCCGTGTTTTTCAGGCGATCCCGGCTGCTCGGTGCTCACAACAAAGGCTGCCCGAAGACGGAAGAACGAGAGAGAGAGAGCAACGAGGGTGAGTTGCCAAAGGCTGTCTGTCTCTCTCCTCCTGTCTTCCTTTGCGCCAGATGTGGTGCTGCTGCGCCTCGTCTCTCACGCTCGTCAATAGCCGGAGAAACGACTCTCTTCGTCGGTTCGGATCTTCCTCCCCGCAGTCGGTCCTCGGGTGAACCGGTGAGTCCGTGCGTTCCTCCTCCGCTCACCGGGCTCGGTGGAAGGATTGGTGATTGGTGACTCTCCGCCGATCGAGGATGTTTTCGCCCTAATCTCGCCGCGACTGTGTGCACCGCTCCACCACTGCATGCCGTTAGATCCGCCCAAGCATCTGTCCGTCTTTCCATTGGCGCATCCATCAGTGTCACACACACACACACACACACACACACACACGCACGCGCGCGCAGCTGCCGTGCGCACATTCCTTGCGATACTACAATATCCCCCTCCCGCCCCGCAGCTCCGACACAACGCTCATTCACACGCGCGAGCACACGCACCGTGCGCGCGGTCGCGGCCGATGGAGAGCTCTCTCCTCCGCGGCTGATTGACACAGTCCACTTTCTTTAAAGCCCGTCTGCGTTTCTGTGCAGCGTTTTCACTCCACATCAGGACTCACGGGGGTTTTTTTTCCTCCACGAGCCAGAGTTTTGTCTTCTTTCCCAAATATCTGCGAGAACAAAAACACAACTCGTGTCAAATTTGGACACATGGAAACACTTTTATTTCTTCAGTATACAACATTTTAAAATATTTCATGCGAGACTTAGCGAGGGGTTTTGGCGCATTGGATGAAAAAAACTTAAATTTTCTTGCTTTATTATTATGTTTCTATAAGAACATTAACCATTTCTGCTTAATAACTGGAATGTTTACCTGCAACGGTGTCCGGACAAATGCAAATTCTGTGTCGTGGTCAACAGCGTTTTAATGTCATTATCAGCTGAAATTGATTAGGTCACCTACCAATTTGTAAACATAACGTAAAAATAAGAGAAGATCTCATTTAATATATTTAAAAGCTGTCAAACTTACCACAAACGGTTTTATTGTTAATTTATTTTCTTACAAGTTTATAACTTAAATATCATTTAAACAGGCCTGTGTTTTGTTTTAATTTTGTGTAACACACCTGCAGAGATACCAGACGGTCTCTGCTCCTTTTTTTTTTTTTTTTTTTTTATAACTCAACTCAAACTCATCTTGGCTGAAAGTGTTCTGATCCCTAATGGGGGTGCAGACATACAGACATGACCCACTACGCCTACCTTGTTGGACTCTGGAGAGAGAGACAGGAAGAGAGAGAGACAGAGAGAGAGAGAGGCTTTGATTTATACAAGTGCCAAACGCATTGATACAAAACTAAATTACATCTTTATAATAATTATTTCTCCACTTTAAAGTCCTATAATCCTACGACAGTGTCTGATGTGTGTGATTCAGGTCCTGAGGATTTAGAGCAGACTGACGGTGACCTGGGTTTAGGAACAGTTCATTGTGCGCCAGATGTGTCTGGAGAGAGCGCACTCAGTGCGCCTTTAACCTGCACTTCATGATAAAACATGTGGGAGCTGCGGACTTTCAGGAGTTGTTCTCTCTCCAACCATCCATGTGTGAAATCAAATCACGGCGCCAAAGTGACGGAGAGACTCTTGAAAACAGCAGTGTGAAAATTATATATGGCATTATACAAATTATTGCCATATAGTTAAAAGTGTGCGTTATTTTCATGGCTTTTATTTTCCCATTTCAGCATCATTTTACTGGTTCATTTTTATTAGCATTACAGAAACAAAGTCACATTATTCCTTCACAAGCTTTATAATAATTCCATTTGAAATACGGTCAGTATTTCGAATTTTTAGTTAACATTATGAAGTCAGTGGCGTGGAGTTTGTGTGTGTGTGTGTGTGTGTGTGTGTGTGTGTGTGTGTGTGTGTGTGTGTGACAGAGAGAGAGAGAGAGAGAGAGAGAGAGAGAGAGAGAGAGAAACACACTGATCATGCATGGTTGATATTAAAACGTTACATAAAACTTTCCGTACACTTAAAGTTTGTGCTGGATTTGAAGCTGTTTTGTGTTTGAATTACACAGAAAAGCACGATCCTGTGCAACAGAAAATAATTCAGTATGTTTTAGAGCAGGCAGAGCTGTACGTCATTTAATAAAGAAAACGCTAATATTACCCGAAGTCATGGATGTATGAAACAGTTTGTTATCGAAGTTGTGTAACTGTGGGTCAGACTGTGCACTTTGTCTTTGTGGCACGTGTGTCTGGTAACTCCACTGAATTATTCTTCCGTGGGTACATCTTTTTTAAACTTTTAGATTTTTTGAAATATGTGGAAAAAAAAACTTTTTGACCAAAAATGTTTTTTTGCGCAGGATCCAGATGTGAGTTTTTTCCTTTCCCCCCCGTGGTTAAGGGCAGTGGCGATGATCTAAATAGCAGATCAAATCACCATTGCTTATTTAATGCCCTGCTTGTACCACACCAGTGTACAAAATAACGTGTAAAATTCAGCGACTGTTAATTTTGGCAGTAGGCCTATAGGACAGATATCACAGTCGCCTGGTGTGTTTTCATGCGCTCACTGATAATAAAACGAAGTGTATAACCTTTGCTTGCCCGCAGCTGTGATCCTAAAGTTTCTGATGAGCTCACCAGATTGACTTTTTCTTACTAAAAAAAACAATGTGCATCTTGTAGATAAATTAATCTGCGTTGATATATTTGATTATACATGGACTCTATAAAGGTAGAGTCGCACAGGGATATTGTGAGAGCCGCGTGGGTGACTCATATTGTAGTGTTTGAGCCAAAGACTCTATTTAACGACGTGGGGGGAAGTAGTATACAAGTGAAGTTCATCATTAACAATTATAATATTGATTCCACCAACAACTGAAGCGAAAATTAGAGGATCAGTGTGAGCACACCCCATCCAGTGTGTGTGTGAGAGAGAGAGAACCCTCATTTTTACGCATAAAGGTCAGTAATTTATGCCGCTGTTCCCTCAGTATCCCGGGTGGTGTGTGTGTGTGTGTGTGTGTGTGTGTGTGTGTGTGTGTGTGTGTGTGTGTGTCTGGTGAGGGAATCGGGAATGTGCCTCTGCCTTCTGCCGCTGCTGTCTTTACGCACGAGCTGGAGCTCTAAGAGCCTCTCCACGGACGCACGGCACGGCACGGCTCGGCTTTGGCGCTCGCGCTGGAGACAGTGAGTCCAACATTCGATCCTGTCCTTTTTGTTAAAGCTGTTATTTAGTAAGGAGAAGGCAAGATGAAGGAGTAATAGACAGAAGTTGCAGACCTCGTGGACGCACGGACACACAAGAACATTCAGTGTTTTTGATCCATTTAGTTATTTTTTAAGCTGTTATTTGGTGGCCTGCAAATTGTAATTTATCTTATGGGTGTATTGCGAGAAAAACATCATTCATACACCCTTTTCCGGAAATATAACCAGTAAATGCGAGTTTTAAAAGTTCCATATTCTTTTAGATTAACCTCTTCTCCAAACGCAAATAGATGCGTTCACTTCAGCAGAAACAGGAGGAGGTTTAAAGCACAACTGCTGTGATTTATCCCTGAGCTCCACCACTCCACACAAACCGTGATTTACTCTTTTTTTTCCCTCCTCCTTTTTCTTCCTCCTCCTCTTCTTCTTCGTCTTCTTCTCCTCCTGCGATGATCACGTTGGAGAGGCGGCGGGGCGCACCGGCTTCACGGCACACTGGTCTCTAGTAGACTGGATAAAGAGCCAGAGGGAGGGACAGTCCGCAGAGCAGCATGGGAAAAAAAACCCAACAAAATAAAAAAAAGAAAGAATGAAATAGCATGACTTACTGTATGTCTCCTAAAACTATGTCACCGCCCTTGAATCCTTTTATTTGTTCTCACAATTCAAAACAAAAAGTGGGACAATGACTGATAAATATATGAAAGCTGATAAAGTAGGTGGCTTCTTCTTTGTAGTTTTAAAAGAAGCTTTCTTGAATAACATTCCTCTTTAGCTTTCTCTGATATTAGGTCGAAAACTTTTTTTTCCCAAAACACTTGAAGGCATCTCAAATAATGTGCTCTAAATTATGTGAGGAGAATATACTATAAGTGCCACACCTTCAGTATTAAGAAAATGACACTTGTGTCAAAATAAATTCTTGTGCTAAATTTGTGTAATTGGGGGGAAGAAAAGAAATGATCTCTTTAATATCGTGTGGAGAAGTTCACAAGCATCCTTTAAATTCTTCCCTTTTTAAGTTGTTTTTTTCTCTCGCCCAGAAAATCTGCTTTTTGTCACCCTGTTTTTGATTTTCTTCCTCTCCGCCTCAGGCCGTGCCTGTGGCTGTCGGCCAAACCCTCCTGCCTTTCCCACCTCAATTTTAGACAGACTCTTTTATTATGTAGTGTTAAGGTTTCGTCAATATCTGAATGACCTCCAAAACTTGTCTTCCCTAACACACACCGCTGTTGGTGGTATTCACTAAAAAAGAAAAAAAAGACCAGGTACCTATTTGCATGTGGAGAGAAACCAAAAAAAAAAAAAAAATGAGGCCAGGGTTAGACTCTCCTCAAATAACCTCAAAAGTTACAAACTCCCACCAAAAAACACGACAAGGCATTGACAAGAGAAGCTGAAAAAGATTGAGTGGACTCTCTCTCTTTCTCTCTCCCCCTCTCTCTCTCTTTCCCCTGTGTCAACCCACCCACCCCCTGCCTTGTTGGGTGTGCTGCGGAGCTAGCAGGGTTGAGAGGGCAAGTGCTGACCAGCCCTCTTTCTTTCTCTGTCTGCTGTTACTAGGTCACCACACACACACACACACACACACACACCACACGCTCACACACAGACGCACACACACACACCCAACACCTCTCCTTGCGGTCAGTGTTGCCACCAGGGAGAGGGGTAATTTAAGCCCTGCTTGATGTAGCCTATTCATCACTGTCCCGTGGTCCGTGCTTCAAAATTAAAGTCTGATCTACAAAGTTAGAGTGAAATGAGATAAAAAAAAAAATTGGCAGAGGTCACCGAGGGCTGGGCCAGTCAAAACACAAAGTTGCGGCTCAGCTGGGCTGGTACGGGTGCTGCTTTTATTATTTTTCTCTATATTTTGTGGGTTACTGGTTGTGATTTTTTTGTTGAGAGAAAAAAGTCAAATTAGTTGAATGACTTGTTGGGAAGCCTTCAGGGTTGAGGCCAAGAAACTGAATTAAGGCCAGTTGACCCCACTGATGCTTCATTCATACCCTATATCTAGCTATGCATTCTTGTGTATTCTGTCTAACTAGTACCAGTAAGATAAAGTTACAATTAAGTGGTTAACATGATATTGTAAACTAGTACAACACAAATGAAATGATTATCAGCACCCAGTGAAAAACTTCATATATCATCATCATATGAAGAAAAGATAGGTGGTTGTCCATGACTGGTCTCAACTGTAGTCATAATAATAATAATACTAATAATAACATTAAAAAATAAACATATTTGATCAAAAATAGCTTTAGACCCTTTACTTGGAGTCTATGGGTGTTTTTTTTTTCAGTCAAATCATTCTTCTACTTACTTTGTTAAACCCCAATATGTATAAAATTAAATAGTAACTGCTTCTTTTGACACAAACTAGGCTGTTGTGTTTGATGAAGGTGACAAAGCGCTGAAATGACCGTGAAGCATTGTCATGACGACCAATAAGGAAATGTTTAATGTGTTAATGTGCATGCTTTATTTGGGATTTGGGAGTGCATAAAAAGTACTGTCAACATCATTCATAGATAAAGAGCGTATGAAAACAGCTGGGGTGTCTGACACCCAAACAGAAGTAATGTGTCAATTCTTGTGAAATTGGCAAGAGTATTTAAGTATCTACATGATAAAAACAACTTTAAGTATGTTTTTTGAGATATTTAAGCTTTTTTAACACAGGATTTCCAGGACCCTGAGATTGGGGTTAAAGATGCGGTGAAATGGCCATTAAAGCAGCTTTAGCTTCCTTCATAGACATTGTTAGATATGGAGGTGGGCGATCAGGGAGAAATTAGTAAATTAGACTGCAACCATGCACATTTTTGCTGATATCCTCATGCGGCTATGATATTGCTCCTCCGGCTTCTACGACTCACAAGCTAACGAGGCTGAGGGTTATCTCTTCTCGTGCGATTTGATTGGATAAACTGGTCCCTGAATGCAGATTGAAACATGAGACATAATCTTTAATGACAGACAAAAGAGATAGATTTTGATGTCTAAATGCTTAGAAATGCCCCTTTAAACATCCATAAGATATGAGGATAGTGTGTTTTTACTTATACAATCAGTCTGAAAGTGTAAAGTAAATTCACAGAGTCAGATATTTTTAGAAGGAGAAGGTATTTCTGAGGAAATGTTTGTGTCTAGTGTCTGATGCAAGTCTGATGAGTTACAATGTTTATCAGCATACAGTGTGACGGCACACTGCTGAGTGAGTCACTGCTTCCTCCTGACTGTGTACATGTGTGTGTTTCGTGTGCATGTGTGTGTGCGGAAACCAGGCTGACAGCTGCAGCTCATTACAGGCACTATTACTGATGGGGACTGCTGGGGGAAATTCCTTCTTCCACAAAGCAAACCACCCTGTTTACCACACACACACACAAACACACGCACACACACACAGGTCTCGCTTATTCATAAACCAGAGCTGCAACATCTGTAACTGAAACAAAAATGAAATAGAAACATTTACTAAACATTTACTGCTGAGTGAAAAATGAAGAAAAAGGAAGCCATCTTCTGTAAAAGGAGGTGACACACATTACATCCTTCCAGTTGCTGGAGAATGAAAGACATCCCTCACCTGTGCATGAAGTGTACTCTTCTACATGGAGTGCTCAGCAAGTTGTGGAGGTGTGTGTGCACATAAACACACACACACACACACACACACACACACACACACACTCAGCCACAGGGTGAGCAGACTTAAGCGGAGATGAGATCACCAGAGCACTCTAAGCCTTGCTATATTGGCAAACAGCGGCGTCTTACACACACACACACACACACGCACAAGCCACAGAGTATACAGTGTCCAGTGACGTTAATGAGAGGGCTGAAAGCCAGACACACATGTGCTAGAGTCATTAGGGAAGACTTCATAGCTACACTTCAGGCCACTACACTCCATTACTGTACTTCATTGGTTACACTGCTCGAAAATAGTGGTTTCTCAAAGTCAGGTTCAGGGACCACCAGGACTCCTTCGAGAGCCCAAGGGAGATCCTCTTTAAATAAAAAAAGACCAGTTACATGTTTTTCCTTATCCAATTTATTTGAAGTAGTATGTTGCACGAATACAGGTATCCCAGTTTTTTTTTCACATTTCACATACAACACTGTTTATTTCTTATCAAGTAGCTATTTTCCCTGTTATATTGTGTGGTGCCATAGCAGTTGTTGTAACAGCAGTAGTACTAGTAGTTCAAATAGTAGTTCAAATGTAGTAGTCAAATAGTAGTTATAAGTGCTCACAGTAATAGGTGTATGTGAAGTTTAAATGTGTAGTAAACTGAAAACAAAAAAAGTATCATGAAACAACACAATGATAATAAATATCAATAATAAAATTTAGTTGTCAGACACAACAAAGAAACAAAAAATGTGTTAGTCTGCTTCAAGATTGAAGGAGACAAATCTCCTCTAAAAAAAATCTGATGAAAAGATGAAAACCAACGATTCATCAGCCTCTCACTTTTCTTCCCTCACAAATACTTTTTCTACCCTGTCAGTGACACTCAAGCCAATTGATTCCTGCCAAAGAGGAAATCTGTTTTTAAAAGGTCGTAAATGTACAGTTTCACGTTTTTTGTTTTTTTTTAAAAAGGCCAATAAATGTTAAGACATTTGTAGTATCTACCAAACATTATTCAAACAGAGGTCATTGGTGGATTTTTTTGGGGGGTGTTTTCAGTGACGATTAATAAAGTTCACAAGTTCGAAGTGCTTGGACAACAAGGGAGCTCTATGGCACAGAGGAATAATTGAAATCAAGCTTTGGCCACACAGACAATGTTTGTTAAGAGAATCAGTTTGCTGGTAAGGGGAAAAAACTTTTAAGGACCTGTAAGGACACAACTGCTATTTCAATTAAAAAATCTTTTTTAAATGGAATGTGAAATTGGGTAAGCAAAATACAAGGACATTTATGTGTGGCTGTTAATCTTGTTTATTGTTACATATGTGATATTAAAATGTGTTAACATTAGATTAGTAACACATGTGTCAGACAGTGACTCCTTGATTGTAAAATTTCATTAGAAGCACTGGTTCAGCCAAAGGCTTACCTTAAATCCTAACGTCACAGTAATTGTGAAAAACATCTTTTAGACACATAATCACTTTGTCCAATTGATTTAAAATGATCTACAATATTTCATTTTCATAGATTTGAGATTGACCAGTCTTTTAAAAGATGTACAGGTGGTATACAAGTGTATCATCAGCATAAAAACAAACACAGAACTAGTGGCCTTTCTATGTAATTGCAACTGTAATATCAGGTCATGAAAACCAAGAAATAATTTGGTCTTTAAAGATTTATTATAAGCATATTCTGCTGTAACTCAATAATGCCATGCTCTGTCTCTTGGCCGTCATGAGCAGAGAATGAGAGCGATAGATAGATGGTCCACTCCATACTGTGATCTATCTGCTGCATTAATCAGCCTCTTAAACTGGAATGGGCTGCTTTTATTAATTATGTTCGATATTAGGATGGTAGGGCCTCTCCCAACCATCCCGCCCTCCTTGTTTTTACACACGAATCAATTCTAGGAAGAAAGGAAGACAGTAGAGAGAGGCAGCCAGAGCTTCATTACAAGCAAATGAAAACAGAAAACGGGATGATGTAAAAGGGAACGCATGAAGGAATAAAGACGAGCATTAAAAAACAAAATCAGACGTGACACAAGGGTGAGCAAAGGGTGGCGTCTTATTGGCATTTCTGCCTTTAAAATATATTATCTAGAGGCAAAATTTGTGGAAAAGTACATCTGCTGCTACTCCAGCCTGCAGATATTACATTGATAGTTTGATTCAGTGATTTATTTTATTTTCACTTTCATTCCTAAACTAAAATTTGGCTTTAGGTATTGCGAAGACATTTGTGCTCTTGAACTTAATTTATCACATTTTATCTGTATAGAAGTTCAGCTGTTGGGAAATGTACATGAATAACCAGCAACTACATGTTGGAGGTTCAGCAACACATAGAACAAAGTACACAGGGCAGTTAGGACCATGAGACAATGCACAACCCAGGTCACACTCATTTCACTTGTCACTTCAGTGTGCATGTCTTTTCACCAACAACACAATAATAACCTGGTAGGGTCACAGTAACGCAGTTTAGTGACTAATCAACGGCAGACTAAGACAAAAGAAGACAAGTGACAGAGTGAAAGATGAGTGGAGCATCCTCCTGCCTGTTCCTCTGAACAACACCAGTCCAGATGTGTTCTAACATGCTTATCAGAGATGGTGTGATTTTACCGTGTTTTACTCGTGCAGACATGTGAGTGACCAACATGCGTATCGAAGATCTGTGCTTGGCGTGCAGAGAACACAACCTTTGACATGCACACAGCTGCTGTGTTGACATGTACACCATCGAAGCAGGAGGAGTTTAGTGAACACCACATCTAATGCATTTCGGAGTTGGTTTAACACGGAGTAACAATTAGCTTTCTTTCAGCTTTTGAAGGATCTAACAACGTGTCTGGTTGTTACAAATATTAGGGGAAGACAAATTTCCACATTTCGCATTTTGGAGGGGGCGTGACCCAGCGATTGCGCACATGTTGATACCACTTTTTTTTAATACTGGATGTTTTATTAGGTAGACCTACCGATATGAGTTCAAATCATGGGGTCAGGCTAATTGTAGCTTGCAGTCACTCAGGCCACTGGAAAATAGCAAGATAACAGTCGTGACAATAATGATCCATATAATGAATTTATATTAAAAACCCTGAAGAATAAATTAAGTCATTTCAATAACTGGACACTTTTTATGAAATGCACTTTGTTCTTTTTTTACTGTGATTTTTGAATCTCACACATAATTTGAGTAATTTTATTTTTACATATTAAATCACCACTTAAGCAAAGATCCTTTGAAAAAGAGAAATGCATCTTTTGGCTCTTGCAGTGGTTTAATTTGTTGGGAGGTTCAAGTGTTATGTTGCTTCAGTATAACCAGGTCTGGATCTCTAAATTTATCACACTTCCAGGTTTAGGTTTTTTTTGCGTACAAGGTGTTACACATCTTTCAGACCAGAGTGAGTGGAAGCATCGTAATTTATGCTTTCTCCTTCCAACATGTTAAGCTATAGATTACATAGTTGATAGTTTAGGAAATCAAGGGGGGTTTCCTTTTCTGATTCTGATAATTGTGTTGCTTCTAACTGTGCATTTTTTATTAACATGGGTTTAATAAAAATCTATACATCTCATATAAATGTGGTATCATGACAGTAGCAAAAATGAGAAATGACATGGGGATAGTCAATATGCAAAACAACTATTAGCGTTAATAGGCTCTAAAAGTTGTCTGAACTATTAATCAAACTTAAGTAGCAAAACTCTGCAGGCACTTAATGACAGTATTCACAGGCTAATTAGCTAGCAAGCACTAAATCTACTATCTGGTACATCAGTGGGCTTGGTGGAACCAAAACCCCAAGTATTCCCTTTGGTATTTTTCAACATAGGGTTAGTCGTTCTCCATGTTCAGGACCACATCAACTCAGGTCAAGACAAGTATATTGGGTTTGTGGTGCTGAGTGATCTGAGCAACGAACCACAGTCTTCACACACATTCCCTAAAGCAAGCAAAACCTTCTTGCAACCTTGTCTAATGTTGTGATGCTTCCATTTTGATCACTAGCAATTAGTCTGGTAACATAACAACCAAATAGGTGGGAAAAGGTGAGAGCCTTTGAGGCAGTGCATGTCATTGTAGACCCAATGCATACTCAAAAAAGAACTGTTAGAAAAAGATTTGTTTGTTGACTTTTTGCTAGCACTAACTTAATGTCCCAGTATGCATTGCAACTGTCAAACTCAGCTGTCATTGTTAACCAGTAGGGCTTTAAATTGTGGTGGTAGTTTACAACTGTAATTTGAACTACAACCAAATTGTCTTAATGTCCTCTTCCATATATACACTCATAGTATTTGTATCAGTATTATAGTCTTTGTCTCATTGTCTGAGCACCCACTGCATTCTGAGATCTCAGCAAATACTATCTATTGAATACACTGTAATTATCCTTTTAGATCTATGGCACCCCTGGTACTGCCAAAATTGGAGACCCCTAATCCAACCCAAGACCTGAGGCCATACTTTTCTTTATTGCATCTAATACTTACTGTTACCTGCAATGGACCTGCAGTCTGTCTCTTCCCCCTTCCTTACTGAGTGCAGAGACTGCTCGCACACATGGACACAAGTGAACGGAAGAGTCAGAGAGAGAAAAAGAGAAATTTATTTATTGCATACAGTTCAAAATTATCATCTTCATTTAAGCTTTACACAAAACAGTGGGGTCAGCCAGAAGATCTAAATGTAATGTGACGTAAATGTGATGCTGTAGTGCCATGCTGAAAGAAGGTTTCTTTTAGAGTGGTATTGATGGATCGGGTGAAACATTAACAGCCTTATATTAGCTCTTCGAAGTTGCTATAATGATGTCACTGGTTAAATACAAACACAGCACTTGCTTACAGAAACACTCAGGAGTCAGATTCTGCATATTGCTGGATGGAGTGTGTGTTTGAGCCACTCCACACTGACAGCTTCTGCGGATACAAATGCTCCTATCACGTCGGCCCGAGCTGAGCCCGAAGCCACTTCAGCCACACACGTGTGTATTTAACTTACTCTGACGTTCTCCGAAGCCTCCCTCCTCCACTCACTTCCACCCCAACGTTACCTCTGTAGGATACCTGCTAAATGGACAGAGAGAAATTAATTTAATGGCGGCAGAGAGCAACAGAGAAAGTGATGAGAGGGAACACATTTGTCCACCGTGGCAATGCCAATGCTGTGTCACTTATGAGAGGCCCTGATGTGACACAAGAGACATTTGATTCTGAATATGTTCACCAGGTTCAGTGTAAGAAAACAAGCTGAGTGTGTATGTGTGTGTATTGACGGAGTCTGTATCTTTTTTTAATTTTTAAGGTTTAGGTTTTATATAACTAAAGGATGCAGAAATCAATGTAGGGGATTTCAAGGTCTTCACAAGGGTTAGGGTTAGGGTTAGCTTAAACTGTGTGTGTGTCTATGTCTGTGGCCCCAAAATTATGTTCATATACAAGTAATTTGCATCATCAAAGGCATTTTATAGGATCACATTCATTATCACTATAAATGCATAAATATTCATATTTAAATTGTCTGCAAACTGTTATCAGCCAATGCAAAATGTTCATACTGACTTTAGATACAAAATTTCACTGTCAATATATTTGAATTTTTTTTTCCTACAATAGTTCCATTGTAACTAAAGCAAATTAACTAATTAACCCGGTTTTGTTTTTTCAACTCAAAGAACATTATTAGGATGTGGGAAAGATTGTAGATTTGATTAAACATCAGTGAAGTCAAGGTTGACTTGAAACACGAATTGACTTGTTTGATATAAAAATAATAATAATAATAATAATAAAAAAAAACGTTGGAAATGTGATCAGTTAATCAAACTGGGTCTCTCTCTGTTTCTCTGACACTGACAGGTGGTGACGAAATTTTTTTTAAAAAAGGAAAAAAAAAATACAAATAAACAAATACCAAGAAATACCACTGTGTCAGTGAGTATGAGAATGATGTGCATCATATTTATGGCAGATTTTGGACCAAAGTGTTAGACAGTGCTCTCTACCACCATCATCTAAACACAAAATGAGGGAATGTCAATCTATTGGACAAACTATTCATCCATCTAGCAGAGAGGAGGCTGAAGGTCTTCTGGAGGCTGATGATGACCCAACACCGTGGGTTTTCCTTTAATATACCTACCATCAGCAAAACGTGACAAATTAAAGTAGATGTATATTAACTATTTGCAGGACATAAGGTTGAGTGGGAATTTTCCCACAAAATTAAATGCCCCCATCTTGCATACAGTAAATCCACAAGAGAAGGATCACTCAGTTAAAATAAGCTTCAGCCTGTCATGCACTTGAACTGTGCGTGTCAACGTGTGTGCATGCTTCCCCCCTCCAAGCAGAAACTCATGCTGACCTCACGTTGAACCAACATCCATATGTTTGCCCACGCCTCTGTGTGAACAGCAGATAGAATACTGTGTTAAATGCAGGCACCCTGGGGTGCAGTGGCCACAGTTTCTCCCTTACAAACTGGCGGTCAGGTGCCCTTGGGCCCTGCAAAGATGCTAGCTGAGTTGACATCCACGTCAGAGCGACGTCTGCTCCACGCCTGTCTGAATTAGGGCTTCACTGCTGGGCTCAAATGGACGACAATCTGCCCTACCTCGGGGGAGGTCAGTGAAGAGGTCAATATGCTGAAATGATTCTCGCCTCTGCAGAGAGCGAGTAGTCCTAGCTTTAGGATATTTGGTGACAGACAGGATTGTTTGTTGCTGTGATTTTCTCGATGTGTCCCCCTGCACGTCAAACGATGAGATTCTCTTTGGTGCAACCGATGACTGATGGTCGTGCAAATAGGAAGCAGCGTCCTTGACAGTGAACAGATGCTGACCAGCAGATCACCATGAACAGGCCTCCGAGGTTTTGGACTGGATGTTTCATGATGGGTCTGAGTGTGTGTTTGTATGTGTGTGTGTGTTTGTATGTGTGTGTGTGTTTGTGTGTATGTATGTGTGAGTGTAGTCCAAAGGAGTTTGTTAAGGCTTTCCCTCTGAAGTGTCAACCTCCCAGAGAGAGGATCAAGTGCTAAGCTGGGGACTCAGGAGCTCAGTGCCTGGTGTGTATGTGTGTGTGTGTGTATTTGTGTTTGTGTGTGTGTGTGTGTGTGTTTGTGTGTGTGTGTGTGTGTGTGTGTGTGTGTGTCCAGCAGCCCACACTTGTGGTTTTAGGGATTGAGGAAGTGATATATACTTTTATCTGTTACTGTGGATGAGCACAAGCCTGACCGGAGTTGGCCCCGCAAGGCTAAATCCACACACTCAAAGGATGGATCAGTGTGCTTGTGTGTGTGTGTGTGTGTGTGTGTGTGTGTGTGTGTGTGTGTGTGTGTGTTTGGACATACTAAGGTGCATCAGACAGCAGGGCATTTCTCTTAAGGGGAAACAACAGAGTTGAAAGGTCAAACATACATGTGGGGGGTGAGTGAGCAGCCTGGCAAGCGTAACAGAAACGTCATAAACACAGAATCACACGGGTCTGTGTGTGTGTGTGTGTGTGTGTGTGTGTGTGTGTGTGTGTGTGTGTGTGTTGCTGTGTGTGTGTGGGAGTGAGCATGTGTTTGAGGCAAATGAAAGGAGACTTAAAAGATGAAAAACATTAAGACTTACAGTAGAATCATACTGTTTGCATAAGCTGTATATGTCTGTGTTGCATCTAATTTGGAGCTACTTTTACGTAAGATCAACTTTGTTTGTATTGTACTTATATGTGGCCTGACCATATCTCTTTTTGATTTTGAGTGTGTGGTCAGTATTACAAATTACCCAAACATCTGTAGTCATAGAACTTGTTTGTGGTTGATTGTGTTTGACAGTCAAGAAAGAATCTTGAAAGTGAACCAAAGATAGAAGCAATGTATTTAAGAATTTGTAATGTCATTTCTTTTTTTAGCCTATTTTTTTTTCTATAAATATGATATTTGCTGTGTTATTTTTAAAATTTAGTAAATCTTTATGTCAATCTTTACATGATTTGGGCGACAATTTAATATCATTGTTTCAACTAGACTACTTCATTTGGAAATTTGAGCCCTAAAGAGCTTAAATTATGCTAATATTAAAGAAACGACTGAAAAGATAAACAAAGCAAGATAAAGGAAAGTAGAACGTTTTTGTTTTTCTCTTTTATTTAAT
The DNA here is from genome assembly GCA_037975185.1 of Centropyge bicolor. Lineage (NCBI taxonomy): Eukaryota > Metazoa > Chordata > Actinopteri > Pomacanthidae > Centropyge > Centropyge bicolor. The sequence goes on from JBBMOC010000001.1 coordinate 9,644,470, forward strand.
ATTTCAGTAATCATCTCATGACCCCCTACATTCAAGATGCTATACTTTACTACCATATCAACATGGCTGACTGGAGGTAATCTTAATGAACTCAAACACATACAGAAAAGAGTTGTACTGCTCATTCACAAACGTGATACAATAAACAAATTATGAAACGGTAATATCCAGCCTATAAAACATAAAAACATAAAACAAGCAGATAAAAAAATCCAGGAACACCACAGATGAAACACTAGTGTCGGCAGTGCTTTAAAAACATCTGACTTATTGAACAAGTTATTTGACCTGCCGAGTGGTCTGGGGTCCAATGCTCGGATTATAAAGGAGGTGGACAGCTTCCAGATATGTGTTACACTGGATGTTCTGTTCTTTGTTGGGAACCTAAAACATTATAAAAATACACCAGAATATGCACCTTCTTCAGGATGTTGTGAAAACAAACCAATAGCTGGTTTGAATGAAACTCGGGATTTTCTGCAAAAAAGCAAATGTATGTCCTTCATCTGGTGTCGACAGGGGCAATTAGAGAATTTATATCTCTAAATTATACACCCGCTCACACAATTATTGGGTGGTGTTGGAAATGATGCAAGGCCTCCCTGGGAACAACACCACATGTGATTTTTTTTTTTCACATTAACAGCCTGGGACAAGAACTCATCAAGCTGACAGTAGCAGGAGCAAAAATATGACGCTTCTAAATATGATACACAGAGATGGAGAGGTGAGTGACCAGGAGGCGACGTAAACCACAGATTATACTGAATAATAATGGCACAAAGAGAGAGGGAGAGGTGTCGACACTTTAGATAAGCTGCTGTTCTGCTAGAGCTTACAGTGGTGACTTCTGGTCTTTTTACACCATGTAGGATGTGTTGACATAATACAGAGCTTCTGTGATCAGGGTGGCACCAACATCAGACTGGCAACGTGGAAGGCTCCAAAGAAGAGGGGTCTTTGTAAAGGCAACAACATGCACTATAATAAAAAATACCAGTGATACCCCAATTATGTCTTCCAGAAAATAAATGTAAATTTAAAAAATCTATTATGTTCAGTATATTGTTTTCTACTTATATAGAGAAAACATATGCCAAGTATTTACATATAAATGACATTTCTGTTTTGAATTAAATGCCACCATTTATGTCCTGGCTCAGTTTGACCTGGTGAATACCATTAATGGTTGAGAAAGTGAACACTACATAAGGGTTAATAATCATGTCTGATAATTGCTCAGGATGTGTGTGGCTGCATAAGCCTCACTCACTGTTTTTGAATGGCACTTGCAGGATCAATACCAGGGTCGATACCAGGATGAATAAAAATACAACAATATAACAGTCGTAGCTCGGTATACGAGACTTTAAAATGTGGGGAAAAAAAACAACTGGTGTGTGTGTGATAATATTTTACACTGCACATAATGGTCATATAAATAGGTAGTGCATTAGTAACCAAGTGGACACCATGGCTACACATTCTTCAATTATTCTATTAAACCTCTCTCTTGCCATCTTTACTGTCTTTATGAAACATAACAAGCTCACCCTGTCAACGTACGCTGTAGCGACAGAAGCATGACTTTCATTTACACTTGGGATGAGGCGATCCTCTCTGCAGGAAATAAGGACGTACAGATGATGTGATTTCGCCGCTCCTCGCGTATCATACCGAGGTTTATGTGGTTGTAGCAGGAGGCGGTTCATGTCAGGGGGACGCTGAGCTACCTGACTACGCAGGGAGAAATGTGTTAAAAGGCAAACCGTGTTTATCGTCGTGTTTTCACAGCTGCGATCTAAACTACAACAAGAGTCGGCGTTACTGCGAGGAGGAAAGGACGACACAGATTGGTACTTTGTGGTCGTGACCTCATCTCTCGTCGTCTCTGCTTCTTCTTCTTTGTTTTGCAGGTTGGTGTGCAGATTTGCAAGATCATGCGTTATGATCCAGTGCATTCGACCACAATTGGAACCAACAGTCTACCTGGGTATGAGTGACCACACACACACACACACACACACACACACAGACCACACACACACACACACACACACACACACACACACACACAATTAGGTTCAAAGAAACACGCTCATCTGTTAAACGGAGTGAACACATCACTCTTCGCTAAGTAGAAGCTTCACTCATCTCTCCTTCTTCATTCTCCCATCTGTCCATGTCACCCCTTACTACTCCACTTTCACATCACCCATCAGTTCATCACACACACGCACACACTCCGACACACGCACTTCTCTCCACATCAAGCATTAGGATCAGGTCCGACAGACACATAAATGTACATCTACAAATTCTCGCACAGACCAACTCCTTTACATCACACATCAGATCACCCCAGATTCACACACACTCACACACACACACACACACACAATGCATCACACATCAGTTATATCTTTTATGCTGAAGGAGAAAGGGGATGTTGGCAGCGGGAGGGGTTGACAGGGGAGAAGAGGAAGTACACAGGAAGTACATTAGTTATCACTCCCATGTCTTCTCCACCTTTTCACTTCTTATCACCACCCGATGTCTCAGACCCCAGCCGAGCTGCCTCTGCTTCTCTTCCCACCCTTTTCCTTTTCTCTTTCTGTCTCTCTCTTTCTCACACACACGCCTCTAAAAATGACTTCCTTGCTCCACTTCAGTGTCGGGCCCTGGGATCTAGATGACACTTGGCAAGCCGCAGAAGCCGCGAGACAACTGGATGAAATATTTAAATGAAAGACGGCAGGGGTAGGAGAGGTGAAGAAAGGAAGGGGGGGGGGGGGTTGGGAGAAAGGAGTACGGGACAGAGGACGAGGGAAGGAGAGAGCGATGATATTCAGATGGTGAGCAGAATGTGAAGGATTTCTTTTCTTGGCAAAGAGAGGGCCGTGTGACAAGAAGTGCAGATGAATTGGCTTTCACCAACAAAGTAGCCTGTAGAGAAATAAACCAATATAGTATGAGATCACATCGCTTTGTCTTGGAATCATCTGCAAGTCTCAGTGTGTGTATGACTTCTTTCAGCACCGTGCCAGCTGAGCTCCTCGGAGGAGGGCAATGAGTCTAAAACATTACCCAATGAAATGTAACATTATTACAGTTTTCTGACCTTTGCTTCTATCTGGCTTTTATCTAAAAAAAAAGAAAAAAAAATTAAAAGCTAAATGCTTTTATGGTAATGACAACATGAATGTCTGTACCTAATGTTATGTTATTTCACTCAAAAGCGCAAATGTCAACCTCATAACAACACTACAAACCCCCCCAGGAGATCAATAGGAGTCATCTTCTGGGAACCATGAATGTCTATACAAATAATAATAATAAAAATAATAATAATAATATATCATAGTGATCCATCCAGCAGTTACATTGTCTGAGAAAGAAGATGGTTTTATCACCAAGGTCATCCTGAGGACAAATGAAGTTCAGAAAAGAAAAGCTGATTTTTAGACAGTTGCAGGAGTCTGAGATAAATGCAGGTTTCTAGCTAAATAATAGCAGTCAAGACAAAAAAAGTAGATGCAAATTGTGAGCAGAGGAGAGACAATAGCAACACATTAAAGAAGAACAGCAGACAAGTGGGACAGTGACAAACTTATGAAAATGTAGAACAAGGACAGAAAAAACATTGAATGATGTTTTCTGTTTAGCTTTTAATTCCATTGTCATATGTCATTGTCAGCTGAATATGCGTAACACCTTTTAGCAATTAACACATTCATTATGTGTATTAACACAAAATAAGACAACGCTGTCGATTTGTTTTCCTACTCATTGCTGTCGTTCATGCCTTAGCAGAGTCTGACAATTCCACAAAGAACATTTGCACGGAAACTTGGTCGGAAAAACCCATCAAATGTGGTAGGACTTTGACCTTATTTATTTATTTAATGTCGTTAGAGTGTCTGTTATTTTGACCAACAAAAGAAAAAAAAGCTATTTTTTGATATCTAAGATGTGGGAACTTTGCGGCCCAATATTTAAAAAAAAAAAAAAAAAAAATTGCAGATAGAACCTTATTCCATTTATGTTCCTTTCCATTTCCCATTTACAGACACAATAAGAGACACAATAAAGAAGCACTTTTAGGTGTGTGTATGTGTACAAGCGCTTTTTAATTATTTTCTTTGCTGCATGCTGGGTGCGCAAATGCTTATTTAAGGTGCATGCATGTGTGTGTTTTTCAGCATGTGAGTGTGTGCAGGCCTTAACTGTTCTGCACATCAATAAACATGTGTGCATGGGTTTATTAATTTATGCCTCTTTATGTTGCATTACTGACTTGTTTTGCTCCCATCACTGTGACGTCCTGCTTGCAGAGGACTGTGTTCACTGTGGAGCTGGACCTCAGGCCTGTCTGTCAAAGGAGCCGGGGGAGTTTGATAGCTTGTACAGGCAACACATTTAAATGTGCAGCGACATGAGGGAATAAAATTTTACTGTGTCCTGTGGTGTTTAAATAACTGGGGAAAAAAAGTCAATAAAAATGAAGATTTGATATGCAAAGTGTGTTATTGTATTTTACAACTGCACTGCATTATATTACATTTCAGAAATGAATACACAGATTTACAAAGATGATGCCATAAATGAAATGTAAAAAGAAAGTAGAAATTGAATAAATGGTGGCATCACAAAAAGTTGGGGCCTGTCAGGTTTTCGACCAGCTTCAGGTCTTAAGTAAACTACAGGGAAAAAAAGTGCCGATATGTATATGTCTTACATTCATACCAACAACAGTTTCTGGTCATTGTAGGAAAAAGAGAGAGAAAGAAACAATCATGTTCTTCATTATTCTCCAGAACAGATTCTGCATGCAGCAATGAAAATGCTAATGTATTGCCATCCAGTAGTTCAGAGTAAAGTATTACTTCAAATAAACATTCTGTTTCCCAGTGCTGGGCTTGGTGAGTAAATGGAATGGAGAAAGAACAGAGGGGTTTTCTCCTGCGCTGATTGGGTGCAGATGTGAGCCCCGGTCTGGGTTTGGTTAAAGTCCCGCTGCCAGGAATATTCGCTACAATTCAATAAATAGAGCTGTTAGGAGCAAAGCATTTCCTTGTCACCATGTCAAGGTTTCAGAGCGGATGTTTCATATTGGGTGTTTTCACTCTGGCTATAGTGTATCTAATGCTCAGCCTATGCACTCAGCTCAATAGAAAACAGTGTAACTCAAGAATGCTGCTATTGCAAAGCAGCAGGGGCAGGTTAAATGATGAATTTGAGCTTGAATGTAGACTTGGATTTACACAAATGTGTATTACAGTTCAACTAATGGTTTTTGAATGGTGGTATATACTGTAAGATTTTTGGATGTAAAGTGTATATTACATTTTTAAACAATCATGGGTAGTAGGCCTATGGTGATGCAAAAAAAAAACTTTTCAGTGGAACAAAGATTAATGAAAGTATTTAAAGTTCAAGCCTTTGATGAAAAAGTTATTATTATGTTTTTGAAACATTTTTGTTTGTTTTTGTATCATATGTAACCATATCATGACTGGTCATCACCAAATTTGTTTAATGTTCATTGTGGTCTTGTCATTCATAAGTAATTGATCATATATGTGTTCATAGATTCATGATGGGATTACTATTACATTCTGAACATATTCATCTTTCTGCCACATATAACTCATATATAATAGGAAGTTTAGCTCAAATAACTCCTAATTTGAAGGTTTAAAAAAAGTGTGTTTGAGGAATATGAAACTGTTCCTGTAATAGCTGATAAGATTCTCACCTGGATACAAACCATATTTATTAGTAATGGATTTTTCCGAACCGTGAATCACACATCTGCACACACATTTTACAGGTCAAGATTACTTAAATTAGTTGGCACAAATGTCAAAAAATAGTCACAAGTATTTTTTTTTTTTTTTTTTAGGAAATTCAAAGACTTGAGCCACTACATCAACTCAATATCTGTGTTTTGGAATGAAAAAAAAATCTAATAGAAATGCTGCACATTTAGTGGACAAGTGGAGTGTTGAAGAATGACTTCATCATCTGCATCAGCCTCATATGAGCACACACACGTCCTCATCTCCTCTATTGCTCCTTCACAGCTCCCCTTCACTAATAATCTGCCTCTGCTTTTCCTCTCCTCTTCCCTCCGACTCCCCCTCTTTTTCTTTCCTCCCCTGTGCCCATCTGCGAAGCGATCAAATCATCGTATGGAGAAATCCTGGTGATCCAAGAGGGCCAGGCAGAAAGGTCACGGAGAGAGTCCGTAAAATGGATGAAGCCTAATGATTAGCTCAACCTTTACCTAATCAATAATCATTTATCCAACAATATCACCGGCAGCCATAGCACCATTTGCCATTAACCTCAGCGGTGAGGAGAGAGGCAGTATTGTTTCCTCTGGCAGCTTTACGGCACTCAGATGAGTGGTAGGGGCTGGGATGGAAGCTTAAGGTTGGATGTCGATGGCTCAGATCCTATTAAGGGACCGTAGGTATTTTAGTGTAACAGTGTCATATAATTACCCTTTTGAATGATTGACTGTGACAGCGGCTGTTGAAATGGTAAAGCTGGATGGCCTTTTTATTAAAGGATACAATGATAAAAAGGTGTGTTAGGTGCGTGATATTAATTAATAGATGCACTATTGAAATTACTTTAAAAATACCAGAAAGTGTAATGGTTCCTTTTTTCCCTCCCTCCATTTTCATTCTTTGCAGCAGTGTTAAGGAAGAAAATGAAAAATATCTGTGTATGTTTAATTCAGCTTTTATTGCTTTTTACAGCAAAAACGCTGAAAAAATTGCAACCCCTTCTGCGACATGGAAAACGTCTCTCCACACACTCCTCTTTCTATCTTACACACACATGCAGCAGCAGCAGCAGCAGCAGCAGCGGCAGTGCTTGTCTCCTCTGTGTCTCCATGATGCCATCTTCATCATAACCTCTCCCTCTTTATTGCCTTTAATGACTCCCCCTCTCCTTTCATTAATTCTTTATTGATTCCTCCTGACGTTGCCTGAATTATTTTCCAATTAAAGCAAATAAAAGAAAAGGAAAATCCATTGCAAATACATTCCCGGATGTGTGTGTGTGTGTGTGTAGTTATGCACCTACACCAACACTGGATACCTACACGTGTGTACGAGTGGTTATGGTTATTTTTGACTCACTGGTACCAATTGGACTCGTGGAAATTCACAACAGTGTTTTTTTTTTTTTTTTTTTTTTTTTTGGTCAAACACACACTTTGGTCACACAGACACACACACAGACAAGGCGGAATGTGAATGTGACGGCAGAGAAAGAGTAGTAAAAGGTCACAGGAAGCTAATGGCTCCAGCTATCTTACATGGAATAAGTTCAGACACTTTGGACAGGTTTGTGTGTGTGTGTGTGGGGGGGGGCAGACGTGAGCGGAAAACAACACACCAGAATCACACACATCCACGCGAAGTTCAGAGCCACACAATCCACAAAGGCAAACACGCACACACACACACACAGATAAATATTACGCATAGTGTAACACAAGTGTAATTACCGAATCTTTTAATATGCTGTTTTGAGAGTGTGAATGATGCTACCAATATCAGATAGGTTCAGTCGCAGAATTGGCCTCAGAGGTCCATCAGATGGCTCCAGTTAATACCCACAGGTCATTAATTACAACAATTATTCACCTTCATATCGCAGACACATATCGACTCTTGTTTTTACGCCTCGGCCTGGGTTGTCTGACGATGCACCCAAAAGAGCAATGGGAAAATAAATGTATTAAGCATGTGCATGTTTTTGTGAGTGTATTGAGGACAGAGATAGATTTTTTACCTGTATGGGAGTCTTGAATTGTTTATTATGTACTGTACAATGCAGCGGCCCCTCTGTTGTCCAATTAGATCATATTACTCTGAGGTGGTGTCAGAGAAAGTGATGGTTAATGATGTAAAACATAATTTAGATGAGCCCCATACACATGCACAATGCACAAACATGCATGTGAAGGTTTTTTTTATCAGTCACAGTTGTCTCATGACTTCGAAATGAGCAGCGCTAGGAAATTAAATTAACCTCTATTATGTACTTACCTGACAAGTGTTTTGTTGTTCTGTTGGTTGTTCTGTTTTTCCAAATGCGAGCCATGTGTTATCTGCTCTGTACATGTCTGCGTGCATGTACGGCACGGTGCGTTCTGACCTCTCACTCCAAAACCGCCTCCCTGCCTGTATTTACAGTATGTCCACCGCCGTGCGTGCCCGCCTTTGCGAGCGTGTGTTAAATTTGTCCCTGAGTGTGCATTTGTGCGTGTGTGTGTCCTGACCTCTCCGGCCCTCTCTCTTTCATCCCTCCTTTGAGAGTGTGTGTGATATACAGAGCTCTAATTGTCAGGTCTGGCCCCCACATTCCTCGCCTCAGCCAGCCTACCAACACTGTGTCACTTTAACAACCGCGAATTATCACCGCGATGGAGATCTCGGCTTCACAGTGGCTCTATGAGAATATAGATACATTTCCTTCAATAAATTGCCCCCTCCAACTGCACACACACACACAACGCACTACCTGTCCACAGCCCCCCCCACCCCACCCCCCTTCTCTCACATTCACTGCTCTTTGACTGACGCTTTTACCGCAACATTATTGCGTCTGCCTCGAGATGGGAGAGTTGTCGCTGCACCAAATATAGCTTAAGCATCCACCTAAAAGGGGATGAGATGAATCCAGGCCCTCGGTATCATTTGACCAGGGTTATTGATTCTCACAGAGCTGAGCGGGATCAGAGTGGGTTTCCCATAAAATAGGCAACAGCAGACAGCAGAAGAGGACAGGGCATAAAGAGCACGATGATACGTATACATGTCTGGTGACTGGGGATTGTTTCTTCTATTAACATCTGTTCTTACTTAATCTCTGCTCAGCCTACAAGCTGCCTCATCTTGAACAAACTCATCAGATCTTTTTTTTTTTTTAGTTGGAGTGTATCCAAAGAAGATGTGTTTCATGCGCTGCACTTATTCCTTTTCTGGCTGTGAAATGAAATTTTCTGTTGAGACAATAAAGTTTGAATGAAATCAAAGGCAGAAGGTTATCTTTTTTCCCCCCCTACTCTAAAAGTAGTCTCTGTCTCTCGCATCCAGCAGAATACAACAACCAATATCCTAAATTTCACTTTAAAAACCTCTGAAAACAAAGCATATACAAATGGTGAACAAAGTCATTATCAAACCGGACCATTAGATCCCAGCCTGCCATGTGGTTCATTTTTATATCAGCGTTAAACAAAAATAATTCCAACCACCCAATCGGATGCAGCTTAAGTACTTCAACATGGCTGTGCGAAGCGAAGCAGTCATCTTCTCCGGCGGACGGGATGCCACGTAAGTGTTTCAGTCTGTCTTTATAGAAGTCCAGGCCAGCTCCGCTACAGGCTCAGCCAGGGCCGGGGGTTTGGCGTAATGAAAGGCAGATTGAAAAAGGCTCTTGATTGATTTCCTACATCTTGATTTGATATCCTGAATTAATTATTTGAACTTGAATAATATATAAAGGAAAAATAAATGTAGAACACTCAGGGGAAACAAGGAGAGGGCTGCCGCCGTCGATGCTGCGGCTGCTGCACAGATACTGTATCTCTCGGTCAATCTTATCCCCTGTTGCTCTAGAGGAGGAAAGTGTGTGTGTGTGTGTGTGTGTGTGTGTGTGACTGGTGTACATACATACATGTGTGTAGGGAAATCACATGTGTGTGCTGGTACAGCCAGCTGTGGTACATGTGCGTGTCACAGTGTAGTTGTTGTCTGCCTGTGTATGTGTGCGTGTGTGTGTGTGTGTATGTGTGTGGCAAGGAAAAGAAAAAAACAGTCTGCGTGGTTGAATCCTTACAGTATCCGTCAATTTTCTCTGTGTTTCCAGATTGTTGGTATGTACTGTATGTATATGGTTGAGAATAAAGACTGAACAATGGTATCTGCAGTGAAACTGTAAAACCTGGGTGTGGACATTGTCATACCATTGTTCATGAAGGAACAACAAAGAAACACAAGTGCTCTGATGCTGGCGAGGCTTTCATGTTTTAGGTAATCAAAATCTATACTGTCAGCAAAAAGACGCTTCAAGCTGCACTAATTAATATTTTTATATTAACAATGGCTCAAATGACAACGTGTAGTGTTAAAGGTGTTGCTCATGGTGACATATCCACAGAAAAGTATCACCAATCTCTGCTGTTCCCTTCAGCTCTACGAACTCTTTAAGTGTCTTTTAGCTTATTGTTTTGGTATTACTTTGCTTTTTTTTGGTTCAGTTTCACAGTCTCATCAGAATGGTTTCCAGCTGCAGGAGGCAGTGATAAAGCAGCTAAAGAGCCAGATATTTCCCTCAGGAGTTGGAAGGGACCTTAACAGAACTACAATGGGAGTGAATATTGGACTTGGATTTGACTAGAAACATGACTTCAAATGAAGGCTAATGTTGCTCTGCCTCCACTGGACCTGTAAATGGGTTGTTGTTTGCTAACATGTTAGCCATAGCTACTTTATAAAGTGGTGATAAGTCATTTTAAGGCTACTACTTCTTCAACCACTTCTAATGGTCTTCAGTGAAATAAATGATTGACAGAAAATGTATTGAGACAAAATACATTTTTCATGCATCACATTGGCCTCTGATGCTGGTGGTGATTGACCGATTTCATAATTTTCAGAGACAATATAGACTAAAATAAGAAAATTGATAATGGAAAATATAGTTGAAATATAGTCATCTGCCACTTCTGAAATCAGGATTTTCGACATGTGGCAAACTTTCCATTCTGCATAAAACTACCTTCAATTAATCACACTGTGTGGGCATGACACCAGACACCAATTCTCACACTGATAAAACAAGAAATCTAGTTTCTCCCGACAATAAAATATTCTAAACTACAGTATCATCCGCATATATTGTAGCTCATTTCCCAGCACAGGTGCCAGGGGCCCAGCTCATTCTGTTGTGGCATCAGAGGAAACATTAAACACCCTTCCTGCTCATCTTCTCCTCTCAGCCAGGAGAAGAAGAATGAAGGGAAGGTGAGAGATGCTGAAGGAGGGAGGGAGGCTATCAACCGGGTTCAATTGGATGACTGTGCTCTACCTTCTCTCACTGCCACCTGTTTTGTTCTCCCTCTTTCGCCGCTGACACCCAGATTATCATTAAAGAAGACGACTGCCATGCAGGTGCTGATTTGCAGGGAGCTCGAACCGATCAATCTCAAAAGTTAAGATTAACAGTAAAGGCTTCAAGCCCCCCTGTTCTCTGTCCTCTCGCTACCCCGTCCTCACTTCCTCCGTGCTTCACGATCTGTTGTCTCAATTTCCCACCCTCCCTCTCTCTCTCCCTCCCTCTTTTTTCTTTATATTTTAATCTAAGCGAGAAATGAAAGGGGAGGCCTTTAAATTTCATAGCTTCCAGCAAACTGTGGCAAGCATTCATTGTCGTTCCACTTTTCCCTCTCAACCTCTCAGCTGGAGGCCTTGGCTCGTGACATCTTTATATATGATGCCCTGCTCTCAAATTGCCACTGACGCCTTTAGATGAGCTGCACTGTGATCTCAGAATACAAAAACACCCCTGACAGATTTTTCTTATTGACACGTGCTGTAACAGAGATCAGCCTGTGCTCCGCCAGCCCAAGGCCTCACTCATCCTGTCACATTAGAAGCACCTACGCTGAATTTACCCATAACTAAAACAGCCATAATTACTCCCCGGGTATTTTAGGATAATTGTTATAACTTATGATAAATACTCTTTTCCCTTCGACACAACCTGTTTTACGGCGAGGATCAGCAATGCCATAAAGAACGTGGCGCAGCTCTTAATCATCGGGACAAACACGCCATTAACTTTTGAATTCATTTCCTGAATCTGCATCGGCTATGGTAAACTCTTCCTCATTACGGAAGCAGATGCTTTAAAAGCCAGACTGGATGGGATCAAAGGCCAGCGAGGGAGAGAGAGCAACCGGCTCCCTTGCTCGCTACTTTAGCTCATTTTCATTATCATCCACTGACTAAAACTGACTAAATCTACCGCATTATGCATTAACAGTTTGAAAGCTCCTCTTTTCTCCGGCCTCTTGAACACCTTTTCTGTATTAGAGGATGTCATCACGGCCAAAGCGTGGCAGAAAGCCTTGCATCAAGTCGATCAAATCATGTGCACTAATGATGACAACCCTGGGAGTGGGTTCAATGGCAGGGAAAAGGGGAAACACACATAAAGGCAAGAGGAGTGTGTGTGCACCTACACACACACACACACACATACCAAAAACACACTATTTTAAGTTAACTATTTTCCTTTAGAAGCCACAGATTCAAGCTGTGCAGGAGTGTACAGTGTGTGTGTGCGCCTGTGTGCCGGGCAAAGGCCGGAGAGCCAAGGAGGCTGATGGTAATGTATTTTTCTCCAAACAAGAAAGATTGCTGAATCCCTGCCTCCTGGAGCGGGGGGGCCTGGGGAGGGGAAAGCGCGGGGGTGCGCAGCGATGCCGGGGATTCAGGTATATGGATGGCCTAAGGAGGTTTCCATCATTCATAAAGTGCGGCCACCGTACGCACCCTGACGCCGAATTGATCTTGCAAAAGAAGCAGGGTGGCAGAGCGACCACTTCATTAGTCTCCCTGAGCTACAAATCACCTGCTAGTGCTGCGGCACTCAGAGGGGCCGGTGTTACCTACGCTACATTACTACAGCCTCAACAGTCTAAAGTGACCGGCCATTCACACAGCCATTATGAGTGAGTTATGTGGCAATGCAAAAATATTCTCTATACATCTAGTATTACTGTGGGTCACAGTCAACACGCCGACGATAAATGTGCAAGCTTTAAGTGCGGCATAATCCACAAAGCTCTGCAGCTGAAGGCTCATTTTGTTTTTCTGGTATCAGTTTGTCCAACTGACTCTAAAAAAAGTACTGCCTTTAAAAGAAGTATGAAAGCCAATGTTCACAGAGGAAGCGAGATCACTCGTTTGAAAGAAAATATTGATGTTCAAAATGTCCTTTGATTGCAGTTTTATTGTATTCTGTGTTTCATGTCTATCACAAAAGAACAAAAAAAAGTGAGGAGCGATACATGCAACACCATATTTAAACTACAGGTGTCCCTATGGAGTAGATGATGTCATTAGATTTTGGAGTGAACTGCTGCATGATTTTGCATATTAAGGATGGAACATAATGAAACATTAGGTGGCTCAAGTGCTTTTTTTGTTTTTATCAGCTTTCCCATCAAACTGTGGCTCAAATGGCTTCATTTGTTCAATGGAATATGTTGCAAGAGCAAACTGGGCACAAGATGGTTTCAGGAAATCTGAAACATGACATACATGCATGTTTCAAATTTTCCAGTTGCTTCAATTGTATGGTCCTTAAATGTTGTGTAACTGAATACCACTCCCTACCATTAGCAATCTCCATTAATAAGGCTTTACTTAAAATATTCTATTGTAGAGTAACTAATATGTATTTGTGCACATTACAATTACCTAGGTACAATTACATATTTCTCTCTCTCACTCACACACACACACTAATACATACTAAGTAATAAATCAAAGAGGTAGAGAGTGGTGAAAAAGCCACATCATCCCATACAATTACAAATTCCACCCCACTTGCTCATCCAGGAATGGTCAGGTTTATATCAAGTTTATATTTATTTTATTTTTCATATTTTTAATGGAGTGTAAATATAACAAGAGAAACAATGAAAAATGATCCACGGTTTAGTCTATATTGACTTCTGTTGTGCTAACTATGTGAAGAGTAGTAGTATAGAAGCATAGTATATTATAGTATAGTACAAATATAGAAAAATATGAGAAAAAAAAATACCCCCCCCCCTGTATTTCAAGTTGATTGAAAACAAGCATTTAAGCTTTTATGGTTGAAGATCATTACCTTGATTAGCTAATGCAGGTCATAGGTGTTGCATTAGTATACACGATGGTGAAAATTTATCAGACAGTTTTTAATCTGTCCTGACAGGAGCCTTAACCATTGATAATTCAAGGATGTTAAAACCAATGCCACAGTAATACTGTATTACCCCGAGGAGAAGAGAAAGCAGACCTGTTAGAATTACTAATATGCCATAATTACTAGGTTACTAGACAGCAGTGCTAGAAACTGATTTAGATACTCAAACATTCAGTGTCCAAATGATGAAACATTATAGACAGTGATGTCTCACTGAATCCTGACCTGACAGTTTTTACATCATGTATTTATATTGTACTTTATTTTCATTTCTTTTCTTTTTTTTTCATTCCTGTTTTCTGCTCAATTGAAACGTCCAACTGTCTCTGCACTGCACTGACCGACACTGAATGGCTGCAGCCATGTGCTGCTTCTGAATGTTGTGAGGTGTGGCAAGCAATGGGCTTCATTGAGAGGGAGGGAACAGTGCTGCAGCTTAAAACTTCATCTACAAATGTAAATATCTGTTTTCCCTTGCCATTTAACTATAGCAATTACAATGGAGTATAGTCATGACAGTTGACAGCCCAGTATCTTTAAGATTTACCACCTCATTTACCACCTTATGTCCAATGACAATAATCAGTGTCAATGCAGAAAATGTGAAGGTGGGGATATTGTGAAAATCTAGCACTTTCGACTTTTATGAACAAGGCTGGACTTAAACATTTCTTCTTTTTTTAAAAACCGTAACCACAATTGTTTCACAACAAAGGGGTTACAAAGGAAAAACATGAATAAATGAGTGGAGAAATATAATGAACGCACTGCATGGTACAATTAAGCAGTTAACATCCAGTCATGCTCTGTCACATGTCTAAAAAGGCTGAGCAGGCCCAATTGATTCAGATTCCATATCAAGAGAGTTCATCGTTGGGGCATGGATGGCAGGAGCCTCAGTCACAGAGATGCTCAGCTGGATAGTGTTTCAATAGGAACACCGACTAAAGTGACATCTGCATTTAGATCTATGTGAAAGACATCAGTAAACAATCGGAAATTGTGGTCGATTTATGTACTTTATATATTATATTAGTGTTATATGGAAGGAAAAACAGAAGATCAGCTCTTCCTCAGGTGACTGAGAAAGTCAATGCAGGATGTGATCAGACTGTGTCAGCAAGAACAGTCCTTCAACAATTACATAGAGAGGGATATTATAGTACAGCTGCAGTGCATAAAGCCCTCATTACAGAGATGAATGCACATTTGAGAGTATGGTGGTGCAAAAACCAGGCAATGGTCTACAGAGATGTGGGGGGGAAAAGTAACCATATTCTCAATAAGTGGATGAGTGCATGTGTAGCACCAAGAGACCAGGACAGGCCTGAATGCTTGACCCTGACTGTGAAGGGATCTGGTGACTGTTATGGGGCATTTTGGTGCCATGGTTTGGGTTTACTTGTCCCATTAGAAGGAAGAATCACTGCAAATCAATCCAAAGTTGTTCTGAGTGATTGCCTTTATCCATAGTGCAGGGGCCACTGATTAGTTTGATGAGTATCACAGTCACTAGATCTAAACCTATGTTCTCAACCATAGACTGTATAAAACATGGACGTAGTGTCCGTGACGTCACCCATAGATTTCTGAAGAGCAAAAATGAATCCAATCATAGGGCACACCCATCTTGGTAGCCTTACTTGGGTTACTCCAAATAATGACAAAGAGGTCGTGGCGAGGGCAGGTCTTAATGAAGTCTGTTTAATGAAACATGCTCACCAAGCTAGCTGGCTAACCCGGTGCCGGCTACGCCACCGGTTACGGTACTTTAATAAGCTGGCGTAACGTTATATGTAAACATTTCAGCCTCCATGCGATCACAATCAGTCAGTTTCTGGAGTGTAATAAACTTAAAATTTCATTTTTAGCAATAATATAATTATGTTTGAGTTCATGGACCGTAAAAATTTAAATTTTACTGTTTAGCTTCAATAACCCACTCAAGCTTAACCTATAACAACATCTGGGTTAATGTTATTTCTGCAAACATTCAGAAATGAGATGTTAATATTTTGAAGTTACAAAAACTTTATTGCATTTACACACAGTTCAGTTTAATATCACATAACATTAGTTAACAAAATGGGGAGGATCTTTATTTTCCAACCTCACACAGACGCCTTATATTCTAAAGTATTAACACCATAATCTATTATACTTATTATTACGCCACCTCCCCACGGAGAAACTCGTCCTGGACACCCAAAAGAAACACAGTCAACACGGCAGCACAGTCAAACTCCAGCCAACAAGCAGCTTCACAAACAGCAGAACAAACTCACCGTGAAAACAGCGCAGACGTCCTGGACATAGACACCACACAGTCGGCAGCAGCTAGCTGGAGCCCGATGCTAATTCATTATCAATACTTACTAGTAAAGGAAAAAAACGGGAGCATCGACATTTGGTCAGTCTGTTATTTAACTGCTCAGCAAGCCGAGTTATTTATCCAGTATTTACAGGAAAAAATATCCGAAAGGCAAAATCAGCACAAACACAGGTGAAGTTCAGTGACTGGATGAGTTCCGTAATTGGAGTCGGCAGCAGTCAGTCAAAGTGACGTCCCTCTTCATTTTGCACAATTTCATATTTTAAACGAGTGCGTTATAAAAAAATTCACCCTCCGTACAGTTGTCATGAAGTAGAAACTCAGCTATAGAGACTAGAGCCATGTTTTGAACCAGGCTGTAAACATATTTTTTTCTGTCGTAAAGTCGGACATTTTAACATGGGGTCAAATGTAATTGACTCCCTTCTGCTGCCTGCTCTAGCTTTTATTCGAGGAACTGCAGCTTTTTTGCACTTCCGCATTGGCTTCATGTTTCAGCAGCGGCGGTTGCTGCTTGGTCTCAACCCAGTTGAACACCTATGGGAGATTTTGGAATGACACTCTTCAGCATTATCATCAAAACACAAGACGAGGGAATAGCTTTTGGAACAATGGCGCTCCATCCCTCCAGCAGAGGTCCAGAGACGTGTAGCTCCATCAGCTGGTCTGGTGACACGTGGTGGCCAAACACCTCACTGAGACACATACATTTAGCTTTTTTCTTTAATTTGTCACAGGTCGGTATCACCTACCATGTCTGCACCTACAATGAGTATTTAGGTTTCGCAAAATTTAGGTTGCATTAATGCAAGATAATAAAACTTTCATTTCAGCTCTACAGTTTACAAAGACTTAAAAATTTGTAGTCAACTTTCATATTAGTCTGTTCAACATCACAGTGCCATGAACACAGAACTGTAGCAGCACTTTGAATTTCACTACCACGCCACATAATTAGTCCAATATTCTCTTTATACTGGCAGGCTCAGAGTAATGATGCCAAGCAGTCAAAGGGAAGATGGAACACTCACTAAGGACTTGGTTTGTGATCTCTGAGGAGGCAACTTCACAGAGGCAGGGCAGAGCGAAACAAAGTGCGAAGGCCTTCCATGTACACAAATCTTGTCAATGGTAATTGATTGCTGCTGGTCACCCGCACAGGACCCGGGACGAAATCAAGTGGCTTCTCCATAAAACAATGTCAAATATTGATGATATTTCTCTTCCCTGCCTCTAGAATGAATAGCCTCATCCTCCCTGTAGTTTTGATGAATGTTTGTTATTGCCTTCCCCTCTTGTTGTCTTTCTGTTGTCATTTTCAGCAGCTGCTTGCGAGGATGGAGCAGTGGTATTTTCTGCATTTTGTACTACTTCACGCCAAACAAAACCAGTAACAAGGTTGAATAATTATTGACTCAACTTGACATTAATATGAACTCAATTGAAATTAAAACGTTTTAAATGGTAAATCTGTGCGTGTTTCAAGGGTAAAACCAAATTTGGAATAACTTGCTGCCACGTCCTTGGTCTTGCCCGTGTCTTTTTAAAGGCTGATATCCCTTTTTGTTGTGACAGTCTTCTCCCTCAAACACGACACAAAAGACATCGTGCCATGCCACAAACACAGTTTTGCCACCACAGAGGCAAAATAGTTGAGACATTTGACTTGGATATACACAAAGTGAATTCAATGCCTCTCTGGCTCCTCTCTGCCTTTTTTCCCTGTTTCATCTGTCAACATCTCTCTCCTCCCTCTTTTTTTTTTTTTTTTAAGAAAAAACAACAAACTATTCTCCCCTCTCTTATTGTGTTTAAACTTGCATGGCCCTCCCACAGCCTTCCACACTCTATTCCCTCAACTGTCAGTGTGAGAGGTCTAAAAGCTCGTCTGGTCCACTGTTTCACATCAGAAACGGTTTGTGTGTTTGTCAGTTCTGGGTCTCTGGGAGAATGAAACGGGAGAGACAGAGGGGGGAAAAAACAACATATGGAGTTTATGATGAATGTCGGAGGGGACAGTACATGTTTTCTGTGATGATGGGGGAGTGGGGGATTTTGGAAGACATACTGAATATAACACACACACACACACACACACACGTACACACACAGAGACCAGCAGAGACAGGCATACACACACACACACACACACACACACACACACACACACACACACAGATTCTGACAGTCCCTGTCTGACTTGTGAAGCTTAACAAATGCATCAGAACGATAGGCATCAATTATTCAATCCACTTGGTTTGGAAAAGTGTCTATCTGCGTGTGTTTGTGCACATGTGCATGAATATGGGGGTTATGGGGGTGTGGTGGTGGTCCGGGGGTCAAATTAATCCCTGAAGGTTAGGCCCATTTGAAAAGCAAGGCAGGGCTAAACGCCAGACAGCGGCACTGGTCCAAGGGGAATTCGGGCTCCGGAAATGGAGCGATTTGCACCGAACACTGTGGAGCCATGGAGAGGATTGGGGCGGACGGGGGAACTGAGTCTAATATACAACTGATCCTGCACCAGGGGAGAACATGTAAGCATCTGGTCACTTAAAAAAAAATAGCATCTGGTCACTTCAAATTTAACTGAAAAATCTCTTAATTGTTAATCATTCACTTTGCTTACAAAATGAACGCTGTTCTGATCCACTGTGGAAGAGAATTGAACGAGGATGTTGCAGTTCTGTGCTCTGCATCCTCAACCACTATGGGAATGTGAGGACACTATATGCAGTACATACAATTCAGGATAACGTTTATAAGGTGTCAGGGTAGTAAACAGGGACTCATTTTAGACATGGCCATAGACTTCCTGATAAAGTCAGATAGTCGGTGCAGGAACAATGGTCAAGTCATGAAGTATCCAAACTCCTAAAGTATTGAAGTGGTGACTTTTCCCTCTGCTACAAACTGGGCTTGCATATTTGATGAAGGTAAAATGGCCATAAAGCATTGTTATTACACCAAATAATTCATAGGTGAGTAGAGTAGTCCATATTACTGTGGTAGGGTTTTTAATAACTTCAGTAAATAGAACATGCAATCAAGAGCACATATACAGTCTATTGTAAATCATACTGTAGTACAGTTGTCACTATCAATCACAATATTATTTTCCTCTTTCGTACAAGGCTGGAATATACATAATGTATTGTGGTCATTATTATTTTGCTACATTTGCTATATTGCTACATTTGCAGTACAGAGAGTATGAGGCTTCAGATACACAACATATTGTGGTGCATTACAAACACTTAACTTTTTTTTTTGCGTCGGGCTTATTATACCAGATTGTGATAACAACTAGCATTCCTCACATTGTGCTTATAATGCACTTGAAATGGTGCATAACTACTCGTGAGCACAGTGTAACCTTTATGTACTAAATACAATGCATAAGATTTGGATTATTTACTTGACAGGTGGCGTGTATTAAGACTATTTTGCACATTGTTCACATTCAAGTCCAACCATTCAAACAGCTAGGTAGGAAACACACACACACACACACACACACACACACACACACTGTGTGAGTGATGCCCTGAGACACATGTTGCTAGGACATAGGAGTGGTAGCAAGCTGTCTTGTTTGTGCAGTGTATACGTGTGTGTGAGTGTTTAAGTATATGCATTTATTTGTGTGTGCATGTGTGTGTACGTGTATGTGTGTGCGTGTTAGAGTGATAACCCGCCAAGGAGACTCAAAAGAGGGAGCTAATGGACTCCAACCGCGGAGCGCTTGTCACACAAACATTTCTGCTGTCACAGCAGTTTATCACACGTAACACAAAGAGACACCCCCCTTACACACACGCACGCACACACACACACACACACACACACACACACACACACACACACACACACACACACACACACTCTCACACACATGCACACACTGTCCCAGAGCAGCCATTTGTCCCAGCTTGCAGAGAGTGGATGGGAGGGGAGCAGAGCAGAGAACAAAGGAGAAGAGACAGTCAGAGAGAACAGTTGTGTTTTCACAGTTGTTTTAGCAAATTTGATGTGACAAAGTGAAAAAGAGGGCTTCTTGGCACCGCACTGCTCCTGACTGAACACATGCTTGACCGTGTGAGGATGTGGGCGTACACATGGACTGTTTCACAGGCATTCATCAGTTTTAGCCTTGCAAGATAGAAAGCGTCTAAGGATGGATTTCACATGATCGAAAAAATTTTTACTTGACTTAAAAAAAAAAAAAAAAATTAATGTCAGTCTTTGTCAAATGATATCAGTTGAAATGCACGTGCACGTGTGAGAAGGGTCCTTGTGTGTGTAGCAGCTTGTGTTGATCAGGGAATGTTTATAATTAATGTCCAGTTGTAGAGTCAGAAGTGCCTCAGTGGCGGCGCTCACAGGACAGTATGATGCACTCAGACAGCATTTCTCTCTCTGTCACACACACATACAAATGCAGAAATTTAAACATGCATATACAGCACAAATCATGCACAACTTCCAAAAATGTTACACACTTGAAAATAAAAACTTCATGTCCTGTCGATATCTTTTTGTTTGCTTTTGACGTGCACCGTCGTCAAGAAGTAGTGGCACAGAATATGTTGCTTTAGTTTGTTTCGCGGACGGCAGCAATTTTAAAAAATCCTTGTATATTAGCACCATAACAAAAGTGAGAGTGGTGCTCATCCAAACAAGTTGTTGGCACCAGGGGTGGAATTTTAAAGGACGTTTAGACTAATCTCCGTTTGTCAGTAAAAGGGATTGCATGTCGGTTGTGTCCACAGTTGTTGATAAAGCATTGTGTAATTCTAATTCTTTTTCTTCAACCATCTGCTAACATCTCTAGACAGAAAAAAAACAGTGGGAAGAATATGACTCTGTGGTTTACTGAGCTTTTTATCACATGTTGTCAGCTTACCTGTCATGTTGATGATTACTTGTTGTCGATGTTGTTGGTTCTTTCTGTGGGCTGGATTTTTTACTTGTCTGCCTGTTGCAAATGTTGCATCTGTCAAAAGTCCTTTTAGCCTGCATTTTGAGTGACCACTGCTATGTTGATATCAGCGTTTCGTTAATTGTGCAGAGAGACCACAGTGTTGATGAAGACCTTCAGCATGGTAGAAGCATGGGAACTAAAGGTGATAAAGTACCAGATATGCATATCATTTAAACTTTTAGAACAAGTGCAAACCAGCCATAGTTTCCTTTGCAAGCGCACACACAGCACAGATGCTGCACAAATACTTGTTTATACAAAAATCCTAACAAGAATAGGTTGGGGAAAGGATTGTTGTAGCACTTCACGGCCACTGGATAGGACATTGAATTTTAGATGAGCCCATAGACTCAGTTGTAGTTGACCGGTCAGTGGCACACATCACACAGTAGGCTGCCTCTGTAATGGTGCCTGGCAATCGTTCTTATCAGAGAGAAGCTGCCTGTATACTGTATTTGCCACTGAATTTATGCAGTCAGAAGCACTTATGGTTAAACTGCTTGATAATAAACTCCAAAAGGTCCAGAATGTTGTAAATATAGCAAAACATTTTGTCAAATCACAGGCTTTTCGACACTCTGTGTAATTAGATGGGTGTTTTGAAGTCTGGCCCTCACACTGCACTCTTTCTATTAAGAGTGGCAATTATAAGCCGTACTATATACAAGCTGAAGGAGAATCTCACAGCTTTTCTAGCAGCTTCATTTTGAACATGATTTAGGATACATTTATTTGTCTGATATGTCTCAACATTTAATTGCACTCAGGCATGAAGAGGCACATGATGTCCATTAAATGTCCAGGGCGAAGGGTCCTTTAAGACAAACAATTTCTAAAGTAGGCTGACTGGGATCTTTCGCTATAAGCTGCTAGATAGTAGTGACTGGTAAAACCATGTTCTTAGGCCTTGATCGTGGTAACTGATCCCAAATTAGATTAAATATTTGTTTTTTGGTTGGTCTTTTATTCCCAGAGTTTGAACTAACTTTAATTTCATGACAGTAACATTTAAGCAAAAACGACATAACACATCTACTGTATCTGAACAAAAACAATGATTTGAATGAAATGAAAACAAGATGAAGAAAAAATTGGTTTGTGTTATAATACTTCATGTTTCCTTGATGTAACAGCGGAAAAAGCATTACAGGATTTTGGGGGTCCTTGGTGTGAAAAAGTTTGAAAACTATTGATATGAAATTTTGACAGCACCATCATCAGATCCACACGAGAGAAAATTATCTGTATCAAGTGTTTGAAACAACAACTTTTCTCACGTTTTCTCTCTCAAATCTCAATTTCCCATCTCTCCCTCCTCTCTCTGTATCTTTTTCCTCAGTTTCATTTAGTGCCCCCCATCCCCCTTCCCTGACCCTCCATCTCTCCGTCCTCTCTCTCTCTCTCTCTCTCTCTCTCTCACTCACACGCACACACACACAGAGACGCTCTTTCCATGCCTTTCTCTGCATGGCTGGGCTAATTGAGTATCTAAACAAACTAATTAATCATGGGCGTCCAGCGAAGACGGACAGGTCCAGAGAGGTGATGTTCATCAAACTGCCCCCCCCACCCATTTTGTTTCCTTAATCCCCACTTGCAGTTTATTTTGCTGAATGCGCACATTCACTCCCCTTCTCCTCCCATCCTACCCACCCTCCCCTCAAATCCCTTTGCCACGGCCAAGGTTATACCCGTATACACACTCATTCACTATTTATGATTTTGCATAGAGGATAAGTGCCCCCCTCACACCCCCCCTCTTTTCCTCTTTTCCTCTTCTCTTAGAGTCAGGGTATCTGGGTACATTAATCAAAAATAATGAATAAAATGATCAGCCTGACAATGTGGCGAAGCCTCCCTCGGTTTCAGGAGGATAACCGACCAACTTTATTAATCAACATTTCTTGATTAATTGTTACAAAGTGTCATCCATAAATTTACCTTCATTTTAATAGTACTTTGGCCAACACTAACAATATCCCCCGTGACCACAGATTTATTGAGGCCTTGGCCGATTTGAGAGAGAGGGAAGAAGGAGAGAGGGAGAGACTGAGGTAAGGAAAACAACATTCCCTTTAACAATGCTTTGAATGCAGGACTGAAACTGTGGGTAGATTTGCAGCTCCTGAACACTTAGTCTTCAGAATTGGCCTAATGGCAGTTTGGTAGCTACAGCATGGCCCCATGGAGCTCTCTCTCTCTCCCTCTCTCTCTCTATCTCCCTCTTTCTCTTCTTCCCCTGATAAGGTGAGGCGGCGGAGTAAACCATTACGGGTGACAGTTTCACTTTTCTCCCCCTAATTACTTGTTCCTGCCCATGTGGCATTTCTTAGAAAAATTTGTTGAATAATGACCGGCATTAAAATGGAGGCTCTTAAGAATTTATATGCACCGGCTTAATTCATCATGTACTTTCTTTATCTCCTGTGTAGATTTATATCCCGGCATGTCGCAGGGCCCTCTGCCTTGTGACAGGGGCCGTCATCTCCTTAAGGGCACGGCATGTATATCAGTGACCCCCCCCCCCCCCTCCCCATCCACCCTCCCACCCACTGCTGCTTTCCATCAGTGGGCCTTGCTAGGCAGGTGGGGTGGAAACTGCTGGGAGCGTTTGTTTCTCTTGCCGTTTGTCTGTTAAGGTGTGCTTGTTTTCGAGTGAATAATCCTCTCCTCTCCAAAAAGTTTGCTGGCTGGGCAACACATGTTTAAAGATTCTGTTTTCCTAATTTCATAATTGCTACTTTGCAATATATACAACCTTTGGACAAAGTAAATAGAAATGTGAAAAGATTCTGGGGGGGGGGGGGGGGGTCCTGATGGCCGAGACACTGACCTTGTGAGACCAGAGTCCCTAGTTTTAGTCTGACTTGACCTTTGTTACAGACCCATTTCTCTCCCCACTCATTTCCTGCCGCATAGTATCGATCTATCTATATGAAGGCAAAAGAGCCAAAAAACAAAACTATGGAAGAAGGATTGTCAGAAAGTGTGTGCTGTCATCCAAACAGTAATGCCTCTCTATGACAGAGATATCTGTCATAGAGGCCATATGGAGCAGCTTTAAACACTTTGCCTTTGTGGTCAAACAATATGTTGTATGAACTACTTTATTTGAGCATAATCTGACCTTTACATAACAACATACAGGATTCGTATCATTTTACTGCCATTCAGCAAACCCTGGTGTCCTGCATGAAAGCATTTACATTCCTTTAACTTTCATTCACTCATTTATTTTGGTTTCTCCTTCAATTTGTAATTTATTTTTCCACATGTTTAAAATGAATAATTTCTGCCTGAGGCGGAAAAAGTTTTAAAAAAAAATGTAAAAAGGTGACACTTTGACAGACGTCTCCAGAATGTATACATTACAGACTAAACTATAAATTACAGGTCATGGCAGGTGTGTGTGTGTTTGAGTGTCCCTGCCACACCATTGAAGGTGAGATTAACACCAATACAATCAAATGCAGCGCAGGTGTGGCTCCAGCAGAAGTGATGAGTGTTTCCACTGGGCTGAAGACATCAAAGTGGGATACAGACATTTCTAAAATACTAACACTCAAAACTCCACATGTGCATCCCCGTTTGAATACAAGGGCTTACATGTATAAAACATGTTTGCATTATTGTGTACATTACCCCCCCCCCCCCCCCCTATTTAAGAATGCAGAGTTTTTAAGTCAGACATTAGGATGATTTATGTACAGTATGAGGCGAAGCGTTCTGAGACTCACCTACAGCCTCGCCTTTATTACTGTTGTTTTTTTACGATTTCCTCAGGGTAATTCACTACACGCTCTCTGGAGCATACCCACTTAGGACGGCTTTCCACTTTCAAGGGCATCATGGTGGGCATCTAATGTGAGGAGCTCTAATATCTGAATGGATGGTACTGACCTACAGATCCATCCATTCAGTGCTTATACTTCCTCTGTACTACATATAGTACTTTATTCTTTGACTGAGAGTCTGACTTTCATGTGGGAAAGTCGATAGAGACAATCAATATTGATTTTTTTTTCAACACACCCCAGTATCATGCCAAACATGTAACAGACCCACCAGTCTGATATGGAAATACATGTATGTATGAAGGTGTAGTATCAGCAGGTATCGATAATGACAGGAGCAAAGGACAAACACAGTATAAAGAGAAAGTCCATGTACAGGACTTTCCCACATGGAACCAGGATTAAAGCTTAAAGTTTAATTAAAGTTAATTGAAGTGACATACATACCTAATTTATGTAGTTAACATACTCATCATAACCGAAAACCATTTCCTCTAAACAAATGTTACATATGTATTATTACTCACTTGAAATGTGTTGTTGTCAAGTCTCAGCGAGGACAAACGAGACACCCCGGGGGATCTAATACACACTTTGGCACGATCCACACTCTGTACACGATTTAAAAAATGCTGGCAATGTTGTTGTTTGAATGTAATCCTGGATTCCGCAGAACATTACAGATATTATATTGCAGAACTAAAATCCTGCATTGACAATGTCACTTAAGAAAAGGTTTTGAAAAGTTGTAAGCACACTTGTGAGCACTCGGAGCTGAAGCTGAAGGGGTGACTCACTGTCAGGATGACACTCTCTCACCCAGACATGGTCTGAAGTATCAAAATTTGATACTTTTGAAAAATTTGAAATAATTCACTCTGTATCCTTCAGTACCCAACCCTGACAGATAAAGGTGCATGAAAAGAAAATACTCCTTATATACTTCAATATTGTGTTTGAGTAAATGTACTTACATACCACCACTGTCAACAGTTGCACATTTGAATACTCTCTTAGTATAAATTAATACCTGTAAGTACTGCTTTCTTTTAGCTGATTACTAATACTTTGAAATTCACAGATGGACTGTGTTAAAAAGAATTTCTGTGTGCTGGGTGTGCTCCACTTTTTGTCTTCTACCTGATCTGTTCTCTGGATTTCAGGAGTCCCTTCGTGTACAGCGTGTCCTCCTAAGAGAAAACAGATACTCACTTCAAGAACTCCTGCAGAAAGTCCCAGTAGTCATCTTGCCTGCACCAGCCAGTGATAATAAAACATTTATACTTTTACAATAACAAGGTCATGAAGGACTGTTCCAGTGAGTGAAGCCTGACTTTATATGTGTGGACCAACAGGATGAATGTTTGAGCTTTCATATTCAAATTGATTCAATTTCACTGCAGTGACTTTGGCTACTTCTGTAATACCAGCTCATGGCTCTGCAATCAAGCATAAAGTGATGAAGCTTCTAAAATACAAACTCAAAGGACTGACATGACTTATACATGGAGGGTGGTTTTCTAGTTTTTTAGTGAAACCAGTTCACAAAATCTAGCCTCAAATGTACAAGACCATATAAAGCACATATGTAAATTACACAAACTTGTCCTCAGGTACAACCAAGCACGGTGTGCCCTGTCCAATTAAAGAATCCCTCCAGTGAATACATTCGTCTCGACACTGAATGTGAGCCGTGATCCGATTAACCGGCATGTTCGACTTTTCACTTTGGGTGACTTCAAGCCCTATGGGCATCTCTATGCTAATTGCATGCAAATTACATAACAGCTGACACACTTTTGATGGCAACAGAAAATGAGTGACATCATAGTAGTGTACTGAGCATCTATTCTTGACTTCACATCAGAACACTATGTAACATCTAATATGTCCAGTAAGAACAAGAGTTGCAACAGAAAGTTAACAAAAACATTTTGCCCCCTTCACATCACATGACCCAATCTTATGCTAGATCAGAATTACTATCATAACACAGTGTGTTTGTAAAGTGCTCACAATGTTAGACAGATACAGTATCATGATCTAAAAAAGGGGAATAAAAGATACAAGTATATAGTCACGACCTTTGACCTTTTAAACTCCCAACCAATATCTTATATCATTTACCCTTGTAGGGCAGAACAAATCGAAATTTATGACTTAAAGGGAAATTTTCCTCTGCAGTCTTTCTTTATGAAAACAACATCCTATGAATCGATCCTGAAATGAATGATAGAGAAAAAATATGATAAAATACTGCAGGTAGTGGAAAATGGCCCTCCAATTAAATGTAGTGATAAAAACATTCATCTGGGGTACTATTTTAACACACACACACACACACACACACACACACACACACACACACACACACACACACACAAATAGCAGCACTGTATGTATCAATCAGGTATGACAGCGTTTAAGTGTGAGGCTGTGACATGACAGGAGCTTCCTGCCAGGAGGCTTGTCTTTCTAATGACAGCCACTGCTCTGGAACGGAGACAATCTGGGAGGCACACACACACACACACACACACACACACACACAGACACACACACATACTCGGCCTTTGCCTCGATCTCTCTCTTTGATAACTATCACTGTCAAGGGGAGACAGAGCCCAATGTATGACAATTTGTTCATTATCATAGTGAATAGATTTTCACAGGCTCCCCCGCCAGTCTGCCACTGGCGGATAGATGAATATCAAACAGGCCTCTCCTTTGTCCTAGGGGCCAAATTTAGGAAATAACATCTCATCCTGCTCTCTGCCTCCCTCTCTCTCTCTCTCTTTCTCTCTCTATCCCCGCCAGTAGGACCAGTGACACCTCAAGTACCCATCACTCAGCCCAGTGTGAGTGGGTGTGTGTGTGTGTGTGTGTGCGTGTGTGTGTGTGTGTGAGTGTGAGGACTATGAGAGTGTATTCCTGAGCAGAAATTGGGAAATAGGGAAGAAAAAAAAAATACTATGCGCAGGAAGACAAACATTCCTTGTGAAAAGTATGAACTGAAGCATAACAAGTTGATGATATTATAAAAATGGTAAAGTTTCTGTGCAATCACTACATGAAGCTACTTCAGCTGTCCCACATGACATAACAGTCTTTGACATGAAACGACAAGCAAAATACAAACTTTTCAAAAGTATATTTACCGCACACAGTGCAGTGTTTAAAGCTTTAGCAAATCACTATGCACTTGTGTTTGTCATTATTAATGGGAAATGAAAATGAGAATACACTATTTCATGAACCAAAGTACAAATGGATTAAGACAGACAAGCTGCTTTTCTCTGTCTGCAATAAAACAAAATCTGCTTATCAGCTCCTACATTACAAATCTCACAGCTGCTTTTTGTGTTCTTGTACTTTGTTACATTTCAAGTCACATCTGTTATAGAGCCGAAACAAGTCCCATTAAAAAGTCCAAGAACAACAGAGAGGTGAAAAGTCAGCAGCTCCTGGTCAGTCTGTTCACCTCTCTGTCTGAAACTGTTGGTGTGTGTTGTTTCAAATGAAACTATACAAATTATGATTTATCATTATGATGGTATGTAGATTGCTTTGTTATTATTGTCACCATTATGATAATAAATATTAACCGGCTTTATATTGTGTTTTAGCTCCAGATAACTTTTATTGTATTGTTTTTTAGTTTATAGTTGTTTAATATCTTTATTTTCTTTTTCAGTGGCGATGAAACAGACTCTTATAACTAAACAGAACTGAGAGCCTGTCTTGGTATTGTGTCCATTGAAGTAGCCAAAGGTGTGTCCGTGTATGTGGAGCATCCTCAACTGACTGTACTGGTCCATAATTAAAACCTCTGCAAGGGCAGCAGCCAGGATAGAGTTCCCAGACCTGTCAGGACCGGGCAACACAACAATACCTGCTTCTCACACTGCTCCGATTCTGTTGCTATATCACCCAACTATTAAATACAGAAAATGAGATCAGCTTTAAGCTATAAGTTCATCACTCCTCCTCTCTTTATTCCTCACTTCCTGTCCTTTCATCTCGTCTATCCTCTCCTTCGCTCTCAACCTGACCTCTTGTCTTTTTTCTTACACATCACTCTCTTCTTTCCTCCCCCCTGCATTGCATGTACATATATATTTATGAGTGTTCTTCAAGTATCACACTCAGCCTGTAAAGAAGCCAGGCCAACAATCCCTCTTACCTACAAAGTTTTTTTTTAGTATGAGATAATTTATGAAAATGACTTTTTGCTCATTTTGTTTAATGTATGCACTTTAACAATTAATAATCCAAGCGCTGGGAGATTTTCAACTAAAGGCCATTAATTTGTATAAATCTGCCAACCTCTGACAGCAAGAGATTTTTTAAACTGATCTGAGGGAAAGTGAAATTATTCTCTAGCCTCGGGTTAAATATTACTTTTCTCCAGGACTTCTCCAGGTCCGCCGGCTCCTTGCACGGTTTCTGACCTTGTCATTGATCTACCTCTCCCTCACTTGCTCTCTATCTTCTTTTCTCTCACTGCGTTATCTGTTTGCATTATTTTTGCTCATTTCTTCGGTTATCAGGGAGAGCTGTGTTTTGTTTGTGAGTGGCCTCAAGGCCTTTTGAAACAGCTCCTTTTGAATCAAAATGTTCCTCCTGCCATGGCTGAAGGAGGACCAACACATCCTCACCTTACTGAAAAAAATAGCCTGTTTCTAACTGCATTCTGACCTGATGAGTTTCGACAACTGAAAGTCTGGATTAGGAAACGATTGTTGCTATGATTAAAGAAATTGTGTTGTCTCCATCTCTTGGTTGAAAATGGGACATAAATCATGGTCCAACAAATGTGTACCATGTTTCCCTTTGAAATATCAGTGCAAATGCCTGATACGAGAATTACATTTTAGATGGGGAAGTTATGGGTTTAATGCTAGGGGTCAGCTTGTAGAATTTCAATTTTAAATACATTTATTGCACTAAAAGAGAAGATCATTTGAAACCTGACTTTGAAACTATATTGCAGTCATTGCATTAAATACCATAATATAAAAGACGAAAGACTACACATTATTGAGCCCATGGCACTAAAGGTTCAGGGATCAGCATACATTGATTAAAAAAGCAAGTGATCACATTTCAATAAACAACTGCAAGACAAATATCCTCAAGTGAAACTAAAGTTCCTTGTTCATATCCACCCCAACCTCTGTGCTCGTCCCCCAGTATTCCAGTGTTGTGCCTGTTCACCTGGCTGCTGCTGCTGCTGCCGCCGCCGCCACTGCTGCCGGATTTGTTATCTAGATCACAGCCATTTAGAGCCCTTCATTCATCATGTACGCCAGATTTGAAACAAGGCAAACAGAGGCAACTGCAAAACCCGGTACGCCCGCCAAACACCTACACCATTCTAGGTCAAGGTTATGGATTCATTTTTGCACCTAAGTGCTAAAAGACATTTTTATAGACACACAAATAAAATGAAAAAAATGCAATGCTTATTAACTTACAACGAACAAAATTTCTATTTTTTAAAACGTGTTTAACTGTCCTGCTTTCCTCTTTCATAGTTTCACAGATAATCCCCCTAATTTGACTTCAGTTTATTGACGTAATAATTTTGTCATTTTGATCCTCTTAGCTCTTCTAAAATCAATACATAATGTAAACATAAAGGACATGTAACATGTAAATGTAAATCATGTCTACAGTGGTTATAATAACACACTACATGTTATATTTTTATTGAATAATAATGAAGTAATAAGGCATTTTTTCTCACTGAAAATCACATATATAATACTGGTTTACAATTTTAAGTGGAGCATTTATTGTTAATAGAGGCAAATTATAATCACAAAAATGAATCTGTCACGCAGCTGGACTTCCACTGTCTTCCAGTGCATCAACTATCTGCCTCCATCCTCCATCCCTCCCTCCTTCTTTCACCCTCTCCTCCTAGTGGTAGTTTTTTAAGTTCAGACTCTGAGAGCATGTCTTCATTAGCTGCATTAACATTCACGGGCTGTAGTAAATTCTGACAGTGAAAAGGTCCCCGTAACCTTTAGTTGTGCAGAAATTTACTTCCCAAGAAAATTACAGCTGGCACTGTCTTAATTAATGCCCGCTTTCTTCTCCTGAAAACCCAGAGCTTGTCAGCTGGAGGAGGAGAGGGGGAAAAAGAAGAAATTAGAAAAACAGAGAGTGGAGCGAGGTGAAAAAAAGGCAAAAGCGGGAAAAAGGAAACCAGGACAGAGAAGAAAATAGGGAGGAAATTTGAGCCCACTAAATGGTTTTACTTACAGATATGGGGGTGGCGCGGTAGGACAAGGCGGTGCATGGGAATAAAAAGTGGGGAATCGAGGTGGCGTTACTATTTGTTGTGGTGTTTATGTGCGAGTGTGCAGTTGTTGCACAAACGCTGGCTATTCCCCCCAGTAAGTAGATTCAGTAGATTCAAATCTACACTATCTTCTGCACAACTCCCATCTCCTCTCTCTCTCTCATTCGCTGCTTTTTGTCATCCAAAGTGGTAAGAGAGAGAGAGAGAGCGAGAGAGAGAGAGAGGGGGGCTTTGGAGGAAACTAATACATATTTTATCCCAGGCTATCTCCTGGGTGCAGATGCTGCTTTGTTCCAGGCCCTCAGAGGAAGAGAATGGCTAAAGAACCAGAAATCCATCTTCACACTGGGGAAGCAGAGCATTGCAATCCTGCACTTATTGGTCCACAAACAAATTAGAATAAATACCAACATCCGTCTGCATGGCAAATATAGTGCTAAATATAATGTGTGTGTGTGTGGTGGGAGGAGGTGTGTGTGTGATTTTTTTTTTCTAAGCTTTTAGTGGGGGGAAAAGGATCACGCTCAGAAAGAGTTCTTGTCCTTAATTGTCCACCCGAGCTACTGTCACGGCTTGATCATCTCAGTCTGGGTGTCCCCCTTTCTACCTCTCTCCTCCTTCCATTTCCACAGACGCTAATTAGAGAAGTGAGTTGCAGCTCCGTTGATAGACAAATGTCAGCGTCAGTCTCCAGTCGTTTGGTAATTGCCCGAATCAAAGCCGCCGGGAGAGCAAAGATGGTGAGGAGACAAGACAATGTGCGCTCTGAGGACTGTCCGTCCACCTGTCTTCTCGCATCTACAAGTTAAATCTGCCTGGAAATCACAGACTTTGCGATGCTGGCAGAGCAGGGGGGATTGTTGACAAACTACATTTTAGATGTGCACATGGGTACCATTTAAAAACCTGAATGTGTATTATTGAGGTATAGTCTGTGGATCCCAAATGGTCAGAGGACCTTAAGAACAAATAGCACGTAAAAGAGTTCTATATTAAAACACATCCTCTCTCTCTCTCTCTCTCTAAAAACAAGGTCCATCAGCAGGCATGGAAATCTAGAGTCCAACCATAAAAGTTAAGACATTGAAATCTTATTCATATACACCTGTTGCTGCACCTGTTCTCGGCTGACACTGGCCTTCCTTCCTGAAAAGGGGACCTGTGATACCTGTGTCATTCCTTGTCAAATTAGCCCTTACAATAACAGCATTGTGAACTGGGTGATGATGGCAACGGTCCTGAAAGAAATGATGTATTAAGCATCATTTGAGTATATTTACGCAAGTACCATTTTAAGTAGAAAAACAAGGTACTTTTATTATAGGTAAATGTTTTTCTTTTCACTTTCTACTTCTATTCCACTACATTTGAGAGGGAAATGTTGTACGTTTCATGTCACTAAATTTACCTGACAGCTATAATTGCTCATTATTTTTCAAATTTAACTTTATGAAGCGCTCATATAGATGAAGTATTGTTCTGAATTAAGCAGCAGTATTTACAAGTACAGCTGAGTCGACTGGCAGTAAATGAATTGACAACAAATTTGATAATCGTGTAAGTATTTTTTGTTTAAAACCATAAATATATATGCATCTTATACAAATAATAATCAATACATTATTAATACTTTAACTACCTCATGAAGCTGATTGAGTTGAGAGAATTCCAAGAGTGTGTAAACCTATCATCAAAGCAAATGACTACTTTAAAGAATCTAAACAATATTACACTTTACTTTATGTGTAATTACATATGTGTTCTTTTGTACTTGTTATGTCTCCGTGTAGAAAATAACAAGAATAAAGAAAAACCATTGATTGAGAAGAGGTGTCCAAGTTTTCGACTGTACATAAAGTTTGAACAAAATCGAAGATATAAAGAATAAACATCTGATTTGACATGGGACCTGGGAAACAGGAAACAAAGGCCAAAGTACACCACAACCACCACCAGACTCCAGAGCACCGCTGTCTGCCACTGCCTTTATGTCGCATCACAGTAGCGTAGTTTTTGACTTTCTTTCTTTTCTTCTGTCTGGGATGCTCAGTTGGACCTCCTTAATTTCCCTCCTCTCTGAAGCTGTGGTTGCCCTTCTTCCAAAAGGTTGTATTACGTGGGTCCACAGGGCCTTCTCTGTGGTTTGGCCAGTTTGGAGAGATGGCCCGTGCAAAAACCAATACATAAATCAGAGGCCACAACAATGTTTAAGTAGACTTATATGACTTGACCTCATAATAAAAAAAAAAAAACTCTATCCTTTTGTAGGATGCCAAATGTGACGTACCTCCCCCTCCATTTCAGGGCAGCAGATCTGTTCACGAATCCACGAAACAGGTTCTGTCTACACTGGCACAGGCAGCAGCTTTATGGAGTTTCGACCAGACCCAATGGTTCCTGGAACTTGGACACACAATCTGCAAGTACACTTCATGAGTACATACATTAACAGCGTCTGTGCTCTGTGAGACAAAGTCCAATGCTCTGGTCCTCTTGGTGCTACCTGTCTCTCCACATACATCCTAACCAGCTGTATCACATGCTGGTGCCTCTTTCCACTCATCTGGCTCTTCTCCAGGGCTTAGCTTATTAACTGGTGAACTGGTCACTCACAGTCCTGTAGTGGACTCAGCGCCTTGAATTTAAGTCCTGCCAATTAAAGTCCCACCAGATACACTGCACTGTGGTATATATGGCACAATGTCTGCTTGTACTATGTCTTGTATGCACAATGTTTGTCTGTACTGAGTCTTGTGTATTTTTATTTTAATCTATTTATTTATTTACTCTCAGCCTGCCAAAGATGAATTTCTGTCACTAATGTAATCGACAATAAAGGTTGTCTTATCTTATTGTCACGTCAAGAAAACTGTGTTAAGTTAGAGTCAGTCATGTATTTATGTTGTCTTGTGACTTCCTGTTATATTTTGAAATCTAACTTTCCCTCTCATTTCAGGTAACTTACACTTCCTTGTGTGTTTCCCACCAGTGTGATTGTCTGCCCCGCCCTGATTGTTTCCACCTGTTCCCCATTACCTCGTGTATATAATGTCTGTGTCTCCCTTTGTCAGATTGTCTTGTCTCGTCCGAACAGTCAACCGCGCTATCTCATGTCAAGATCTTGCCTTTGCCAACTTTCAGGTTATTTTGTTACTTTGTCTTGTTCTTTTGTCTTTTTACCTGTTGTGATTTTTTGTTAGTACTTTGGTTTAGTCTTTGCTGCTTTGTCAAGTTACCTTGCAAGAGTGATTTTCAGATTTTTCAGTTGCTAATTTGTTTCTTCAAGTGTATCAGTATTTTTCCTGGTGAGAGTGATTTTGTTTTGCTACTTTTCATTAAAGATTTTATTATTGAACTGAATTGTGCTCAGTCCACAGACCAGCCTTGTCACTTATCTTATCTTATCTTATCTTGAGTCTCTGTGAGCACGGAGGCAAACCCTAATTGTTCCAGTTAGATGGGCAGCGTGTGTCATTTGTGTGAACAGGTGAATGAGAGGCACATTTATAAAGCACTGCAAATAGGGATGAGCGAGTACACCACTATCTGTATCTGTATCTGTTCAACCATCTATATTATTTGTATCTGTACTCGGAGTGGGCGGGGCCTGGGCCGAAAGTGGAAGCGGAAATGGGTGGGGCTTAAAAACGGTACATTATTTTAGGTCTGAAATTGATATGGATTGATCAGCAGTTGCTAATCTACTGTATTCAAAGCATATATACAGTATATAAAGCTTAATTTGTAATATTTATAATATTTATAGTTTATAATAATTTATAATTATATTTATTTTTATGAACTGTAGTGAGAAAGTGTCAGATACTGCAAGCAGCCATATAAAAATATGAATACAGGCTAAAATATGAATACAGGCTACTTTGTGTGTTCAGCTATATGTGTGTATGTGTGTAAGTGGTCTGTAAGTTTATTTTTTAATGATCTGTGAAAAAAAACGTCCGAACTGGAGGCAGTGACCGACATGACACGAGCCGTTTTTAGCTCTGTCTTGTCAAATGCACCACGTACGTTATGAGAGACCATAGACTGTATGCGAGAGACGTGCAGAGATGTGTCTGTGTAGGGAGGGCGGGTACTGTGTGTGACTGGCCAATCACAAAGGGCGAAGACAGTCAGTTACACAGTGAGGATTTTCCTTCAGCACGAGCACGGATATTGACAGGTTTTACTCGTATCATACTTGTATTCGTCAAAAATGCTTTATCTGTACTCGTCTGAAACGAGTATCCGGCTCATCCCTAACTGCAAATAAAAGTGTTACATAGATGTAGCCCATTCCTTTAACAATGTCATGCTACTTCCATCAGATTTGAGAGACAGCAAATACAGAGGTGGATTCTATCTTGGATGTCTTTGACTGGAAGACATAAATTGAGATTGTTTTAGCCATTTGGACGAATATACTCTTTCCTGCAAGACCAGTGTCCCCACTTTGTTGCTCCCGTCTGTCCTATTTTATCCAATTCCTCCCCTTGATTTGAGAAAGAAACTAATACACTACAAGGGGCTCCCACTTTCTTCACAACAAATCATTAAAGTATGAAGAAAACTTTATCATAACACATGGGCTCATTTGACAAAGAGAGCAAGCCTTGCACTCTGGTCATTATTTTGTAACACATCATGAAATTTGGGGGCGTCTAACGTCAAGTAGTTAGGACTTTATTTTTAACAAATGGGCAGCAAGCTTCAGGCTACTTGTTTAGCAGTCCACATGTGACACCTCTATTAGAGGAGCACCCTGACCGCTCGGCAATAAATTCTCATGTCTCCTAATTATAAAGGTTTGACTCCGGCCTTAGTTAGAACCACAAGAGTGTCCTCTCTAAATAACATCTTGAGCCATGCCATCAAATATCTTCATCTCATTTACAAAAAAAAGCTTCTTCCCCGCGAGTCTCACATCTTTTTTAATTCGCCCTCACCCTTCCTCCTTTTGTGTGATTTGGTGACTTTATGCAACTTGCACGCGCAACATCACTCCAGCAGCACAGTTAGGTATACCAATTATATCAGCTAATCAAAACAATTAGGAGTTAGAGGGGTTCTGAGAGTTTTATGTCAAGCAGGGAGTCAGGTTATTAAAATAGGTGCCTAATGAGTGTCAGTTTAACTAACAGCCGACGTGTTGTTTCTGTGTGTGCTTCTGTGTATGTGTGGGAACAACTTTGACTTGTACCACTGTAGCTGATGCTGATCAGCTAACTTGAAAAGCTCTTTGCTGCTCGGCAAAGCCACGTGAACCCAACAGTGTGTGTGTGTGTGTGTGTGCATGTGTGTCCATAAAGCATATCTCCACACTCATAAGTCTTTACACTGAAAGAGACTTAGATTATGCCGTGCCCCTAAAATATCTGCACCTATTCCCTACACACACACGCATGCACGCGCACACACACACACACACACAGTCTCATCCAGCTCCCAGTGTTACCTGTGATGATAAACGGCTCCAGATTTTAAGATTCCCATTTCTAATTTTCTGAGTAGAGAGGCAGGACTGTGGCGATTGATCAAATTGGGCAGCAAGTTAAGCTCGACCCCCACCATCCACCCCCCCATCCTCTACCTTCCACTCTCTCTTCCTTGCCTTTCTTTTTCCCTGCCCAAAGACCCTCTTAAAATATTAAACTAGAGTTATGAATGGTCACCACAGCCCCATCTATTAATATCTCCAAAATTGACAAGAAATAATGCATTTCCAATGGTTGGGAGAGAAGAATTAAAAATTTGGTTTGTCCAAGGAGGTTTGATGGATGCAAATTACTGCCTTCAACTAAGTTGCTTTACCCCTTTGACATTGTTCCCTGACTGTATCGCTGAGTGAATGACAGTAATATTCTAGTTTAATAAAGATAAATTAAATACTGAATACATTCACTTACAGCAAAAGAATAAAAACTGTTATTGTTGCTACTTATTCACCCCATTATTAACTGCATTCTTCCCCCTCCAGTAGCTTTAAGGTTTATCATATTCCCCTCCTTTTGGCTCTATTCATCAATTTATATACCTTTAGCCAAAACATATTTGGTATCATTGACAACTCTGAGTGGAATTAAAAATAAAGGTAAATGAAAGCAAACGTTTGCCTGTATTGCAGGTTTATAGAGATGGAATTAGGTACAGGGTGTTAATAAGATATATATTAGTTATCTTCACCAAGACAATAAGTACAAGGGAAGAAGAAAATAAACTGAATAAAAGGGTGAAGACTTGTTTGGACTTAAGCTGGGTTTTTTTTGTTTTTTGTTTTAATTTTTTAAGAAAGCATCAGGTGATATTTTTTTGGTGACAGTAGAATCAGAACAAAACAATGAAAGTGTGTGAGAAGTTTACGGGCTGTAAAATAGAGATGACAATTTTACATTATAAGTATAATAAGTAAGTAAATAATACGTTTACATGTTTTTTTTTTAAATTTCTTTTAATGACATGTTTTACTTTTGTAAAAGGGACTCAGTCCATTTGTAGTGTATTGTAGTTTTTTTTATAAAATAGATGGGCAGAAAAACATCTAATATTTTCCAATTATGACAACCCAGGGAGGTTTCTTTAGATCCTCCCTCCTTACTCATCGTTGCAAGGCGATCGATTTGTACCTGCTCATATTGCTCGGATTATACATTCATACACAAGTCCTCAGCACGTAGTCATTTGTTGAGCATGCATCTCACTCACAGGAAGCTGTGAGGACAGCAAAACGCTTCAGTTACCCAGAGGGGCTGGGGGTGGGGAGTGCAGAGAGGAGGAGGGAGCAAACCGGTGTGGGGGTAGGGGGGGGCATGTTATGTGGCACTGTAGAGACTGAAGTGACTTTGTCTCAGGAGAGGAGCTCCTTCGATCTGATTATTTGGGAAGGACAAAGTGCTTTTGTTGATGAAGAGTCGCTGTGATATCTGGGAGTTGGGAAATCGATGGGACGCACCGAGCTCTGGCTCATTGATCCTGGCCCCGGCATTGACAATCCATGGCCTGGTTAGCTATGCGAGAGAATGAGGCAAAATGAGCTACTTGCGAAAGTGTTTCTCTCCCTCTGCTGTGTGTTGTAGATGCAGCGCTGTTATTGGTATCATTTGTATTGACAAGCTTAGCTCTGGAATGATTAATAATCACCTGTTCCAAAGTTTGAGCACTGTGTGTATTTGTCGCATGCCTGTGTGTGTGTGTGTGTGTGTGTGTGTGTGTGTGTGTGCATGCATGTGTGTTACCAGTACAGTAGGAAGTTAAATGCTAATATGCATCTTGGCTTCTTTTCATTTCTTTTCAATTCCCTCGCTCATTCCCTTTGAAAGTATGAGCCAAACTTTGGAAAAGAAAGAAAAAAAAAACAAGAGATGAGCAAAAGTAACACTGCATATTTTGTAGCAGTTTTCAATGCATGAAAGTGAGAGAGAGAAAGAGAGAGAGAAAGAGACTCAAATCACTCAAATGAGGGCCGCTCATTATTGGGCCCGGGCGTTGTTTGTCCAGGCAGCCTTTTCCTGGCACCTTGTTAGAGATGTCCACGGCTGGTAATTGGATCCGTCTTGCCGTTAGAGTGGAGCCTCGGCTGACAGACGCTCAGACCGGAGAGACGCTTAAATGACAAATGTTCCCTCTCCTTCTAAAACCTGAGTGTAAAGCTGTGACGTCTCGTTATCGTCTCTCAGACGAGGTTTGAGGGCTCTGGCAATCAAGCGGGCTGCTTAAATCTGTGAGCCGACAGTGCCGGGGAGACGGGGAGGGGTGACTGACGCCTTGAGAAAAGCTTTAAGTAAGAAAGGAATTGTTTTTCTTTTTTTTTCCTTTTTTGCCTTAGTGTTTGTGGGTGTTTGGTAAAAGTAGCGAGAGATTTCCTTTTTTTAATCAAGTGGCAGTCTCACATGTGTGTGAGCCAACATGAACATTGACGGCCATAACTTCCACTGTACACCTGAACAGCACCACACTGATGCAGATTATAAGACCATCATCACCAATGAGCAGTTTTTTAAGAGGGTGCTTATAACCTAGTTATGACACCTTGTGTTTGAAGC
Source organism: Centropyge bicolor (assembly GCA_037975185.1). NCBI lineage: Eukaryota > Metazoa > Chordata > Actinopteri > Pomacanthidae > Centropyge > Centropyge bicolor. The sequence goes on from JBBMOC010000001.1 coordinate 9,683,939, forward strand.
CATGTGTCACACAGTTGCCTCGTGTTATCCAGCAAGATTAAAGTATTATAAGATTCTAACAAGTATAATTAGAGATTTTATACATGTATTTTATCTGTTGTTAAATGTGTGTACAGAAAAGTACTGTGGGACACAATATGAAATGCCCCTAATTAGGGAAAATGTGAACATATCAATGCACACATCAGTATTTACACATTTTATCATAAATTATTTTCATAATAACTTTTCTTGCTACTATTCTATGCATTATTTTAGTTCATCTTTTTAAACACCTTAGGTCTTGCTTGAATGGATGTTTCACCAGACTTCATGCATGTGCAGCAGAATGATGGCATTAAATTTAAAAAAGCATTTATTGATTTTGTTATCTGTACAATACGTCAATACGTCCAAATCATCCTTTCCTTCTGTACAAATGGCAATGTCAATTCTTAAATATGAACGGAAAGCCACGCTTTCATTTCATGGTTCAGGAAATCTCCTATTCATCAGCAAATGCAATGAGTGGCTTTCGTTTCTGCTTTACAGAATGCAAATGAACATCATGAATGAAAGGGCTTTCCAATTAAGCATGTTTGACACTTGTCAAACACCAGCTGGTACAAGATCAGACTCCCAGGTTCAAACGGTCATATTCATATGGTTCCTGAATGAATCCCAGAATATTTTAATCAAAGGAGCACCTAATACTTTTAAGTAATACTTTTTTTCTAAATGTTTTTTCTGGTGTTTTTTTTTTTTAAGCATTTAATGTTTTAAGATATTTCAAAAATAAGAATTAATTTAGAAGTTTGACACATTAATCCATCAACTGTGTTTCATCCAAAGTAGGTTACACAGAACTTTTAATTCCGAGAACTGAAGGAACTTTAAGGAACTAAAGGGTTCCTTGTTGTTGACCTGTGACATGTGAAAAAGCAACATTGTGTGTGCAGATTTTATCCCTTTTGTGAGTATGTCGACAGTGCATCTGTTGCATGCTTTCTTCTGTACTGCGTTTCCACTACAGGAACTTTCTCTAGGAGCAGGGAACCTCTGGAGGAATTCACTGCATTTCCACCACATCAACCATGGTCTAAATTAAGTTCTGGGGGGCATCCCACCCCCCCAC
>JBBMOC010000001.1:9685334-9920842 GCA_037975185.1 Centropyge bicolor
GCATTTCAGTTTGCCTTCTACCTTCTGTTGTTTTGTTTCTGGTGTGAAAGCCCAATAAAGCTGTTATCTGATGCCACATGCTCCCCTCACTGGGCAGATGCAGCAGCTGCATAATATGCAGATGATTTTCACTCTCATGATGGTTTGCATTCTTCACCCTCAGGTGTATCTGGTTTAGTCTGATTGAGGTAAAACTAATAAAGGAGGGATCAGGAAACTTGGCTTACTGTCTTTCCACCTTCTGGCCTCGGCAGCACCAGTTTGACCAACTTAATGTAAATTTCTGCTTTAACTGATTCTGTTTTTTTTTTTTTTTTTTTGGGATGGGTCTCATAGTCCTGTTTTTGTGTCTTTATTTCCCATTGTGTGTTGGTCTGGGTGGTTTCACTTTTTAAATTCTGGTTGACCAATCAGCCTTCTGTTATTAATTGTTTGTGTTGAGTCCTGTTTCCCATTGCATGTTGCTACTTTCCAAAGTGGTCCAATCTATACTTCCAATGTCTTCTCCCAATTATGTTTTGAAAGGATGGTCATTTCTGTTTAGACCAGCACTTTGGTTAAGGTCAGGGGGAAAGTTTACCGTTTTACAGAGTTAATAAATTAAACCTGCTCTGGTGGAATTAAGTCACTTTTGACTTTTTCAGGACATAACCAAGATGACGATCTTTTGCTAATTTTCACCAATTGCTGTGAGCTCCACAACATGATCATATAAAAAGCTGAACTGTGTTTTTATCATCACTTTAAGTGTCTTCTGCTGCAAAACAAGGAATCCAGATACAACTTTATTTCTACAATAAATTACCACTAAAGCCACAGCCTATCCTACACACTGCTATTTCATTCTTATTTTTAATTAAAAGCACTTGACAGCAGGGGTGTCCCAATGAAACAGACGTAAGATACCCACCACTGCAAAAGTTCATTTCCTGGCAGATGTGCATTCAGTCCAAAAACTCTGCTGCACAGTGTTTGCAGATGGGAAAATGGGGATGAATCAACGTCCTGGTCATTGTACAAGTAAGTCCATCTGGAGAATGGAGGTTAAGGAACATGTTCAGTAGGAGGGGGAAGACACACTCCCATGAGGAAAAAAATGCAAAGTTTGGAGGCTCACTCTGTTTCAGATGACTATGCTACAGATGATTTATTGGCAATATGAAAAACGTGAAGTAAAAACATGACATAGATGAAAAGCACTTGCATGTCATATTTACTTATAAACCCAAAGTAGGAACATGCAGCGAAAACCTGTGGCAATAATTTGAACATGTCTTTTAAAGTATGGAACCAATTGAACGTGTCAGAGCACAAACATCAGTGACGTTTCCAGATATGATTATCTTGACTCTCAGTCTCTGAAAACAGAGCTTGTATACATTCCCACTCCAAATGATCCAGCCTGAGCGAGGAAGCACTGGAGGTAAAAAATCATTCCAAATGGGCTTAGATGATGTTCGTGTGAAGGTTTGAGAGACGGGTCTGTCCGAGAAACAGGTGTCCAACTGAGTCCTCTTCCTGTTGTTCGTCTGTTGTTATTGTCTCCCCCAACCGGCTATGGTTCGGATTAGCATAACTGACAGGCTTGTTTACATACTCTGTAATTAAACCGGGTGCTGTAATCCATGAGTCATGGCTCCATCTGCACCATGTCATCAAATGAGAGACTGAGATGCCGACGGTGAAGAGAGAAGAAACGGAGACAGAGAGGGGTGGTGAGGAAAAGACATCATGGTCTGAACAATGAGCTCAACTGTATTTAACTCACGCGTAAATAAATCTTACAACGATCCTCTTGCACCTGATTGACCTCCACACTCTGAAGCTAATTTTACCCCCTGAAAACTCAGACACAAGTCTCTTTACATGTCAACAATTTGAATCAAAAGTGTAAAATTAATATCAAATCAGTATTTTAATTAATATTAATATTCTTTTACTAATATTCTTCTATTCTATTGAGTGACGTGAAGTCATCCCAGTGGACCATCCGCTCCAGTGTGACATTCACATATGCACACATATTGCGTTAATATATTCACCGTCACACATGCTGTTTAATAAGAGCAGGATACACAGGGTTGACAGAGAGGGAGGAAGGAAGCAAACAGTGAAACATGCATTGCACATTACAACTGGCTTCATTTACACACATGCACACACACAGACTTTACTTCCTGTAGGAGGGTGAAGTGAAAATCAGCCTCGAAGGCAATGAGCACACTCGTGTGTTTGCATCATGCACAGCTGTCATACTGAACTTCTACAGATACATTTTTAAAGCTCTGCATTTACTATATTGAGTGGATAGTGAGTGTGTATGAGTTCATATTGAACAGTTCTAAGAATATTTTTGTTACTCAAACAGTTAACGTGCATACCCATCCTTTTTTTCCCCTCTTCTCATCCTCCATCCCTCCCTCCCTCTCTTTTTCTCCTCCATAGACTAAAGGTAATTCTTGCGTTTCGCTCCTTGTTGTTGCTATTATCTGCTTTATTGAGCACAGTGTCCACTGTGCACAATTCGCAGCCATTTCCATAAAGCAGAGGAAAGGGGGGAGATATTAGAGGAGCAGCAAATGACTCATGACTTAGAGAGGAAGAGGGGAGGGGAGGAGGGATGTTGGGCCTTGGGGTACCCAGAGTCTACTTTACCTCCATCCTACCTGCTTCTCTTGTACCACAGCGTCCATGCCAGCCCGTGTGGTAACTGCATGTCGATTTTCCCTCCTCTTCCCCTTCCTTCATCTGCTTCACCTCCTTCTTGAGATGCTACGTCCCCCCCTTCCCTCCTCCCCCTTTCCTTCTCCTCCTCCACCTCATCCTCTTCTCTACCTCTGCATTACAAACTCCAACATTAAATTGTGATAGATGAAGAGCGGAGGGCATTCATACAAATCAATGACTTTAGTGTATGTGTCATTAGCCTGCACCACGCAGCCAGCGGTCAGCGTCATAAATCACACCATGATCGGCTGTCTGCCGTCCCGTGCCGCAGCTGCACAAACTGCATGCATTAGCCCACACCGGTGTACCGACCCAAGCTGCTTACTTTAAAACAAGTAATAAGGCGAGGGAGAAGGAGAGGTCCTCTGTGGAGCTTCCCGTTCATGCAGGATAACATGGAGTCTTTAGTGACTCAGTGAACTATAGCTGATGACTCAGCTGCACTGCATTATGTGCACCAAAGCAGCCATGTAATGATGTAATGATATTACAGGACATTTAGAGCTGAAGGCATTTTGTTAATTTTTGAAAGTGATTGGGGTGAGACGGCAGATGCATGGTGTATAGAGACACTACAAAGAGTCAGAAACCTCATTCCACGCATTCAGCAAGCTAAAAGATGCATGGAAACATCTTTAGCAAAAAACAAAACAAAACAAAACAAAAAAAAAAAACAATACCCAAGTATATCTACACATTAGATTATAACTGAGCTTTATTAGACTGACCAGGCAGTGTTTTGATCCCGCCTATGAGGAGACTGGGCAAGGGGAAAAAGAGAAATGAGAGAAATAATTATACATTAAAACTTGTTCATCTTGCTGGAATATAATAACTGTTACTAAATGCAGTGAAAAAGTGACCAGCCATATCACAATGCTCAAAAATATTTCAACAACAATTAAAAATCCAGTAAATAACAAGCATGTAATCACAGCATGTAACCACAACAAAGAAATTCAAAAACTGTAATAATAATACTAATACTAATAATAAAATTAATGTGACATGATTTTGACTATAAGCCTCAACAGCTGCCTCATGCTGACTTCTCTCCAGGAGGCTTCTCCCGCAGTTTAGCTATGTATATAAAAGTTTGAGTTCACGGCGAGAGGAGAGCGACTAAAGGTATCATTAATCAAGGCCAGTGCTCAATTAATCAAAAGAGGAGAGTCCTAGTCCTGCGACCCTGCTATCCAAACCAGAACCCAGGTGTCAATACTAGCCTCAGGGAAGCAGCCAGCCAGAACCACTGCGCCAGTCCCAGTCAATAGAGAAGCCTGAAGATCAAGCTGTCCTCCCACACTATTGTCCAGGGGTAGCAGTCACTGTCGTCGTCCGCAGGAGGATATGGCCCAGTTGGAGAGGCGCAGAGTACCAGAGGGGATTAGCAGAGGGGTGCTGCTGCTGCTGCAGGTTAGTAATGAAAGCAGTGTCATTCAGAGTGCAGCTCAGAGGAAACAAACTTCTGTGACACTCTCCTTTTTCTTCCTTGATGAAGCACTTGCTGCAGGAGGTTGTCAAAAGTTAAAAACAGAAACATAATGAGGCAATTATCTGATACTGCAGGAATGATACAAGTTGTGCTTGAAACAATTTATGTGTAATGATGTTTAATATATAGTGCTGGGAGACAATATAAATTTATCATATGAGCAAAGGTTACATGAAAGCAGATCTGTGCTGAACTAAATTAAAAAGAACAGAATTGGCCATTTTTGTTTATAAAACTTCTCGGTAATAGATACAGATGTGCACGCTACATGTGGATGTATCGGTTGGAAAAAAGGCATGAGGTACACTTTTTGGTTCATATTCACTCGTCGAACAGCTGCATTTCTGTGTATTTAAAGTCAGTTTATCAGGGGAAAAAAAATAAAGTTTGTTTATTCAAGCCCAATTTTATAAATAAAATACCCGAGCTCTGCAGAATAACTAGCCAAGTGCATCTCATGGGAGACACTCTGCATTTCATCTAAAGAAATTAAAAATAATCATCTATTTATGAACAAAGAAAAGACTTGTTCTTCCTTCCTGAGTTTGTTTTACAATTCTCTGTCTTGTAAGAAAGTCAAGGAATCAATTATTTTTCCCTCATCCTCTTTTCTTTGTGAAATTAAGTCTAAGTCACTCATTTATTTGATATCTCGACATAATTTGATCTCTGAAGACTTGGGGAAGGCTGCTGATGAGAATGTCTTGTTTTAGCTCTCAACATCAAGGCGTTTCCAACAAAAGCCCGGCTCCATTAAGACCTCATTAATATCTGCCTTCATTTAGAAGCAATTGGTGACCATGGCCGCGTGACGACTAACCTTGTTAGGGACTTGAACAGTTGATTTAAGGGCCAGCCTTCATGGCTTTTCTAAGAGACTTAGGTGTTGTTTTTTCCCCCTTGAATGAAGCACAAGTCTTGGAAAAATGCAAAAAGATTCTCTACAACCTGCTCGCAATTATAGCCTGCTGGATTATGCGTATTTTTAATCAATTTATTTAACTGTTTTTAACATTATGTCATCTTCATTGATTTTATTTATGTGGTTACTTGACCTTAACCATCGCTACCACCACCTTAAACAGTAATCAACCTTTAACATAATTTTTGATATTAAGTTACATTGCCATTTGTAATATATTTAACATTATCCAGTATCATTATTATAAGTTGTAAGAAATGAAAAATGTTTTCACCTTAACACAACACATGATCATGTTTTGAATTATACTGTATATTTCTCTTAGTGACTATCAGATTGCGGCTGCCGTTTGTTGATGGATGTGTTATCTAAATCTCTGGCCGTATCAGAAAGCATACATTTGAATCTCCACCACTATCTCTTTCTCTCACTACCTCCCTCCCCTCTCCTCAGTCCTGAGGTGATATATGGCCATTGACACCATTAGACAAAGGTATTATTAGCAGATTAGGCTGAGCGAGGGAGCAGGGATGGGGACACAGACCGGGGGCCATGTTTCTAAAGATGCCAGGCCCCGTCTTTGGAATAACCCAGCAGCCCCTTTAACCACCGTCCCAATTACAGCTGCATCACACTCTGCACACACAGCGGGTCACGGAGGACGGTGAATAAATATTCCCACATTATCTCCACTGGTGGAAAGGAGCAGAGAACAAGCAGGGCCACAGGGGAAATGGCCGCCCCCACTGGCCCTCAGACCGGGAGAGTCTGGGAAACACAGAGAGAGCATAATGTGGGTTATCAATGAGAAAGAGATTTTCAGAAGCAGGCTGGACCTGGTGTATTGAGATGTGTGCCAGCTGGTTTGAAGTTTCATAAAGTTTCAAACAATAAGACACTGTAATTCCAATGATGTCCACATTTCAATGTGCATGCTTTGATACAGCAACTACTTCAACAGCAATCCAAAAGGTTTTACATGGTTTCACACTCTTCTACTAATCTACAGGTGATGGTAACGCACTAGGATATACAGCAGTGAGCTGGTAAAGGCTGCAAAGATGAAGATTACTTGCCAAAAAATGTCAACAATGCTGAATGAATTTGATGAATTTCAACCCAAGAATAGTGCTGCTGTCTGAGCAAAAATCTCAAATATTTCTTCTTCACTTTGTACGTCATCACTTTTTCAAATGTTTCTGAATCATCAAACGTCCTGATTATGTCCAGGTTTTTGTGAAAATGTTGAAAAAATTGGTTTTCTATGTAGACTTTTGGACCCAACTGCATATGTGTGTACAGTATCAGTGAGTTCATCCAGGTCAATTCCAGCATTGCCTAGTTGGTCCATCTCACAGTCACAACTCAGGCTAAGCAGATTTTAGTTTCTGCCTTTGATTTAGTTTCTGCTGTGTTCACACACAACACAAGAGTATTTTTTTGCATGATGTGGTTACAAAAAAATCAATGCAAAAACCAGGCGACGTGAATAATGCAAAATTCATGTCATTCACATATTTGCTCATTAGTTGAAAATATCAACTTGAGCAACAAATTTAACATAACAGGAATCTGAAGTCATGTTTGGGGAGGAAGTAACACGAAAAACTTACAATACAGATAGGAATGTTGCCTGCAAATCTCATAAATAGCTCCTCCTAGTAAAATCTCTGTAAGACTTTCCACTTGGGTGAAAAGTGGTGAAAAAGTTAAGCAAGTGAATTCACGAATGTCCAACTGTCCTTCCTGGTGAATGTAATTGGAAAGGAAGATGTGACAACTGAGCAAAAATAATAATAAACTAATAGCAGCAAACATTTTCATTAAACTAAACAATTTTTAATCCTTAACTGTGTAGCAGCTCCTGTGCGTTGAATATGGCTATACATTTGGAAAATATGAAAAGGATTAATCAGCCCAAAAACATATAATGCCCATTGCTCTAATGATACCACCAGGAAGAATACAAGCATATTGTTCACATATATAAGGATACGAGGTGAGAACAGAACTGTGAGAACCAGAATCTTATTGTGCAAAGTAAATTTATATTCTTCCCGCAAAACATAATTTCACTAATATGTGATCCTTGCAAGATGCACCAGGCTCTAGTAGTTTTGTTTTTAATTATTTCTAAAATGACATTTTGTACATACAAGGCTTTCAGCTGACAGCGAGAGTGTGAAAGTCTCTATTTCTTTCTTTCTTTCTCTCGCTCTCTTGCTCTCCTTGTTTTGCTTTTATCCTTTTAGTCTTGAAGGAGCCTAATGAGCGTGTGCAGAGGGCTTCTCTCTCCCTGCCCTTAAATCAGTAATTGGTTTCAGCGCCTAGACTGTCAGGAAATTAACACATCACACGGTGACAGCTGTTCATTTTTTCAGCGGCGTTCTTCGTCATGTGAATGGCCGCTGATTTGCCAGAGAACATCACAAATGAGTGGTTGCTAATCAAGGGGCCACTCTCTAGGGCAGAGTACTGTCCTCTGCTTCCACTCTCTCTCAAGTAAGTAAGTAAAGAAATAACTGTGGCGTGCTGTGTGTGCGTTGTTGTGTGTATGTGTGTGTGCATTAGCTCACAGGTGGCTGTACCTTGGAGAGATAGGCTGCTCTATAGGTACTGTTCATAATTATGTTGTATTATAGTGTTTACAATGCCTCACATTAGTGATTCCATTTGAACAGGTTTGTTTTGTGTGTCGCTACAGAAAAAAAAAAACACATTCAGATGCTCATAAGCAATTACGTTTTTCATGATAATAAAGAGGTGACAATCTCTACAAAGTTCTCGTACTGGAAGTCATGCGAACTTTATTTATGTCTCAGTCCTCAGACCATCATTAGGTAAAGTAACTTTTTTTTCTTCAATTCATATTCAATTCGTTCAATTTTACCTGATGAATGTACAAGGACAGAAAAGTGGGTGCAAGTGATGCGAGCAGGATATTTTTGTTCCTGCACTGAAATTCCAAGCACTTGAACCTGTTATCAATCCCATCTTGTCAAGTTGATTATTTTTTTTTATTATTATTTCATTCAATTAAACAGCAAAGTGTATGATTTGCTGACATACATTTTTTGATTTTCTGACCTACAACTACTGTTTTGCTACACATGTACTAGCACATCATATTTACATTACTATACATGTATTCATTTGTTAATTCAACCTCATTCATTCTCATGCCACCCTCTTGAAAGAGAAGCTCCTCATTGATTGGGTTTATTTGCGTGATCACTTAGCCGCTGATAAGACAGGCGTTGAATCATTGCGATAACGTCTGTGCAACACTTGAGTTCATCCCAAGGTTACATGAAGAGCTCTCTGTGTAAAGTGACTTCACATTTAGATGTGTTCGTTTGCATGATCAGGATGTGGTCTTAACTATATTGATAAGATCAGGTAAAACTGAGAGAAGAGATAAAACTATGTCAGACTTGATGAGATAAATTCCAGAATCAAACGTTTCTAAAATGTTGTATGCTCAACTTTGTTCAACGATTTAGTTCAATAAAATGCAATGTAAATGTGGCATATCTAGTAGTCAACATTCTGTTTAATTACCAGGCAATTTATATAATGTGCTTTCTTTACTTCTCTGAATATCAACCTCTTGACACTCAAAATCCAGTCTGTCATGTTCCTGCATCACATTCTTAATGGAGTAACTTTGAAATAAAATAAGAGTTGCATTAGGTTTCTACTGCTTATGCGATGTATAACTGCTGTATTAATAGAATTGGATAATGTGTTTACGTAAGGTGTCCTCAAGTGGTTGCATTCCTATTAAAGTTGCTCACCAGGTGCCAGTGTCATGATGCTAATAGACTGCTATGTTGTTCTGAAAAGACTGACAGTGGAACACTTTGGGAAACAGATGTTTCGCTTGTGAGAGTTACATGAAAAAAATCAGTATATCATCTCTGTTCAAGGACAGAGCTGTGTGTGATTAGCCTAGCTTAGCATACTGACTGGAGACAGAGGGAAACAACTATATGCCATATAATGCCTTATAACATCTCTAAAGCTTATATTTTTAAAAATTCATATGGATATGGATATAATTACATGCTGTAACTATTTTTCAAAATGGTGTACTATTCCTTTTGGGTTTTAGACTCAAATGTCACTTGAGCATTCATCTCTTTGTCACATTGCTACATCACACTTAATTTATTCTGCTCTTAAAACACGCACATAGTGTAAACACAAACACATACATATTCTCATGGCACCATTTTCTTTAAATATTAATGTAACACCATTTATAGTGTTGAACAAACAACAAAACTGACAAAGGTTTTTTTTTTTTTTTATTTACCTGAGATGATCTTAAGTCTTCTTTTATTTTGTAATTCCGATGAAAGCTGTGTGTGCGTGTGCGGACAAGTGCGAGGCTGTGTGCACTTGTGTGTGCTCGAGCTTCATGTCTGAAACAGAATGAGAGAAAGTGAGAGCGAGTCCCGGACATCTTATAAATCCTTCAAAAACTACAGCCGGATAATAGCCCAATTAACCTTTTCATTCTTCCCCAATCGTCAGCGAAATCCCTGCCCTCATTCTCTCTTCTTCTTTTTTTTTTGTAATAAAATGAACTTCTCCTTCTCTCCTCTCGTCTTGCTCCACCTCCCCATGAGATCAGAGCAAAGCGAAGGGTGCTCGACCCTTCACACAATCAGGATTCCTACCAACGTACAAAAATAACCAGGTTTTATTCCTCTGATGTGATTTTGTACCCTAACATCTCCTGTCTTTGTCTGCGCTGACCTTATTTATGAGGACGACTTAGTGAAGGGCCGGCACCTGAATTAGAGCACAGAGGGGTACAATACAAGGTTAGAGGGTCAGGGAGAAAAGATCCAAATGTGAGGACACTTAGGGGAAGATAGAAAAAGGTTGTTGGAGGGGGTAGCACCTTCTCAGCTTTAACACCCACTGTTGCACCCTGTTCAACTTATGTTACTATCTGGCCAACAATGTCATACATTCAATAGTGTACTAACTCAAATGGTTAGTACTGAATTGATAATACATATCTGGTCATTATTGCTTATGTGAGCAACTGTATAATATACATCTGTGTTATAATAAAGTTGTGCCTTGCCAAGTGTTTTCCTGTATATCCTAAAACTTAAATTGTTGGTTGATCCGGTTAAAAGTAAATTAATACATTTTGCAATGCTGTGAAAATGACTAAGAAAATCCCATTCCCTCCAATGCTTTAGGTTGGCAGATGCCCCACACCCTTTCATCTCACCCATGCTTTAAAATCAACTTTTATGTTATCAAAATATATTATCACTCATTCCACTGAATTTCGAAGTCCAACACAGTGGCTGTTTTCCTATTCGACCCCGAGTCCGTCTTCACTCCACCTTCCTCTACTTGGGTCCACACAGAGAAAGAAAACTGTCACAGTTTTGCACCCATGTCTCGGTGTAGCCTTTGTTTTATTGTTACGTTCTGTATGCCATAGTCTCCTTTCTGCCATGTCCTGCTCATGTCTTGTATTTGTCATGCTATGTTCCGTATGTATGTGTATGTGTGTCTTGGATTTGTCTTAATTTTCTGTCCTAGTTCTATGTCTTAGTTCTCTGCCTGTGCTTTGTCATAGTTCTTTCAGTTCAATCCTGTCCTGCCTTTACCCAGCCTCTTCACTTGTAATGTTGAAGTTCTGTCTGTTCTAGTTCTGTGTTTTGGTTTCTGTTCTGTCTGTCATATTTCTTTATCCAATGTCTTGCCTCTCACCCCGCCTCTGCTTCTCATCACATACCAGCCACACCCACCTCATCATGTGACCTGTGTTTCCCATTGAAGCTAATCACCACCAGGACACTATATAAGTCAGTTCGTTTCTGTTTGCTGTTACCGGATCGTCTCTTCATGTTCACGCCCATGTTTTCCCTTGCCAAGTCTTGCCTGTTCCTGATGTTTTTGTGTGTGGATTTTGTCATTCCCAAACCATACCTTGTCGTGCGTTTTTGTTAAGATTTGTTTTGTTTTCATTAAAGACCTTTCTGAGCAAGAACTGTGTGATGCGTTTGAGTCCTGAACCCCCCGTCATGACAAAAACAAGTTTGCTTTGCCTTTACAACTGTGATGCTGGAGTTTTTCAAAATGTGTCCATCATTAATTGCATTAATCAAAACAGTGCTCCAGTGCAGTATAAAAACGTTGGTTGTCACACTGACCATGATGCAACTCGTGTCTTCCTCTAAACACTTCCTGCTTGCTAAATGTCATTTAAACGCCACACACGTTTCACAGGTTTTCGGTTATCTGTCTAGTTCTGAAACAGCCCTAACAGCATCACCATCACTTATTTTCTCCAGCTCTAGACACATAGAAAGATTGTACAGTTGTTTTCTCAGGCTGTGTAGTACTAACTTTGTTGACATGTTAACTCTGTGGATTGTGACAACCAATTCAAACAATGCTGCTATACTATTGTCATTTGTTTTCCACTTTCAGTGCCCAGTAATAACAGGGTATGCACACAATTTAAAATTAGTCCAACAGTTTCCTAAATTTAAAGTTTATCCAAAAAATACAAACATAAACAAATATAATGAAGTGAATTTTAATTATTTAAGTTCGCTTGGTGCCACACTCATTGCTGTTTGCATGCACACACACATACACACACACTTAAATGTGAAAAGTGAAGTACATGAGTGAAAAACATTGCAAGGTCATTTCCTCTGTATCTCTGAATCCTTCATTGTCACCTCGCTCATTGTCACATCCAGCCCGTGTTCTCCGCTGACACCTCGCCTCTCTCAAGCCGTTCTGCCGAACCAAAATAAATAGCTCATTAATGCACTTCCACACCAGAAAATCAACGCATAATTAAAAGTTTTCACTGGAGAAAATGGCTGGGGATTTTTTTTTATTTTGATATCAGCACTTCACACCCGCCTGGAACAAGTGGGTGAGATTTTTTTTTCTCTTCCTCAGAATTCCCAAAGGACATTATTTAGTTTTGATTTTTTTTTCTGTTCATCGGGAGATCATTTCAGTCGATTTTACTTCCTCAGCTTGTCAGAGATGCGTTGCCTGAGGCAGCCAACACTGTACGTTTGGACAGGTGAACCGATGTCAACTCACTGGTGTCTGGATGCAAGGACTTACAATAAAACGAGAAAGCAAACTCTGGCATTGGGAGAATATGTCAGGCTTTTCACATCATTCCCTCAGGACCTTACAGTGTGCGTTGGTGTGTGTGTGTGTGTGTGTGCGTGTGCTTCATCTGAAAACTGTCAGGTTATACAAAGAAGTCTATTTGGGCCTTCTCTATGTGTGTGTGCGTTTCAGTTAGTATGAAAATGTGTTTGCATGTGTGAGTGACACCCCAAGGGTAGAAAATACAGTTATAGCGAAAACAAGGAGGAAAGTAGGAAGAGACAAAGAAACAAACTGTGATATTTCTTGATTTTGACAAGCGCCCTGCCAAGGTGAAATTGCGTCTGATGCTCGTCTGTGGCACGACTCTGCCTCTCCCCACGTCGCCCTGTACATGAAGTTAGTGTTGTTTTCAATCTCATCTCTTTTCAAATGTGGCGCAGGGGCCGCGCAGAGAGGTGGCTGCCGTGCCTGGCGTGTTGGGTGAAATTGGACTGCCTCTCCCCATTATTGTAAACATCATCCCACCAGACAGGCAAGCGGGTCGCAGGGACGCAGGATGAGGGGGCCTTGTCTGGGAGAGATCTGCTAAAACACATCCATTAAGGCCCAAACTATTTTTGATTTACATGTTCAGACTCTTTAAAACTGTCACATCCACCCCCCCCCCACCACCACCACCTCCCTCGCTCTCCGTCTCCACACACACACACACACACAGGCATGTGACTGCTTGTGTGTGATGCAGAAAGACAAAAAGTGATGTTTCTTTTCTTTCTTTTCTCCTCCAGCTCTCTTGTTCCCAAGCGAGGAAAAATCCCCTCTCTCAGTATCAAGGGCAAAATAGCACAAGCCAACCTCAGTAGTCTGGTAAATAATAGGCAGCCAATTGCATGTGTTGGTGCCTACCTCATTACAGTGTATGCAGAACTTAATGACCTTAACGTCGCCTGCAATCATCTTTCATGGCAGCAATTAATTTCATACAGGGCCCACGGTGGTGGCAGACCATTTAAAGTTTCTCAAGTCATACTGTAATTTATATCAGGGATGGGAGAAAAAAAAGCATATATGACAAATACCATATAATGCTAAGTAGACAACAACAAAAAAACATTCATTAAGAGAGTCGAGGACAAAAAGAGCGAGATTAAAAAAAGAGTGAGGTAGAGCGCAAAGCCAAGGTTGAATCATAATTAGGAGGATAATGTGGCTTAAAAGCTAGAATATATTAACCTCAACTCTATCTGGCAAAACAATATGAGAACAATAAAGACTTGAGGATATGAACAATAAGTACAACTATCTTTCAGCGGCTCGACGGTGAAAATAATTCAAACGGAAAGGTGCCGTAGCTTTGGGATGTTGAAACAGCAACATATTGCATAAACTGCACTTTGCTCGAATCAAACGCAAATCCCCTGTTTTCAATTACTGGTAACAGGGATTTTACCTCATTAAACAATTCATATTTGTGTCCAACTATGCTGATTTAAGTGCTAACTGTGTGAAATGGTTGAATCTCTTCTTCATAAAAATCCCCTAACTCGACGCTCGGGGCCTGCTGAAAGCTCTCACTATGTCTTCACTTCACTTCCACATGGATTTTTTTTTAATCATTGCATTTTCATGAAAGTCCCATTTTATGTGAATTTAGTGATGTTATGGCTTCTCACCACAAATATCTCAGTAGGATGCGACTGTCGCCACTGGGCAGGCTCATAAAGAATGGAGCAGTAACAGGCTTTGTATGGACAGAGTGTACTGTAAGTCTGTATGTATGATCTGAATGATAACAATGCACATCTTCTCACAGGAGATAAAATATATTGGAATAAGTATTAAACAATGATACATGTACTCTGTGAGCATTTGAATGAGAAATGAGACTCACATTTTGAATTTGTGTTTGTTTCCATACAACAGAAATGATTGATCAGAAATTATCTAAAATTTGGATCAAATAAAAACAAAAATAAAATAATCATTCAATGCTAGAAATGAACCACACAATTTGACAAAGAAATGCTTAAGTATTCTTCATTCTCTGGTTCACAGCAAAAAAAAAAAAGAAAGGGCAAAAGAAAATAGATATTCCATAAGTGCTTTTTAAGTACATATGATGTGGAATATTACCACAATCCAAAGATCTATGATTAGGTTCTTTTTTTGCTAAATACGAGTATATTACACCATTTATCAAGCAGAGAGGAAATGGTGACGTGTCTTCTGCCTTCCATTCATCATGATTACAGTGGCATCAGTCCTAGTTTGTGTCTTTGGTCATGATGTAGTTGCCTTGTCTGGATATGCTGGAGTCTAAAGGCAAAAGGAAGGGAAATCCTCTCTGGCACGTTTGACTGGCACAAGTTAGCGTGTTGATTCACGAGATGACCCAGATATGGACTCTGTGTGTGTGTGTGTGTGTGAGTTGGTTTTTAAAATCAAGGTAATTATTTGCCACAAAATATAAGACACACTTTTGGTCATTCAAAACTGCACAAGTTCTACAGAAAAAATGTAATTGGCGAAAAAAGAAAGAATCCTATTTCTGTTCATACATATACCTTTATTTGCATATGTGCACAGTCTGAAAAGATACGAACAGCATCCACTTTTTTGCAGTAATACAACACACAACTTCGGCTTAGATTTGTAACTCAGTCAAAACAAAACACACAGACATTATACAAAGACTATTAAGTCATTCTTCACTGGTGGCAAGATCCTGTTATTCATCAAGGACAAAAGTTCACAAATTCATTTAGAAATAACATAAAGAAGGTGCTGCCCCAAGGTTCAGATTTTGGTTCATAACAATAAAATCAAAATAATTTCTTCAGAAGCAGTAGTAGTAAAGAGAGAGACAAGAGATGAGAAACTGGTGGGCTGAAGTAAGGGACCGTCTCAAAAGTGCATGTAAAATAGAAGAGAGAACTTTTCAGAGTATTGTCAACAGCTTTCTTTTATTTTCTTAGACTCCTCAAACCTACTTCATTTCCATGACGTCTCTAAAAGACTTCAAGATGACTCTTTTATGAACATCTGATCTTTTTTTCCCTTCTTTTTTTATTGTGAGACTCCCAACAGCCAACTTTACATTGCCTGGGCATCCTCCAGTTTTCCATGCAACAGGCCCCAATGCAAAACTTCATTGTCCCACTTTTGAAATCTGCAGTTTTGTTTTCACTGTTCATTTGTGCCTGAACAGAAACGGTTACATAGCTTTTATTTGGACTTAATTCAAGAGAAGGGGGAAATGAAATTTGGTTTCTAATTGAAGTCATACATTATAATGTGATTAATTTAGGTATTTGGTTGAAATGTTATGTCATAGATATGACTGTTTTGTAATCTGTTACTGTTTTGTGAGTAGTCTTTCATTTCAAACAACTTTTGTTAAGTCACGCCAAGATTTTTTTTTTTTTTGTTAAATACACAAATGCAGTAGTTTTGTACATGTAATGCAAATAATAGTAACCAGTCAGGAAATAAGATGGAGCGGTGTGTCAGCAAAGGTTAAGCTGGACTATAAATGTGTGTGGTCGGAGCTCAGATTCAGCTCAACGCTCATACAGTTGTAGTAAAAGAGGAGGTAGACACATGAGGCCACTCCATTTCTTCAATACAGACAGGAAAACTAACATTTAAAGGATGAGCGGAAATGTGTCTACACAGCTGCGAGGAAGACAAACGCACACACAAACACACGGCCCTCCTGCCGCACAGTGCTGATTCCCTCCGTCTCAGATCCTGATGATCTTGATCTTGTCATCCACTGGCTGCAGTTCACACCACTCCGCTCCACTCGCACTAACAACCACATGCAAATGCACGCACAGGTCTGCAGCTAGTTAGAGGTATCTGCCTGCACAGCGTCGGGTGTTAATCTGACCGATCGCCTCGCTGCCAACACGTTTCACAACCACGCATTTGTCAAGAACAAAACCGCTCTCCCTGTTTTTCTTCGTTCTCTCCTTCTCTGCCCTTTTCTAACACATCCATGCTGGTTCGCACAGAGATCGTCGTGCAGTGACGGATTCAGAACACAAAAATACAAATCAGGCCTTGAAATCGCCTGAATAGAACTTGCCAGTATCAATCAATTCGCCCGCCGCTCGTCCCCTATGGACTATGACAAAAACATCCATCTTATTGGTGCTGCTAGCGATGATGCGGCCGCGGCGTCTTCAATCTGCAATGCAAAATTAACCTCGGTTTAATATAGATGCCAGAGAGGAAAGAGAGGATGGAGAGAGGAAATGTGAGAGTTTGTGTGTGTGTGTGTGTGTAGACACGTTTGATGAAACGCCAGCGACAATAGCAGAGTTCAAACCCTGTGTGTCGTTCCATTACCTGTTTCTGCCGCCCCTGAAGGAGACCTGAGCTCACGCGCATTATAACAGCGAGTTATGAATGACAGCCGAAGAATCAAACTGCACAGACGCAAAGGGAAACGTATTTGTGCGTGTGTGTGTTTCCACTTAACCAATGTGTGTGCCCGCACGGATGCAAAGGAGAAGGATGTTTAGCCGTCAGCCCGGGCAAAAATGACTTCCTCTTTGATGAAAAGGGTGGCCGAGGCTGCGGCGCTGTGTGGAGAAGGGAGGATTTGAAATTGTCTTCCAGTGATTGTGATTGCCAAGCACACGGCCAGGCCATTATATCACTGAATCTTTGTTAAGCAGCCCCTGAGAGTGGCTGACAGCATAATTAATCTTACCATATGAACAAAGGGACCCACTCAATAGTACTGAGGACGCTTATTAAAAAAATACTAAACACATGCTCAACCCCCACACCCCACCTCCCCACACCCCACCCCCAGTTCGCCCCGGCTTTCCTTTTAAAAAAAAAAAGAAAAAAAAGAATGATGGATCATTCCATGTGACAGTGAACGATATTAAACAATAATAGTGTTTATGTGATACCGCCAACCAAATAGTTTTAATTAGAAATTTTAGATTAGCGCGGTCTTTCCCCTCACGTGAATATTCAACAGCAAGGGGATGAGGAGATAATGTAGTTGTGCAGGACCTTGCCACACATGCACGCACACACATACACACACACACACACACACACACACAGCAATGTCCTTATCGTTTGTGCTAAAAAATGCTAAAAATTGAATTTCCGAGGATCTGATATTAGACTATATGTGTAGATATTTTGATATTGAAGTGATTTCAGTTTTTCTATATTCATGCTAGATACTATAATTATTCAGGTTGACCCCACTTTTTCATTTACTAAGCTTCTGTATGAGTAGGGGCTTGATAGTATTTTCAAAATCATTGCCCCAACATCAATAAGAATATTTTGCGATCTTAATAGAATTCATGCAAAATCACATAAAACAGTCAAAGTGATGTTCAAAGCATTTGTAATTATCATATGCCTAAAACTTCAAGAACTCATTTTGCACGTTTTTTCCAGCTCAGAAACCTTCAGTATTTTTATGCAGCAGAAATTCGTAGAGCGATAACATGATAAGATGCAATTGATTTTATTTACTTTTTGTTTTGCCCTAATTTTAGGACACAAAATCCTTATGACTGCTTCAAATAAAGTATCGACATGTAAATCTGAGTACCGTGTGATTTTGTTGTGCAAAATAACACCAGGAATCTCCAGATTGACTTCATTTATTTATTCTGTGGTACATCACTTACAAATCTGTTACCAATCAGCTCACAAAACACCAGCACATCATTTTTATGACTGGTGCTGAGACAACAAAACAAAACAAAACTGTGATTTCTGCCTCTCAAGGACTCAGAACACTGATCCTGATCTGACACGAGAAATTTTATTTTTCTTCCTCAGATTCTACCCATTGATTATAGAGCTAATGACATGGCAGTATTTAAAACTTCAACTGGCATTTTGAACATTTAAAAATTAGTATACAAGTCTTAGAAATCTTACAGGATCTGCTTATCAAGTGACCCCAGGTCAGCTGGGAGAAACTCAGATATTCACTTTTCATTCTGACTTGTCATAGTAGGAAAAACACAGGTGTTACACAGAACATTAGCAATGGATCTATTTCAGAGTCCCAGCAAGTCATGGCAGAGAGCCAGCATGCACAATATGCTGAAACTGAAGCAGCACAGTGGAATTCAGTCATCATTCAATTTATGACTCACATCTGTCATTTTCCTGCCGTGACATGTAAAAATGTCTTCTGTGCAACTCCTTCATGACGACCAGCTCTTTAGAGGAGCGTGACCACCCAGGTATTTTCAGTGGAACTTAAACTCTGGAATACATCACGCCTTAACTCAAAGAGCTCATTCAGAATTAAATTTTAAATCAAGTTATTAATCAAGTGAAATAGCACAGATGTCTCTGTTTTCTTGAACTGTATCAAGAGAGCAGGAGCTGTTTGAGTGATTTGGTGTCACATTTTTTTTAATGTCCGCAGCAATGGACAGATTATTTTTTCAACAATATGCATCGAATCAAAGTTTCTCCCAAGAAGTTCAAAACTTTGCTTTAACCAAACATGTCAGATCGGAGTTGAGCTCTCTTTACCCTTCCTCTCATGTTCATTTGTCTTCTTTTTCCTCCTTCTTCTTCTTCTTATTCTGTCTTTTGGTAAAATGTCAAGTTTGGTAATATGTCAAGAGGAACAAAAATCTCAGTCCAATTAATGGCTAAGATCACTGCAGTAAAGTGAACTGCTGGGAACATTCAAGTACATAATATAAAGAATATGAGGTATTGCTATACACAGTACATGTGCACATGCAGATGAAAGTCCAGAATGAACCCAAAAAATTTAAATGCTTCTTTTTTTATATATTGGCAGTTTAGTTGCACAACTTTGAGAACACATGCTTTTCATTTGATGTTTGATTGAGGCTGAGATGAGTGAGACTCTTCCTGTATTTTTCAGGAATATCTGTAAAATCAGATTCATTCGTGAATTGACAAGAGTGAAATTAACCACAGTCCTTCAAAACAATTCCCCTTTATCCACCGTCTGCCTCTCTCTCTGGGGCTAAACTGGGCTCGGCCTGACTAAAAGAGGGGTGGAGTAGTCTAATTCATCAGAAACAGGTCACACACACACACACACACACACACACACACACACACACACACACACACACACGCCTGGCTACTGGATCATTTCTGCAACCGCAAAATCCCTTTAATATATTCCCAGTGCTACTTTTGAATATTAATAAAATATCAATTATTAATTTTGCCTTTGGCATGGCAAGATATACAAGTTTTAATTAGTGTACTGTACTCTTTCACAATTAAAAAATAATTGATGTCCATACATGCGGGCATTTTGCTGTGATGGTCTTTCTTGTTGTTGTCAACAGAGGAGGCGGCAAGATGGTGCGGGCACCCTCGCTCCTTCCTCTTCTCCGTCTTGTCCGCAGTTCAGATGCACTTCGGGCCCGAGGCTATCAAGTCCCATTTTGATAAAGTGCAACATCAAAACAAGATAATGAGACAGATTCGGGGCTTTAAAAAATGGGGGGAGACTGTAGATGGAAGAAGGGACGCTGATGAGAAGGAAGAGATTCTGTTTGTGCCCGATGTTGGCGATGATGCTGATGTTTAGACGTACAGTCAAACTGGGCTGACCTCACCAAATCGCCGCCGAGATGATTATCAGGACGGCTTGTTTGGCTTTTTAAATAATGATTTTTAAAAAACTTGCTGCATTTGCTATTATATGTATTTACTGACCAAAAGGGATGTTTAATATTTCAACATTCGTGCACACGCGAAAGCTACGTATTTGACCTTTCAGCATTTTAGTTTAGATGCTGCCTCTTTCTCTCCATTCTGCCTTTGAGTGTGGATTCTTCTTGTGTGTGTGAAACGGAGAGTGTGTGTGTATGTATCCTCTGCCTGGTGAAGTGGCAGATGGAAGTATGAGAAGCAGGAAATCTGCTCCTGTCCTTGTCAGTTCTGCTCCACAGAGCTCTGATAACTGAATAATAATCCTCCTAGTCTGTCTGCCGCTCTCTGCACTCTTGTTTCCTTCCCTCTACATCTTCTGATTGTCTCTTAAAGGTTTGTTCTATCCGGGGGTTTAATTTGTGCCAGATCCTGCCTGATCCATCAGATGAAACAATATGCTGCTTATGTAGCAGGTACGCTCAGTATCGTCTTGTTTATGGTAACTGTCATGCTGGTGTTGTCCAGTCTCTTCCAGGCGCTGCAGTTGTGCTGTGTCTCACCCCTTTTTTCCCCCTTGAAGCATCACTTTTATTCCTAACCAATGCTCTCTAACCAGTGTACTGAATTTTGCTCTACCACGTGTCCTCTGCCTCAGCTGCTGCATGTCTGTCCTGTCCCCCAAAAAACCCACTCTGTGCTCTCTGATCCTGATTGTGATGTCTATTTTTCCTCCTCTCTATTCCGTCTTAACTGTCTATAGAGCGTTGCAGTTGCGCCACATTTCCCAATCTTTCACCACCTCTGTGCTTTAACAGTACAATGCAAGACAGTATTCAAGTAAGACACATGTTGGCAAATGTTCTCAAACACTATTATGTTGTGTCTTTAGAGGAAGAATTTACACTGAAACATTCTTATATGCAGATTCAGGCCATTTACTGATATTAATTACAATGTGAATCTGAACAGGTTGCAATTTTGTTGTCTCAGTGCAATGACAAACTTTAATCTAATCCACACTAAGCAGGTTTTTTCATATGAGGAATTTGCCTTGGTGTTTTGGTGCAAACTAACAAAGTAGAAAAATAGAAAGATATCAATCAAGTCTAGCAGCATACATAAAAAACTGACAATAACATATATATATATATATACACCTACTACCAGTCTGGTATTGTTAACACCAATACCTTTGTTGCTTTCAGTCAGTTCTCTTCAACTCGCAAAGCTGAAAAGTGATCATGTGACCATGTTAAATTGTGTATGTTTGGGTGGTCGTCATTAGCTGTTTAGTATATCCCGTGAAGTGAACAAATGAAAATGTCACAGCAAGATGAAGATGATGGAATCCAGGCCTAAACCTCCAGGCCTGTTGTGAATCACTGAGGGACGAATAAAGGAATATCTTATCTCATCTTAAACTCCACTGTGTGCTCTTGTTAGTAGTCTGAGTGGATTGTTAACAACTACAATCATTTACAGTAAACACAATAGCAGGAGGGATATGTATAGAACAAACATATATTTACTATACCTACCTGTGACCTGGTACACAGTTCCCGCATTGTTCATGACAGTGACAAGTTTACAAGTTTGTCTGTTTATGTGTTTCTATAACTACTGTATACAACTCCCGCAGCAGTAAAACACATTGCCCTTTGGACTGAAGCATGTGCATTCTCAGCACTTCTGGGTTTGAACCTGCCACCTTCTGGTGTAATTAAAGTTGTGGGTGAAAATTCATTCTTCCATCCATCTGTTATAATGCTGACAGCATGCTCTGACACCAGTGCTGGGCTGAGTTCACATGCCGTGTGAAACTCAAACATCATAGATTTGCAAGTGTGCAAATGATCAGCTGTGTTGTGGTATGAAATATACTGTACAAATAAACTTTTCCTTGTCTTGTCTTGTTAACTGAAGAAGCTGTCAAAGTCGGATTATCCTTGTGTTCTGGGCTTGATTTTATGTTTGGATACTTTTCTGAGTGTTTAGTTTTGAATGTCCAACTCTTCTAACTGCCCATGAACACCTCGCACAATGCCACACAGACAGAAAGTGTGGTGGCTTGGCTTGGCTTGGCAGCAGACAATACTTGGCTCAGGCCTTGCAGTTAGCTCATGAGCCGGCAAACAAGGTGACATTCAATCATCACAAAGACATGTACCACTACCACTATGATGATGGAGCGTTTCCTGTACGTTTTAAAATGCGGACTCATGCATTGTGAGAGAGCTGACCTAACCTCCTCTTTCTGTTACTTCACCCCTCTGATGTTCTCCTGTCCATATCCTTGTCCTTTTTCTTAACATCTGTCTGGATTGGCTAAGTCGCCCAATGGATGATCAGACACACTGAAGTTTATGATGTGGGCTGCAGGAACTGATGGCAGCTATTCTTGTCCTGTGTGTCTTCCTTGTTTCTACCTTCAGTGAATTAATTAATGTATTTATGATGACTCGTTTGTGATGACTCTCTCTCTGTAAAGTTAGTTCCATTGAGTACAGTGTAATTGCATCGAAGTTTAAAGGGCACTGGTTCAGTTTCAAAAGAGGGGACAACAGAGCAAAGTCAGAGCATCTTCAAACAAATAAGCAAATAGCAAGCTTGAAATTTTGTGATTTCTACTTCCTGCATTTCTGTGGATATGATGTTGTGTTTTCCAAAATGAGCAATGTCATGTAATGCATTTTCATGTTAAACTAAAATTTCCAGAAAACATTCAGTAGCAGTCAAAGCTACTGAAAGCACACACTTGTAATTGAAGGTTAGAAGGTCAAAGTGGTGTATTCGCTTGTGGAGAAATGTTGCCATTACATTCAAAGACTGTAGCATCTTTGTAGCTGTTTGAAATACAAATCTTGTCTACAAGTACAGTTTTACATTCAAATGATTTACAGTTTCAAACATAAATTGTCATGTCTAGAAAAATAATCTGATTATTTTTACTGTCTTGTCTTGTGTTTCATGTTGTCTCGTGATTTCCTGTTTTATTTTGAAACTAACCTCCCCTCGCTTTTCAGGTAGCTTGCACTTATTCTTGTGTTTCCCCGCCCTTGTGATTGTCAGCCCCGCCCTGATTGTTTCCACCTGTTCCCCTCCCTTGTGTATTTAAGTCTGTGTCTCCCTTTGTCTTGTGCCAGATTGTCTTGTCTCTGTTGAGTAAGTCTTTCTACGTCATTCATGTCAAGTCTCGATATTGCTTTTGTCAAGTTTTCATTTGTTACTTTGTCTTGCTATTTTTGCCTTGTCGTTTTTCCTCTTTAGAGTGATTTTGAGTTTGTACTTTGTTTTACCTTTGGACTGCCTTTGCTTCCTCATTATGAGTGATTTTGTCTTGATACTTTTAATAAACGCCTTTATTTTGAAGACGCCTGTCTCTGTCTCGTGCACTTGGGTTTAGAGTTCGCACCAGCCTTGTCATAAATACACAAACAAAAACGTGTTGAGATTCAAACACTAGCGTTCTCCACTCCTTGAGAGGTCAAAGGTCAACAGAAAATACAGTGGCCAAATTTTGGTATATTCTATATTGGTACTCTCCTTTCAATACATGGATTTTGGCTGCTGAGATGGCTTTGTTTAGAGAAGGATTAGTCTGTAACTTGAAATGAAATTTTAAATTTGTGTAGACGTCAATGTCTGTATAGAAGTGCGAAGAAAATAATTACATTTACCATTTATTCCTCCCACTGGTATGTGTGTGTATACATATGAGTGAATGTGTGTCTAGCTGTTAGCAGCAGGAGGCCTACCACCTCCACTTTTTGACTAAAAAAGTGCAATTAACCCCACTCAAATATAAATTCTAATGCTTTTCTCAAATCTGAAAAAAATGGGGGAAAAAAATGAATATTGGGAGCGGAGGAAAAAAATGAAATCCAGAACCAGGGGATTTATGACATAGACACATCCAGGAGAGGAAGAAGAGAGAGGGTAGACAGAAAGAGGAGAATTTCAGAGACTCCCCTAATGGTGTTGGCATGAGATTTGAGGGTTTAATATTGCATGCAGTTGGATTTTTTTTTTCTTTTTTGTGCAATTGACCAACATGACATGCCTAACTGTATAAATGGGCTGCTTTATGATGATAAGATCACTGGCTAATAAGATATTTATGTGACACACTGACGGATCCATCTCCTCCCTTCCCCATCCTGCCATCTTCACGCCTCGTCGAGCCGGTGAGGATCAAACGCAAATTCTCCAAATGGGGTCGTTAAATGGAGAGGAAATTTAATAAATTAATACTTTTTTTTCAGAGCAGGAGCTAAAAAAGAAAGATGGGGAAGAGAGAGACAGAGAGAAAGAGAGAGACAGAGAGCGAGAGGAAAGAAGTTTTTAGTCCTGACAAATAGTCCAAGTGACAGAGTGTTTATAATCTTTTTTTTTTTTTTTTTTTTTTTTACTTTGGCATTTTTGTACATCAGTCGTCCATTTCGTCTTAGCCTCAGCTCCCTCCCTGAAGCCCCCTCTGGGTATTTACACATGGGTGTCACTTGGGAAATGTGTCACACTTGTCATATTGTAGCTTAAATGAGGATCTTGTAGTTTTCATCATTATGACAAGGAGTAAAGATGAAGCAAACATATCACCAAAAGGGATTTTTTTTTTTTTTTTTTTTTTTTTTAATCGTACAAAAGAATCATTCAAGACCAGCGTTCCGATAAGCTGATTGCTTGGTGACCTAATGTACGTCTAATAATTTGATCAAATAAGATATTCATCAGCCATTGCTCTACTTTGCAACTCATAATACAAATGTTGTTGTAAGCAGTTTGCAAGTTTTCAGTGGTAAATGATATTACATGCAGGAGCTGTAGCTTACAGCGAAGTCGATTCACAGTATTTAGATATGAGCTGAAAACTCTAAGATCACCTCATAAAGTGAAGGGTTCCCAAGCAGGCTTTGACAGCAGTGTACACAATAGTCTGTATGCTCCCAACCCTGCCACATATCACTGTATATGCTCGTATACAAACATCCTCAGGAGTGGAGATATCCAGAGGGCCCAATTAGGCGGAGACATGGAGAGCGAGCTAGGGAGAGAGAGAGAGAGAGATAAAGAGAGAGCGAGCATGTATCACTGTGACAGACTGTGCTCTTTGTCAACTGCCAACCTCCATGTTTGACTACAGGCCGCCTGTCAGCTCCAGAATGGCATCCATAACAACTCATGTGACATACAGTACACACAAGCAAACACACACACACATGCGTACACACACTCATTCTGAGTCAACATGGCCATGCTAATTAGCCTAATGCCGGTAATGAAGAGGCCTGACATGCTAACATCTTAGGAGTGACGCTTTTCGCAAGCAGTATAAACACAAGTATGACAACCTCTGACCCCCGCCTCCCACGCACACACTCGTTCACACATGCACGACACTTAACACACCCTTCTGGCTGCAATCTAGATGAGCACACACACCCCTACAAACACAAAAATACCTCCCACACAGCCACCGGCAGCTCTCTGTTCATTGGCATGGCGTTTAGCACATCTGGCTGTCTGGCCAGTCAGTGGGATTCACACCCTAAAAAGTGAAAGATTTGCAGCATAAACACATATTTAGACACACTTCACAGCTCTCTGTGACATAATGAGGCAATGTGTGTTTCTAAAGGGCTCTTTCACACTATAAAAGTAAGAATCTTGGGGCGGGAGAACAGGAAATTTGCTAATATGGGAGCATTTCCAGTCAAATTGCAGCGTGAATGAAAACAGGTATTCTGGCTTGGATAAGATTTATGTGCATGTCACATCACTGGTAGCACTCTTGTATTGTTAATCAAAGCTAAGAGGATCGTTGTCTGAACAGGTGACATAAAATGCCTCATCAAAGACAGCATTCAATCCCAGCTTAATGCCACATGCTTAAATGCATGTTCAGTTTATTAGCTTATATTTAGGTCTCAGGTGGCTCTAACACTAACAGATCTCTCATGAAACATTATACCTCCCCTCACAAGTGGAAAACATTTAGGAAGCAGCCCTCTGATTTGTAGCAGGTGCTGTCAATCACTTTTGGGGTTGGCGAGATAATATCAGCTGAAGCTCATGACACTAATTAAGCAATGACTAAAATGAAACACTTGCTGTTGTCTGGTCAGTTTACTCTGTGCAAGATGGTGTTTGTGCTCAACCAAATATTGTTGGCGAGTGGACAGAGAATGCCACTCTTTAATACCACTGCAGAACCACAAGTGGACTGTGTGTTTTCAGAATCAGAGTTTAGGTTTTCACACACAAGAGATTTGTGTATGTGGAGGAACACACTTTGTAGTTCAACAAGACCAAAAGAGTGATGACTCTACAGAGAAACTGATCACACAAACCATGAACCATTAAATGTGTTTGATCAGAAAAAAAACATTTTAATCAAAGTTGAACTAAAAGTGTAGAGAATAGATAAACATATCCTATAAGCTAAAAGTAATTCAAAACATGAGATAGAATTACTAAAAGGCCAGTTAACATTATGATTCAAATCCATGAAGCAAGTGGCATTTAAAGTTCAAGTGAAAACAGGAAAATATACTTAAAACGTCCTATGGCCAGTCCACTGTGTTTCTCGTCCTCTCCACAGTCACGATCCTCTCTCTGTTCTTTGTCTCGGCTGCCTGAGGATACAGAGTCGGGCAGAGCTACCGACTTTGCTGGGCATCTCTGTGTCGTGGTCAAAGCACTCTGGCCTTTCCTGTGGGTTCAGCTGGTGAACCAGCTGGTGGCTTGCTTCCCCTGCTCCTTCTGCTGGCTTCCTTGCTGGAAACAGCTCTTCATTCTCTTACTCTGTCTGGTGGCCTGGAGCGAAGGACTTCGGACAGTGGGGCCTGTGGAGCCTGGCCTGCTGCAGTGTCCTGTCAATGCAGTTGTCTAGGTGTGGTAGTACAGGTGATCCCTCTCCTCTCCTCCTTTTCCCTGTGAATGTGGCTGTGCTGATAGGAATTCCAAGGGATGTTTGTCAGCTACTCACAGCTGGTTCTCACCTGACCAGAGACCAGGGTGTAGCACTGTTCCCCAGCTCCATCATCCTCCTCTTTTGCCCTACTGTTGTGTCCACCTCTGTAGCCGCCCCACAGGACTGTTGTCTCCTCTTCCCTGCAGGGATTGGTGGTCTAACCAGAAAGTGCACATGTGCAGGTAATGTTTGGAATAATCAGGGAAAAAGGCAGATCGACAAAAAATATGTGCAAAGAATAAGGAAAAAAAACATACAAAGCAAAACCACAACCAGGAAAAGTGTGCATGCAAATAAAACAAACCCACAAAACAGACAAATATTCAACTTGATAAATGTGTGCTGTGTGACACTAATCCAAAAGAGATTCAGAGCTAAATTCAGAAGAAGTCAGATTCACTGAGTGGATTTCATAATGGGCTCAGGTATGATGACATGCTGGATTCTCAGCAATAAACTATCACTCATGCTTCAAGAAGAGAATAAGATAAGTTGTGCAACCTCAAGACAGGCAAGACAGGTAACAAAATATGAACGAACTTTCACTTTCACTAGGCTGGTATTGTACATGACTAGTGCCACTTGTGAGGAGGGTGGAAGTCGAGATTGTAAGTGTAAACAAGAATGCTGAGAACTCCCAAAAAATGTAAACTACGAGTTCCTAAGACTGCTTTTGTCTGTTTTTTCTGAGGAAAATCTAGTGATAAAACAACTCTGCTGTAAAGATTTAGAGAATTAGAAGGAATCAAAGAAAATACTCAGTTTTCACCAGACTTCACCAAGACATGAAATGACATGAGATTGTGGCTTGTTGTGTGCACGCTGACCATCACGTCACATTTTACATGAGCACGTGAAGGTTTCATAAGATCAGAGCATGAACTCATTCAAGAACATAGAAAGGTAGTTCATCAGGGCAAAGGCACCTGTTCTAGTTTTTCCTCTCAACACACACACACGTGTACGAATGTGCACAAACAAACACACACATACTCCTTCACACACCCTCTCTTTAAATCTCGGAGGAGCTGCCTGTGTACTCTATATTTATTATCCAGGGTGGCACTGTTGATAGATGAGATACCTACACAATTACAAGGGCACAACATTGCCTTTCCAAGCTGATAGGGTGAAAAACTGGCTCCTTTCTTCTTCCCTTTGTTTTTTTCTATCCCTCCACCCAGAAGGGTGATATACAACAATGTTGGGGGATACATCTCGCCGACACGCTGAAATGCCCTGCACCCCGAAAGCCCATCACCATACAAAGGACAGAGCCGAATGGGTCAAATGGGAGAAGCAGTGACTTCCTTCAGCGTGACATCCATCTAGGAGGGATCTCTCGCTGTTGTGTACGTCATGGTATAGTATATGAACAAACATGGCAAATACACACACAAACACACACAGACACAAGCACGGACAGAGTGCAGCTGCAGCCAGGGGGCCCACAGCGGCATTAATCTCCATCCAGCCGAGATTTGTGAAGCTGGGAGATTGAGAGGAGGCCGATGATGCCGGCTGTGTCAAGGAGGACATCTTGGAAGCATGATGTTGAGCTATGTTCCTGCAGCCGGCCGGGGGGGAGGCATCGACATATAAAATGGTTGTAAATTTGCATTAGGCTCAATCCATCATCATAGGACGGGTGAAAGGGAGGAGGGGGGGGGGGGGGGGGGGCACATTGGGAGAGACACAGAGGCGAAGAGATAGACTGTGGAAAAGCAGGAGAAAAAGGAGGGAGGAGGAGGAAGAGGAGGAGGGCATGGCGGCACCGGGGCGGTTGTCGAGGAGGTGGTGCGACACTGAGCAGGCTGCTCCGCTGTACGCTGCGGTGAGGCCAGCCCTCTCCTCCTCTCTGACAGATTCCTATTTAAGTGACTGTGAATGCAACAATTCCACAAATAATTTGTCAAGCCGTGCACAGCTGAACTGGCTCTGAACCCGGCTCCCTCTCTCCATCTCCTCCCACTCTCTTGCTCACTCGCTCCCTTGCCAGCTACACACACACACACACACCTGCAAAGTAATAATCTTTATAAAAATGTGCATAGGTGTATGTAAACATACATAAAGTCGCTGTACCTTTGCTCTATTCAAATGAGCCTGTTTTTTTTGTTTTGTTTTTTTGCATGTTTGAACTATACACTGTGACTATAACGTATGTGTAATGCAATTCAGGACAGCTTATCCTGAGTGCAAGAGGGGTCTAACCCCTAATTGGGATCTGGGTTGGGTCCAACTGGGATCCAAAAGGGTATATATTTCTCACCAAAATAACTTGTAGCTGAAATTGTATGATTTAACAAGATGACAAATGGCAGAAAAAAAATGTAAAATGAAAATATAGGTGGGCATGGGTGGTCTCTGAATGGATTAATAGATATCAAAATGATCATGCTTTGGTGACCAAAGTCACCAGATTTCAGCCCAGTTTAACACCAGCAGGAGATTTTGGACCACTATTAAACTCAGATTATATGTTCTGTAATGAATGGTTCCCACGTCCATGTGAATTCTTCATCTACCTGTATCTGTGAGTGTCCATGCAGACAGAAACATGCAGGGCCGATTTTATATGTTCAGGGGCATAGACAAACGCATAAGCAGAGGTGAATGAGGGTAATAACATTGTTTTATTTGTACGTATAACAGCAGTGGCGCTCTTCCATCAAAGCAGTGATCTATCAGGAACAGGCGGGTGAAGCATGTCCCTTATCTGTCCCCGTCAGCGGGGGCATTACTCACCCAGGAAGTTTTGAATGGTACAGGCTGGGTTGGTGAGGGGAAGGGGAGGGGAGTCCAGCATTGTCAGGCCAAATTGGTGATCAATCACCACATCAAACACCCACACACACACACACACACACACACACACACACACACACCATCATGCTGATTACATGCATAACAATAGAACAGGAGAAGGTGAAAGAGGGATGAGGGTGAAATATTTTGGATATAACATTGAAAGAAAATAAATGTAAAGGCAGGTAGGGGATGATCTCAGACTGTACTGATGATGTTTATTCAATAGATATTTTACACCATAAGGTGGGTGCTGGGAAAGGTATTGGGATATGAAGAGGAGAGAGAGAGAGAGAGAGAGAGAGAGAGAGAGAGAGAGAGAGAGAGAGAGAGCTGAGGGGAAATGGAGAAAAGGGCCTTAAGCAATGACTTCAGAGGGCATAGCAAAAAAGGGAAAAAGTGTTCATTCATCATTATTGTCATGGGCTTTGGCAAATGATAATAATTTGTCTTCATCCCTATTTTTAGACAATGAGCCACAATAGCCATTTTGGTCAGATGGGAAAGAGGGCCTGTGCGAGCAATACACTACATTTTGTTTGACGTCCTTTATATGGAATTTCTTAATTAGGACTCTTTGCCACCGGTGTCTGTTTCTGGACTATTATTTTATACATGCATGCAGCTCAATGACACATTTAGATGTATGGATCTATATAAGGGGTATGTAGACTCTCGTTTTTTTTGCAGCATATTTATGAGGCATATTTATATAGATAATGTGTCTGGTTACTAACCGTCCAAATGTGCAATTTAACTTGGCTTTGAAACAATCGAAAACAAAAATTAAGCTGAATGGTAGTTGCCTATCATGTTTCTGGAAGCTGATACAAGAGGGACACAGTGAATGATTCAGTGAGAAAATGACTGGATAAGAACAAATGTACAAATGACATAAGTTTCCCGTTGTAATTGAGTCCCTGGGGCAAAGTGATTTCCCAAAAGTATATAACATACCTATAAACAAACAGCTATGATAGACATGGCACGGGACATGGAAGCATTATTAAAAGTCAGGAGGTGTGTTGTGTGTGCGCTACATGAAGGTCCTGATGTGTTTGTCCCTGCTGAGCCTGTAAGGAGGTCACGGTGTGAACTAGGAGGGATGAAGATAAATAGGAGGAGAGCAGGACATATGGAGGAGGTATAATTGACATCTAACGTGCATGGTGACCCTGTGACCCGTAGGTTACCACCGGGCCACGGCAAAAAGCACACCACATTATTTGACCTGGCTCTATATGCTTTGTGAACACTGCAATTAAATCACCAATTTCTCCTTACTTCTACTATAGCACTATACTGCAGGGCTCACTGTTCTACTGATTGAACACCTGAGCATTTTGACATATATATATATATATATATATATATATATATATGTATGTATGTATGTATGTATGAATATAGCTGAAGATCGCTGTGACTAGAATAGTTGAACACCCTTATTTGTTAAAGCAGAATTAATAACATGTCTGCTTCTCCTTATTACATGAATGCTTTTGCTGTACATTGGTGAACCTATCACCTAATTTCTCGCCTCCCCAGTTTGTGCCTATAAGGCAATTCAAATTTTTTGGGTTGATACATAAATGATTACAATTGCTGAAATAACCTTTGTGATAACCAAATGAAAACAAAATGTGGAACAATTTTTAAAGACATGTCCTTGTATTTTGCTACTACAATGATTACAAAATGTCACTGAAACATATGAACTAGGGATTACGGCTGGTTATACATATATATCCCGAATTTCCCCCATGGGGGATCAATAAAGAATTATCTTATATATATTCTAAAAGTCTCAAATGTTTAAAGGTCATGAGAGACAAAAATATGCTACAAGGTTTCTGGAAGACTTTGTGTCACTTTCATGTCATATTGGAATAAATAACCAGTTTATTCTCTCCAAAATATACCACTTTTAGTTAGTAGAAACAGAAGCACCTGAAAAACAAACGTTGATAGCTCATGCCAGCCAAACCTCATGATTCAAGGTAATTAAATGTTAATATGGATGCATTTACCTTCCATGGTATGCTTGAACTGACACAGTCAACTCTACAATTACTTCATCTCAAGTTGCTGTAAACGTGTATGATATATTTTTAAACTATAGTCCACAATGAGGATTATCCCTCTGAAAGCTTCACTCCACTATTTGTCTGAAATATGAGTTGATGACAAAAGTCAAGTTATTGTTACAAAGTTAATACCCTTTCACCATCAGTATCAGTTGGAAGGTTTAGCAAGATTAGTGTGGTTCAGCATAATCAGATTGGGCTCATAATGATGAGAGTGAAATCACATACACATTCTCTATCCTTCTGTTGTTGATAATAAACTGTAATGATTTTGTTTAGAAATTCATCAAGAGTGCTTTTACAGGCTGGTGAGAATGAGAATTGATCACTCTTGATTGGGATCTGTGTATAGAGCACAATAACAGCTCAAGAGTTTAACAAAGATAATGTAATAGCAAACATCACAAACAGAAACTGAAACAGAAGGTGAGGCTATAAATGGTTAATAGTACTACTCGTACAGCGATGGCCCAGTTCAGACTTATATCGACTCAGATCTAATCATTGGTGGAGTCAATTAGAAATTTAAAATTAGGTGATCCAACTTCAAATCCTGCTGCAAATTATTGCAGTTGAGGTCCTGTTTTGGGGGTCAACCTAAAATCCAGGAGTTTATATACACTCTATTTGCAGAAGTTGATATGTCATTTTAGGAAAAGCACAGATACAAACAAAGAAATGAATTGGGTTTTTTTTCTTCTTTTTTCTTGAATTAACCACATTTTCAGTGAGGTTTTATTATCTGAGGGACTTTTCAGACCAGGTCCAACTGTCTTCAAACTCCTTTGGGATTCTGTTATTTGAATAGCACTTTATGGACATTGGGTTTTTGTTTATTCATAGGTCCCTTTAGGGTCCTAAAGATCTGTAAACCACAAGTCAAGGTGAAACAATGAGGTTGTCTATGCTACAGTGGAGATGAAAGAAATGCAGACTTTTCTTTACAAATATGTAGCTAAGAGTGTAGTTCTTCTCTAGGTGGGAGCGAGAGGGAGGAAAGCCATCATCTGTTTCAAATCTCTCTCCATCTAACAAAACATCTCGGGGCTGAACTGTAGATTTAGTGTAACATGCATATAAATAATACCCACTGTCCAGTGCAGACAAGACTTTCAACTGAACTAACTGTTGTCTGTTAAATATCAATAGTGTCTATTTTTCTAAAAAGTGTTTTGTTCTATGTTGAAATAAAAAGAATAGAGATAACACAACAACAGGCAATATCAATTATCTTTATACTCCTCAACAGTGGTTGATTCCTCACGCTGGAATTGAAACACCAAGGCCAATTGTTCCCCACTGAACACAAATCCATCCTCCCTCCACGCTATAAGAGTGACATATCCTCTGTATCCCACCCCTCTCTCTCCCTCTCTCTGTCCATTTCTTCTCTCCGCCAACATTATACTATCGGCTGTATCATTCCAACCGGTAATTTATAACACCTCCACTGTAGTCCCACATTCCAGAGATGTACCAAGGGCTCTTAAGACGCTATTGATTTTTATTTGATTAAATGTCTTGCTGGTTTGCAGCAAATTAGCAAGAGTTTAATCAAATCACAATCGATATCTACTTAATAATCTCCCAACACACCTCATGCAAACTAAGGTAAAATTCACAAGTGAATAATAGGGAGGAAAGAGTCAGGATGAAATGACCGTGTTTGCATGGATATAAGGTCCTTGCATTTTAAATAGTGGACTCGTGTGCAAATGTTTGTTTGGTTACATTATAAAAAAGCAAATAGTACACATCATCTCATGTCTTTTGATGCTCTGTTTTTCCGATGTAAGGTGCTCTGGAGGATCGTTTCCTTCTAATCTGGAAGCAAGCATGAATTTGAATTTCAAAACCCAAACTACAAAACTCTCTGAGCATCACTTGTGATAACAGTGTATGGATAAATATATAGATAGATGCAAAAATTGGCCAAGATTTGTTGTAACACAAATCAATATTTTGATTGAGCCTGAAATTTAATTAGTGATTTCAGAGAGATGAAAAACATTCCAATCTTCATATTTCAGTTGTGTTTGTATGAACTGGACATAAGGTGTCCAGGTCTGAGGCACCTCATGGAACATTGCGAACATGATGGAGACAGTCATGCTTGAAGCCCTGTGAGCCTGCACTTATGGACAATAGTGCTTTGAACTAAACACTAACATTAGCATGCTAACATGC
Source organism: Centropyge bicolor (assembly GCA_037975185.1). Classification (NCBI taxonomy): domain Eukaryota; kingdom Metazoa; phylum Chordata; class Actinopteri; family Pomacanthidae; genus Centropyge; species Centropyge bicolor. Next base: position 9,719,303 of record JBBMOC010000001.1, read on the forward strand.
TTACAATGCTACATTGCAGATTCTTAGCAGGTAAAATGTTTACCATGTTCACCATCTTAGTTTAGTATGGAAGCATGCTAACTTTTGCTAATTACAACACAAACTACATCTGAAGTTGTCATTAGTTGTTTTTTTTTTTTTTTAACTCATTCTCATACCCAAAAGACAGAATAGACTGTTTGTCAATGACTCTCAATAACCATTCTCCTATATGGCCGCTAGAGAATACCGGCAATGGTGCCATCCCATAGTTTTGATGGCCCATTATGAAAAAACCCTAACAATCTTTCCGTCTGTTATCTTGAAAATAACCACCATTACTTCAAAAATACACATGTGTTATTAGTTCCTTCACCTGTACTCCACAAAGACACGCCCCTATTCTTCCTCAGATTGGCTGTGACCCTGACTAAACCAAACATCTAACCATATTCCTACCCAAGCAACAACAGCAGAGTAGGGCAGGTTTTCACAGAAAGTGAGTGTGTATTTTCAGAGCTTTGAAGCAACATTTGTGTCCGAGACAAAGGACTGTCGAACAAATGGGCTTTCAGTCCAATGTCCAATGGGGTTTTGGAATAATGGGCCGTCAGAACAATGGGCAGTCCATACCGGCGACAAACATGTGATTATCCTTGTGAAACCAGTTTGGTTAGGTTTTGGCAACAAACTGCATGGTTTGGTTTAGGAAAAGATCATGGTTCATATAAGTCCATTTGTTAAGTATGTATGTCAGTTAATTAAGTCTTATGCTTGAACCACCCCGACCTGCTCCCTAAGCAGACTTTGTCTCTCTTTGTACAGCATCACCTGACTTGCTCCGGTCATAATTAATGCAGGCAATAGAGGTTGTTGCCTAACAAGCAACATAAACATGGGTCCTAATAAGCTGGGGATCACCTGAGTTAGGCTTCGCGATCTGGGAACCATGAATGTCTGTCTAAAATTTTATGACTGGTCCTTGTAACAGATATTAAAGTCTGGACCAAGACCTGTTTTGTCCACAAAACACAATAGTCAAAAATCCAAAGATATTCAATTTACAAGAGCAAAAGATTTAAGAAAACAGCAAATTTAAAAAAAGGCCTAAATCAATACTCCATCAAAATTGTTGCCTATTCATTACTTGTTGATTGACTAATCAGTTAATTGACCGATTTATTGTAATTCTAGACACCATAGATGTTAGTGTTCCAGTGTGTCTGTATCAGCTACATAAGATACGATGCAAAATATGTTTTCCAACTTTTACTCTGAACACTCTTACCTGCTGTCTGGTAGATATGCGAGGGAGGTCACAATATTAATAGTATAGGTTAAACAGAAAAGTCCATACAGTATGATTCAAGACACCTCACAGGTTCTCCTAATGGGAATCATATGTGGAACCACACACACACACACACACACACACACACACACACACACACACACACACAAACTCTGGAAACTAAGACGTGCACACCCACCACACTGTGAAACCTCTGTTAGGCATCAATCATTTTTATTGGCCATCTGTGAGAAGGCCTTTTTGAAACAGTGAAGTATCACTTTTGACATCACTACCAAAATAGTACAGGGTGAGAGGCAGTGACTGATGTTTTTGTGCTGGCTGATGTTTTCCAATGCTCTCTATAAAAGTCGTGTAGCTGTATTATTTTACTCCAACAAATACTAAATATTACAAACATTACCAACCATAGCATATTATCTTTATCATCTTGAGCTTTTTTTCTCTCTTTTACAAGGTAAACTATTGACAACAGGATACCCAAATGACCTGCTTTTATTGTGGTTATAGGTCAGGGTTTCAGTAACTGTGCGGTTAGCCACATGCAGAAAAGCCATAATCTGCTTTATAAATTCCAAGCAGAGCCTATCGCCCCTGACAAAGCCTGAGTGTGTGTGTGCGTGTGTGTGTGTGTGTGTGTGTGTGCCCCTAAAAGAGTCAACACTCATTATATTCAAATTTCACCTGGCAAAATCTTGCACACAGAACATGAACACTCACCCTTAAACTCCTGTGAATGTAAAGCCCAAGCTCTCTCGAAACTTTAGAATCAGAAAGAGATTCCTTCAATACAGGAAAAACAGCATTTAAGGGCACAGGCACTAGCTGATGTATTGTCAGGCTTACAAATCAACAAGATCATTTTTGTCTCAAAATTCACATTATTAAGTTTCATGCCCTTTTAGTACTTGTAAATATCAAATAATCTTTTTTTGTGTATTTTCCCAGCTTCCTCCATACTTTGCTCTGCTGCAACTCTCCATTGTCACACCAGTTCATAAACCCATCTTTGTCTCTTGTAGCTGGTAAACACAATTTATCATAATCCCTAAGATTTCAACAAAAGCCGTCTTCAAAGTAATGAAGGCTCGATGTAATTAATTAAACGTGCATTGCCCATTCCAGGCGCTCAATGGAAATGGAGAATATTGATATTGCAATCGACAGATATTATAATGCGTTTGAAATTTGATTTCAGCCCTTGTTTTTTTGTAATTATGGTGCAATCATGTGATATAATGTGCATTTATCACTTGGCTCGCATTTGCCAGATTTGTAGGCCTGATGGTAATCAGTTCACCCCTCACCCTCAACCCCCTGTTCCTGAATCAGAATCCAAATGAGGATCAGAATGTTTGTCAAGTGTGACAAATGTACAGGAATTTGTTGTAGAGGTAATGAAGCAGAGATAAAATGTTTGTCTGCTTGGATTATCTTTGCTGACGTTTACAGCTGAAAAGTTGTGATATAAAAAGAGTGGAACAATGAGCGTGGGCAACATGACATGCAAAAAAGCAGATAAGACATACTTATATCAACACATATAGACTTTTATAGGTTTGTTTTTTCATTGTTTTTTTAAATATATAAAACACCTCAAGATCATTTAAGGCTGTTTTGCATATAATTGCACAACTTTACAGCAATACTTACTAAGTAAATATGACACTTTGAATATACAGTTTGCATTAAAAAAATAAAACAAATCCAAGCCTATCTTGCAGATAGTGCCACACAAATACAATAATTTATTGAACAGAATTTTTACTGATATGCTCAAGTTTTGTGACTTGCCAAATATGTCAGTTAATAACATTTCCTCGTTATTTTAATGAAAAACATCATGTGGCATTCTAGTCCCTCCAAAATGTTTCTGCATGTTAATATCAGGTTGTGTGTTTCCTGGCGCTGATCCAACAAAACCTGCTTTAAAAAAGGTGGAATTTTCTGAAAAAATAACCAGTTGAACAAAGTCCATTTTTAACAGCATCTTTGATCAGGTATAAACAGCTGATACTTTTAAGACATCTCGAAATCACAACAAATCACTCCCTTCATCTTTCACATCAAGCTTAGAGGCTAACACTCAACCTGCTGAGAGTTAAAACAGAGTACGACGGAGAGGAAAGTGCAAGATTTCCTGGTTATATTTCCCCTCGCTTATTTTTTTCTCCCTTCCCTCTGCAACAGACAAAGCCAACCTCAATTTGTGTCAAGCGCTGTTTTAAGACCTTGGGATTAAAGCTATAAAGTGGCGTCTGTCAGGGTCTTTGACGCCCTGGGGCCCCCCGCTAACATCTGAGAGCCAACATGCTGTTGTTCGGCATCATCTCCCATCATATCATGTCAGCGGCGAGGGGATGGGCCGATGAGACAGGCAGCCGTCACAGGAGCCGACAGGGCTGATTCACGTCAAGAGCGCTTCATCCGCGGCCTGGGTCGATCGAAACTGACTCCATGCCTCTCTCAGCCAAAAGTGGATATCCATCCCAATGTGCATCACACAAGTGTTGTGGGAGGCTGAGAGACTGACGCTTGGCAGTTAATGATGAAGACAGGGTGATGTTAAAGATAATGGGGATGAGATGAGAAGGGGAATGGAAAAGAAAAACTCTGATGTTTGATATTTTATGCCACACAGAAAATAAGGGCTAATGTCTGCTCCACTAATTGAGATAAATTACCATTCTGCTTCACTAACAACAGATATAAGTACTATGGACTTTACATACCATACATTGGCAAATCATGCATTTAGGAGATTCTATTTTGACAATGTATTTAATCGAAAAAATTCTGAAAATCAGTTGTGAAGTGACAGTAGGAACATATTTAAAGACTACTAAAAAAGAGCAATCTACAGCTATGGGTGACCACGAAAATCAACTTCAAATTTGTTGCTCTATGCTTTTTCTCAACATGAGCAGATTTGCTGAATATTCAGACACAGAAAAAAATGGGTAATTATTTTATTGTCTATATTTTCTTTCTCCATCACCACAGAGACAAATACTTGTTTTGTTTTTTTTTAACTACAAAGACATGTGTTACTTACATAAAAAGAAAGGACAAGAGAGCGGAAATGTTTGACGCTGTTGGTCTTGATTGCTGAGTTCCTCGTGGATCACTGTCACAATGAGTTCTTCAGCTTCTCTGGTCTCTATACAGACTTGTTTCATAGTAAGAGAACAGATGGCCATTGGCTCAATCAGTGCTCCAACGTTTTGGCACATGTAAGACTACAGTTGCACACAAACCGGGGGACGGGTAGTCAGCAGTGCTTATGGAAAATGTAGAGTGGAACTCAAGTTTAATGAATCAGATTATGTGGGAATTTCTTTTCAGTCAGTTGTACTTCAGGTTTGCACAATTTATTCAGTCAGCAAAATGAGCAGCAAACTACAAGATAGAAGGTGATTAGCCAATAGGATGTGACGAGGTTGGGTTCAGCCAAAAGAGCAATGACAGAAACTTACATCAGATAGTATGGAGTCACTGGGCAATGACAAATATTCTTGAGAGTCTTGTGTGGCAGGACTGAAGAATGGGATGGAGTCCCCAAATGAAACACGAAAGGATTTTCGAGGCCAAATCATGAATCTTCAATTTGGATAAATGTGTTATTTGCAAACTTTCCATACAAAATGAGACCTTTTCTCTGACGTTTGTGTGTTTGAATTGTGTCTGTGCTCTGTTTGTATGACAGCTCAGCCTCTGGTTGATCTCAGAACTTACCAATAAACCCAGTTCTTTATGTTTGCGTATTCCAGTTTCACAGGGCAGTGCAATGAACACACAGAGCACAGCAATAAGCCAAAATATTTTAGTGTCAGTAACTCAATTTTTGATACCTGAGCTAAACTTCTTCCAGTTGCTTCTGCTCACATCTGCACTTGCCCCACCCGCAAAATTTGAAACACACCTTAACATCATGGACACCCACACTGATTAGACCTTCTTTAACCCTTCTCTTGCATTTCGGGTCAAATGTGACCGAGTGACTTTCTTTTTAATCATAACTATTGTGTTTTTCATCCAATTGCCTCAAGACCTTATGTTATCCTCCACACTAGGCCTCTGAACATATACAATTGATGATCACCACTTACATTGAATTTTGAGTGATTTATTCAACAGTGTACCTCCTATGATATTTCGGGTCAAAAGTGACCGCCATAAGAAATGAATGGGTATGAGTATATTATGCTCATCCTGCAGATGGAAAACATCTCCTCTCTCTCTCTCTCTCTCTCTCAACCACACACACACACACACACACACACACACACACACACACACACACACACACACACACACACACACACACACACATACACACACACTCCAGGTTACGGGAACCTCTCACTTTCTCGGGCTACATGATAGAATGTATCAAATCTTCTCACAGGTGCAAGCTCTAAAGAAAAACCTCCCACCTTCTTGCACTAAATGTCCCTCCCTTTCTGTCTCTCATGCATATGTATTTGTGCCTTGCTCTCATTTGACTCATTGATGAGGTGATTTTCTGTCAGAGAGGTCAGAGACTCCAGTCGTCCAATGGCGCCTTCCCTACCCACCAGCCTCTGCCAGTCTGGTAAAGAGAGTGCAGAACTCTCCAGACACTCCCCCAACAGCCCCCTGCCAAGGTCAGAAAAGGAAGAGGTGCGAGCTCTGTGCTCCTTGAGACAGAAAAACTAGCCAGGCCTGTCAGAAGTGCCATGCCTACATCTGCAAGGAACATTCCACCACAACTGTGCATTGACAACTATGTGTTTGAATACACACACATATGCAGGCATACACATGCATACACAGACACACACAAATCATGTTGATGTTCTGTTATTGTCTTTTTTTTATATATTTCTTTTTCAGTAAGTGTTCATTGATGAAAACAGTATAAGTGTCTTCTTTTATATTCATCACAGTGAATGCAGTCAATGCCAAACTTGATGGGCCGACCGGTGTGTCCGGACTATATACTGACCAAACACTGGCTTGCCTGTATCAAATCTATACATCCCATACATCATTGGAACGGGAAGAATCTCAGCTACAACACTAACTAAAGCTTTTCCATCTCCAGTAAACACACCCTACATGGCAAGCATTTTTATAGTATACAGTCATGTAGAGCAAACGCTATCTTTGAACTTACTCCAAAATTACAACATGAAATTCACCCCTGGTGTCATTGTGTCTGACACCCCTTGATTCTACTTCCTTTGACTGTTCAAATGAGATGTCAACCATCAAAATTGGATAAGGGGTTCCAGAGTTATCACCTTGCAAAGCACACCGGTCACTTTTGACCGGAAATGTCATGGAAGGGAGGGTAAAACAAATGCAAGAGGAGGGTTAAAGGCTCTTTTGAGTTATTGTCGCTAGTTCACAACATAAATAATAAGATGCAAAATCAGGAAACTTTTCTCCTTCTCTGATGATCTGTGTCTTCTGTGAGGAAATCTAATTTGGGCAGCTGTGAGTGTGAACGGAGCCTTAGAGGGACAGAGAGCAAGACTGACATACGACAACAGCCCCTGTATCGGCTGTCACCGCCTCACTTCCTCCTCCGATTCCCCCACTATCTCCTTTATTTTCTCTCAGTGTGTCTGCTGGCCTGCCTCTCCTTATCACTCAAGTGTCTGCTAATTCGCCAGCAAGGTTGCACTGATAAGCCTTTCTCTCTAAGTCTCTCTATCTCTCTCTGTAGATGGACAGGTCCCAGTGTCCTCCAACATGTGTCTGTCTGGATGTGACTGTGACACAGGGACCCAAGGGTGACAGCCCAGCTTGGCCTTGAATTAAGGAGCGTTAGAGATACACTGATAAAGTGACACTGTCAGTGGTGAAGAAGGGAGCTGAATAAAAAAAAAGGGGGGAGACACAGACTGCGACTGACTGGCCACATATACAGTACATTGAGTATGTTAATTCAAATATCTTCCTCTAAAGTATCACAGTATTTCTCCATCGCCCTCCTAGTCGCTGAGTCCAAACACTGTGAGCTTGTAAAAGAGAAAGCCTGCATGTGTTTGTATGTGCCTGGGAGCATGTCTGTGTCTGTGACAACAGCCTGAGGCATTTTGTGTGTATTGTCTTAGAAATGGTTAGTGTGTGTGTGTGTGTGTGAGAGAGAGAGAGAGAGACTCCTCAGGAATAGTGCAGGCTCTTTTCTGCTCTGTTTCCTTTCTGTTTCCATCGTTTAGCCGGAGTAAGAAGATCTGTCTCAAGGTCGCTGCCCTCTGCTAGCCAGCAGCTCCTGAATACAATAACAGAAGGTCTATATCATGCCGGAAGTCCAATTAAAAAATAAAGAGGTCTACTACACCGGCAATATTTTAATACTAATGTAAGGAGAGGAAATGTACTACTCCTACCAATAAAGAGATCAACATATATTAGTAATCAAGATTGTTCCTTAAACCTGGGGTGAAACCCTAAAGAGAACTGAAACCTACAATGACTGGACAAGCAACAAGGAATGACTTGTTTCTTCTTACTTATTTCTTTCTATGTATCCAACTAAGGAGTGCAAGTGATGAAAATAGCTAAACTATGGTTAGAGTTACATTGCAATGTAAACCCTTGAAATCCAATTTTCTGAACATGAAGTGAATTCAGTGACATTAATAAGAAACACACACAAAAAGAGTGGCTCTACATTTTCATGTATGACACTGTCCATAGAGCAAATACTTAGTGTTGAATGTGTGGGCATTGACACAGTCTAAACACAGTCTTGCTTGCTGTCAGTTCAGTGTCAGCTTGGTGCTCTGATGTTCTAACCTCATGATGAGGGCTGCACCTATAATATGACTGGACCATATGTAGTCAGTGGCAGTGTCTATAATGTGAATTCCTGGTTATTAAATGCTCATCTACAGTTGGTAAGTATTAGTAATATTTGTTCTTTAATTGTACTGATGTACAGAATATCACATGACAGGGTTAAGCAACGTTTCAGTCATGAAAAATTATAAATACAGTTGCAAGGAGAGTAGCTACTTCCTACTCATATCTTAAGACGTTTGATTAAACAGACAATGTATTCAAATACTAATTCTAACTATTCTAATTATCTTTGAACTCCCCTTGCTCTTTCATTCATTTATATCTATGGCACGTCTCTCGTCTTTCTGACTCTGTACTGAATGTTTTGTCACACTGATTGTTATTTGGGGGCTTTAACTGTGGCTCTCCCTCATGCCTCTTAGAGAGCTGCTTTGTCTCTTCCTCTGCTGTGTGCTGGATTGTTACATTGAGTAACCATTGTCTCTGTTTCTCACAGCAGTTGGCATTATATTTGTTTGTTTTCATTCCTTCCCATTTCTTTCATTCCTCAATGAATATCAGGTATGGTGGAACTAATTCCAAATTCTAAAAGTATAAGTGTCCTCTGAGATGTGGGCCCCACCAACTGAAGAAAAAGCTGAGCCAATTGTCAGGTCTCAGCTCAACTTATACATAAGGTGAGACTGAGGTGAGGCCCATGTGCTAAAAAGTCTTGAGAGCTGTGTCAATGAGAATAATGAACTCACTTGCAGTAGCCGTAGAAGGCTGCACCTATAATCACAGAATTACGGTAGTTACAGTGCTTCCAAAATGTACTTGGGTAAGTATGGAAGACATGCTGCATTAAAATTATGAATTAACTTACAAGTAGAAAGTTAAAAAGTTATTGTAAACTGTTACTAACCACCTGCGCCTGTAAAGTATTGATAAAAGTCAATATTATCCATATATGAACACTGCTTAAAGGCAAGGCACTGAATCCCTAAAGGTGTACTGTAGATGTATGCAATTCAGACATGAACCTGACCTCTGACATATCAATGGACTAATAATTTCCTTAAAAGAATGATGTATCACAATACTGAGTTATGATCAATCATGTAATGTCACTGTTTACTACATGCAGGCAGTCAAAAAGGTAGAGAAGTGAATTTGTGATTGGAAGGTCACTGTACTAAACCTTCAGTGAAGCTCAAGAATCCACAGAAATCTGCTACTTATTCACAAACACAGATCATTTTTTGACACATACAAGATGTTACACACACTACAAGGATGTATATATTGCTCTCTACATGCATGAGAGCAGCGGCCTCTGGTACAACCATAATTCACATTTCTGGCTCGATCGGATCAGCATTCTCATGCAAAGGTAACATTTGCCTTTATAATGGATTTCTGCCTTTTCCATTATTTTATTGGGAAGCCCAGGCTCCTCTCATCATTGTGTAGATATATAGGTTAACGTCGTTGTGGCATTTTAGCAAAAGGCCACCATGAGTACCCCTCTGCCCCAGTATGAATAACTGATATCAAACTTCAAGTCACTGCACAGCCGAACTCAGTGTTAATGTAGCATACATGGATAATATATTGTTTGTTTTTTCATATTGGCTAGAGCCACAGGTTCTGACAGTTATTGGCTTCTGAGTAAGAAACATATGAAGACAATTCATTGTCTAATAGTCTTTGTCAGGTTAACTGTTGAAAGAACTTTTTGAAAAGTCATTGCTGAAATATAGCTTGACATGTTGTATATGACAACATTTGTTGGTGCTATACCTGATGCATATTGAATGTATTGTTTTTCAGAGTGTGCCCGCTTCCCCCTTTACTTAAAAAAAAAATACCATGACTGAGGTGGCACTATGTTATTTTTACAGAATATATGCTGCTCCAAATTAAAGCTATATATTCTAAGAGACAGGGTCATACTTATTGGCCTGGCAAGGATCTGACCAAAATCTGCAAAGACAATACTATAGTGTTGTAATAGTGAGATCTCAAAATGTAAGTTTACTTTGGTTACTTCAGTTTTTTTCCTTTCTTCTGTATTATGTCTATTGAGAGGGATCCCTCTCCTGTTACACTTCCAGAGGATTCTTTATCATATCTAATCAGCTCTTTTCGTAGTCAAAAATGATGTCTACATGCTTTTTTAAATGTATTGTTTTATAGTTTTTGTTTTGTTTTTATTGAAAGTGGAAAAAAATGGTCTTTGAGGAAACATCACCTCAACTGGCTGGTGGGGCATCTCCGCATTGGTGTTTGATTGAAAGCAGCTGGAAGCCTGCTGGTGTTACACCTTAGGGAACGAGAGTCAAAGTAAACAAACCTTTGCTGCATTCTGCATGCATGTCTACATGTCATTGTTGGTGGTATTGAAGTGTAGGAAACACATGAGTATATAAATGGTCAATGGACTGCATTTATATAGTCCTTTTCTAATCTTAGACCACTCCAACAAGCATTCACCAGCATTTACACACACTCATACATGGTGGCTGATTGGACTCTGGCCACCACCACTGATCATGCACACTGATAGAACAGCCATTGGGAACAACTTGGGGTTTAGTGTTTTACCCAAAGACACTTTGACACCAGGGGTTGAACCGCTAACCTTCAGATTGGTGGATGACCTCTCTACCACCTGAGCCACAGCCGCCCCAACAGGATCGAAAGTTGTAGAACCTGACCAGTAGCCAACCTTCATATTTGACATCTAGCTGTTGTGCAGATGTCTCTGCTTCCCTTTGGGTTACTTCACTAAAACTAACACTGGTGGCCCTATATAACGGGTACCATGAAGCTGGTAATCACCTGTCTCTGTTAACACTGGAGGTTACAGCTAGTGTTCGAGCAGCGAAAGCTTTAGAAAATAATTAAAAATAAAATATTAATCTAGAAATAATCTCCAAGTATTAAATTTAAGGCTAAGGCTTAATATAAGTGTTACCACAGTATGTACAGTATATAAGAAAGTACTTTTTCTTCACCTACCCAACCTCATTTCATCAAGTTGTGACAATGTTGTATATTTCATGAGTGACCTATCATTTGTGCCTATGCTTTCTCCCTTTCCACTTTCAGTGCTGATGTTTCTTCCTATCCTCACTGACACATCAAATAAAGGACAATCGGCGGCTCTACATTCGCTGCATGCATCACCCATCTGATTGTTGCATTATGCCGTAGGGGCTCGGCTAGATGTTTCTACTTCTGTGGTCAGTCTATTCCCATCTCGTCGCCCCACTGTTTCCCTTTGCCACCTTCCACCACCTTTAATGAAGCTCCCTGGCCCCTTTAAGTCTCTCTGCATTTGACAATAATGTGACAAAGTAATATCCAATGACGGGCCCCCTCCATCCACATCAATGATGAATAATACATAGCTGCCGCCTTATAAACATAATACATTAGTTAGAAGAACTAGATGTGTGTGTGTTTATGCGGCACCTTTGCATGCGCAGATTAATTAAAGATGAATATATGCACATTTCTACCATTCTGACTGACACTCAAGGTAGAAATAAATAGGTTATCAATGAATAATTGACTTTAAGATGGGAACGCTCATGTCTCAGTCGCCCCTCTTCCTCACTGGAAGTGAAGTGTCCACTAGGCCATCTCGCTTTGTCTCCGACAGCCGTGTTGTGCAGATTAAGGTCGAGTGAGGGGGCATTACAGGAAGTGCTAATAGGCTAAGCAGTGTTTTCCCAGGCAGAAAACTGGATGGAGGAACCCAACACCGCACACACACGTACCCACACCCCGAGCCTTCTGGGTGACAGGGAGTGTGTAGAAAAGCCACTCCGCGCACAGTGCTGACTGGCACTTTGAATCACCCTCAAATGTACTCAAGCTTCACGTCACATTTGTAAGGTTGATTTCAGTCTCAGTGAGTCACTGCGTGCACGTACGCCTCCGTCTACACATAAACATCCAGCGCATCCACACACTGCTAATACTCTCACACACTGCAGGGTGAGTTTATCCTTCAGTGTTTGACCGTAGTAAAGAAGCTGCCAGTCATTTGCAGAGAAGCTCGTAAATCCACAGGAAGAAGGAAGTAAAAGGAGCCAATTATTTTTAGATCTCCGTCCCTCTAATCAGCCTAGTGAGTCACATAAACATTCACCTTCCAAGACCTCCATCCGTTTTAAAGGAACACCTTCTGTATGTGGGAGGGCAGGAGGATGTGAATGTGTGTGTAGTGGTGGTGGCTTCTGTGTGTGTTACCTGCTTGTCTGCTTGTTCCCAAGTGTATTTACCCTCATGTCTGCGTATGATCTATTTGCATCAACATGTGTGTGTGGTGGGTGTAATATGTTTCTGTATGAGTCAATGTGTGTGTGTGTTTGCTATGCTTGTGATCGGAGGCTAACCAGCAGAGTCAAGGAGAACGAGGGAGAGAGCAGTGTATTTTACTACAAAGTCGATCGCCAAATGAAAGAGGTGGGAGAAATTGTCCTGTCAGTCAGAATCAGGCCTCGGCTATATGTGTTTGTTCGTGTGTGTGTGTGTGTGTGTGTGTGTGTGTGTGTGTGTGTGTGTGTGTGTGTGTGTGTGTGTGTGTTTGAGCAGACAGGTAGCCCATGGCCTCACTACTGAAGCTTGATCATGACCTTGATGTCCACTTAACTTACTAACTAACTTCAGTACCCACATTGACCTTCCCTTTAAATCCAGTACATCTAGTTTTCCTGCTCGAACACTGAGGTTGTTCTTACTTGTGTGTCGTGAGGCCGGTTTCTGTAGTGAATCTTTTTTCACAGTATCAATATAGTGTAAAAGGCCTTTGCCGGTGTGAACTGCAAATGTTTTCTATGTGATTCATAAGTTGTGTGTGTGTGGTTCAGAATTCTGTGACAGAAGCGTGAAATATGTTTCATATGTACATATATTTTCTTTTATACTCATCGTTTATTCAACAAGATGAGAAACTTGAATATACCTCCTCCTTCACATCTATATTCAGTTACAAAGCAGGACCAATCGTGTAACTGCTGATACACTGGACAAGGTGATGTATTCTAAGTTTTGTCATAACGAAATCAATGCAAAGTACCGTCATGAAGCATTTCTGCAGAGTGAAGGCCCACTAATTTCCTGGACATTTTGCTAGAAAGCATAAATGCAAAATAAAAATGGAGAGCTGATCTAAAGTTAGAGAGGTCATCCTAGGAATTGCATTAATAGTAACAGGCTACTATGGTGATGCTTCCAATTGTAAATCATGGCTATACAACCATTACATTTAACACAAGTAAAATTCTGTTCTTCAAGTGAAGCTGACATTCATTCCTCCAATCTTAACTCTCTGGCAAGTTTTATATGTGACCAAATACATAACAAGACTGAAAACAAATAGAAGAACAGGAGCAACCTTGACAGAGACGCATCACACAGTGAAATGAGCCAACAACCTTCTGGCTACAGACTGCTCCTCCACATCCCAACCCCCGGCCCGGCTCTTTGAGTTCAAAAAGAGAGTGGAAGGGATGAAATCTGAGTGCCTTTGACACATAGCCCATCCATATCCCTGCCCTGTCACTGCCTTTCCACTCCCATTCTCATTAGAGTAATGTGATTTTACAAAGTGGCAGTAAGGAGGGGAGATGAGGCGACAAACCGGAGTGGCTGCTTGACGTCTCGCCGCATCGCGACAACTCATCCCGGTGCTGGATCCCTGATTGGCGGTCCCGCTGAATGCTACTGAGTCGTGAGGAAACGTGTCATTTCCGAAGATCATCTTTAGCAATGATGGTGTCATACACATACAGAGAGACACACACATACAGACAAGCATAAGATGAAAAGGGAAAAAATGGTCAACTCTGAGCTGCATTGAGAAATTAGAAATTTAATGAAGCAGCTTGAGGACGGAGGAATGACTTCATATGTGGTAAACAGAGAGCAAAGCCCAATACAGTCAAAAGGACTTGTTTGGCTTTTGCCCTTTGTTATCCCTCAATAGGACATGAATGCGTGTAGAACTTGTAGCAGAGCCAAGTCGTCTCTCCCTGACTGTCTCCTAACCTGCAGGGCTGTCACTGTATCTAATATCATTTGCCAAGAAAAACTTCAAAGCTTACTTATTGCATTGCACCTCCGCTAAATATTTTTCTGAGATCAGAGTGAAGCATTCAAGTTCCCACTAATAATGTGCTATATCATTAAACACAGCATGTCATTCCTGGACAATGTTATACAAATACTTTCACTAAATGGCAATGTGAGTTTGTCCATCTGTCCATCACTTTGGACCAGATCTGGCCAGAGTGCCATTAAATTTGCTATCAGTATCTTAAAGTCTCCAGGACGATTCCAACTGATTTGGGTGGCTCTGCTTTTTACCTTGTTTTTGCTTGGGCACTCCTTAAACTTGCCTCAGGTCAAACTGTCAACTTTGCACTTATGTATCTCATAATTGAAAGAAAAAAAAACAACAGATTCCTCAGAAATGAGTTACGCTCCCAGTGAATAAAGCATTCCATTTGACCCATGACCTTTGCTCTCAGGCTACCCACAGCACAGTCTTCCTGTCCCTACATATCACAGTGTTGGTTGGTCCATCGCAATGGAAAATAATTTTCAACTATCAAATAGATAGGCATGATATTTTGTGCAGAAATTCATGGTCCCCAGAGCATGAGTGAATGGCTTTGATGATCCCTTGGCCTCTCTAACACCACCCTGACGTCAACTTTTGTGTTTTAGCAGGTCTTGAAAAAAAAAAAGGATTCCCTTAAAAGTTGATTCTGCAATTCATTCCACCTGCACTTCATCATTGGCACGTGCACAATTAACAGCATTTCAACCAGGAGAGACAAGTAAATGAAGAAATAAACATATTAATTTTTTTCATTATTATGGTTAAATACTGTGGAATCAGAGAAGCAAAGTGAGCAGACTAACTGACTGAATCTCCTCGACAGAAGCATTATAGTCTAGAAAGTGTCAGCTGTAACTATATGAAGTATTTTCCTTCCCCCTTAACCCAAAAGCAGTTTCACACACTTTTAATTATGACAGACGGGACCGAGCACACACAACTTTGACAGCAGCGTCCACTAATTGACAAAGACATTAAAGGAAGGATACAATAATACGGTTTGTATATGTCCACCATTCTCTGGTGTGCTGCGTATCTGCTATGTGGTGACATATAGATGCATCCTGTCAGCGCTGCAGCCATGCAACAAACAAACACACAAACACAGAGACAAACACGTGGACGAACATCAAAATCTGCTGTCTCCCACCGCAGTTGTCAGCCAAGTGTTCAAATCTCTGTGAGCCTTTTCTACATGGCGTTGTGCGAATCGCAGCTCAAAGACAAACACGCTGTTGATTTAACTTTTAACGCTTTGCCCGTTGAGCAAGCACCCACACCCCACCCCTATCCCAGCCCCCAACCCCCCACCGATTCCTTCAAATTAATTAGGGGAGACGTTTCACAAATTAAGTTTATTCATATTGTCTGTTCGCTTGCTGCGACAGAATAAAATGATTTTTTAAAAAAGACCCCTGTACTTTTATAGGCCCACTGTTAGAGCTAACAATGGCTGTCACAAAGCAGATTTTTTTTTTTTTTTTTACACACACATATACACATAATTCAGCTCCACCCCTCCATTTGCCAAACAGGAAAGTAAGTGGTGGTGCTGGGGCTGGAGCTTGACTTTGTTAATCGTCAGACGACAGCTTAACAGCTTGTGCAACCGTAATTAACGCCGCTTGAAATAAACGTGACGGTTTGCAGAGGATGTGTGTGCAATGGGGTTTGAGGGGGGGGGGAACAGAGGAGCGGAAGGGGTGGGTGGAAGAAAGAAGGAGGGGGGAAAAAACAATGTGGCAGTTGTAAAAAGTTGAAGAGAATCAAATAAATAATTCAGACAAAATGCCTCATCTGTCGCCTGCCATCCTAGGTGTAAGGCCCACCTGACTCCAGCGCTCCTCTCCCTCCCTCTCTTTCCCTCTTTGGCTAAATAATTCACGTAACCAAAGAGGCAAACGGTGACTTATAAAAGCCATTATTATGTTTAATAATGACTAATACATGTCGAAAGCAGGGATTGTGAGTGGAGGGGGTTGCGCACGTTGAGGCATTCAGGCAGGCATTTCAGACTGAGCCAAATGGACTGATGAATGGTAGAAGTGAGCTTTGTGTTTCAGCATACAGTCGAGTTAGTGCCAGTTTAGACACATTCATCAGCTGGCTTAACGTTTCACTTCTGCATGTTATTCCAGTTTGAGAAGGTGATTCAAATAAAAGGGACACTGTGGAGGGTGGAAACACTCATACATTATGTTGTTTGGAGTGACATATTTGAGTTTAAAGAAGAAAGTACAAATATGAAAAATTTCTCTTTTTTTTCTCTTTGTTGTTTATTTGAAGTCACAACTCTTCCAGTGAGTCCTACAAAACAATAAGTAAATGACATTACAATTATAATTATTTTATTATTTTAAAAAAGAAAAGGTTTGGTTCCGATTTCATTTCGAATTTTTATATCATCAAAACTTGTGAATGAAAAAATAGAGGTATCTACAGGGGGAGCAGAGGTTGTATTGATGTGACATTTCTTTGTTTTAAGGGGGACATTTGCTCTATAAGATCCCAAAAAGAAAAATAAATGAACATAGTAAGTGCCCTATTTCCCTTGGTTACAAAATAGCATGGGCTGGACATTCTGAACATCAGAATTAACATTAAACAATGAACCTCTAAGCAAATATAGTTTTATATTGGAGCGGTATTTGGTGTGAATGTTACTGTTGCAGCCCAACGACTGATACCTCACCATTTTCTTTCAAAAAATTGACTATGTGATACAAATCTGCCATCTTCTGTCTCCTAGTTGATTCTGGTGCTTTAATCCAGCTGTACCCATCATTGGACATAAGGGGTTCCAAACCAATGGTCACATGACTATTTTCAGGGCAGGCCACACAACATTATGTTTGCTTCTCTGACCTTATATTGTCTTTCTTATTTGTTCTTCAGGCCTGTAAAAATTATTGCAAATATCCTAACTCATACGCCCTGTGTCGAGAGATCAGAACTCAAAGTAGCTTTGAATTAATGGGTTACATGACAAATTGTAATCAGCACATACTGACTGACTGTGCTATGTTAGAAGTTTATAGGATAACGTTTGATGTATGAAACTTAATTCCACATTACCATGGTTATTGGAGTATAATAAATAATATAACATTTTAACACTGGCTGCTACAACAAACATTTTCCTTCTGAATCACTGTGGCAGCAGTAGACTTGCAGGCTTTCTTCTGCAGGTCTACCCCATCTCCTTACCGGGGTTAATAGGGTACACAGTCCCTCCTTGTTCCAGTGAAGCACTACTAGCCAACATGACACACACCGCTGTTCACATATGCATGATGCAACTCTTCGAACTTCAAATGATCTCCTTTACCTTTTAGGTTAAAGAAAAACAACAAAAAGGATGTTAAGATTTACGAGAGTTACGAGTGAGACAAGAAAGAGAGAGAGAAAGAAAGATGGTTGTAGGTTGGGTGCAAAATACTTTAGCATATAAATAAACCAATTCATCAAACGCTTTTTCTACAAGAATAAACACTAATTTTCCTGATGGTGACCCTGACAAATGGCTGCACCTGGCTGCTAGATGGAGAGCGAAGTTACTACACTACAGCATACACACCAGAGTGTGGTCATCCCAGTGACGCCACATTGCTCAGCCAACCAGCCGACTGGTGAGAACAACCCCCACCACCACCATCCCTCCACCTCCACGTCTCTCTTCCTCTCTCTTTTATTCCTCCCCTCCCTCTCTCTTTCTTCGCTCTAAACATCGCTCTGTAGGGCTAATAAACGGCCTGTGTCAAAAGTGTTGTCAGTCCATTCTTTGCTTGTTTGGGTTCATCTGGACTAGTGGGGTGGTAAGAGGGGACGGAGGGATGAAGGGAGGAGGCGAGAGGGGGGGTTGGAGGAGAGAGAGGGCTACATGGGAGGAGGTAGTGACAGAAAGAGAAGGGGGAGAGAAAAGAAAGTGATAGGGTAATGGAGGTAGAGGCTGAGGAGAAGGAGGAGGAGGATTATGGGTGCAGCTCAGCTCAGCTCAGCGGCCCGCCTCTCCGGGAGGACCGGTGGGACCCATCGGCCCATCACTGGCGCTTTATTGATTTCTACCCAGCGTGCTCTTTGTCAAAAATCAGATACAGTGCGAGCCCTCTGGACCTCCTCACCTTTTAAAAGCACACAGAGAGCCTTTTATGTGCTGAACCGAGGCGTTTGTGCGCATGTAATGGTGTGCGATTGTGTGTTGTGCTCTTTGTCTGGGGGTCAGAGGGCGCCGTGATGGACCAAGAGGAGAGAGATGAGAGGAGCCTCGCCTACTGAACCTGTTATTGCACTGTGAGCAGATTTCTTATCGAGACAAATATGTTTTGATGCTCTTTCATAGCTAGCTGCATGCTGTAATTGTTTTGCTCAGGTTGGACGTAGCGTGAGCTCATTTTGGACAAATGATCACAGATATGTGGTGTTTTAAGAGACTCACAACATCTTCTTAATAGTCAGAGGTCAATGGTTTTAGGGAATCTAAGTGAGGGTCATCAAGTCATCAGTTAAAGAGGATTAAAAAGGAGATTTTTTTTTTCTTCTTTTTAGCGTAATTTATAAAGTCATTTGTACAAAAACAAGATGTAAGCAAAGTCATGGGTGGACTGAAAGTGTACAAAATATAACAATATAGTATGTAGAAAAAAAAATCTACATATGCTGCCAAGTATCAGTAGCAGGGTACCAATGATCTGATAATGGTTCCCTGTGTCTCTGGATGCAGACGATTAAAAGGTGGATGAGAAAGAAATTAGAAAAGGGGAGAGGCAGAGGTAAACAGGAGGAGTGGGCAGTGGGTGGGGGTCCACTGTCCAACGACTGCTCCGCCCCCCCACCTCCTCCACTGCCCCTCCACCCTCGACACAGAAAAATATTATGCAGCAGCCGGGCTTCCATTGAATCCCAGTGATTCATTGCCCAATTTTAAACTGCCAAGCTGTTAAATTGCATCAGGTCTGCCAAAATTCATTCCAGGACTATGGAGCAGATATGAAAAATTAAATGTCATCTCAGCTACAGTGGAAAACTTTTACCTCTCCTCCTGTTGGGGGCAAGAATATGCTAGATTCCGTTATGATCGATGGCCACGCGGGACTACACTTAACCTACTTAGTGATGTCATGTTAGGCTGCAGCGCCTGTTTACTTTCAGCAAAATGACAGGAAGGCATAAACTTTATCAGCCACTGACATCAGCCCGTGCTGTCTCTCTCTCTCTCTCTCCTCCTCTCTCTCTCTCCATTTCTTCTCTTCATCCTCATCTTTATGTTGATTCCCAGAAGCATGTTTCTATTTTCTTTCCTCATCGACTCCCTTGCATTCATCAGTATGAAACCTAGTTTGAAGTGAGGAATGACTATTTTAAATACAAATAGAAGGAGAGAGAATGGAGTGTGTGTCCATGTACAAGTTAACCACTTTCATATCTGAAGTCTAGAGAAGATAGTGGAGTGGGTCTTTGTAGTGTCAGTTGTCATGCCTTCTCACATGTCTTCATGCGTTCTGACTGCCTTTATGCAAGAGAGAGATTTCCCAAAATCTAGCGTTGGGCTGTTTCATACCTGTGCTGAGAAAGACAGAAAAAACATGAAAGTAATTGAAAGTAATTTTTCCTCTCGCATTATTGATTTTTTGCTTTCAAATCGATGTCAAATTACTGTAACAGTTACAGGAAGTTCCATTTATTAAATTAGTATTTGTCCCTTCCTTACTTTTTTTTTTTGAAGCTATCTCTTAAATGCAAAGTAGGCCCAGTTTGAGATTTTTATGTGCTATCATTAATAATAAGGGACAGAGTTTGGGACAAATGTGGACATATACCACTGTACAGATACAATGTAAAATACACAGAGAATGTTGTCATGGACATGGCCATAGACAATATGGTCTAAACTGGAGTTTATCCATCCATCCATCCATTATCTAGTGCTTACTCCTTTGCAGGAGTAAGCGGGGGCGGGCTGGAGCCTATCCCAGCCGACTTCGGGCGAAGGCAGGGGACACCCTGGACAGATCGCCAGTCTGTCGCAGGGCACATATACACAAACAACACAGACAGACAACCACTAAGGGCAATTTAGGGTAGTCAATTAACCTCAGCATGTTTTTGGACTGTGGGAGGAAGCCGGAGTGCCCGGTGAGAACCCACGCTGCACAGGGAGAACATGCAAACTCCACACACGTCCCTGACCCGGACGGCGATCTTCTTGCTGTCAGGCGACGGTGTTAACCACTGAGCCACCGTGCAGCCCAACTGGAGTTTAATGTATGTGTTTTTGGACAAGGATAAGCAGATAGACTTCCTGTTAATCTAGGTTTATCTTTGCCATCACTTAAATATCACAATATAATGTCAAAGTGATAACCATATTGTTTAATAGTATCAATTGTTTAATCAATCAAGTAGTGTGTGTAGATAATCAATATGAGAGTAAGAGTTACTTTTCTGTGCACAAAAAAAAAAAATCATCTTCCCATAATACCTACCAGGCTTCAGGTAAACATATTTGTGAGAAAATAAAAATATATAAAACAAATTTTAGAAGACTAAAAGAGTTGGACAATTTCCAAAACTGATTGTTGTTGTTGCAGTTAAATAAAAATCTTTCAATGTGTGAGGGTTTTGTAAATCACAAAAAGTGATATGAAATGTAGTGATATGTAACAGTGTCCTTGGTTTCATAATTTTCATTTCTTTAGTGTAATTTGTTGCAGTGTTGTTTTTTCCTCCTTTTTTGGCGCCTTGCTCTCATCGCTCATACTTTTATGCACTACGAAGTGCAAAACCTCTAAGGAACACTTTTTAACAAAGAAAACAATTTGTATACATTTTACATGAAAATGTCACCGGATGGCATTAAATGGCTCACTTTTCTCTTACTTCAGAACATATTTTTCAATTTTCATCCTGATTTTTTTTTGCCTGAAATGCAACTTGATGAGAGGTCCTCCCATTACACAGTAAACACTGGAACCGTCTCTCCCCCTCTCTCTGTCTCTCTGTTCCTGCTCCCGCTGCTCTGCGCACTGCGAGGCAGCGATATTTATTATTACGAATATCATTTGTATTAATCACCAGGATAAATGACTGGTTTGGCTATCTGAATGCCTCATTTAGAGAAACTTGGCTCCCATGTCATGGTTATGAATTACAGGCAGGCCCGTGTTTCACCTGAGGCTCTCTCTCCTCCCTCTCTTCTCCACTCCTCTCTCGCACGTACACACACAGTGCGTTTCACACCGGACCCACGGACAATGACGCGGTCATCCTGATGCAGGTGACATCGGTTCAAGAAACAGTGGTATCTGCACTACACACGGACATACCATGTTCACACACACTGATTGTGTTTACATGCACGCAATACAAGGAATCACATAACCTAGTGACATTGTGATTATTGACAATTTGATGAAGTGTTACAAGCAGTTTGTGTATGATATACTGTTATTGATGGTTTGCATTATATCTATATGTGAGGGCTGAGAGGGTGGAAACATTGCCCTCAGTAGGTAGGGTTAGGCACAGGCCTATATAAGGCTTCAGCCTGCTTTACCACATCACTGTTCTGCTTTCTTTGCCTGGGTTGGACTGAACCACAAATATAGAGTGTATGCACCTGATGTCCAGTTTATACTGCTGGACAACTACTTGTTTAAGACTGTTAATAATCTATTGTTGAAAAGTCTTTTCACCATTGAAATACACTAGTTTTATTGTTTGTTTGTTTTTCAGGTATTGGGCCGAGCTGCGAGGGAGTACGCCTGGGATACACCCCCCCTCCTTGCATGTATTGTGTTGTGGCCTGTTGGTTGTGGCCACTGATTGTTCTGTATAGTATGAACTGTAGTGATTTGCAGTGATAGTGATCACGGTGTTATCCGTTTGGGGCTGGTGATAGGATCTCCCCCCAGTGAGGGCCCTGCAAGTTCTTTTGTGTTTCATTTCATAGTGTTTGAAATCTTATTAGCTTTCCTATTGTTTTAGTCTCTGGTTAATATTAGTCTCTTTTAAGGTAAATTTTCTCTTTCAATTACTCAACTGCCGCAGCACACATCAATCTAATTCAATCATTTTCAAGTTTCACCTGTGTGGTGGTCCAGAGGTTAGGCTCAATTCACGAGTCTAGATTCTGCAGTAAGACAGTGTTTAACATTGATGATAAAGGGCTAATAAACAGCAGAAACAAAAGAAAAAAGTTTACAATTAATATGATCTTTTCTAGCTCAGTGGGTGTTAAAGGTGCAATATGTAATGTGCAAATATAAGTAATATATGCAATATTTTAGTTTAGAAACACACTAAAATTTATTAGAATTATACTAAAATCATAAACACAATGTGAAGAAATAACAGTTCTGAAGTGTCAGAGATGTCCATGTATTGTCTTGTAATACCACTTTGTACCTCAAGAGACAGTTGGACAGTTGGAGAGTGTCGGCCCCTGTGGTTCCAGCTGGGAGCTTTACTATATTTTACAAGCTCTCTTAGCGTTGTTAGCCTACTAAATAACAAAATAAACTCTCAAAATGTGAAGAAAGAAACTATTCTTACATTCTTTGATACACATAACACAACTGTAGACTATCTGAATTCAAGTTTCTCTTTATTACTGAGCTAAGATGAGTTTAATTGCCGTGTTAACTCATCGTAAAACACACTAATTCAAACTCATTCTCGACAGAAACAAAATGAAACTACCAGCTGTTAGTAGTTATCCAGGCTTCTCCCAACTTTGAATAAGAAAGATTGAAGCTGAAAAATGTTGAATTTCATGGTAAAATGGCTTTGCAAACTTCACAACACTTTATATGCTTAGAGCTGTGTTTCAGATAACCCTCCAAAGATGAAGAAAACTCAGATAAATAAAAGGCAAAACAGTCTTTAATATTTACTGTGGATTAACTGTAATAAGGAAATGGTTATAATGCTTGGAGTGAAATATTGCAAAGGTTACTAAAACAAATTTTTGTCAGAGCATCATCAGTGTTTGGGCTTCCATGCAATTACATTAATCTACGCACACACATATACACACACCTAACCTTAACCTCAACCTAAACTCGAATGTTCAACCGAGTCTTGCTAAAACATAATGATTTACATTATGGGGACTTACATTTTGTCGTGAAAAGGAAGGCGAGTCCACACAACGGAAACAGATTTATGTCCTCACAACATGAGTAATACACGTACACACATGCACACACACAGACACACAAATGAGACAGGGATGTTGTACACAGACATTTCGCAGATTTGTAGGAGTGGAGGAGAGGATGCGTATACTTTCTCCCCCATCCATGCTCCATATTTCCATGTGATTAAATTATTCAGTGGTACAAACTACAATTATGCTTTATTAAAAATTATTAAAAACTCTCGCCAGGCTCCGCAGTTGTGAAAGAATTTATTGCCTGCTTGTTTTTCTAATTTGCATCATTGATTCTGGTGGTGTTTGAAAAGCAATGATGCTCCCTATAACTACTCTCTCTCTCTCTCTCTCTCTCTCTCTCTCTCCCTTTGATAAGGATGAGATGTATTAGTGCGTGAGGAGGGGTAGATGAGGGAGCAGGACGAATGGCGTTTTCCTCCATCGATAGATATGCAAGCGTCTGATTTTATTTACATGTGTTTATCTTCTTTATGAGTCGTGGGAACGTGTTGGGCAATTTTTATCTATTCATTTGTTTATTTATTTATTGGTTATTCATTGAAGCTTTGAGAAAGTCCAGAAAGTAGGGTAGGAGAAACACATTCCTCATTATCTCCCTCCAAAAAAAAAAAAAAAAAAATCCCTCCCCCCCAAAGTTATGAGCAACACTAAAATAAGGGATCAAACTCTTATCTGCCATTTTGCTTAAAGATGGCATTTCCATACATTAAATATACATGTGGAATTTACACTTCAAAGTTAGGCCCATTACGTGAGCCATTAGTTATACTTGTAACAGCAGATCCCTATGGCCAGGTTATGAATGATTTAGCAGCAAGTTACTGTAAACTAGATTAAATTTTCTTTCAAAGCAGCTATCTTCTCAGCATTTTTGGAAAGAGGGGCGAACGCGTGAGAGATGGACAGATTGTTAAGAGGATGAAAAAAGGGGAGGAATGACACAGAAAGATTTAGAGAGACAGAGAGGAGAGAAAGACAGAGAGAGTGTATTGCTCCTCTCTCTCTCTCTCATTGCTTCTTGAATCCTGAGCAATGACTGGCTACTTTAGCAATTAAAATCCGGGGCAAAGACACAGCAGCTTGCTTTGGCCCAGAGACTGGCCCATTCATCATCCCAACTGCCATAAAATAGCACTAGATGGATTCTTTGATTTTAGCTTTGGAAGAACATAAATCAAAATCTAAACCACGGCCTGTCACAAGCATCACCAGAATTATCCATTTGAGAGAGAGAAGAGCTCAAGGAGGGCGGAGAGAGAGAGCGAGACAGAGCGGGATCTAGTCTCATTGTTTCTCCTCCTCTTTGCAGACAAACCCTCACACCCACCACCTATCCCCCAGTGTGACACCCTGGGTAATCTATAAGCGTCTCATAATGAGGCTTTTTCTACAGTTCAACACCGGCATTCATCAAGCATTACAGAGAGGAAGCCTAATCTGGAGTGCTTTGTCATTTTTTTTTTTTTTTTTTTTTTGGGGGGGGGTTGAACAGGGAACTTGGATAAGAAAAAAAAACACGAATCAGTTCTAATACACCGCTATTAAAACAGACAATGTGTATCACCAAAGATTTTTTTATGAATCTCAGCTAATACTGCAATTAACGCTAATGTGTATTTGAAATCATTCCATGTACTTTCAGTTTTAGTGATCCTTTGATATATAATAGCGATATTTAAAACAACTCTGCGACAATATCAACCAAACTGAATCAACCATTCGTAACCAATATTAGGAAAACATTATCAAATGATCCAAATTGTCTGTACAATAAACTGAATTGACGACTTAAAGGAAAAGCCTGAATAAATGAGTGGAGAAACACAGACAGTTTCACACAGGACATGTTGGGTCACTGAATGGTTTGATGAGCTAGGAAGGGAATTGATTTAAGATTTTAGTGACACCGATGCTATTATTGATTCTGCTCATCGGTCCGATTCTTTATCGATTCCCTTATTGATCCCTGATCAGCTTTAGCTAGTTGTAGCTCAAGAGCTAGCTTTAATTCTACAGTTTCATTTAGCAGATGCTTCAGGTGATGGAACAGCAAAGGCAATTTAGGGTTCAGTATGTTTCCCAAGGACACTTCAACACATAGACTGCAGGGGCCAGGGATCAAACCATCCACATTGCAATTGGTGGACAAGTGCTCTACCTCCTGAGCTACAGCCGCTCTGTTTCAACAGTCTGTCAGCGATCATGATGAAATGAAAGAATATTTGTACAGCATTCATTTTCATTTAGGTTTTGTAAGTCAAAGACAACATATGCCTGAATGGTGCTAGTGTTTTTATGACGCAGAATATGTACCCTCAGTATTGGACGTGCTTCTTCAGCTGGGAAGCAATGGCACCTGTAAGTAGTGTCAAATACATGTGGAACTGTGGCCCATGGTGTGTAGAAAGATGTTTCATCATATTGCTGGTGTTTCCACTTGTTTACAGACATTACATCTAGCACTGTTTTCATTTTTCTTCAGGAAATGAAGCCACATTGTTGCGCTCATAATCGCGTAATTTATAATCATATCTCAATAACCATGGGTCACCATGAGCCTCCACAACAGCTTCAGTGCTTCTTGTCATAGATTTTCTGTGGAACTCTACTGATGGGATGTTACCAGTGTTGTACCCGAACGCGTTCAAAGAACGTTCGTTCATGAACTAACTCATATTTTGGGTGAACGTGAACGTCCCGTTCATTTTTGCTTGATGAACGTTAAATTGTGAACGCACTCATTCTGCTGTTTCTTGAACGGCACTCTGATTTCGTTCAGATTACGTTCGTGCCAGATTTCAAGAGCCCTCGGAGAAAAACCAAGCTAAAACAGTAAAAACACATTGTAAACGACCATTAAAATGTCGCGGATAACCACCCGATCTGGCAACCGCAAGTCCTGCCTGTCGCTCTACCAACTTCGTCATCAGCGGTCGTCAGTCTCGTCACAATTCACATGTGTGCAAGGAAGAAGGATGCGTTTACTGAGAAACTAATTCCCATACAGTCGGGAATTAGCTCGTAGCTCGTGGCAACGTAAAAAAAAAAAAAAAAAAAAAAAAGAACTAAAAAAGAACGAAATAGTTCTTTTTGGGGAAGCATGAACTTTAGTTCACAATTTTGAATTATGAACGATGAACTGAACTAGTTCATTTTAAAAGGTTTGAACTGAACTTTGAACTAGTTCATATAGAAAGTGAACTTTCCCAACACTGGATGTTACATACCCAAAAGGCAGGACAAGTTAACTTTTAAGTATTTATTTAGCCAAAGGTATGCTCATTCCCTACCTTGACCAAGGCTTGTCCTTTAATTTGTCGCCCAATTGTATTTCATAGATTGTTGTTGTTGTGTTCCTTGAATTGTATTTCACACCAATGATAATTTATTTGAGGAAATAGAAATATCTATCTATATCTGTCTATAGCTATTAATTCCACCAAATTAAAAGTAACTATTGCCAATTTCTTAAAAAAAAGAAAAAGAAAAAAAAGTCAATGTCAATGCACAAGAAACAGTAGATCATCATCATTAGCTTCATTACTGAAAAGCCAAAGCTTTTTTTAGCGTCACTGATCTGAAGCTGTTGGAAATGTGACCAAAATGGATCAAACCATGGGGCTTTTGAAAGCTGTCTGATGTGATTCTCTTAGGAATGTAGGTCACTGCATCAAGTGATACTATAAGTGAAGTCAAACAGTGAGAGATTCTGACACTGAGGTCTAAAATGATCTCAGGATTCCAGTTAATGAAAGAGGACTGTTGTCACGTCCAGTGAATTCTGGCAACAAAGGATGGAGGGACCAAATGCAAATAAACACATGTAAGGCAGTGCAGGTAGGACGGAGGGAAATTTACTTGATCTGGCACTGGAGACGGCTGATTAGAGATCTCTGAGCTCCGGCTGGGTGTTGATTACGGCACTGGGAGACTAAGGCACTGTGGTGCTGGGCAGCTGAGAAAGCCAGAAGCATGCGGTCCATGCCTTCTTCTCGGGGCTCATGGGGTTACCCCTTGGTAGTGGCAAGAGTCTCTTCAAAAGATGGCCACTGGACATCAGTGTAGCTCCTCCACTGGTCCAATAAAGGCCCGTAGGGTTCAGGGAAGACAGGCGATTGGCTAGCTGACCTGGGGCAGATCCCGAGTGTAGAGAAACTTGATGAGATTTTGTTTTAATTAATGAGTTAATGAGTGTTCCCTACAAGATCCACTCATTGCAACTAAAGCATGCTTTTCATGGTTATGTTTAGGCAACTCAAAGCACTTGGTTTAAGCTAGGGCAAATTTGTGGTCTTACTGAAAAAGTGATCAGTGACACGAGACAGAAATATATCTCGGGGTTTACTGCCTTAACCTAAACTGAACTTCAGTCTTTGGCATCAAATTCTACCTTCCACCCTGACTGCCTCCCATATTATGTTTCAATTTCTTCTTATTATATTTGCAGTGTTTGGGAGAAAGGTATTCTCTTTTGCCATTAACCACTTGCTTGGAAGCTATTATAATCAGCAATTTACACCTGATTTTATGCACAGATTCCTACTGTACAAGTCAAATGCAGTAAACACTCTATGAGATGTCCTGACCCATAAAGGTGGATAATTCTTTTATAATTCTCATTGTGAAGCTGTGCTGCATGTTGATCAGCAAATAAACATTTTTCATTTATTCATTCTTCCCATATGAACAAATGCCAATTCCTTTAATATCTGATCCTAAAGTGTTTGGTATTGATACCGTTTATCAAAGTCGAAAGATCCATCCGCTTTCATCAGTCCACAGTGCCTGCCAATTCCTGCCTGCGTGCCTGCCGGGGCCCAGGATTAATCTTAGAGGGATTCGTTTGATTTGTGGTCCTCATTTGTATGTCTGTCTGTGAGAAAATGGAGGACAGCTGTCAATGCAGAGGCATTTGTCTCTGTCATTTCCTCCCCTCCTCCATCCCTGTCTCTCTCTCTTGCCACCATCCATTTCTCTCTCTCTCTCTCTCTCTCTCTCTCTCTCTCTCTCTCTCTCTCCCCCACTCCTTCTTTTTCCTCTCCCTCCCTCTCTCTGTCTCTCTTCAATTCTCAGTCACTGAACACTCCACAAGGCATCTGAAAAAAAGGGATAACTCCACTGTCTCAACCACTTAAGAGCAGATTCAATCAAAAATAAAGCAACACATAAAATAACCTATTTTAATTCCCCCAATGCGATGGGGACATTCAATTACGTCCTCAGAAAGGCACGTTTTTCATGGTGGCGACAATTAAAGTCTTATTTAATGTTTAAAGCATATTACTTTTCTTTATTACAGATCTCATAACAAAGTCAGCTGTCATCAAGGTGCAAAAAGCCCTCCTTATCCTTTTGTTTTGCATTTTATTGCAAAAGCTCATCAAAGCGGGAGAATGGGAGGAAGTGTGTGTGTGGGTGTGTGTATGTGCTGCAAAGGACAGAGAGCAAGAAGCAACTATCATCTCATGTTTCTAGTTCAAAAGTCTAGATTCTTCTTTTTTAAGCATTTCTCTCAATCCCTCATTTCATTATCAGGGTAAAAAGGATGTAAACTTCACGAAGAGCAACATAGAAGCAATTCTTCTTTCAGGACAGGAAGTCTGCAATAGAGGATGGACAACATGCGACTTCAAGGTGCCATCACACATTGGTCAGACCTGGACCACAAAACCTCCTCTGTACCACAAAGGCATGGAAGCAGGACAAACTATACACACATAAAAGAGGCCAGGATTCTCTTCACACAGAGGTAAACTGACAAGAAAGAAGGAAGCCGTTATTTGCAGAAAGCACAATATGAAAACATCCTAAGCAAAGGCAGATATTGTTGGAAGATGAGAAAAACAGTACCACCTTTTTTAATGTATTTCTTGCATCAGACTAGTGTTGATTCAACTCTACTGTAAATGTCTGAGGCTGTAGGCTACAATGCGTTTTTGTAGTGGACTGCATTGTATCAGAAGGTGCTCCTACTATTAAGACCAAGCTTAAAGTTCAGGGTCAGTTTTTTGCCAAATCAATTTTTATAGTCAGAAAATAATAAATGTAAGATATGAAAAATAGATTTGTTTTTAAAATGAAAAGAGCTATGCAGTGAAACAAATGATGAGGCTAGCTGCAGATGGGAATCTATTCTTTCTATTTTCTGTCTTGGTTCCTGAAGAGTGCTGTAAGACGAAGTGGAGGGCCAGTCTCCAGTGAGGTGGTGAAGATGTCTGTGAACACCAGGGGCAGGTGGTCAGCACGGTGCTTCAGGGTGGATGGAGAGGCAGAGTCTGGTCCAGCTGCTTTGCAGGGGTTCTATGTCTTGAAAAGCCTGTTAATGTCCCTCTCCAGGGTGAAGAGAGTTGTCATTGTGGTCGGGGTGGAGGGAGGCCTCTGAGGTGAGCAGGCCCCTGCTGTGATGGGGGAGGTGGAGGTGGTGGGCTGGGGCTGGTGGATGTAGTCACAGGGGATGGTGCCAGAACTGTCCCTTTGTTTTAGATCAAAAGTTCAGCTTGTTCATATGACCAAAACTTTACAGCACTGATTAATGGAGACAACTGTAAACAGTTTTCAGGTATTATATGATTGAAAAATATAAAATGCATCTGACTCATGGGTCCCACTGGACACTTGTGTCATTATGATAAATTTTATGTTTTTTTAGGTGAAAAGACAATGTTCCTCATCCACAGAATACCTATGTATTTATGTTTTGCTCATGGTTTCATTTCCCTTTGTCCAAACTAATCTTCTAACATGATCTGTTATGGTTTGGTTCTCTTGTGTTTTACTAGTTAATTTTCAGTGCATTTTCAGTGTCTTACTCCAGTGTTTTTGGGTTTGTCTTTTTGTTCAGGCCTTGCATCAGTGGCTGGAGGTGTGACCTGCAGGTGCTGGGGTCCCCTCTCCTTTCTCTCAGCTGTCCCTCATTCCCCCTAATGACCAGCAGCTTTAAAAGCTCTCTGGTTCCCCCTACAAGCTGCTGGATCATCCCCTCACTTCCTTCCCTCATTGCTTTGTATGTTCCTACTATTTCTTGTGCTTGGTGTTGTATTTCTTTCCCCAGTGTTTCTAGTGTCTCCTTTGTTCCCCAGTGCTCGGTCCTCACCTTTCCCCACATGTCTCCACCTTCCAGCCTCAGCACCCACCTACTAGCCTTCAGCCACTGAAGCAGCTCCTCACCACTTAAACTTCACTTAGTCACCTTTTTGTTTTTTTCTGTAAGTCCTGGAGCTTTTTGTGTTAATAAATCCTTTTTGTTTAGTAAAAACTGGGTCCAGCAAAAACTGAATCCGTGACATGATCACTTAAATAAGAACATACTCAGTGAAAAAGTAAAAGAATTGCATACAACTTTTAACTATTTGTCTTTTTCCTCCACATTTGCTCCAACACCCCAGCATTTTAACAAAATGTGAAAGTGTTTGTTTTAGAGGAGGAATCATGTCTTTCCCCGGCCCTGAGAGCGAACCCATGGCTGTGCCGCTGTGGCTGTGGCTGGCTACCACCTCTCACTTCATTGGCCCAATGAAATACAGTGTTCATTAGGCCATTGATCAACTAGTCTCATCCTGTCACAAGAATACAGCTGGCCAGCGCACCCACCTACACACACACAAACACACACTCACACACACCTCTGCGGTGAGACACGGGGCTGGTAAGTGGGGTCAGAGGTGGCTTGTAGTAATCCATCTAACCAGCGTGACAGCGGCAGCTAATAAATCACTTATTCATCGTTTAATCCATTGTCTGTCGCCACCAAACTCCCAGAAAACAATGCCTTCACAAAACACACTCCCTGCAGCAGAGCAGCCCTGCATCCATACAGACAGGTGCAGCAGAGCTTTGGGCCTGCATACACCATCAGATATAAAGAACATATAGAGTTGTTCAGAAGCACCTTCTTTATTCTGCTGACTTTTTACTTAGTACCACTTTGTCACTTACTTACTTTTTGAATCAATCACATCAAGTCCTTAAATCAAATTACCTTATTCACATGAATTAGAAAACTAAGGTAATTAGTCATCAAGTGATTTTTCGGTAGTAAATTGTCTTCAATAAAGCATCAATCTGCGTTGTTTAATTTGAAGCTAAGTAGCATTTGATGGTAGTTTTCAAAGCTGTTCGCCATGAATTTTCACACTATTAAACTGAACATGAACAACATTGTGCTTGTTTGTGTTGATGCTGAGGATTGCCATTTGTTAAATGTTCTCTTGGATGTTATAGATAATTGCAAACAGGTGCCTTGAAATTACAGCTGAAAGCACATAATAAGACCAAAATAAATTCTGCGCTGTCATGCAGTTGAAGTTTCAGAAAACAAGACACGGTGGGTCAGATTTAGAAGGAAAATGCGCTAAGACAGCTTCTCACTACACAGTTGGACTGAACCAGTCCAACAGCTTAGAGAGTAGATGGAGGTGCTTTGATTGATGTCTCTTACAAATACTGGACTAAACACAGCCAAGTGCATTAAGGTCAAAAGAAAGAAAACTTCAAATTCAAGTTAAATGAACACACCATAAATGCCTTCTACTTGTTCCTTTACTGTTTCAAATTGATTAATAATTATTGCACTATTTTCTGCTTATTACGTCAGGTTACTTTCTACTTTTATTTGTTTACTTACTGTTTAAATAACTGATTCAGTGGAGATTTATGGTTCTCTCACATGTTCAGTCACTTTTTTATTCTTACCTAAACCTTCCTTTGGGTTCATACAAGTCTGTGTCAGTTGTTTCAGAAGTGAAGAGTTTCCTCACGAACCTGGATGTTATATACAGCTTCAGTTTTGTGAATCCATCCAAATAAATAATCAAGTCTAACATGTCTCGTAAGAACTAAGGAGAAAGACGCACCTTGTAAACACTAACATAATGATTATAATGTGACTCCAGCCTGTTGCGTGTGTGTTCAGGGCAGAATGTGTCACATCCACATTGATAAAAAGATGCAAAAGCCTTCTGGCCCAATGCGTTGCTGTGCTGGTGAATGAACGGCCTTGAGTTAACAGGAATTATGTTTAACCCGGCTGAGACTTCAGTTTAAGTAACTTCTCCACACAGTTCACTCATGTATAAAAAAAACCCTTCATGTCCAGTCTTTTGAATTAAGGCTGCGCTCAAAACCCATCGCTCTGAAAACCATCCTCATTCCAGCAGCCTTAATTTGGTCTTCCTTTCTTCGTCTCCACCCGTCGCTCCTCTTAATTCACGCTTTCCCAAAGCATGTTGTCTCACCTGACAAGAGAGAGAAAAGGGGAGAACAAACGGGCGGGCGGACTGAAGGAGAAAAGAAAAGAGAGGGAGGAAAAAGGAAGAGGAAGGGCCTGATCGTACAGTTTAATTACCAGCCCTGACTTGTAAGTGCTCTGGTGGGGAACTGCAAGGCCCGGCTACAGGAGACAGCTCTGCTCCATCCCATTAGAGTGGGAACAGAAGGATGCGCTGCTGCCTGTTTCCTCTTGCTGTCCTACAATCCTTCACTCCTCTCCGGCCTCCCTTTAATTCTCCATTTTCTTTGCTTTTCTTAATACTCGCCTCCTTTGCCTTCCTTCCCACTTCTATCAGTTAACTTTGTTTAACAGGCATGTGGAGTACATAAAATAATTGCTTGCGAGATAAGGCCTCTCTGTGGCATCCCCTTGTCTCTGTGATTGAAAGTCACTGGGTTAAGAACATGAGTAAGAGGTTAACGGTAATAAAAATAGCTATTAAGCATATATTCCCTTCCGATGTGTCACTCCGAGAAAGGGAGAGAGAAGGAGAGAGAGAAGGAGGGAGGGATACTGGCACCTAATTACAAGGAGCGCACTTGGCTGCTTTTATCAGTAATTGGACTATATAGCCCTTCATTATAATTTACTTTCTCTCCCAAACTGTGATAATGCAGACAAGCAGAACTGAGTGGGCCTGTTAGTGGCCCAGAAACTGACACCAGTTAATGGTTAATTATAATGACTAAATTAAAGGAGTGACGGTGAGAGGGCACTGGATAAAGCTCAGGCACTTAATTTAACAGGATCACTATCAGAGAAAACTCATGATTTCAAGATTGGAAATAGAAGAGGCAAAGACAAGGAAAAAAAAAAAAACAGAGGAGAAAATGGCAAAAGGGAAACAACAAAGAATTTATTTTTGTAAGGTTTTTATTGGGCTCATTGTCAGAGAAGGCAGGCAGAGACGCGGATGTGTGTCCGGGGATTAAGAGACCATTAATTGTCTGTTTCAGACTGTGATTGAAAACAGAGTGAAAACATATTTTCATTTAAGGCGTCCACTCGATGGAATGTGTCTTGTTTTAAGCAATTACTGCTTGGGACAGTGTAACACACAGCCAGACAAAGAGATGCTTATGTGACTGTGGAACGCTGGCAATGAACTGTCTCGCAATCAAACTCTATTTTAAACCAATACATCCTGTTTTTTCCCTGTATTCACTCCCTTTCTTTAGAGGCCTGTGGTAAAGTTACTATGTGCCATTGTTGAGAACAGCAGTATCCAACAGTAATGTGATTACTTTACAAGATTTTCCATTAACAAATAGAGGACAGTGAGAACAAATTTGAATTCAGTAATTACACTAGAAACGCTCGATTACTTTGACATTTTGCAGGGTTTGTTTTTTTCTGTCTGACCAAGTGGAGAAATGTGTTGACTTGTTGCAGCGGCTGGACATGAAGAAAGGCCACTGGCATCAGTCAGAACAGGAGGAAGTAAGGTGACAGACAGAAATCATCAGGTTTTTGATCGAAGTTGGAGGATATGTGAATCCCATAACTTGACTGTGAAGACAACTTCTGCAGTGCTGTGTGCAGTAACTGAGACTAAGGTGGCTGTTGATGGTCAGTGAATACTACAACTCTAAACATCTTTTGCTTTTCAAACTTCAATGTCTTATTTTCTATATGTGTTACATAGAAGATGTAACAAGTGGATGTGTAGTACTTCCTTCACCTGACCTGTCGAGATGAGAGAACGTCTTAGTTTTGACAGTACTGCAAACAAGGTGGAAAGCAACAAGCTAAAATAAGAGAATCCCAGGTTGCCGAGAAAATATCAATTAAAGATAAATAAACAAGAGCAGGATGCTGCCAACTACACTGAAACATTGTAGTTGTCAAAATGCTAAAATAATGGACATAATTCTGTAGTTTCATTTTTATTGGTTTTAACTTATATGAACTTTTTTCTGATTCCTGCTTTTATGTATTGTAATGTTTTTACAGTCCGGTGATGAAAAGTCAAGACCAAAGAACCAGTAAGACACAAAACAATTGTTATCTGTTAAGGTTTTCTTGATTAGAGATGATTTGACCTTTGACATGATGAATTTTTTTTTTTTTTTTTTTTTTTTGGTTGTGGTGTTGTTGGTGGTTTTAGTTGAATTTTCAAATGTCAGGTGTGTCTTCTGTTGATATGGAGCTGTTTGTTTGAGCTCAGCACTGCAGGTGGAAACGCCCCTGGACCTTGAAAGGAACCTTTGATGGAGCTGAGTAAAGGAGGGCAATGTCACAAACTCATTTTGCGGTTGAGTTAATTGAATTGTATTTACTTTTTTAGAATAGTAATAAGTTATGACTAATTCATTATGCTTTTATATTAACTTACTCAGAGCTAGTCTTAACTATGCAGCCTACATTTTGCAGAATCCATATTTCCAGAATTACTTGGACATGACATCATTTAACAAGTAGGTTGTATTATAAGTTTTTTTTTGTTTTTTTTTTACTGCCAATGGGAATTGTTTGTACCTTTTCACGAATTATACATGTTCACATGTATTTAACACACAACTTTCTGTGTATGAACAGATTGAGAGTCAGTGCAGGGATGTAAGCGTAAATCACTGATTCCTGCAGTTTGTGTTTTGTCTATGTGCTGTTATGAGTTATGACTCAGCAGTCTAAGGCAAAGTTGGTTGGTTTAAAACCTGTTGTTTATAAAGTGGATCAGTGCACAGTTGAAATGCAGCCTTTTGTCAAGTCAAAGCTGTTCATTAACACGCCTCAATCTGTCTGCACACACTGATGAAATAACCCATTAGCTTCCACACGAGCAAGTACGGCTCACCCACTCTCAACACTCCCAACCATGCAAACCTTACTGTATTCTGGGAGTCAATAAGAATCTGAACTGTCAGAGGCCTGACAGGATTTTTACCAACAACCTCGCCGTTGATAGCACCACACTCAAACGCGACTCACTGTCACATACAGAATATCAACTAAGATGACAGTTGATGTGTATTATCATAATCGTGCGATTACATGTGTATTTCAGATTTTCCTGCTTCAAATGTGAAGCATGTGTGTGTGTGTGCGCCACTGAAACTCTCACACACTCTCTCCTTTCTCCTCACACACACACACACACACACACACACACACACACGCACACACACAGTAAATCCGTGGCTTTGTGTCGCTGTCTTCTTTGGTCCCTCTGGCTTTGCCTTAGCGGAGTGGCTGCCCCACTGATCCCTTCGCATCACACATCTTTGGCACACTTTGCTACCAAGGTAATCATCATCATCATCATCATCATCATCATGTTCAGCACCATCATCTTCATCTTCATCACTAAGCTGGATCAAAAACATCATCTTGCACCCTTATGAAAAAGCAGCCCTCCTGTTGGCACCCACCCACACACACACACACACACACACACAAACATCATCGCTCACACTAACACACGCACATAGTGGCGGATCATCACTGCAGCTCTGTGGCTCTCCTCTAAAATCCCCTGCACCATCAAAGGGAAAGGCCTGTCTGTCAGTCATGCGGGTGATTATGGGACTGAGTGACAGGGGACGACTGACACTAAGCGGCCGGGCTGAATGCATCTCCTTCAGGCCTGGCAGGTCTGGGTGACACCGGGGGCTGGGCCGCGTCCCTCACGTACGGGGATTAGCCTCGCCAGCTGCCATCTCAGCGCCACTCTGCTCTCAATCACACTAAGTGGCAAACACACACTCGCACACATAGGCAACACATGAGGTGAGGGGCATACTACAGTAGAGCAGCAAGGTGGTAGACATGCTTTACTGTATGGACGCGCACAGGTACATACAAGTTACACATGGTCTATGGTTACACACACACAAGCATCAGAAAATGTGAACACTGCATGCACACAGTAAAATCTTGAAGTAATGCACAGGCACACACTGCAAATGTACTGTACTGCTCCGTCTGTCAACCTAAAAACAACTTTAGAGTTAGTCTTCTCCACATGCTCCTTTGCTGCTAAGGAAACAGTCACATGTATTATTATTTGCATTAAAGGCATCACTCATTTCAAAACTTGTGCAAGCATAAATGCAAGCAATGACATTTCTGAATGTAGCCAAGATAGCACTTAAACTGACAAACAACACACACTCAGCATGCATGTGTATTTTAAGGGTCAAGCAAAGGAAAAACACACTGGGCTGTATTTTCAGCAGCACATATAGCATTACACATATTTTGAACATAGCACCCTGATCTCACTCACAAAGGTGGAAAAGTAACTCAGACACTGGCTCATAGCGAAAGTATGATAAGTTTTCTTCTTTTCAGGTTTTGTCCCAGTAAACAGAGAAGTTACATCAGAACAGCACAAGTCAATGTGCAGGTTGTATATTTGCATTAAAGATTCTGTTTGTTTGTCCTGATTAAATCACCTTCTTCTTTAAATGGATATCTGTAAGAGCCATTCAAATTTCAGTTTAAAGTACTTGCAGGGCAGGACTAACAATACATGTCTTAGGTTTACAGTAGGTACATTTTAAATTTGCACATTAAGAAATACCTTAATGATAGTGATAATTCGAAAACATACAGACATGTTTCCATATCAGTCACATGACCCTATTGCAGCACAAAGTCTGGATAGAACAAAATTAAAAAGACAGGGATTCTTCTTCCATGTCACCATCTTTCACTACAGGGGCTGATAAAAACAACACATTGTACAGGTGGAACATAAAGGACAAATTCCTTCATTAAAAACGCAAATGCCATCTCAGATGAGAAGCAATCAAACATTTGTGATGTAACTACATCATTTGTGATTGATAATTGTATTAATTATGTGATTTTGTCACGTTCTCATCAGTTTATTTACGAATGCATACTTGATGAAAATACACCGATACATATTTTGGTTCAAAATTTCGGGATTTACTTTCAAAATTTTAATGGAAAAAAATGGTCATCCAGATTAGCTGGGGCTGATTAAAACTGGAAAAGGTTATGATGAAGTTTGATCTCTTTTCATTTCATCCATGAACATTTCACTAATAAAGTTAACAAACCCTTTTTTTCCCAGTAAAATGGAAGCTGCTGCAGATTTTTCTCCTCTCACTGGGTCATGCTCAGCAACCGAATGGAGGGTTGCAAAAGACATTTTCTTTTAATGTTACATTATCCTTTTCAGTGACATTTGGATGCTACTCAAAGGAACACTGAAGAGTGCTTGAGTATTGTTAATGGAGTTGATGAAGGTTTTCTGCCTTTTCTGTCATGACTCACTTCGACAAGGATGATACCTTCCACGCCAAGCCATCAGCAAGCCTCATTTCACCTCTCAATGAGACAGACCATAATGAGCTAGGCTGAAACCCAGATCACTCCCTCCCTCTCTCTCTGTTCTCCCATACCTGCTGCCCCCCCCCCCCCACACACACACACACACACCTCACTTCCCTCATTAACACCCACACACCATACACAGCCCTCTCCCCCAGTTTTCCCCTCCCATCCGTAACCTCTCTAACCTGGCAGACTGCACACCTTGGGCTTATTCAGCAGAGTCAAATGCCAGCCTCTTTCTCTTCGGCAGCCACTCTTCTGCTCCCGTGCGCTCACATTCACACCTCGCCTACCTCTTGGAAATGGGATTGTCTGGGATTCCAACTCTGCCTTTCCCCAACGGGATAATTGAAAATGGGACTGCAAGGGCAAATAAAAAAAAAGAGAGAGAGAGAAAGAGAAATGCCACATGTTCCTCCGCAACCCCTCTTTACGCACACCCTGTCTTTTGATATATGAAGGAGACCCAAGCAGTGGTGTTTCAGGGAGTTGGACTGTTGAGAAGCACACTCATACCTGGTGTAAAGAAGTAACCTGTATTTTCATATCTAATCTGAATGAGCAAAAGCCATGTTAACGTAAACTTTAAATGCACAAGGAAGCAACATCAGAATGTTTGATTCATGAAGTTTTTCCTTTATCTTAGATCCATCAAAGAGCATATGTCTCAGCATTCCCTTCATAGTGGTCTAAAATCTGTTTATTTATTACAGTCAGCGAACTCATGTGGAATGGATTATGATGACAGAAAGAAACATGGCGCTCCGGACAGCAGGATGCAAGCCTACAGGTGGATGTTTCGATGGCAGCGGGTTTTACGAAATGCTAAAAGTGTCAGTATGGCTTTCAGGTGTTGCAACAGGCGTGGCTGTCATGTCCAAAAAGAAGTGTTAAGTTTCCTTTTTGCATTTTGTCTTGTCTCATGTTGTCTTGTCTCGTCATTTACGGTTTTATTTTGGTAACCGTCTCTCCTCTCGTTTTAGGTAACTTGCCCTTCCTCATGTGTTTCCCGCCAGTGTGATTGTCTGCCCCGCCCTGTTTGTCTCCACCTGCTCCCCATTACCTTGTGTATATAATGTCTGCGTCTTCCCTTGTCCTGTGCCAGCTTGTCTTGTCTATTAAGTCCGTCAACGTACGTCTCATGATTCATGCTCTTGTTGTCAGGTTTGCTATTTCTGCCGGAGTGTTTTTGTGTTAATTACTTTGTTCAGCCAGTTTACCAGTTATCCTCGAGTGATTTTCAGTTTAGTACTTTTCCTTCCTACCTCAAAAGAGTGATTTTCTTTTGTACTTTGTTTTTCGTAGCACCTCCTAAAAGTGATTTTGAGTTCTGCCTTGTATTTTGAGGCTCCGGTCTCATTGTGTGCATTTGGGTTCAAACAAAGTCCGAACCTTGTCAGTAGCAGCAAAAAGTGAACAGAGCACTTGCAGTGAGTGTAGCAGCGAACTATTATTTCTATTATCATTATTATTATTTGTTATGCGCATTTAAGAGTGTCAAGTATTATCAATATTATGGCTGTAATATTATTATATTAAGGGGAAAGAGGTCAATCCTTGTGATGACCACTCAGGGAATTATCACCTGACTCTGCAGTTCCTCTCATTTCCACAGTGTTACAGCATTTTTGGCTCAATATTTTCATGTTTCTGGGCAAACTTTTACTGTTTTCGTACGTGTATTCTCTCTCAACAGCATTATTTTTGGTCACGGCAGCCAGGTGAAAAGGCTCTAAAAACCCACTGTACACTACCTGCTCGGCACCAACTGGCAGGACAGACACAGTTAAGAGACTACCTGGTGAACATAGTGGAGCATTTAGCAGCTAAAGAGACAGATATTTACATTCACCAGGTGGCCAGAGTTTGTGGAGATCAGTGACAGAACTTAAAGTAGAGTGAATTTTGGATTCACATTCATCAGATGGCCAGAAACATGGCTTCGAGGGAGTGTTAATTTGGCATAAATGTGTGAATTAGCTGTTTGCTAACAAGGTTGGCTGATTAATTTTATCGCTAATTTGTTGCGTATCTGGCTTGTTGTGCTGACCTCAAGTGACCAACATATTGAAAGGCTTAATTTCAGCTTTAATTTGCTACCTTCAGCTCCACCTACCTCGTCAGCATATTGAGGTCTGATCATAAAACAGCCAGAACTGAGATACTGAGGATGATAATAATCTTAGGATTAAATGCAAAGGCCCATGACTAGATGTCTTTCCTCAGACCCCAAATAGTATACATGTTAATACCAGGTGTAAATGGAGTAAAGAAGTCCAATCTGTTTGTTTTCTGATCTGAATATGCAGATTCAGGGGACGGAGGGGAGCAAAAATGTGCAAATATTTCAATTTGTTCATTGCAGGCCGCTTTTGATTTATATCAATTTCATTCCTCCCATCAGGTGCCATATCATAGAGGAAGGTAATAACCCAGAAATAACCTCGTTATGGAGACAGCACCGCGGTCTGGGCACAATGAACTCAGAGCTGAAGAATTAGTGACCTGGAAAGTGGCAGGGAGAGTTAATGACATTAGCTACATCAGACACACAGAGAGGTGGGGGGGTGGAGGAGAGAGAGAGAGCAAGAATCATTGCCACCATCGCAAAGGAAGAACGCATAAAAATTAAAATGAAAATAAAAGAAGGGATCCTCTGATGGCTCATTGTTCTTTTTCCCTCATCATGGCGTCTTTTGATATCAAGAACACAGCACAGTTATGAGTATTTTACCATCAGCATTATTATTATCATTGCTGTTTGAAATAGAAATGCAGCTGTTCTTATTGTTTTTGAGTCTAATTAGTGGGAAATGCAGGGGGGGGGGGGAAATGTAAAGTAGGCTGTTAATGAATTATTTCCTTTCATGTATTTTATAGTGCATCTTTTATTGTTTGTGCATTTGACGCGCGCACACACTTTCACACGCACACACACACAATCGCTTCACCTGCTGACAGGCTGCGTGTGCATTGTGTAAACGCGTGTGTCCGCACATGTGTTGCACAACGCGGTGACAAGATACGAGAGGGAAGCGCATGTTTGTTTGCTTGTTTGTTTGAGTCTCTCGTACATTAACAAGGGCTCACGAGTTGCTCTCGCTAATGTGTGAGCCTACATTTTCACATGAAAAGACAAAACTGGAATAAAAACTGATACAACAAACTGGGAAAAGAAGGCAAGTGGTTTATGTGTTTATCAGCAACTGTTGTTCTTGTGTTCTTTGAAAAAAGAAAAAAAGAAACATATATCCGCTGTGTTATCACTCCGGAAATGCTTTTGGACCAGGACGAGGACAATTAACAGCAAAAAAATTCGGGATGTTACGAAGTAATCACCTCTTTGATATCCGACATCAATACAACTTTGGACACTTTGATATATGAGCCTGCCTTGATGAGCCTTGTGAATACATTAAAAATATGTTTAATTAGCATTTCAAATCAGCGGCACTCAACTAAAAAAGAATTTACAATAAAGGAGAAATATGGCCGAGGAGTGTTTGTGCGTGTGTGTGTGAGAGAGAGGTGGGGGCGGGTGAACAAATTAGTCGTGGGTTTGATGAACAAAGAGACTGGCCTCAGAACAAAGCACGTGTTTTAGCCTTGTGCCTTTCACCTTCTCCATTCATTCTGAGGCCAGCCGAATCAAAACGATCCTCCGGGCCTCCTTTTTTTGATTTCTTCATCGCTCTCATGCAAGAAAATATTCTGTCTCTAATTAATATGACCTTATGAATTTTTAATAAAGCCAGATCCCTTCTTTGAAAATGCAGTGGGGAGCCTTGAAGTACATGTGTCAGTATTTGCACTTAGCTGTGAGGAAGAAAGGGGGAAAAATGTGACTTTGGTTGAACTAGTTTGTGATGAATAACTGATGTACATTTTAACCTATTTACTTCATTTTGATTTTCTTCACTCAGCGCACTTGTGCGTCTTCAGATCACTGGAGATGATTGACAGATCAAGACTGTTGCGGTAAAAATTATCACTATTCCCTTTTTTATTTATTTTTCCGAGATGTAATGCCATGCCAAAGAGGAAGTTAAGATTTCAAACTGTTCAAAGTGAATTTCAGATGAAGTGTAATTCAATGGAAAATATAAAATGTCAGTCTCAATTCCGCACTTTGAGAAGAGAGGGATTCTCAACACTCCGCTGGCTTGCACGCGCTCACGTCGAGCTCAGGCTGCGCTGAGGCATCTCCTCCTGTCCGTTTTTCCTGTGCTTTCTTTAAGAAAAAGAACAAACCAAAGTGCTGACACTCTCTCCATTTTTAATTATGTATATATATACAAAAGCTGGTAAATATTGTACATGTCAAGGTAACTATGTACAACTGAATCTGTGTGGATTCAATCCCCAAAACATCCTGATGAAGGATGAAGTCCAACGCATTAAATAAAGAAATATTGGGACTTTGAAATGGGAAATGAACAGCAGTCTCCTGTGTTAAAGTGCTTTGTTTTGTTAACCCAGTCATCTGCCCGACCTCCATGCAGGGAGCTTCATGGACTTTATAACAACAACACCACTTTCTCCATTGCTCCAGTTATCATTAAAACAGCCAGTAGAGTTCTTTGTCACTAGAAAAGAACACGTGCTGTTTCGGATCACTTGCAGAAATGACTAATGCTGTCATTCTACCATACATTCATCCAGGGTCAGTGCTGCCTCCAGTTGCCGGTGGAAATATCTAAAGCACACCTACAGCCCAATAGTGGGGGGGTATTTGGCTGATAGCATGTTAAGAGACAGCACCGGAGTGTCTTAAGTTAAGCAGTCAAAACGTGTGACTGTTGGTGAGGAATGACATTCTGTAGTAACATATTAGTAAATTCTAAGTTAAAATGATATCCACAATTTGCATTTTCTCACTTCAACAACTAGCAACAAGAAAGCTATTGTCCAAAATGCCCTTTGGTTCCTGGGTCCTTGCATACACTCATGGTAAAATGCAGGTGGATGTGCTGCAGCTTGTATCAAATAAAGCTGAGGTAAAAAGTTGGATTTCGTACTTGAAGGCAGTATAAAGTTTATCAACAAAAGCGAAGTGTTGCTTGTATTGGCTGCCTAAGCCATAGATGCATTAGAAAACTTATTTGGCACAGTGAGATTCTCATTTATACTAATTAGGCAATGTATGCTAGCATGCTAAACTAGGATCAGCATGTTAGCATTGTTATTGCGAGCTTGTTAGCTCAATGTACTGCTGTAGAGTCTCAAAGACTGACTGCAGAGTTTATGTCAAATACATGTTGCGGCTTATGACTTTCTTATTTAAGATTCTCAGATTCCACCTTTTGTATCAAAATCATTAATTGAAGCATCTAAATTTCAACCATATGGTGGAAGTTTCTCACTGTGGAGTCACTGATATAGCCTA
This sequence comes from Centropyge bicolor, assembly GCA_037975185.1. Taxonomy (NCBI): domain Eukaryota; kingdom Metazoa; phylum Chordata; class Actinopteri; family Pomacanthidae; genus Centropyge; species Centropyge bicolor. The sequence continues at coordinate 9,762,640 of JBBMOC010000001.1, forward strand.
TGTTTAATTTCACAGTTGTTGGGCATTCTAGACTGACTATAGGAACCACTACATGCACCAAGCATACTGTACACAAAAGCATACATACATTAATGCTGTCCTCAGTCTTTGCATTCATTATTATGTGTAATTGTTTGGTATGTGGATGCATACATTCACACCTTTAATTGGATTTTTCACATTAAGAGTTTTGGTATGTAGCTGTAACAGCTGTGTGCATTAGTGTCCACACTGTGTGTGTGCATATAGCAGACTGTCACACTGACCTAACACATAAAACTGGGAATTTGCCAAACTCTACTTCATGTAAAAAACTTTAACTGAATAAACATTTTAAAATGTTTTGTTCATTCGGCTTTGACGGGTTAGTGTTGAAACTACTGTAGTAAACTACTGTACTGTAGGGATTTATGTATTTTACATTGCTTTTTATACCATCGAATATATTCATGTGTGTTGTATATTTAAGTGAATGAAAGAATGAAAGATACCTTTAAGGGCAGCTTTACTACATTTTCATGGAAACAGACAAAAAGTTAAAACTATCTGTATTCAGAAAGCTTTTAAAATGTACATTCTTTTTAACATGATCTTTTTCCTCTCTATTTTTCTTTGCAAGTTGACACTAATGGTCTCTAACACCAACAGTGATTGTGTGGAGGCCCTTGGCTTTCAACAGTCTGTTAGGACAGCTGTCTTTTAAAACCGAAACAACATTAGTAATAGCCAGTAAAACTATGCTATTAATCTGTAGCAGGCTCCAGTGTGGCTGCCTTGGCTAATGAACATAGTGTTTGGTGTATCTGTCCGTCTCTTTACCAACCCCGTCAGAGAGGGGTCAGAGGTCAAATGGCTTAATGCTGCATGTGTGGGAGGTGTGTACAAGGCATCTGTCAGCTGGTCAGGGAGGGAGAGTGAACAGAGATGGAGAGAAGGTAAGACTTAGATATGCTTTTAGTTTACAACAGCTGCTCATTGTTCTTTGGGTCATTGATAATAACTAAAGAGAAGATGGTACTGAGGACGGCAGACATGTCTTTAAGGTCCTCCTCAACTTAGCATTTTCCTGATTTATTTTCTCTTTTTCAGATCACACACACCACCCACACATACCCTATCATACTTTAAGACAGAGGAAAAGGTTTGCACATCAGATTATCGGTGGACAACACTCTCTCCATGATCATTGATCAATAAGGTATATCAATGGTTTGGATTGAGAATATCACCATCCTCAAAAGTAACACTCTATATGGGTGTTGAAAACTGCTCATCACATCACCAGGACAAACCTGCCATCCATGGAAGGTCTCTACACCCAGCAACAAAGGACGAACACCAACAGGATCACATATATTGGTTTAAAAGTATGGTGTCATCAAAGTAAAATAGTCGATAGCAAAGTGATCATGAAGTGTAGACAGTTTTTGCAAGCATCACTAAATGTCTAATCTGGTACACAAACTCACAAAACAGGCCGATAACTTCTAAATTTTCAAGCAGAATGCCTCACTGTTTCAATTAGTCAACCATGTTAAGGTAAAAGTTAAGCAAATGTGACCTGTGACCTGCTGCATTCAGATGAAGAGATTGCATATAACTGCATATGTACCATAGTTCATAAGCTGCACATCCAGTATGTCTACATTGGCTACCCTACAGTTATTGTTACATTACAAAAGTAAAGTATCAAATCTACAGTAAAGTCATGTGTTACTTCACCCACCTCATGCATGCAGAGCTACAACACCCATTTTTTGTTGTTGTTAAAACAGGGTTACAAAAGACCAGACAGCTTGGCACAGCTGGAATGGCACACACCCCCACGCAGCCATCATCGCCCGCTCGGCCCTCTCTGGCACTTTCTCTGAGGGTTTGTAATTGATTTAGGGGGCAGGCGATAAAGATCGATGTCAGTCTGCCTCAGCTGCGACACCAAGAGAGTCGCAGTGGCATCATGTGACGGAAGACACCAGCCTATTACAGAGGCACAATCAAATATTTGTAGCATCCGGACACACTCGTTATTTATTCATGCTAATACAAGTATATTAAAGAAGCTAAACAGGGTTAGTGCTCCATCACTCACAAGGGGAATCAGCCAACGCATTTATCAGGACCTCGGGTACGACTCCCCTTGGCCAAGTCTCCCTTCACATACAGAACGCTAACTGACAGACTGTGGTGGATAATGGGCCCTGATTTGTATGCATAGGGTTGCCATTGTCATTTCTTTATGGTTGGTTTGCAAATAATGCATGATTTGGGACTTGAGCGTCAAGAGGAGACTTTCCCCTGTATGTATGAGTAGCCGCTAGCGCACACACAAACACACACAGATATGACTGACACATACACACACATGTGCACACGTCCTGTACACATGCGCACCCCCACTGGAATTCCTCTGCGGTTTTTGTCTATTATCGACGACACTCGCCGAGAGAGAGCATCTTCATTAGGCAAACACTGATGCTGATATATGTGATGGATATTTGTAACTATGAGTGTATGAACAGGAGCAGCTGCCATTCCTCAACTGTTTTACACCATTAACAGCGCCTCCCCACCCTTTGTCAGCCCATAAAACCAAGACTTCAGATATATTATGTTTTAATACTCGCTTATAAAAGAAAACATAAAAATGCAAAATGCAATATCCAGGAGCTGTCACTTTGATAAACAAAGCTGAATATTGATTTGTCTCTAAATTGGAGCGCGGGGGGGAAAAACAATAATGTTAGATTCCCAGTAACATGAAATTACATGCTGAAACAGAGTGCGTTCTGCTTTGGCCTGTCACCATCCAGCTGCACAGCAGTTTCTCAAACTGAGTAAACCAGAGTCCCACACAGCCAAAAGGAAGCTGCAGAATGACTTACGCTGGAGCACAAACAGTAGTTTTCTGCAGAGCAAATCCAGGATGATGGAGTGATACTGTTGATCAAATGAGACAGATGTGCTTGTTGAATCAACCCGTTCATTAAATTATCATTTCTAATCAATGATGATAACAGTGTTTGGTGATGGCTGATATGAGAACAGAGCCAAAATATTCACACGTCACCTACTTACAAGGTGTGTGTATCGAGGCTCCAGTGACAATTTTTCAGTTCATAAACGTGGCATTTTAAGTATCCATACATTTAAACAGTCTTAACCATAGTCTTTGTTCATTGTCTTGATCATACACTATAGCAACTAAACACCTTAACATTTTACCCATATGGGATTTTTCACAGTTATCCTTCCAAAGGTTTATGCATTAGTATGCTGTTATTACAGCCTTCACTATTCTGGACTGTGTCTGTCAATGAGACTTGAACCTGGCTGCACTCAGTAACAAGAGTACAAGTGAGGTCAGCCACTGATATCCACCAATAAGGTCTGGTTTGCAGTCAGCATTTCATCCCAAAAGGTGTTTATTGGTTGAGGTTAGGCCAGTCAAGTTATTCCTCAGTAAAATCACAAAACCATTTCCTTAAACTGGAATTCCACCATTTTTTTTTGTTTGGAGTTACAAAAAAAGTGAGTTTACCAGACCTTGATATCCCACCCCTCATCTCCACTTGTGGCTACCAGCTCTAGTCAACATTCACCACCACCACCAGCATGATGCACCTGAATCCTGAACCAAACTGAGTGAGTGAGTTGCATTGACAGTGTTGTAGGTGCCTGTTTTTAACAGGGAATAATGTTCCAAGATGTCTTCAGGACCCTGAACAGAAAATTAGGTTTAGGACAACAATTACCTGCTCAAAGTTCAGTTTACTGTCTTTTCACACTCATGTTTCATTGTGATAACTGCCACTATTCGAATCATAGTTTCACTGTGTCCACAAAACATCTTTGCATCAATTGTGCAATGATAATATACATGCATCAGTATGTCCGAGCAGCAGGTTAAACTGCTAACGCTGATAGTTTGATCTTGTACATCAATCTATCTGCTTGCACCTCCGAGCTTTGCTCCGAACTTTATCCTCCATGTAGTTTGGTTTGACACCAGTTTTTGAAATGTCTTGTTCTGCCAGACCGTCTGATGGCTGTCTGAGTCGATTTGTCAGAAACATCCAGGGTGAAGCGATAACAAACTGCATGCTAACTCCCATGCTTCCCCCCTGCATGAAAAAAATCTCCCTCTCTCTAACAAGGCGTACAGGCCCCCGTACCTAGAGAGTTAGCGCTTCACGTCTTCGACAAATGGACTTACACCTCTCCCTCCATCTCCCGCTCTAGCAGAGCTCAGGGAAGGCAGGCACCAGTCTACTTCCCTCCGTCTCTCTCTATATTAAATCGACCAATCAGGGGGTGTCAGTCATGCATCCCAGCTCGCGGCTGACAAGTTGGCAGTTGCGATGCAAGAGCGGTTCATTCATTCCGATGACACTCTGCCAATATCTGTATGGTGGAAGCCGCACGTCTCTGCCTTTTTGCTCTTAGTCAGTGGAAACAGATTCACAGGCAGACGGAGGGAGAGAAATGGGCATCGAACCGAGCAGAATTAAAAGCTTTGACTGTAAGTCTTTGGATCCGGGGTGTCTGACTTGCCAGTTTGAAGTGTGACTGATAACGCAGGAGGAAAGTTTACAGAGGAAACAGCTTGTCTTCCCTCCAGCAAAGCTCAGTCTTTAATGTCTGTGGATGCAGGTCTTATTGAAGTGTAATAGCGTGCTTGTGTGTTTATGCTTGTTGTAGAAACTTGGGGGCATATTGATGTAGCCAGGAGGGTGCTGAGCCAGAGCAAGGGTTGCTCACTGGGCTTGAACTGTTACCAGAGGGGGCCCTTTGGGGCCTCAGAGCATCACCAATAACATCACCAATAACACAACCACCATGACATCAACTCAAAGTCTTCTGAATTCAAGGATAAACAGCCGTGCTTTACTCTCTTCAGCTCATTCTGAACCTTTCATTGTCACATATATTGACATTTCTAATGAGTAACTGTCATGAAAATCACATGAAAGATTTTCTTGAAGCTGGATTTTAAACATGATGGCTGCATAGGGCTTCTTACCAAGAATAACTCAATACAGTCTGTACAGTGTGGAAACATAAATAACAATCTTCTGCCTGCATCTGTGAAGCAGAAAGTAAACTCTTAAAGTTGAAAGCCAGTGTCACTGCTAGTGAGTCCTTGGAGTATTAGCTGTGAAGTTGTGCAACAGAAAAAAAAAGCCAAACAACACCTATTCTAAAACGTATGTGTCTAAATGCTGATAATTGTGTTTTCAGTGCAGTATGTTTTTAGAATCCACGATGAGTTCAGATGCTTTGCTTCTAATGAGAGACCTGTCCCAAGTGGGTCAGAGCATTCTGGGTAAAACAGCTAATTAAGCAGCAATTAACCAGTGCTGTCTGCCAGAAAACTAAACATAGTCAGGGCAATTTAGTTGGAACGTGCCCAAATGGTAGCTTGTTAGTCCAACCAGCACAGCATTCACTGAAAAAAAAAATCAGCAACAGAGATTCTTTTATTTTTCCTGAAATGAGATTAGAAAATTACAAAACAACATTGATCTCTGACTTAACTCCTCTGAAATGATAAATGATTAGGAATCATGTAAAACAAGGAAATGGGACAAAGGGAAAGTGAGAAAGAAAGGGCTTTGATGCAGAGCAAGCAATGCATGAGATGCATGTTTGGTCTTAAGTGGGATACATATGGGCCTTAACACTGGGTGACAGTGTGTGTGATGTTTTCCTATCTTTCATTATCAGGCAGCCAGCCCGGCCGCCAGGCATTACCTGTTGATGACCGAGTGGACCGCCGACCTGATGGACAGATGGATGGGATCGTTGATGAATGTCTGGCAGGTGCTTTGTCAGTCTGGAAGGCAATCTAAAACCCAGGGAGAGGGGAGAAACCACTTAGACTCCAGGGACACCTCTAACGTCTCTTACACAACTCAAAATCCCACCTGCCCCCACCCCACTCCCAAACCCCCACTCGCAATCAAATTACAACATTACACTTGGTGTTAATGAGGCTGCTTTACAATGCTTTTGTCACCTATAATGGCAGGCTATGTCGCTCCAATATCAGCTGGGTCTAATTTAGAAAAATGCCCATAGAGGAGGTCAATCTCCTCTCTCATACGCGATGACTGATAGATCCAATACCTCTGGAATCAGATAAAACTTTGACAAATGGCCCCGCGCTGGCCTGAGCGGTGTTGGGAAGGACGGCAGGGAGCCGGGGAGCTGCTGTGTCCACGGCCAGCCCTGTCCCTCTATCCCATCACACCAGCACTGGCTTTGATCAATGGGGCCACAGTTCAGACACACACACATACTGAGACAGGTCCTAGGCCCGTCATCACATGATTAAAAGGCCTGGAGGATATTGCTTTCCCACCATTCACACTACCAAAAAGAAAAAAAAACTTCATAAAACTAAGACAACAGCATCTCCCCTTCGCTACTTTCCCCCCCTCCCCGTTGTTCTTCTTCTTTTTCTCTCTGCATGCAAATTTGGATTGATTAGAAAGAGAGAGGAGGCTAAGTAATATGAGATAGATTTCACCTTCCTCCCACTCGTGTCCTCTCCTACCGAGCACAGGGAGAAGAATCCCTCTCTTCTACTTGTTATTGTTGTTTTCCATCTACCTTCAGCCACAGGACACCCGCCGCCCTAACCTTGCATTAATCACAATCCGGCTGATAAATCGACCGGCCGATTAGCATGATAGATAGCCCAAAAAATGTAAATACTACCACACATTGCTAATTGGCTGCCTCTACCTAGAGACACATCTGTAGCTGCTCTTTCAACGTGGAGGATAACTTTGGGCTGGCGGGCACAGCTCTCGATCATTAAAGAGATGTAGAGTTATCATCTGTTTGTGAATCTCTGTCCTTGTACGATTTCTCTTTCGATTTTTCCTCCAGCTTTCTGTCCCCTTGTGTATGCTGATTTATACATTTCGTTTGCGAGGAAAGATGGCAGAGATATCTTAACGGAGATACATACGAGCACACACACGCACACCCCTGTATGCTGTCTGTTATAACAGATGGTATGGAGGGTAGTTAAGGGGCTTAAATGCTATTGATCAGCTGGGAAAATCAATTGACAGCGCATACACACAAAACCACAGATGAGTATCTGAGTACACACTTACCCACAGCGCGCGCACAACACACACATGTTTCTAATAGACAACGTGTGGGTGCGTGTTTGCATCGAGAGAATGTTTAATGTTAGAGTGAATTACCATCAGTTCAGCTGCACTGGGAGCTGTGGTGTTTGTGCATGTGCGTGTGTACGTGTGTGTGTGTCTGTGTGTGTGTGTGTGTGGGTTTGTTCGAGGGCATATGAGGGGATCAAGTGTCTTTAGTTTCATTTCCTCTCACCCGTCTGCTCTGCCAAAGAAAACAGCGCTTCACAAAGTCACTCTGAGTTCAGCAGAGAAAACCCCCCCGTCTGTTTTAGCAGTAGACGAGTTAAAAAAAAGTTCTGTTTCAGTTCTGTTTGGCGCTTCGTATAAAAGTCCCTGCTATAAGCCTCTGATTTGTAAAAAATGAATGTAAAAAAGGTGACATTGCTAAATTTGTCATAAACTAAGGTGTTTTCACACCTTTAGCTCAATTCATTTTGTCAAGATCAAGTTAAAAAAATAAATCATATAAAATCAAATATAAAATCAATTTCACAAATGAATCATGAGAAGTAAACATGAAGTTCTACAGACTGACAGGCAACTTGTTGATTGGACAGTTTTGGTGACTGTCATCCTGTGTCATCAATGCATTATCATGGGGCAACATGGGGAACTCAAATTCTGGTGAATGACAGAGGTTTATGCAGCATTTTATTGCTTCTGATGTGAATATTTATGTTCTTTGATGTCACAAACAGCTCATGAAGAAATTACTGTTAAGAAGCATTATTAGACTGCAAATCGATCCCATGTTTGAATAATGACGGTCAGGTAGAGACAGGACGAAAAGGAGGGAGCTTGTACAGTAATGATTATGGGCTTATTACTGCGGGATCACTGTCACACACTTTGTAATGGATTTAATGAACTGACAAAGTACACAGAGGAGGAAAGAAACAACCACAGCAGTTTTAACAGTGACCTATTAATGACACAAATATGTGTTAAGATTATTACCAATGATTGCTCTAATATCTGGCCCTTGAAGAGGAAGATGTAGTTCAGATTGGGAGCAGGAAAAAGGCTTGAAGACACAGATGCATTTACAACTTGCGAAAGAGAACTGCACCTTTTTTTTTTTTTTTTTACTTCTTTACTGATCATGAGGAGTACTGCAAACAATTGCATAATGTCATCAGAGGCTCTGGGGAAGGTGTGTCAAGTCTGAGGAAATAACCGTGATGATGTCATTTCATGTCGGCTTGGGCTTGGCGCCACAAATTTATGGTCCCCTTTGTCTCTCAGGAAGTTGTTAAAAAAGATTTTCTGTCTCAGGCTCCTTCTGATTAGAATAATTTCCATGTACATATTCATTCTCTTCTTTTCATTTGGCTTATGTTAAAAAATGCTTTATTCTACTTTTTCAAAACAGATCACACGTGTTTTCAGTGATGCTATCACTTACTGTTACAGTGTAGTTTGATCTCGTTTCTTATCATAGTGTTTATCCTCAGGTTGTGTTTTTGTTATTGAATAGATTTCCTTATTATTGTTTTCCCCTCATATTGTTTTGTATCGTATTGTTTTGTTGTGCCTTGTGCTCTGTATTGTTTTGTTTTCCGTTTGTTCTTGTGAGTCTTAGTTCTGGTACCTCCTTGAAAACCAGACGTTACTTCTGAAAGGGTTTATCACGATATAATAAGTTTGATTTGATTCACAGTAGAAAGCCTGTGCTGCAGACTTGGGGCATGGATACTGAAAGATGTGGGCATTTACCAAACAGGAAGAGTCAAACAAAAACACTATCAAGTCACAATATGGCGATCCAATACATTTTTGGAGCTTGACCTATGAGCTTGACCCATAAACAGGACTAAAATTTGGACTATCTTGACATGGCTGCTTTGATTTTGACGGTTCATTTTTAGTGCAATACGACATCAATGGAAGACACATTTAACATTTTTAATATCAGTTATTGCACGAGGAAGCATTAAGGGCACATGGCATATAAATGAGTATCAGTGACTTTCAAGCTATCATAGTGAAAATGTCACTTTTGCTTCCTGCCTCCCCGCAGGCCTCCCGCTCTTCCGACATGTCTGCCTGACTTCCAGCCACAGCAGCAGTTAAATCCTCCATGTGTTGCAGCCTGGTGAGGAAGCTCTTGTCTGTGACCACTGTATGCAAAACGTGGCATTAGTCACCAGCTAGCCTCCACTGACACGCCTGCAGTGTGAGGGAGATTAATGCCTACTAGGGACACTTTATTATTCTCTCTCTCCCTTCCTCTGTTTCTCAGTCTCTCTCTCAGTCTCTCTGCCTCTCCGACTGGCCACACAATTAATTGTCTGCTGCGTGCCTCCCTCCTCTACTTCCATTGCTCTATCCCTCCCTCCCTCTTTCTCTTGCCAGAGTGACAGATGTGGAGAGGGGAGAGATGGGGAGTGGGGTGTGCGTTTAAGTGTGTGTCTGTGTAGGTGGGTGTGGGTGGAGCGGTGCAGGAACCCATGCTTTTGGCCTTGACAAGCACCTCCCATCCTTGGCCTACCCTTTCCTGCCAACTCGCACACACTCACTCACACACACACACACACACACACACACACACACACACACACACACACACACACACACACATATATACTGGCCAAAACACAGGCTAGTTTTGGGGGAAGATACTGTATCAATCTTACGACTTAATGAAATGACGTTGTGTTATCGGTATAGATTGCTTATGTTAATTTTTCTCTGATTTTTTAAAATTATTATTTTCACTACACTTCTCCCAGCACATTTTGTTTACTTTCACTATAAAACTTTCATTATGCTTTCTTAGAGAGGCTTCTGATAAGAAAATGTGACTTGATAAAATAAGTGAAACAACACAGTGGGGAGCCAAACAGGCCTACGGTCTGATATCAACTGAAATCCAAACTTCAAAGCAAATGTTTTTGTGTAAACATTTATGGCTTCTCTACACTAGGATGAAGAGACAATCCACTGCTAGGTCCAGACTGAAACATCTCAACAGTTAATGGATGAATTGCACTAAATTTCCTCTCTTTCCCATGGTTCCAAGAGTAATTAGAACTAATGCAATTTCTGCCGCTGTGTACTAGTCAGCTACAAGCCATTTGTATAACAGGGCCTATTTCATTGATATGTGACATAGCTCTCAATGTAAATATCATTTAGGTTTGGAGATTTGGTAGAGTATTCATTTATTCATCTATATGTTGACACATCATCTCACTTCAGAAAGAGAGTGAGTGAGAGAGAGTGAATGTACACATACTTGGACAAAAGCAAAAAAATGAAACTTCAATTGTTCATATTCAGTGTAAATCTGTGGTTTATAAATGAAGTGAATAGAACCTACTACATTGCAGACTGGAGTCTCTGCTAACCCGTGACAGCTGTCTCATAGAAATGTGTCGAGCACAGGTTGAAAGCACCTTCAGTAGATTTGTGTCATATGCTCATCTCCTGCATGAAATGGTATATTATCTGTGCACTGCTTTTTTGTAAACTATGATTACCTGGTCATAGGCTCCATCTTGCTCGTTCACACACACACTCCTTTTCCTTACAGCTATCATGCTGAGTTTATGCTCTTGCCTGTGTAGGTGCTGTGGCTGTTTTCATATACAGCACAGCATAGCAGTGTTAAAGTTTTCTGTCTGTTGAGTGAATGTTCGAAAATGGTGGTGAATTCCTTTTAATAACACTTAGATATAAATGATCCTGGCTATTGAAGTTGCAAAAACTTTTTTTGCATAGCAGTTTGTATGACTTCATTATAGAGTGAGTTTCTCCCCAACTCTGATTGCCTTCCAGCATCCTATAATCTGTCATGTTGGAATATAGAGTTATACTATATTTAATACTTTAAAACTATAACCAAAGAATGTAACCCAGTAGTACAGTAAGTAGGTACATGTAAAAGAGTCACTTGATATTTATATTTTGTCAGGAGGTGAATTAATGCTCAGAAGAAAAATTAAAAAGAAACAAAGTAAAACACACATTTTTGTGCTGAATTGTCTGGGCTGAACTGACGTGCAGTGAAGTATTTACCCGATCCATCTTCATGGCTGCTTGCTTATGAGTAACACAGGCAATGTGCATTATTTCTTAATAAATCACATAAAGAGCCTTACACCCAATCCCTGTCTGAGAAAGTTCACGCAGTCCTCTGATGTCGATGAAAAGGATAGAATATCTGTGATATGCGTCCTCATCTGTTAATCGCACACACTTAGCATACCTCTGTCTGTAGTTGCGATATTTTAAGTCAAGTGGTTTGACGGAGAGACGAGACTAAGAGGTAGAGAGTAAAGGGGAGGGGTGTGTTAAAAAAAAAAGTAGCGATGAAGAAGCTGACAGGACACAACACACAGTTAGCTATGACAGACTTGACTCCACGTTTTCACAGGGAGATGTTGAACAGATGTTAGGGTGAACTGTACATACACACCTACAACACACCCCACTGATCAGAAAACGTGACACATTTTTCAGCCACAGGGAAAAAAAAAAAAAAAAAAAAAAAAAGACAGAGCGAGAGCAAACATTCTTTAAAAGTTGACATTAGGTATTCAGACGCCAGAGAGCAAAGTGCCGGCAATTAAACCAATCAATCTTGCTGTTGCTCTGGAGCCAACATCTGGTCCAGTGGTCCTTGTAGACCGCTGTCTAGGGGTGGGGTGTGGGGCTTTGGGGTGGACAGACACTTTGAGCTGTCCTTCAGTGATCTCTCTCTCGCACACATGGACACACACTCACAAATAGAGGAATGAGTAGAAATGCTCAAACACAGACAGACAGACACACACACACACACCCACACACACACACATCCCTTCGTCCCAGGTCCGTACGGGCCTGATGTCAGCCGGTTCTGCTGTGTTGTTTCCTTTTGTTATAAATAACAACAGGCCACCTGGACTCCTCCAGCCCGTTACCACAGGCCAGGCGTATGTGTGTGTGTGTGTGTGCGTGTGTGTGTGTGTGCGCAGCAAGGCCTTAATGATCCCCCAGGCTAGCCAGGCTGAGCAGTGGCTCAAAGCAGAGCAGAGCACCTCATCCCGGGCTAATGGGACAATGGAGGATTTCTTTTGTGTGTGTGTGTGTGTGTGTCTGAGTACGTGTGTGTTTGCATGAATGTTTGCAGGAGTATATGTGTGTATGCATGGAGTGTGTTTGCGTGCGTACACATGAACACGTGTGCTGCACATATAAGAATGTGCGTGCGTGCGCCCGCCTGCGTGTGCACGTGTGTATGCGTGTGTGTGTTAATGGGACGGTGGAGGATTGGTTGGAGGACTGACTGGTGGCAGAGATGGATGGCCTGGGACAGAGACTGTGCTGACAACCAGTGAATACGGGGCAACGTTGCAGAAAGGTCAACGCCTCACACACACACTCACACACACAAAATAATGTCAGGAGAGGAAAAATAGGGGAGGTGTAAAAAGTGTGTGTGCCTCCTCCCTGCTTATGTGACTTTCAAAGTTTTGTTGGTGTGTGTCAGTGTGTGTTTAAGTATGAATGTGTTTGATGCATATTTGAAGAAGGAAAAAAGTTTCAACATTCAGACCTTCATGCTGATTAAACTAATGAGTAGCAAGAGTCCAAATGCACCATGTGCATGTATTTTAAAATGCAATTCACAAATTAAAAAAAAACAAAACAAAAATTAAATATGGACAATCGATAATACACATTAGTGGGAAACTGATTTAGAAATGGGAAGATTTTTAGCATATAAACAATGTGAATCATACTTTGGCCTTCATAGTCACCAGATCTCAACCCAACTAAAACACCTTTTGAGCAGTGTGTCATGAAACACCATCCACCATCACCATCAAAAACACCAACTGCAGTGTAGCATTAGTTCAGGCAGAGTGATGAAGTCCTGTTTTCTTTGACTGGCATCAGTTGTTGTCAATATGCTTCACAATGACTGGCTCCTTCACAGCTGCGTGACAAGCAACGTCCAATCATATCCATGCAGGTGTATGGAGAGGACATTAAAACGTGAGGCTTATCACCGTTACTCTGCAGATTATGCTCATGCCAGCACCATTTGCTCCCTCCGCCACCAAAACTCCTCCTTATGTGCTTTTTCCTGTTGTCGATTTAACTAAGATTTATGCTCGTGTATGTTTATTAAGGGGGATTAGCTTTCTCAGCAGAATCCTCATTGCACTCAGAGAGCTCCCTCAAACAGTAGTCTTTTCTGCCAACTCGAACTGTTTGCTATAAATGGCAAATTTCTTTATGTGTCTGTGACTGGAATTAGGGAATATCTTTTGGAAGAGTGTTGTTAGTCCCTCTAATTCTGTTCAGGTTAAACAAATCAGTGCCTGTCTAATGGCTTTTTTTCCCATTGTAATATTCTCTCTTTGATAGTGTTGTGTTGCATTCATGCACAAATCATATTTATATTTCCTAAGTCATAAAGCCACTGTTTGATATGCAACAATAGTCCACTTGGCAGAACATGCTAGTCGCCACAATTTGGTAGACTGGACGTTTCATTGTCTCTGTTCCATACCAGGGTAAGAAAGGATGAATTTATTAATTTTGCTTTTAAACCTTTGTTATGGTTTTTGCAGATTTTGGCATCAAGGTAATTTAATATAGCATAGAAGCAAAAGTAGTGCTCAGAAACGTTGCCATTCATTTCACTTTTATGATAGTACTAGAAATTACCACAGTCCATAAAGAGTCAATCTTCAGCCCTACATGTAAAACTTTGTACGATTTGTTTGATTTTCCTCACCCACAAATGCATTACAGAGAACAACCCTGTAATAGGCTTCCAGAAATCACAGCAGTTGCATTCAAAGCTGGATATCTGACAACTGTGATGTGGGGGGTAAAAAAGGCAAGTAAGCAATGTGAATAGTAAAATGCAGACAAACATTTGTTTTGCCTTCTTAGTTTCAAGTTTACTTCTGTTTAAGGTTTGTTTTGCTCTGACACAACCATTTTCTGTAAATAGTTTGTGTGCAATTAATCTGAAGCACCCTACACTTTTTTCCCCCTCCTGGCAATAGACTGATACAGTATATCTGATAATGCTGACACCATGACACTGCACTGTTTCTACCATGCACTCACTCATTGATTATACAGTAACACCAATTTGGGAATATGAAAGTGTTTGAGGGAAGGCTGAGCTTCATGATCTGTGTGTGCAAGTGTGTGTGTGTGTGTGTGTGTGTGTGTGCCAAGGGAAGTCCCTGTGGTCTGGAGCATATGTCTGGCCGTGCTAAAGTCACAGGGTTAAGTAGGATTCAGACCAGGGAATACACTGCTGCAGATCTGGCACTAATACAGCAGTGCACTACCACTAACACATGCATGAGTACACAGTAGCACAGAGGTACTAGAGGCTGTTTAAACCATAAACGGTCACATTACGGCCATACTTACACTCGAACGCACCATGGTAATTTCACATATACATCACTGTGCTCAAAACAGTAGTGTGTATGAGAAACAACAGTGTGCATATAAGAGTGCCAATGAAAACATGCGACAGAGGTGCCATAAGAACTGATACAGTATTTTTTTTCAGTTACTATAATTATGTGTGTATGGGTTACACTATGGTTATGTAGGGAGACAGAATGAGTATAGGCTATGTATGAACAATATATAAAAAATTGTGCATGTGTGTGAGAAGGTCACACAGTCCACGCGTATGAGAGTTCTATTAAAAAGGAAAGGAGGTGATTGAGCAGGAAGGCAGTTGAACTTCTCACTTCCTGGTTAACTTACTTAGTGGTTTTCACACACTATCTGTTCAGGGGCACTTTAAGCAAAGGGTTGGCTACAATGGGTAACGAACAAGTCAGGCTTTGCTGTTTTTTTTTGTCAGAATGATTGCAAGCAAGATTATTTACTTTCTCTTCTTCTTCATAAACCTGTAGGCTAGTCAGGAAATTGAATATTTAAAGTTGCATTCATAGATTCTTTGGGAGACAATTTGTATTTTTGTATAGTTCTTATGGCCAAGCAAAGATTGCCAGAGAACACACATTTTTGTAGGACTTCATGATGGTGAAAATAAAAGGTACAACTGTGTGTATTGTGTGTGTGTGTGTGTGTGTGTGTGTGTGTGTGTGTGTGTGTGTGTGTGTGTGTGTACGGGTATGAGAGCAAGTATTTTTGTCCTCAACAGCCTGTCACGCACACTGGTGGATGGACACACCTGCATTACCTGCTAGATTGTAAAATAAAGGAATAAGGCATACTCTGTGTGTGTTTGTGTGTGTGTGTGTGTGTGTGTGTTTGTGTGTGTGTGTGTGTGTGTGTGTGTGTGCTTGGAGTGGTCCCTGCCTTAACGTTTTGGTCCAGCTGGGTCAATGTCCATCCTTGCGCTCCAGCCCCTAGGCGGTGACACCCAGATCCTTGATCTCCATTTCTTTCTGCCACACAAACACATTTTCTGCAACCTGCAATAGATGATGATTGTAATCTAAAATAAATTAAAGGGAAAAACACAGGAGAGGGGATTGTGCGAGGGGGGAGGCACAGGAAGAGGAGGGGAACCAGGAGGGAGAGAGACAGAGAGCATTATCACCTTGGCCGAGCATCAGGAGTTAGAAAAAAAACAAAAGAGTGGGAGAGAGAAAAGAAGGTCCACGGGCAAATTCATCTTCCCCTGCTACAATCAATCTCTGGCCAAAAGAAATACACAATAACTAGGCAGGAAGAGGCCAAGATTAATGGGCCACCGACATCTCCACTGACCAGCATCCACCTCCACCCAATACCACCTCTCTCTCTCTCTCTCTCTCCCCCTTTCTTTCACATGCCCTCTTTCTTTCTTCAGCCTGTCTCTCTCTCACCCCATCCCTCTTTCTCCCCTCACATTTCTGCTCTCCCTCTCCCAGAAAAGCCTCATACTTTTTTTTCACAAGCATCCAGCCCCCCCCCCCCCACACACACACACACACACACACACCTTGTCTCTGCCACATGCAGTGATCTATCGTTTCTGCTGACTGTTTTACAAGTGCATTAGCAAGCTGTAATGAGAGCGGCCAGTCACTGAGCAAATGCATGCAAGGGCAAACAAGGCCATGCATGCCCACGAACTAATCTTTTGGATAGCATTAAACTTTTTTTTTTTTTTTTTTTTTTTTACTGGAAATACATTTTAAATATCAAATTTACATTTTGAAATATGTCATGACAAAAAGGCTACAGAAGCAAATGACACATTTTAGAAAGTTGTGGATACTTTAAAAAGCCAACTCTTTATCTGATTAGTTAGTCAATTATAATTATTTAATGTAAGTAGAGAAACTGGGAACAACATGCAACAAAGGTCCCTGTCCAGTCGAACAAAGAGCAAAAGAGCTCATTCAAGACATCTTAAAGGGAAGTTTGGGATATTTCAACCTGGTCAGTTTCCTATATATGTGTCTATTGTAACCTCTGTTGATCATGGTAACTATGCCACCTCTCTCATAGAGTCTGAGATGAACAAAGCCTGGGACAACTATTTGAAATAATCCATGTAGATATCGGCTTTAATTGGAAACACAGCTTTCCTCGGTTCTTTACAGTCATTTAGTGAAAATCCTTGTTTCTCCAAATCTCAAGTTCAAAGTTAGTATGATCCATAGAGTAGAAATAACCAATAATAAATGTATGAGAAATATACAAGGTTGAAATATACTGCAGTTGGCTTATGGTGTCCCACAGTTTTTGACTTTAGATAGTAGGTAATTTTTTTCCACCAATGGCAGTAATGTGAAGTTTAATTGGTGAAATCTGAATTTGACCAGAAACAAAAACTCTTGTTTACTTTCAGAAACCATAAAGTTCTGAATATGCCTGGCATATACTAAATAGTATTTATACATAGAATTGACTTGTTTGCATTACAATATATTTTATCACAGTACCAGTGAAGTTTTCTGTTTGACAGACTGCTACAAGATGTACTCTCATTGAAACAGTTATAATCATAGCGCAAGTCCATAAATATGATCACTTAAAATACATTTCAGTAATAGACAAGTGAAGTAAACTTGACATCCTTTTCTGTGAACTGTGTTAGTCAAAAGCTGCATAACATTCAATGTTTGACAAGAGAGTTTATAGAGCTTTAACCCTGACCTACCTGTATATATACTGTTCATGCTTTCACATATGATGCCATTAGAGAATGCTTTCTGACACATTAAGCGTGTGTAGAAGGTCATGTTGCTAAGTTAAGTGAAGAGCGTCATTGTCCACTGATGGTCTCACTGTTGCTTCAGTTAACCTTTTCACCCCTCTTCCACTGTTTTGCTATGGAAACAAGGGTATACTGATAATATTGGTGTAAGAAACCACATCATTTGTTATGACACTTACCGCTTCAGCAATACTTCCACTATCTACATTTAGAAACATTTCTATTAAAAAAAAACAAGGATAGTTTAAATTATTTGCAGATTTTAATCAATCAATCAATCAATTTCATGACCATTAAAGACAGTGTATGTGTTACAATGTTGGGTAGTTTGATCAATCTTTTTTTCTTTTTTTTTTCCCAAAAGTTCTTTCAAAAGTCAGACAACAATGAACTACTGCATCACCTCAGTGGTCACTTTTGTCTTGTTTTGCATTTTAAACACAAATAAACTTCATTCTGTAATCTTTAATATGTGTGTTGTGTATTTCCATTTGCCATGCTAAACCTTGATTGTTGCATCTGTGGGGCTTTACTATGTGAAGCATGTAATTGCCCTCATTAGGAGCATTGGAGAAACATATCTATCTCACCTGTGCAACCCATACTCTTCCATACTGATTAAATATATATAAGAATGCATGACACCAAAATAGATATTCCCCCCACATTCACTTCATCAAGTGAACTTTATCAGCTTCAGTATCCTTTCCTGTTACAGATGTGTGGAAATGGCACATCAAGCGGTGGCCATCATTTCTCAGCCAATCCGCACGTTCTGGTTAGAACACCCATTGACTGGGTGAAAATGGAATTAGTACTTTAATTAAACCCTGTCCATAGAGAAACCAGAGAGTAATGACCCCCCTTTAGACAAATGAGAGAGGAGTGTGAATATAAAACTCATTTCTTATTATTGCTGCTAACAAGGAATCGCCGTCACTTATTGACAACTTCACCACAGAGATTCTTCAAAGCAGACTGTGAATGAATTGAGCTGGAATTTAAAAGTGGTATCTGAGATTAGAACACTGTCTTGTTGTTTTGTGTTTCTTCCCCCAGTGTTTACCTTAGCTGTTACATATACAACTGAAATGGGCTAAATGAGGAATCAGTGATGAGGTTAGTCGAACTTTGATGGCATTTCTAAGACTTAACTAAATCATCACCAGAGCAATAGAGCAATACAACAATGTAAATACACTGTTTTTACATTGTTGTCATTTAATATACTATGATCAGAATTTACTATTTATGTAAATAACAGAAAAATGTACTTTAAGTAAAAGTCATTATACTATGGTGCAGAATGAGCCATTTTAAAGTGTCACTTATATTATTGGATCATTATTACTGATACATCAAGGTGTAAACAGCATTGTACTGTTGAGGTTGGGTTGGTTCATTTTAATTGCTGAATATACAGAACCTTTAGGCAGTTTAATCTGCTAAAAATAAGTCTTATTTATATGAATATATTTTTGTCTGTAATGGAGGCTGGAACACCTTATTTTCTTAAAAACAAAAGAAAAGAAGGAGAGGAAAAGGCTGGTTATACGTTATATAATGTCAGATGAAGGTAGCAGATTAACAAGTAGAATGCATGCCTCTGAATGATAGTGGAGTAGAAGTGAAAAAGAATTACTCAAGTAAAGTACAAGTACCTCAAACGTGTATAAAGTCTGTTTGTTACATTCCACCACTGATAATCACAATGTTTCCTGTTTACTGAGGAGCATGTCTGACCACACTGAGGAGTTCCCTGGAAGGTTCCCACCGACTATAAACACTGTTTATTGAAGCAGTGGAGAAGAATGAGGTGGGAAAAGTCACAATCCACCCACAGGAGGAAGCAAACAAGATCAAGGAAAACAAAATGTCAGATCTGCCCATTAATAAAGACCAATAAAGTAAGCAACTGCGTAAAAAGCAATCTTGTAGTATGCACAGCCAGAAACAGGTTGTTTGTATTTTTATATATATATATTATTACTGTTTTATGTTTTATATGCAGTATGTATTGTGCAAAATTATGAAGATAGCATACAATATTTTTCTCTAACAAAAACAACTGATGCAATACAAGTCAATATTGACCCACTTATGGGTTGAAAATGTAAAGGTGTAGGAGTAAATTGCAGGTCTTTTTAGGAGTAAGTTACCAAATACACCAAAAATTAGCTTTCACAAAAACATTACACTATATTTTGTTTGCCTTAAAAGAGCTTCTCTTCATAGAGCGAGCATTACTTTCTGTGATGCGTGCCATAGATCCAGGTCATGATGATTTATGCCAGCCTAAAAAGGCCTGTAAACCCCACGCCTGCTTAGAAAAAGGTAGGAAAACAGAGTTTCACCAAGTTTAGCCCGCAGCACATCTCTGGCAGGAATCAAAGTACAGGAGATAACAAGGATAATAAATGAATCTGTTTGAAATCTAACTGTTCCTTATCAACATCATGGGAAAGGAGTACATTCAAACTTCCAACAGGGAAGGCTTCTGTTGCAGCAAGTGGGTTGTAGCTTGTGCGTCATTATATATACTGTATATCAGAGTAATCATATTTGCTTCATTGTTTTACGGTGCATGCAACCAGCTCTGCTATAAGTAACTGGCCATATCAGCACACACAGCCCCAGTTGCCCTATGGGAGAAAATAACAAGTGTGTACACGGTGAGTGTGTTCATGGCCACATTTGTTATCTCTGTTTTTGGATTTTATGTGTGTCTGTGCATGCACAGTCTGCGAGGGAGTGTGTGTTTGTGCGTGTGTGTGTGTGTGTTTTTCTATGGGCCCAAGAGATCACAGAGAAGGCAAGGACTGAGAGAGAGCAGGTCCCCAGCCCACAGAGGTAAAAATTCATTTCTTGAGAGCTATATATCAACGGGCATTTGTTTAATGAGCGCCAGAGTGGAAAGATGTATAGAACATGTCAGGCGTCCACTTGCAATGCGTTGTGGGTAGCAGATAGCATCACCGAGTGTGACCGCTCACTCTGTCTCCTTACTCGCCTCTTTTATCTCCAGCCTCCCTCTCCCCATTATAAATGAGAGACAGAAGGGAACAAGAGGTAAAAATAATGGAGAAGAAAGAGGAGTAGAAAAAGGAAAACACACACAAAGTCTGTCTCCGGCAGCCCTCAAACGTCTGCACATATTTGCAAAAACACACACTGTAGCTTGCATATACAAACAACGATGCAAACCAAGATATCACATCAGCAAAGACGAGAGAAGGAAGCCAGATGTGCATATGATATCTGCAAGAATGAAGCAATAGAAGAGGACAGAAATTTGAAGTTTTGTTTATGTTTTCTATAGCGATCTGTCTCGGCCAGGTATCAGCTGCTGATCTGCATTAATTTGTTTCTTTTTTCCTTTTTTTCATTACATCTCAGCGTGAGTCTTACACACACATAAGCTCACACACACATAGGTACAGACACACCGGCATGCTCCCTGGCATGCCTAACTAACCTGTATTTCCCCTCCTGGCAGATCCCCCTGCCTTTGTTAAGATATGTAAATGGGATGCATGGGGAGGACGTGTGGGTAATTAATTGTAACTGGGGGGATAATGTTGCGCTGTCAGAGATGTCTCTGGTTTGTGTAACATTTTTTAAGAGTAATGTGGTTAAACTGGGAGTGTCTGTTAGCGCTCATTCTTAATTGTGCCGTGCCGGGAATGCTAACAGCTAAGCCTGCCTGCTCCCCTCCCTCCCTGATTCTTTGTCCGTGTGTGTGTGTGTGTGTGTGTGTGTGTGTGTGTGTGTGTGTGTCAGCGGTCTCGGCACAGAGAGGGAAAAATATATATTATCCCAACTTTGTGTGCAAACAACTGGAGTTCTGTGCCGGCTGTAAAAATGATAGTTCTAATGAAACAAGAAAGTTTCAAGGGGAAAAGATTTTAGAGTTAAGACCACAGTGGAGTGCTACTGAATAACACAGAGCCTGTCCCATTCAGACAGAAGACAGAATTTAGTTCAGTGTTGAAGAATAAGTTTTAGGTGTTCATGTCCTCTAATACACAGACCGGTCCCAATAAACAAAGCAGTCCATAGATGTGTATAATGTCACTGCTGTGTGGATGTAGGTCAATGGTAGAAGAAAACAAGACAAGACACATGGCATTAATGTGAAGATTTTTAGATGTAATATATTTAAAGTGTAAATTACGTTTACTTAATCATTTATTTGCAAAATTATAGACAAAGTGATATCATGGCAGCCGTTTTACAAGCAGCAAGAAAAATGAATGTACTTAGAATATAAGTGTTATAGTTTGAAAACTTGATTTATCATTAGTACTATTATTATTATTACTACTACTGTTATTATTTTAAGCATTAATTTACCTAAATACGTGACAACAGCAACAATCCCATGATGTAATATAAATAATAATATAACACTTTAAAAGATATGATTCTGTGTATTTAGGAACTTCTGATGCCAATTTTTGTCTTAGTAGTTAACAGTTAAAACTTCTCCCTTCAAAGGCAGTCGAAAAAACATAAGTTCATAATATAACAAAACGCATTAAAATCTTGTAAGTTTTAATTAATTAATTAATTAATTAATTGACCAATGTCAGACCAATATTCACCTTTCTTTCACCTCTCTTTTTGGACTCCACCAACCAAGAGTGTGCACCAGCTACTTGTTAAACTTTGTGTGTTCGTACTCTCATTCTGTGCAGGGAGTGTACACGTGTGATTATCTATTATATGAGCTTGTTCACTAAAACAGCTGGAAATGAGGTTCAGGTAGCTGAGACTGAAGCTAAACATGAAGGTTTTGGTGCCCTAAAACAAAACAGAGAACTGGCAGACACTGAAATGCTCCATAGAGGTGAAGGGAACTGCCAAATGAGATGATAATACTCTGTGTGTAATGTGAGAGGGGTTCCTTTCAGCAACAAACCCCACAGTCAAATGATCCACTGCTCATGCAAAATATTTTTTGAGCAGTTCTCAGTAAAATTTAAAATGCAGGACCTTTTATATTATTATATTACTACTTTACCCACTGATCATAGTGCCAAGAGGTTCTGAGAAGATTTGAACTGAAGCCATGAGTTTGGCTGCTCAGAAAATGTGCAAGTCAGTATAATCTTCCAGCTCCTGGGCTGCTGGAATATCCTGACCTTTGACCTCCTTGTGGAGAACATAAGTAAAAACTAGGGTTTTGGAGGACATGGAGCATGAATGGGAGATGAGAGATTACACTTAGAAATGGATGAAAAAATGGCTTCAGAAGACAGCGTCTATAAAATTTTTCATGATAGATGTGTTTTTTCAGTGCTTACAGTGCAATCAATGTTTAGCTTTAACTCAAGGTTGGACTGTAGTGGACGACAGTTTGTCTTAAGATGTGAACATGCAATGGCAGAAATGGCAGGAACATGCCTCATTTTTTCATAAAGACTGATGGAAGAAATGCTAAACGAGAGATTGCGGTGAGGAGCAGAGGCCAGACGTGACATCATAAAGTCAGCTCTCTGTCTAAAAGCAGGCTGATTCCTCATCAAAGTAACACTGCGCTGAGATTTAGCCTGCACATGCAGCAGATAACAATTGTGAACAATGATCGGGTGAGACAACCTTTCCCAGCTAATGCCACCCCCTCGCAAGTACTAGCACTTTCTACATACAGTGAGTCCCATCCCAGCATGTCCACGTCGGCCACAACATGCTTTCTCTCTCACACTCTGTCTGCCTTTCTCTCATACACACACACATCAGTACACACCGTCAGCTAAAGCATGTTAACACCAGCAACTCAACCGGGGCGTGAAAGCCCATCAGAGTATGTATATGAAGTCAGTGTGTGAAGGAGGAACTGACAGTGAACACTACACTCACACACAATGTACACACACACAAACACATTGTTTAGACTGTAATACATCGGCGCTAAAAGCTTATTCAGGTCCCTATTCCTTGAGATTGAACACTTAAGTCAAAGTTGTCCCCAGCACCCCTGTATCTGACACCGGAGTGTGTTTGTGACATGCCACGAAGTGAGACCATTTATGAAAGGCATGAAAAGCCTCGCAAGACAGAGCTGTGGTAACATCGTGACGTGATTTTTGTCGCTGCCTTTCTTTTCTACTCTCTGTTTCAATCAAATAATTAATTTGAAATAAACAAATATATTCACTTCGCTTCATTCAACTTCACTTTCTTGGTGCAAGTTCATCATTAAAGAACTGGAATAAACGCTGCATTTTCCAAAATGCTTATATGAGAATCTGCCTATATGAGAAAGTGGAGTTGTAATTATCGTGCAACACTTTATATATCCATAAAACACTAGAAGATTAAAAAGCTCTTTACAATATTAAGTCAAAGCTTAATTGACTCTAACTAGTTTGATCTTAAAAATCTGTATATACATATTCTATACTTATCACTGGGCTAAAATAGTCGTTTTAAATTCTTGGATAGTAAATCAAGCCAATTGAGAAAAAATATAAATTAGTCGAGTTCAAGTGACTTTTGTCATTGTTGGCACAGTCGGTTGTCCAGTCACGTCAATAACGGGACCTGTAGTTGTTAACGAACCTTAAAAGACAACTCCTTGGTAGAAAATGATTGTCTGTCTGTGTTTTATTGCCAGTACAATTTTAGATGTTCATTTATATTTATCTCGACACAGGGGACAGAAAACCTGTATCGTGGATAGTGTAGTCAAGTAGTGTAATGGAGGCCTGCTTAAAAATGGCACAAGACTCACTCTATAATATATAATAATCCTTAAATGTCCTATCCTGTTACAATTAGTTTCTACTTGAAGTCACTCATCTCATCTGTCCTCCAATTGTAGGGACAGCTCCCAGCAGGGCGGGTGGAGTTAAGCAGTCAGCACTAAGAGGGTTCGTTTAGCTCACCTGTCTGTCAAAAACTGTCATCCGGAAGGAATCCCCTATCCCTGTCATCTCTATTGCGCCTCTGCCCTCTCAGTTTCCTCTGTTTTGATGTATCCCTTTTCGACCTTTTAATTCATGTCAAAGTGCCAGGGCTTGTCGTGTCAAACTCACGTCTACTTCCTGTGCCCACGATGTCTCTTGGTCTCAGTCGGTGTCTTAACTTCCTCGATGTTCCTCTCTGTCACCCCCGTCTCCCTCCGCTGCCAGTTTGACTCAGTTAACATCCCCTGGAGATGACGGCAATGAGGGGTGATAGAACATAAGGTGACAGGATGGAGCAGTGTGTGTGTGTGTGTGTGTGTGTGTGTGTGTGTGTGTGTGTGTGTGTGTGTGTGTACAGTGCTAACTTACTAAGCAGTGTCCAGTCAGCCAGGCAGAGTGTGGCGTGGTGGCCTGAGCTCAGTGGGAGCTGTCCTTGCTATGACTCGTCTTCTTTCATTCTTTCATCTGTGAACGTCCTTCACCTCAGGGGACAGCTGAAAGAGACAGGCTGAAAAAGGCTGAGGGGTAGGGACAGGAGACTTTACCTGAGTGAAGTAAAGTAAGACCAGGGTGTGTTCTGGTAGATGCAGTCGAGCAGATGTACTTTGTGTAGTTATGTATCTAGTCAGTGAATCAATAGTGTAGCTGCTAGCTGCACCATTTCCATTATTACATAGCAGTCACCAAATTAATTACTAAGATCTAGGAACATAGTGGCAAAAAATGATGGTCAGTCAATCAGTCAGACTTGAAAGACAAGAGAGATTATTTAAACCACTTTGTTTGAAGGTAAAATCTAAAGTGGGGGCACCTGAAAATTTGGTCAAAGTCCCTCATTGAACAAGAAAAGCTGAACCATGAAGTTGGTCTGTGATGGATGGTTTCACACTGGACACCTTGAGTCTTGGGGGGGGGGGGGGGGTTGTTAAAATCTGATCCCTGACAACACGTTTCTCATCCCTTTTTAACTCTTTATGACATGTCACCATATGCCGCTGACCTTACAACCCAAATTGTAAAAAACATGACTGATTCTCTGACATTTTGCATGGCATATTGATTCTAAGTCAGCCATGTAAATATATAAATTTTGTTGAAAAAAGCTGAATCTGAAACTTGTAAGCTGTAAGTTATGGTCCACAGCTGCCCCTTATAATGCCTCTGATAAGGGTCTGTAATGATGGCAATGGCCACGAACACTTTGATTTAAGGAATAGTTCAATATGTTTGAAAATTATTATTATTATTATTATTATTATTATTATTATTATTATTATTATTATTATTATTATTATTATTTGCACAGGTGTCAAAGTGAAAGCAGCAGAGCAACAATAGCTTTTGTCAGTGTCTGCACAGGATGTGTTCAGGCGCAGCGCTGAGTGTAGGTCACCCACATTGTGGAAACACCAAGAACCCAAGCATGTGTAAACCATAAGTAAATGCAAGTCATTACACAACCAATGTAATTAGCTCCACTGATTAAAGTAGAATTGTTTTTGCATTCCTATTTGAGTGCAGAATGATATACAGCATGTTAATTAGCAAAATTTAGAGACGCTGGTTGGCATATTTTGGGACAGAGCCAGCTAGCTGTTTCCCTCTGCTTCCAGTTTTTTGTGCTAAGCTCAGCTACTTGTGTCTTGGCTCCACCCTGAAATGAAAGTGGCATCAATCTTTTCCTGTAACTCTCTGAAACAAAAAAACGAACAATTGTATTAACACCCTATTGCTTTAATTTCAGCTTCAGTTTGTAGATTAAGGTTTATGTGGTTTCACCTTCTATAGTCCTGACTGCTTTTATTTGCTTACTGAAATAATGTTTGTTCATGGCAAGTTGCACTTATATTTAACAAGAAAAAAAACACTCCCTACCCCATAAAGACCATTCACTGAGACTGTTTCATTGGATTCATGTCCGCAGCCTTACAGTCCCAGTCTAGGTCAGCCAGGACCATATATCTTAGTGTGTATTTACAACGCTTTCTGCATCACTCTCCTTGTCCCTGCCCAGGTAGCTGTTTTCCACCAAATGAACAATCTTTATAGACGTGTGGCCGCCATAACAGGCCTGATTTCGAGCACCAGCGTGGGCTGTGTAAGTCTCTGGGAATTGTCAGGCTTCCCGCTCGACAAATCGGCCCTAACGTATGATGTTTGGGGTGCAATTTTTATTCCTGTTTGACTGGCCAACTACCCGGAGGTAATGGGATGTTGGCGGCGGAAAAGGAAAACTGCTGGTGGGAAATGTATTCGCGCTGCTTGTGTGTGTGCATTTGTGTGAAGTCTGATTGATCGATGCGGCCTCCGCTCTCCATTTATATCCCGCTTATTCGGAATTGGTTAAGTTTAGGAAAAATGAATGTGAAAAAACAGAGAGAACGAGAGCACGAGAGAAGAGATATGGTGGCAGATTACGGCGAGGGGAGCTCGTACATCTAAGCCGGGGCTGGGGTGTCTGTGATGGAGGGGCTGTGAATGGTCTGCAAACGTTAAGTTATCTAAATGAAAATCAATAATGTGTGTGCGCCGTTGTCTTTACAAGTAAGAAGTGTCCAAGGACGATGGCCAGCAGAGCGAGGAGGTGGGCAGAGAGGTGCAAGCGCGTCTTTGTATGTGTTTGGCATGAAGGGCATGATTCATACAGGGACAGGTCATCAGCCATGTAGTGTGGGAAATGTCCTTTTCTATTACATAATATATACATAATATTGTAGTGATACATATATACATAGTGTACATGAATGTGTGTGACCTAAAGGAAGTTTGTGTGTGCATGTTTGTGTGCATGAATTTCCATACATTTATTTGCGTATGAGAAGTGACGCTCGCTTCAGTCCTTCTCACATACTGGCCACTGGAGAAATATTTTGCTGGTCACGGTTGAGCACCCTCTCACCTGTCAGCACCTGTACAATTATTTCATCCCACTGGCAATTAGCCCATTGCTGGCTGGTGTAACGAGTGTCACTGTGCCACTCACGCTGACTGCTCACTGTTCTTTATGCCCCCTGAATGAGCCTCAGGAACTCCACAGAGCCAGTGGCTTGAGAAGAGGAATCTAGCATAGCCACACTTTGTCTGAAACAACAAAGGAGACATATTAGGCAGCCAGACCACCTGAAAACTCAAGGACCCAAAGCAACTCAAACCACACTCCCTCCTCCACCCTGCCTGTGGGTCAGCTCGCACTTAAACTGCTATGGATTTTGGGTCTGTGTGAAATTGTGAAACTGAAAAATGCAATAGTTGTTTTTTTAGGTGTATCAACATAACATTAGCTGGGATCAATAAAGTTGATCTGAAAGTCATATCGTGTTTGCCCACGGGGTCTGGCCCCCCAGGTGCTCGCAGCTCCCAGGCCTGGCTCCAGGGTGGGGCCCCGGCTGCGCCATTTGGACTATCCAAGGGTTTTTGAACTGCTTTTGGTCTGACCCATCACCCAGGACCTGTTTGCCTTGGGAGGCCCTACCAGGGGCATAAAGCCCTGGACAACATATCTCCCAAGGATCATTCAGGCCTCGAACTCCCCAACCACGATAAGATAGCAGTTCAAATCGGGACTTTTATATTAGGTTCCCCAACAAGCCAGGTAGGCTGCCAGGGAGGTGTCCGTTAGGTGGGGGGGTACTGTCATGGTCTGGGGTTTTGTATTTGGGTTTTTGTTTTTTTCTCTCTCCTTCTTTGTAAGCGTCTGTGGCTGGAGGCGTGGCTGGTGTGAGTCCTGCCAGATGAGGCACACCTGTTTCCAATTGTCATCAACCCACCTTCTACATAAGCCTGGCCCTGACTCCACTCCCATTCCAGATTATTCCATCTCATGCGATAGAGTATAGTGTCTTGTATTTTTCCTGCGACTCCTCTTGTAATTTTTTATTTTTACCTTGGAAAAAGTTTGTGCCACATGCTTTCTTGTTTCTCACCTCGAGTCCCCCAGTGTGTGTGTGCCTCACTGCCAGCCTTCCTCCAATGCTTCCATGTTTCCAGTTTCCTGAGTTCCAGCTGTAGCCATCACCAGGCTACAATCTTCAGCGTCCACCAGCCAGCCTGCCTCCAGTCACCTCCACCTGAGTTTTTGTCTTATTTTCATCAAAAGACATTCTTTAAAGCATCAGTCCATTTCTGCTTAAGTTGGTCCAAACTAAAACCCACCACAGCACTAAAGACATAACACAAATGTCCCCACATCATAAATTTGAATTAGCCAATTGGGATACATCTTGGAGGTGGAGGCTGTGAAACCAGGGATGCATGCTGGGTAGTTTCTGTCAGTCACAGCAACCGTTGACTGACTGCGTGAACAGACCACAGTGATGCAATTGTTCTTTCTGATGACGACAGACTGGTCATTCAGCAGATGCCTCTACAAGAGCGATAAAGTGAAATAAGTGTAATGGAGTTAAGGCGCATTTATCTCCTTTTTGCTTGTTATAATTAAATAACATCATCTGGTTACAGTTTATTATTGACTGGGAGAACTTAATCATCCTGATCATTAACACTGAGGACAGATGTGTTGTGTAGCCTACACACAACAATGAGGCTTTACTCTGGCCACTGGCTGCAGACGTCTGGACCCAGAAGCCGGCAGAGATACTGAAATCCATATCTTTCATAGAGAACATCATCGGGGTGAGATCCAGTCTCTAAACACTGTCGACCTGCGGACTGAGAAGCTCATAATCCGCCAATGTCAACTGACTATTCAAAATGTCAAACCGACCAATTGTGACCAGAGGGGCGGAGCTTACACAGGGTAACCTCCTTTTAACCATGAACGTAAACTGCTCGGAGCAGTTTAGAGATGCAGGATAAATTGCCATGACAACACACCTCAAGTGAAACCTATCCACCTTCGTAGTGTTGGTTAATCAGGAAGTTACCCCCAACGTTACGAAGCTACTCCTGAATTTACACTGATAAGGCAGTAACCTTGCTTCATAGTACAGCCCTCAAGTGTTTTGTTTTATTATTGTTTTTGTTTGTTTTTCTAGTGTTTAAACATGGTGATTAAAATGTGTCATGTGAGAATACAATTACATTATATCTTTTTACAGTTACAAAGTTAAAAAATACTCAAAAAAATACTAAGATAATCAAATAAATATTTTAAATATATATTGTGAATACATTTAACTGACATATTATATGTTATGTATATTTACATACTAGATGCAAGCCCCTCTAAAAGTAGTTCAATCTGAAAGTGAAGTGTTCTAGTTAAAGTTATTGTAGCGTCAATAGCACCACAGATATAGTTTACATAAAAATATGACTCTCTCCAGCTTTGGATGTGCTCACATATCCACCACATACAGATGGCCGTTGAGGAAGACATAGTTGGCGAGAGGCAACCCGAGGGGTGGGAAAGTGGGAGTAGACAGAGTGGGACAGTGTATTAGGGAGACATTCTAATGTTAGCCCTCCGATCCTCATCCTCCTGCTTCTCCTGCCTTAGTACCACTGACTGCTGTGGAGAGAGAGAGAGAGACAGAGGGAGAAAGGAAATTTCTCCATTGCAGAGGCAGTCAGGCAGGAGACAGGAGAGAGGGAGAATAAATCAGCCCCAGTCTGGTCTCTGGTGACCACCCGCGGCAAGGGAATAGTGTAGAAAGACAGAGAGAGAGAAGGGAGGGGGGGCGTAGAGAGTGTCAGCGAGGGCTTGGACTACAGAGGAATAATGTCCTTTTACTGTATGTCCCTCTCCACCTGGCCCCCGTGTGCCGTCTAACTCTGCCTTCACTCATTTAATGTCACACAATCCCACCCATTCAATGAACCCAGTCATGTCCACATGCACTAACACACACACACACACCTCCTGTGACAAATTAGAATTGCCCTGACTCCATCGCCCAGCAAAACAGTGTCTGATTTGGCAAATGGTCAAAGTGCCCATTATCTGGCAACAGAGAGCCCATATCGAGATGAGCCCGAGGAGGAGACCAGGGAGGGAGGAGAAGGACAAAGGGAAAGCAGGGGACGAGCGACAAATTAGCCCATTCAGAAGTTAGAGAGTACACTAACTAACCAGAGGAAAGAGAGCATTGTTATGAGAACCAATCATAAAGGCAATCTCATGGAGGAGAGAAACATTTCAGAATGTGTTCAGGAGTGATAGTAATGGTTGCCAGTGCACATCATATACTCAAAGGCATGTACACAGAAATTTCTGACTCCATTATTGCAGCATACATAAGGTTCTAGTCAATAAAAGCATACTTTAAACTAACATATATATAATTGTACAAGTGTATAAATGAGTGTGTTTGAATACATCGGTATAGCTGTACATGTATATTATTATTGCACTGGTTTCTGAAATGGTGTCAATGTACTGATGCAATCCATCCTGTGGGGTTACAGTATAACGTATAAATGGGTAGGATTGCAAATTGCAAAGCAAAAATAAAAGAGGATCGTTGTCATGAAAAAGAAACGTATATATAGTGTTGCACAGATCAAATGAGGTTTAAGATTTAAGAAATGGCCTACAGTGTTTTTTTCCTCATTTACCTAAACAGAAGATACATTTTTAAATCCTGGTGTTGACATTATTTTGAAAATGACAGTGAAATTAAAATTAAATGAGATGCTTGGCACATTCTGTGTGTGGCATTTTCCCTTTTACACACACACACACACACACACACACACTGTCCTGCCAGGTTCACGTTCACAGTTTTAGCCAGGCCTCCTCTCTCCCTGAGCTGTGTTTCATCTTAAGTGAGTTTATTGAAGGCAAGTCAGTGTTTTTTTCCTGAAAGAACAGAAGGAAAGAAAGGCACACTGAGACTCAGAGAGAGAGAGAGAATACCGGCCTATAGCCAGCCCATAGGACACATTTAGTAATCCTTCCAATGATGTCCAGGGCCCAGTGATGGTTACCAGACCTGCAAATACCCTTACAAACACACACACACACACACACACACACACACACACACAATCCATTTTTATTGTATTTGGGTCTGCAGCGTTGTATTTCCTGCCCTCTCTTAGCGCCACACACACACCGCACTCAAAAACAAAAATCCATATTATCGACCGGCCAGTGTCACCACAATTATTCTTTTGAAACAGCCATTGAAAACAAATTACATCTGCACTGCGTTTTCATCCGATTGCTCTGGGTGAGCAATGCTCAACGGCTGGGTCGGCCCTGCCTTCGTCGACCCTCAGACCCCTCCCTATAGGTTTGCTGTCTATAGCACGGTGTCGCTAACGACTGGTTTCTGTGTGTGTGTGTGTGTGTTTGTGTATGTGTGAGTGTGTGCAGTAATATGGTAAGGAGTCTAGGCAAAAAATAACTTTGGGAAGTATTTAAAGGTGGCAAATATTTGAATGGGAAAATTGAAAAGGCAAGGAAATATGTGTATATTGTTGTGTTATATTGTTTAAATATGTTTGATGAAAAACAATAGATATTAGATTAGATATTAATGCTGTACTATAACTACAGCACTCTTACAAATCAAGCATTCAAAATGTTATTTACGAATAAAGTACAGAAGTAATATCAGATAAATTATCAAAAGTAATAATTCAGTAATAATTCAATGTAATTTAGAGGCTCATTACAGGTTTTGAAACCTGTTTTTTAAAAATGAAAGTTAACTAAAGCAGCCAAATAAATGTAATGAAGTAATAAAAAAAAGTGCAATATTTCCCTCTAAAATGTAGTTGAGTAAGAGCAAAAAGTAAAAACTCAAAAATGCACACAAGTATAGTACATGAGTTACTTTCCACCACTGGTCATTAGGACATGTAGAAATGTGATGATTAGTAATTTATCAGCATTTATATATATATTTTTAAATTTGTAACTTTTCCTTGTTTCATATTAAATTAAGTTGAATATCTTTTGAATTTACCATCGCACAAGACAACAGGATGGACATGTCACTATTTTCTGATGTTTAACAGACCAAACAATTATTAATCAATCGAAAAAATAATTTGCAAATTAATAGGAAAAGAATCATTAGTTGCACCCACACATACAAGTGCAACATAACTAATTATTATTTATAAATTAAGATGTATTTTATATTTTAGTTTATATTTAAACTAATTTCTGTTCTTGAAAATGGTTGTGTGTCTTGTTAAATAATCACACAGTGGCAGTATCATGGTCATTGATTATTCTGTGAAAGCCATACTGAGGGGCAGCATGATTGCCACAGCGCCATCCCAGCACTACTACATCTAACTGTGTTACTCCGTCTAACAGTATTAGCCCAGTGCTCTGCAGCACACAAGCTGCTTCCAATAGCCTCAGTCCAGTGGTGCCATGTGACAATGGGAGAAAACAACAACTAATATCCAGCCGGCACAGTTGGTAATTAATCCTGGCTCGGCTTCCCTCGGCCAAGGAGTACAGCAAAGGCTAGAAGGCAGGATCCCTTTGTTAAGCTCTGACCACACAAGTCACCTCACCGGCCCTCCCGAAGCGGGGAAACGCCAACTTTGGAGTATTAAGAAAACCAATAGCCTTGTTGACATGAACACGGAGGCCTAACCCCCGCAGCCTCCTCATATGAAGCATTGATTTTTCTGTCCGGCCGCGGCACTAAACCCATTCATTCTCTATGGCCGAGCCCAAGACTTGCGCAGATGTGAGCACCCTACACACACACACACACACACACACACACACACACACACACACACACACACACACACACACAGACAACACACACAGGGGCCTGGCTAAATTCTCCTTTCATCCTCTCGGTCTTACCTTGGGGGTGGAAAGTTGAGGATTAAAGTCACCCCTCCTCCTCCTGGTTTCACCATCACTCTAGCACTGAACCAACACACACACACACACACACACACACACAGAAGTACATGAGTAAACATGCAGAGACATACACAGTATGACCTGCCCTGTGTTGAGAGGCCAAAGGGGAGGTGAGGTTAAACATGTTGAGGTGCGCCTGAGGGGAGTCAACCTCTTGATCTTCGGGGATGCAGGTCACCTATTCACTCACAGGCAAGCAAACACAATAGTGCTGCCCACTGCAGGGAAAACACGGCCTGCTATCACACGGATGCATTTCACCCATCCTGGTGCAGATTTCACGATTAGCCATCGGTCAACTCACTTTAGTGGTGGGCAGTTTCCTTTCATTTGTTTCCTGACTCTCTCGTTTCCTTCCTCTCTCTTTCCATCTTTATTGTCTTATTTTCTCTGTTGTGAGGATTACTTATGTCTCCCTGCCTCCTTTAGCCTCTCCATCCTGCTTCCCTCTCTCTTACTGCAGCAAAAACTGGCCAGCGACACAAAATGTTTATTATCCATCTTTTTCCAGGCTTGATTAACTTGCAGCTCAAATGCAACTAAACAGTGCAAAATGCAGTTGGACCGACAGCTGTAAGTAACAAGATCTGAACGTGTGATGAAGAGAAACCCATAAAATCCATTAAAAAGGCTTGAAAAGAGAAGAGGAAAGAACTGTCATTTGCTCAATTAGCATTGGCACATTAGTAAAAGCACAATATCACAGCCACACAATCGACTCGGCTCCCTCCAGGACACGCTGTGAGACACGCAGAGACATAAGCACAGGGCGAGCTAACAAAGAGAAAAGACGAGAGGAAATTAAAAGAGCAGCACATTTTCAAAGCGTCGGTTGTACCCGATGTCATTAAACATTTATGGAAGTCTCCCTATGAGCAGTTTGGTTGTAGGGAAGATATGTTGCAGAGCAAGAGAGAAAAAGTCACACTTTTATTTTGTTTGCCTTCCCTCCGCCTCCATTTCTTACAGATAACAGAGACATACACATCTCCGCAGTGTCTGTGCACTTTCCCCTCAATAATAAAATAAGATTAAGAGAAAGTTCGCTAATTGAGCTACAAGAGCTGGCACCAACTATCACCTATAAATGACACAGTGGCCCATTTTTGCAAAGAAATTCCTTGCGTACTTATATCCCATTAAGACTATAGTGAAAGTGCAAGTCTCAGCCAAGAGAATGAAGCTATTTTTAAAGCCATTTCCAGTCATTAACTATATCTGCTGGTACACACAGATCTGGATATCTTTACCATTTCTTCCATTTCTGTGGAAGACACTATTAATCAACATTTTGTGCTTGTGTCATCCAGCTGGCTAATTTCAACTGCAGTCTTTTAATAAATAAATGCAAACATATGACAG
Source organism: Centropyge bicolor (assembly GCA_037975185.1). NCBI lineage: Eukaryota > Metazoa > Chordata > Actinopteri > Pomacanthidae > Centropyge > Centropyge bicolor. The sequence goes on from JBBMOC010000001.1 coordinate 9,797,035, forward strand.
TAAGTAAAGTCAGTGTGCAAAACTCAAATCCTGCAAAGCAGCAAGAGGAAGCAAAACATTCATGTGACAGTACCGCACAATGACCACATCCACTGTTCAGTCCACTCAACCGAGTTGTATATTCATCCATTCATTTTCTTAACCAACTTAATCACTTTGACAGTGACTTGTGGCCCATCCCTGCAGGCACAATGACTTTTTTTTAAGTTACAAGATATGCATCCATACTGAGTGTAATACTGACAGTAGATTACAGTCAACATGGCTCCAATTTGGAAAGGCAGACAGGAGTACCATCTGGGAAGCTAAGAAATGTGTGCTGCTATGGACGGGGTCAGCAGCAAAACATATTGTGGCCACCTTAAAAAAGGCCCACCTAAAAAAACAGTATCAGTTTAAGTGTGTGCTATTTAGAATATTTTCACCACTTAACTTGCCAACAGATACCTCTTTCTGACAGGAAGTTAGCTCCAGGAGGGTTTGGCTACCACAGAAACAGCCAATGAGAACCACATCTATGTGAATGGCTGAAAAAAAATGAGATGTGGACGGTGATTCAAAAGACAAGGCATCGGCCCAAAATAGGCAAAGCAGCATTATCTCACAATTGCATTGAGGATCTACATTTAATATGGCTCAGGAATTGATTCCAAAAAACTAAGTTGCATGTATTGCAGGTTGTTTGCTCCTGGATTCACGTTTGCTGACACTGATTAGGAAATATTAAATCTGAGTCACATATGAGTCAATACTCAATACTCATTCTCCTTTAAACTTATTGTTGTATCACTGATTACTTTCCTCTGATCATTTATCTAACTAATCCTCACTCTTTTCCTCTCTTCTTCTCCCCTCCTTTGTTTTTCATGTCTTTTCTCTGTTGTCTTCTCAGAGTGGCAGGTTGCCACACAGCAACAGTCACGCCATCCATCTCTTTGTGTTTTTTGTTTAAAACTGAGCCAAACTCCTCCAGCACCAAATCAGCCCTGGTTCCATGTCAAACTTCAGCTGATCCGTGTGCACATTTACAGACATGTTTAATACTGTACACTTGCAAACACATGAGCACATGGTATTCGTAACACATGCAGTATAGACTTACACACCTTTAGGCATACACACACATGTGACACACGTGTTACATATTGAGACACCCACACAAACAAATATGCATCTATCCACATGCAATGTGATCATAAACCTTAACTGAAATGAGAAACATATTACCTATCGACAGCCAAACCACACATGTGCATACAGGAAGGTCCTTAGCATATATACATGCACTACATGCAGCAGGTTGAGGTTAGGCAAGTGGATCAGGCCAAATCATATCTTTCAGATCAGAAGAAGATGACAGTTACAGTATAAAATGTGATTTTCAAATTAAAGGATCTTTTTGATTTAAGAAGAGATTAAGTCATGGCTGTTCCCATAAATTATACTGATTCCTCATCAAGTACTTGTGTTGAAGGTGTACTTTCAGTGAGGATAGTAAAACATGCCTGTATGCCTGTTCCACTTGGTTCCTTTTTTTTTTTGCATTTCACTGATCTTTCATGTTGTCCACACTGCACACTTTCTACCCTCAGCTTTACACGTTTTGATCACGAGGCCTGGGACCTGTGTGTCGGATTCCAGTGTTGCAAACAGCAAGAACGTGACACGGATCTTGATCACAGAATCGCTTTGGGGACACATGGCTCGTGGAAGCAGGCAGTATTAATTTATTTTATTTTATATATATCTAATTTTTTTCCCCCAATGTGCTGCGTTGGCCAGTGCAAATTGCAGATAGGGGGAGCTTGGGAAAAGGTGGTGGTTGTTGCTGCCCTGGGATATTTATCCCTGGAAAATTTTCCCTGTGACTTGTACGATCTCTCCTTAACTCTGACAGAGAGAAAGAGAGAATGCTGAGGGGAAAATAGAAATTGTAATCACAGTATGCTTGAGGGAAATGCAACCAGTTCAAGAAAAAAAAGAACCATTATGTTCAGAGACTTGTCTTTGTGAGAAATCGAAAAGAAACTAGCTTTGCACTTTAAGTAATCACACCATGTACCACCGAGACTGTAGGAACAATGTGTTAATGCAGCTTAATCTCTAATGCCGAGGGGATACACACTGCACACTGTTTGACTAGAGATGTCCTTCCCGGACTCTGTACAGCTGCTGCACTGTGTACATCATGGAAACAGGGATTTGGAATTAGGTTCATTCCATGAACATGAAATGCACCTTGATTTACAAGAAAACAATACCTAGATGTGTCATCAGAAGAAAAAAGTGTTTGTATAAAAAAAGGATCAGGTCAAACCTTCTGTCAGTGTCCACAGATTGGAAAATCAAGCCCAGAGATCAGAGAAATAAACAGCTTGTTTTACTTCAACTGTAATTTATACACTGTCCTAGTCAGGGCTTCATTAAAGCTGCACTAAGCAATCAATAGTTGTTTTTTTTTATATTACCACTGGATAAAATAGTAGTGGTAGTCATGAAATGTGTAAAAAGAAAGTTTCCACTTGTAGTGATGAACCCACAGAAAGCGATCACACCATTCCCTTCATTCCCTTACCCTGTTTTGTTCTCAGTGAAAAAGTTCTGACTACCTGTCTCACACTGATCATCAGACAGACAGCGTGAGTGACTAGCCTGTGCTAACTCAGGAGTTAAAGGAGAATGAAACAGATCTACAAAGACAATGAATAGTTTCACTTTTACACAATGAGTTACTGAGATACACAAATCCAAATTACTACACATTCAATTTTCAACAATTTTGCACATTCCTCATAAGCTTTTTTTGTTTTAAGTGGTTTGTCACATGCAGTGTTTTCAAAGCCACAAAAAATCAATGAATGCAGTTAATATACGTATTGTATGTCACATGTTAACTGATGATCAAAATACAATGCATTCCTTCTCCACATGTGGAACTTACACTATGAAAGCTGCACTAGTCAATATTTTTCATATTTAAAATGAATTCAAACACGTCTCGTACGGTGACAAACAAACGGAGAGTAATCACCTGACTCTGCTGTCCCTGCAGCTCTATGCAGCATTTTAATGTGTTTCAGCTCATTGTTTTGGTTCACTTCCATCAATCTCTTCTTCAGACACAGCAGGCAGCTATTAAAACACTCACCTGCCCAGCACCAGACAGCAGACGGAGTTAGTAACTAGCTGGTGAAGGTAGTAAAGTACTGAGCCACTCAGGAGCCACATACTTCTTTCAGGACTGGGTTAAGACCAAAATTGAACTAAAAGGAAAACGACTATTGGGCTTTTCATCATCAGGAGGACCAAAATATGACTCTAATTTTCAACTAAAACTGCTTTAAGTAATAAAGCGCAAACTGATATAAAGTAATGTAATAACTTAAAACATATGATTAAATGTGGTGGTTGGTTTTCAGTGTGCAGATTTGGTAACTGCGTCGGTGTGTGTCTCTGTGTGTACTTGTGTGTGACAGAGCAGACAGCAAGCAGCCCATCCACAGACTGGTAGACAGGGTGTAGGAGGTGACTGATGACCACCATCACATCACTATCAGCTCTTCATAAGACTCAATAACACACACGCACAGTAAACACAGAAGATAGAGCTCTGGAGAATATCCCGCCGTGGATAAGAGAAGCACATCTGACCTGTAAAATCTAAAATATTTTGAAATCACATACACTGCAAATTCATGATCAAATAAAGTGATAAATTGGGTTTAGTATTAATTCACATTTTAAGTAAACGTGAAGTTGCTCCATTGTTCTCAAGACGTTCACGACTCAAGACTCAATCTCCGTTATCAGTGGTATCAAGTTAGAGCTCAGTGGTGTAAATAAAAAAAAAACAATCAAGAAAACAAATTATTCTGCTCGCTGAGGTCATTTTCATCTTTACTTCCTTCCCTCCGTGGCATTAAAGCTGCTCACTCTTGAGTGTCAGCAAACTGCTCTTTCAAAAAGCCCTCTGAGTGAATTACAATTTTCTTTTCTTTTCCCTGTCTTTTTGCTTTTTTCACTCTCCTTTTTCTGATGGGCCACTGAACCCTTTCCTCGGCTGTGTATGCACCAGCAAACATGCTGATACGATCTTAAAGGTCATGTTCTTTTCACGTTGACAGAGGCCTTCCAAAACTCTGACGAGGGGGTTCCTCTAAAGGATAGCGCTGTTATGCTGCGGCGGCGGGAGCGGCAGTAGCAACTCGAGCTGAGGCCAAACTGATTAATGCTCTACATCAAAAGCCCTTTTTTCCTATTCAACCTGCATTTCCGGGGGTAGTCATGCTGAACCAGGATGGCCCATCAGCCCCGACGCTCCACGCTTCCTGATCTTATTCATTGAGATGTAAAAGGATAAACTGATTATCACTGATGAGCAGCACTTGGCTGGTCGGAGCTGCTACGCCATCCAATCATGTAGAATGAGGTAAAAGCTAAGTAGGTGTCCTTCCGATGGAGGCTATATCATGTAGCCACGGAAACAGTCTGTTGAGCAGCAGATGCAAACAACGTGCAAGTAGTTTCAGGCAATTGCTGTGAGTTAACACAACAATTAAATCACTTTTTATTTAACCAAGTGTGTTTCAGTATGTAAGCAGTGCATCACTCTGAAGGAAGCGCTTCTCAGGTAGTACATGAAGGTGCTGTGTGTGTGTGTGTGTGTGTGTGTGTGTGTGTGATGTTGGTGTATGTCTTGATGTATCTGTGTGCATGCTTGTGTCAATGTTGGACTACTTCTCTCTCGACAGCTCCTCTCTCCGCTGCCTTGTTTTTAAAAGGCAACCATAATGGCCGGTAAGGACAGCCTTAAGAGGTGCTGGCAGCTTGAAGCTTGACGCAACCAAAGGTCATTGATTCCCCCCCTCCTCAACGTGTGCTCTCCCTCTCTTTTTTTTAAACAATGCATCGGGATTTTGGCATTTTGTGAACACACACAGGACAGCTCACCGACAAGCCGACCTTGACAGCGAATTGGATAAATAAACCTTCAATTTAGCCGCTCTCCTCCTCTCCTTCCCCAGTGCAGCTTGCCGGCTCAGGCAGCCGGTCCCACCGGGAGCCTTCACCTATCCATATCGTTCAGCCCACGCTCGGCTCGGCTCGGCTCTCCCTCCCTCTCTCCCGGCCTGTCTAGCGGAGCTGCCCTCAGCGCTGTGACAAACACAGCCTTAAAGATAAGCTAATAGCCCCCTTGCGCTCCAGTCAAAGTCAATCCTCGCGCCACGTCGGAAATTTAATGCCAATTCCATCTCTCAACCCCGTCCATCCCATTTCCACAGCCAACGCCGTACCCTCCGCCTCTGTCTCTGCCTGCCTTCATCATCCTTTTTCGCCAGACACAAACACATAGGGCAAAGCAGACGTGCACCGACATGCATGCAAACACACACTTCTCCATACCTATCAGATGGGCTTCACATCCCGGGAGAGAAGCAGGGAGTGAGAGCACTACTCCATAACGGGTAATGACATGGCATTTAATGATACTGTCCAAAATGATCCGGGCCTCTGCCGACAGCTACGGCTGCTCTGCATGGAGGCCGCGCAGCCGTGGAGAGCCAGATAAGCTTGGCTGGGCCTGTTCTCTGTGTGTGTGTGTGCATGTGTGTGTGTGTGTGCTGGTGTGTTCGTGGTTTCCTAACACGGCACAGGCAATACTGTATCTTTCACTCGTCCTGTCGCCTGATAGGATGTGACATATGCCTCCGCCGCACACTGCCGTCATTCCTCCCATCGCCTCATCTCTCCACCCCCATCTCCTCTTTTCTCCTTTCATTTGTTCTCCTCCCTTCAGTCCTTCTCTTTTCCTATTTCCTCCTCTTTACACGTCGTACAAAAAAAGAGGTTTTCGTCAAAATAATTGTGTATGCAGTGTACGGGTGACAGAGGAACGGATACATGTCACAAGGTTGAGGAAGAGCGAGTCTAAATGGAAAGAAGTTGCACCGTACAAATGAGAACAAAAAGCATTTCTTGACCAGTCAACTCTCAACACTTGGTATTTTTGACAAAGATGTCACATGGACATTCCTTTGTCGTGGTGTGATGGTCACCGGCTGCCGCCTCAGTTCACATTTCCAGCCCTCAACACCACCACAAAGCTGCAGCAGACACCATCTTATCTGATCCGCCACTTGAAGGGGATTCAATTCACAAGACAAAGTGCAAATGTTTCGGCCTAGGATTGAGCTTACACCAAAGGGCAATATCGCGCAGTTGAAACCACGCTGCACTGACGATGTGGAAGGGTTATAGAGGTGGTGAAAGCCAGTGCATATGACTGCTCAAATGTCATTAAGGTCTACAGTGTTAATCCAGATGACTGGTACCGACAGTTCACATGTATCACTTGTCAATCACACTGTGTGTGTGTTTGTCTGGTTCTTAGACAACAAAAATGAAACAATCCACGGACATTACAGCTATAACTTTCAATGATTTCAAATAATCAAATGTTCTACTTATTGAAGTGCAAGTGTTTTCAACACAACACAGAAAGTGCTGTGTTTAATGCCTTACTTCTTTATATTTAGTGTTTGTTGTGTGTGACATAGTTAAGATACCCTAAAAGAATGATTTAGTCCTCCTCCCATGATCAAGCAAAAGTCTGAGTAAGAGCAAAGAGCAAAGGGAGTTCTTGTTGAAATGGATTCAGAAAGAAATCACCTCTGAAGAAACTCCATCACCTGATGAAAGGTCTTCATTAAGGCCCAGATTCAAAAGTCCATAAACGCCCTATTACTTGCAACTAACCCTTTAATCAATCAGACCCATTTATCAACGACCTACCAGACATTTCCAAGATTCCAGAGTCCAGCTTTCATACTTAAAGAGGATGTAGAGTAAGTGGTCAGACAACTGCTTTTTTTTTCAACTATCAATGATATAATATTGACTTGTTATGTCATGTTCTTGCCTGGTCTTTTCATCAAATTGATTTTAACTTTAATTTGTAGCTTTGCAAGCACTTTTTGTAGCAGTAGAAAGAGAAAGTGTCGTCTATCAGTAAATGAGTCTTGGAGAGGTACAGGTTACTTATAGTCTCTGGCAACAGAGCTGTGTCTGATATGGCTCGAATTTGCATACCTGCGTACGTAGACCCAGTGCTTTTCAGAATGTGTGTGCATAGACTGCATGTGTGTCACCCACTTGACTCTCTCTGACAGCCATAATGACACCTCGGGGTGTTGAAAGTAAAACACAACCTCTAGCTAAAGCCTGTCTCGCTGTGATAATGAGTGGCTTGCTCTGAGCGCACTGACAGACGGAGGAGAAATCCATGTAGGCAACTCAATCAGGTAATTAGATTGAACCTACAATGCCAGGTAATAAGTGTTTAGGTAGAGCTAACAGCTACCTTTCTACACCTCAGCTGCATTCATCCTTGAGCAGGTTAAGTGCAGCTTTCTTAAGAGGGAACAGTGTGGAGAAAGAGGGCACATACTGTGAGTGTGTGCCTGTCTGCACAATAGGCAAATAGGTGTGTGAGTGAGTCTCAAAGAACTGGCAATACTCCACATGACATTGATCAGAAGGTCCTATGTAAATACAAGCATTAACAAGATTTGTGTTTGCCTGCCTGCGCATGTGTGTGTGCGTGCGTGCATGGCTGCATGTCAGGTGTGTGTATCTCCAGAGTATATGAAGCCCCGAGGGCAGCCCAGGGGCTCGCCTGCAGCATCTGTTCTTACACAGACAAGAGCAAGACACACTAAGACTGTACCCTGCAGCCAAGCTATCAAAACACATTCACACACACACAAACACACACACACAGACACAGTGTGGGAGCCCACTAACCTTTTCAAAAAATCATGCATGACGGTACAAACAATCACAGAGAGACAACCTGGCATGGAATGCCAAGATACTGCAACACTCTTCTGTGTCTTACAAGGCCGCTGCTTTTCAAAGACTGTAGGGCAAATACGTGAGGAAGAATGATGTAATCTGAACCAGAGGGGTCTTGGAGGTTCTTCTTCCTCTTCTCTCTTCTTCATGGATGCAGTGAATAATGCAAATTGAACCACTGCCCGCAATATTAGTCAGATGAAGTCAGCAGCAACTCTTGACCATTTCAGAAGCATAATAATCAACTGAAGTCAAATTAAAATAAAGCTTATTTGTTACTGTGATAACAGGAGCAATTTTTTTTCATGCTTGACCACCAGCTGTACATAATTTCAACCAACCAATCAACCAACCAATAAAGTAGGGGGACTTGCAGGAGGTAGATTTAAGAAGATTTGAAGAAGATAAATTGAAGAAACAGACACAGAAATATTCTGATTTTAGTCACTGTAGGTAAAGTTCCAAAAGGCGTGATCCCACATTTCCATAATGCAACCAATCACATATATTTGCTGCCTGATGAGTGCCCACATCTTTTAATCTCTTGCCCCCAGTTTGTAACAAAGGCTTTCTGTTATAGATTTGTAGTCTCCAAGTCAAAGCAGATATTACTGATGACATCACAGAGTTGTGTCTCAAGAGTCAAACCAGAACTAACCATTTGATTATGTCACTTCTGCATAGCATGGTGTGTAGTATTAAGGACACCTAGAATTAGGTGGCCCATAGAGTCACAAGACATTTTCAGAATCAGATATTCTCTCAGTAGTTGATGGAGACTGAAAGAGAGCTAGAAGGAAGGGGAATTTCACCTGGTCTGAAAGATTAGATTGATGTGGACCATCAAACAGGTAGCAACATCAAAACCACAATACGTTCAGACCTTAAGTTAACTTAAGTAAATACTGATTGAACATCTCTTGTAGAGAGAGCATATTTATTATCTATTTATTATCCTGTCCTTTATTCTTCATCATAGCAGAAAGGTGCACTAAAGTTAAATGTGTAAAGTCAGAATATAATATGATACATGATGACAGTTACTAATATGATCAGTACTTCACGTACACATTTTTCATTCAGTTCACAAACTGATCTGAAAACACATTTCATTCGTTTGTTCGTTTGAACTTAACCAAGACACACAGCTCTTCATTTACATGAATCACTTTGGTCATAAAACACCAAACCAGCTGAGTGCAAAGTGAGAGCAGGTGGTGCAGCTTGAATGTTGTGTACCTCTTCTCTTCAAATGTGTGAGCACTGTGATTTTAACCATTGACTGAAAGTGTTAATACTCCAAGACACACTTGCTCAGAACCATGTAGCATAATTGGTTTAATTATGAGAGACAGTCAGACACTGGAACTTAATCTCAGGTAAAACCAGATCTAATTCATATAAAATATACTAAATATTCTATAATAAAGTTTCTCTTTGCCCTCATAAGCCACAGCTCCAGCCTACGTCTACAGGGGATCCAGTTTGCCCAGATTTTTCAAAATTTGGTGAACAAACATGCAATTTAAAATGCCTATTATCTGTGGACATTAAGTGGTAATCCCCCTAGTCAGTACTATAACCATTTATCATATCAGTTTCAAATTCAATTTATCCAAACATTTGCAGCCAAGAAACAATGTGTCTGCTCTTTGAAGCATCTTCTCCATTCGTCCAACAGCAGGACTCAGAGAACAGCCTGGATTCTAACTTTCATAGTTCAAGAATTGTCCATTGTTTCTGACTCATAATGAGGGGAAATGAAAAGGCTGAGGAGGGCATTGTTTATTTAGACAGTGAAATATATATGACATATGTAATCAGTTCGTGCAGGTTTAAATAGTTGCAGTGTTTTTCAGTTTAACTTGTGATCTTCAAATAGAGTAAATTAATGCAAAAACACATAAAACTGTGTTTGTGCTTTTAGCACAACTTTTTGGAACAGCTGCCCCAGATTCAGATGTACTGGGCCCAAGTAAAACTCTTGGGTCTGCTGCTCTTCTCTCCCTTCCTTACCTCTTGTCTCCTCTTTCCCCTCCTTCCTGACTCCTTTCCCTCCCCCCTCTCCTCCTCCTCCCCTCTCTGCTCTGATGTTTATATCAGATGGACAAATAACTGTAGCAGGATTGTATTAGAAAGGCAAGCAGCAGGCCAGAGCATCACAAATCAGCCTGCCATTCTCCTCTCCCTCTCTCTCTCACTCGCTCCACACATCCCTCTCTCTCCTTCACGTCGCCATCACTCATGAGGCAGGGCAGATATATTACAGCCAGAATTACTGGGTGCCTGACACAAATGAGTGGGGCCTGGGAACCTGCAGTAAGCTAATTACAGCCCTGGACCCTGTTCTTAAAGCTGGGGAAACACTGGTCTACGCCCACCACTGTTGTTACAGCACTAGTCCACTGTGCTGCAACAATGATATGTCAGATAGCGTGTATCTATGTGTGGGGGTAGTGGGCTTATCAAGCTGGAATATATCCCTTATTATGATAAATCAGTTGGCTGGTGTTGTACTGGAACATCACCTTAGGGAGCCAGGTTGAGGGTTTTGTGTGTGTATGTGTGTGTGTGTGTGTGTGTGTGTGTGTGTGTGTGTGTGTGTGTGTGTGTGTGTATGTATTGTGAATGCATGTAGGAGCAATTGACTTAAAGACCTTTAACCTCACAGCTAAAGCTCGTAGATCAATAGCACATTTGTATAATTTTGCAATCAGATTCAAAAAGCACATGTTATTTTGTTGTCTATTTTTCAATGAGACATAATACTTTCACTATTAATATACAGCATGTGATAATCCCACACCTCTTGCTGCAACACTGAAATCGTGTTACAACACAAAAATAGGCAATTAATAATTCATCCAACTTCGGTTAACCCTGCTGTAAAAAACAATCTTTCTGCAACTAGGAAAAGTTTGATGTAACAAATGAACAAACAATGTGTGTGAAAGACACATAAATGCTTGTTTGAATTACAGCACCACATGATCTGCATGATCATTGTTCAAGCCATCTTCAGATCAATCATCTGTCACAAATTTCAAAAATACAGTCATGTCCCTTGTAATTAGAAAAAAGATGCTGACAGGAAGAAAAAGCAAAAATGTAATGACAGGAAAAAAAACATGAGGAGCTCTCTGTGATAGTGTGGGAAAAAAACACAATGATCACAGTTTCACCAACACTTGAGTTGGCTATGAAACATTTTGAAGACTTCAGTGGCAGCACAGAGGGAGATCTAGATGTTTAGCTGAAGAAAAAAATGAAAATGCAATAATGTGTTAATCATTTTTGACACATACTGAAAACAAAAAAGACAATATATTTAATGTTTGACCTTATCAGCTTCACTGATTTTTGTAAATATCTGCTTATTCTGAATTTGATGGCGGCAACATGTTTCAAACAAGTTGGGACAGGAGCAACAAAAGACTGTGAAAGTTGTGGACTGATCCAAAAACAGCTGTTTGGATCATTCCACTGGGAAACAGCTTCATTGTTAACAGGTGATAGTATCATGATTGGGTATGAAAGGTTCATCCTGGAAAGACTCATTCATTCACAAGCGAGGATGGAGAGAGGTTCAACACTTTGTGAACACATGATTGGATGAAGGAGATTACTACATGGCCTCAGGAACACTTCGTAAAACTGTTGTCAGTAAACATATTTTATTTGCTTTTTTAACATTTTATGCAGCATTCCAACTTTGTTGAAATGGGAGTTGTATAGACGAGCAGTTTCCAAACTTTTAACATCATTGATTGCAAATGTGAATGAAAGAGTCTTTGAAACTAACTAAGTAAGAGTATTTGAATCATCTTTAGGGGCCTGAAAAACAATAATTTTCAAATTTTAGTCTCAGGCCATAAAAATGCACTGAAAAAAAGACGATTTCTCAGTGGCTTTTGCTGGATTGTACCAATGTCACAGTGGCAAAAAACAGCATTTAGACAAAAACCCTCAAATGAACAACAGATCAACAAAATTATTCATAGGTGGATAAGCTCGGCCTTGAGGCAGAATAACCACAGAGCCTACTTAAAGTTAGGAAAAAAACATTTTGGATACATTATTTCTTTGATATGGAACAACACAACAACTAAACACATTAATAAAATATTCAACATAAAAAGACTGAAACTGAAATCCTAGCACACCACACTGGTATGACTTCCCTGATAATATATATATCTAACAATAATGATAATGTAGCTCTGATGCCATACACAGATTTGTCCCTGCTCTCTCACTGCTTCTTCAGTTCCTGCCTGTCAGCGCTTGCTAGTTCAGCTGGAGTTGGTTTCTCTGCCCCTTTCCTTAATTGGCGTTAAAGATGCCCAGGGCCTCTGCAACACACACACAATGGCAGACACATGCACACAGTGACTCTCCGCTGCTTTACAGTGGCAGAGGAGAGTGGCTGACGTGTGGGAAAATTCGCCTTGGGTGTAGAGAAAGGGGAAAAAAAGCCTCTGAAGCAGTCCTTTGCGGGATGAAAACTGCAATGATAGCGAATATTCTGCTGTTAATTACTGCCTGTTTACTCTGGCCCCGACCCCCCCCAGCCTTTAACCGCCCCCACCAGCCACCACCCAACACCCGTATTCACCTCCATTTTCTACTTTCTCACCCCTCACCTCCCGCTCTTCCTCCTGCACACACATCTGTGACAGATCCTGCAACTCTTACGAAAGAGATCAAACAAAAAAAAGGGTTTGGAGGTTGAAGGTTTCCCCAAACACAAAAGGTGGAGAGTTTGAGTGGGTGGAGGTAAAGAAAAGGGTGTGCTGCTACCTGTCAATCAAGTATCAATACAGTGACTCATGGGTATCTAAAACTTAACATTTTAAAATGGACTTACAATGGAATAATTGCCTTGTTTGTGATTGGCGATTTGTGCTAGCAACCATCCCTCTGCCCTCCCTCTGGACGAGACACACACACTCACACACACTTGCACAAATCAATCTGGTGGCTCCCTATTGCTGGTCTCTGGAGAGTGGCTCATCTAGGAAGCCACAGCTGGGTTCACAGGTTCACTATTGACCCAGTCTGTGGACTCTCTCTCTCTCTCTCTCTCTCTCTCTCTCTCTCACACACACACACACACACACACACACACACACACACACACACACACACACACACACATAGACATACACACTGTGTTTAGTGCATGGAGGAGTTTCAAGAGGAGTTCGAATGGTCTGATAAGTAGTGTGTTTGTTAGGCTGGATAGGGCTAAGCTCACTGCTCGGACTGGGGGACCTGTGTTTGAATGCCAGTTGGAGGCCCACTTGAATAAACTGGGATGGCAAAATAGGTGAGGTTTTACTTAAAGTACCACGTGCCCATGCCATCACAGCTGACCACACCCCTGTGCAGCAACAGACCCCCGCCTATACTGTGATGGCAGCAGACTCCACCCCATAGTCTCTTCCAGCATTTTAAAGCCATAATGATAGTTGCACAAGTTGTACACAACCATGCATGTTTATAATTTGTTTTGCTCATTGATTAATTGTACTCATCCTCAGCAGGAAGTCTTGGTGACTCAACATCATGCATGCCCAGTTATTGGCACTCAGTTTCAACTCTCTGCTCTTGCCGCTGCACAACAAGAGAGACACTGCCAAATGGAGCACAGACATTGCTATGGTGCATATTAGTGTGCTGAGCTAATGAGCAAGTACAATTAAATGAACAAGATCGATTAACAATTTTGTCCATATTAAAAAAAACAATTATAAATAATATATAAGACAAGAAAAAAGAAACTTAAGGCAAATATGAACTATCTGATTGTGCAGACTGCTGAGAAAATAACTTGTTAAGAATTAGAAATTGTTGTGCAGAAATTCACAAATATTATGTAACAGTGACAGTTTGTGAGAATTTAAAATTGATGAGAAGCTTTTACGAGTTGCGTTCCTTTTACAAACACACACACACACACACACACACAATTATCAGATCCCTCTGACATGTGATCTATGACCTTCAGTTATTACTTACTTGGAATGTTTGCAATGTGAGAAATGTGCCATATTTGCACAGGGATAGAACTATAACAATGCAATTAAATGTTAAATGTTTTGGAGGGTCAGGAAACAATAGAAGAATTATGAGGACGAGCATTAAAATTTGTGCAAAGTTGAGCACCATTAAGTTACTGTCACAGTAACGTGTGAAATTTGTTGTGAGCGACACTTTCTGTGTGACAACTCTGAACATGAACGCATTCCTAAATAAAGCAATGATGATGATTATAAGTTTGTGCCAAGTGAGATAGATAGTTTAGAAGCAGAATTGAAGCATGAGCTGGGTTAAAAGATGTTTTTAAAAAAGGATGTCAGCACATTTTGTTGTTCGAAAACTTTTGCAAGCAATATTATTTTCATTTGTAACTCCGTCTATGTTGCTAAAGACCCTGTTACATTTAAAGGTTTTAAGACCAACAGGGCGTGATTACAACATTAAGTCTATATTTATGTCTCTAAATGTATCTATTTTTTCATTTACGTATTTGATCATATAACAATCATATATGTCATGAAAACAAAGGCATCCAAAAATGTGACCAAAATCCAGAAATATGAAAAAATATCTATCAAGAAATCTGGCATGAGGCAAATGTGAGAAATGTTACAGGACATAAAAGGAACAAACCCACGCCTGCAGACCTGTGATGGTCTATTTACATCTATAATGGCCATTCAATCTGTGGCTTACTTTAGTTTTGCAATTTTTTTTTTTACAGTTTGACCTGATTAGACGTGCACCTCCTGCCCAGCAGGAAACAGTAAATGATTTTCACATGCAGCATTTGATTGATGGTGACAGAGAGCATTGTTTCTGCGGGCCTGCTCACACGTTCATGTTGCATGTTGGGAAGTCGTGGAATGTGGCCATGGGAGTGTCCGGAGGAGTCTGATTTGTTTGTTGGTATTGAGACACAAATACAAGTGATGTGATGTGAACAGGAAGAAAAGTTTTTTGTTTTTTTTTTCTTATCACAATAAAATGCCTGTAATAATCAGGGGAGGTCAGAGTTCATGAAAAATGCATACATTTCAATATTGGTTTCTTTTATAATAATTTCCATTGTATATATTATAATATCTATATACTGTACATATTTTGTCTTAAACATTAATTTTATTCATATTTTTTTCTGTTTCTCAGGAGAGTAAAACAACATGTGTGGTCATTTAGTGTGGTTTTTCTCTTAAAGCTCAGTTTCTCCTCTGAGTTTTGGATGGTGGGTGGGGGTGGGGTTAGAAATATTTCCCTGTCCCCTGGTGTGCGTGATGCTGTATTAAAGCCATATTTCGCATCACACTTGGCAGATATATGGGGTGTCTTAAACAATATGAACTATGTGTTAAGAAATAAATTGCTTACACCACTAGAATTCTTACAGGAACACTTCAATCCAGACCCCAAGACCATCCAGATCATTATTTCTTGCACATTTTCCCCAGTGCAAGCAGACATGGGTACTGATTGTAATAAAACACACTGTGTAGAGATGGGGGGGTGGGGGGTGGTTGTGGGAAGGCTAACGTGATGGTGACAGTGTCGTGTGCCATTCATATTCTTAATTTACAGTCAGTGTCCTGAGCTGTATTCAATGGACTGGTTTGAAGTCAGTGTTGTTTAATTGTGAGGATGGTTAATTTAAAGAGTTGGAGCCATCTTTTCCCTTTCCATCTGTCTTTCTGTGTGTGTGTGTGTGTGTGTGTGTGTGTGTAAGAAAGAGAGACTGAGTGAGTACCTCTCATGAGCTCAGTCACGAGTTGCTGAGATGGGAAGCACAGAGGCCAATTTTGGGGTTTCAGTGTGTGTGTGTGTGTGTGTGTGTAGGTGTGTGTGTGTTTGTCTGTAAGGGGATGCTTGCGGGAAGAGAGCAGCATGCTTTCAGTGTTAACATGCCTGACGCATAAATCTACTCAACGAGCTATGCATAGTAGCAGAACCTGGAAGACACATACACACTGTACACAGTTACATTTAATACAGTCTCTCCCTTGCTCTTCTCTGGCTTCAAAATGTCCTACAAGACAGCAGGAGCTTTTTAAGCATTAATATTACTGGAATGTCTATAAAGATGGACAAGTTCTCTCAAAGAAAATTGTGAATTTTATATTTATCATACCCTGTGCTACTGGGTATGTGCTGCTCAGTGTGGGCATATTTTTTCATTTGATTCTAGCTCTTGAGCTTTCGACTGAAATATGACTCATCACCCTCTCGCTAGTATATTTGAAAGTGTCTAATTTTACCACAGCGGTCAGTGGGGAAATTAGACAAGAGAAACTCACTGAAAGTGCACCATCTGCATTTTTACATTTAACAGCCCAAGGATGATTATTTATATAGTGCATGAAAGCTCTGTAACTAGACTCAAACGTCATCCCAAAGTGAGCCACATGCTACCTGTGCACACACACACACACACACACACACACACACACACACACACACAGCAGTGGTATTCTAAATGTATCCTGAAATGTTTTGTAGCGGCTGAAATCAGCTCCATGGGAAAGGAAGGCAGGACAGAGGATGATGCATGACCTGAGAAGAAGTTCTAAGCAGGACATAAAATAAAATGTTCAGCCTGTGAGCCTGTTTTTTTTCCAAATGCTATTTAAATTCTTTGTAAATTCTTGTCTTTTCTCCTTTGTCTTCCCTCCGCATGCTGCACAACCATTTTCAAATAACGTACTGCAGCCAGGGTGCAAAGTCACATTTTTGGCTAATGTTTGATGTGGCCAGTTTGTGGTCCAGTTTTGGCATGTGTAAGCATTATCATGGTGGTGAAATGAACCAGTACTCACCAGTAGCTCTTCTACATTTTACTCTTTGGTGTACAGTACTTTTACTTGTGCACTGGCAATTCTCACAAGCTACTTTTTTTCTCCTCTCTCCATATCAGTTTCTTTGGGTGATTCATAATCCAGCCGTCAATAAAGTGCATTACCAAGAGGCGCTATGTGACACTCACCTGTTCCCTTTCTCGCCTGCCTGCTTTTCTCTGTCGGTGCTTCAGGTGCTTTGTTTGCATGACACATTAAATGTAGAGAGGAGAGACAGTATCCAAGGATTTCGCTTGCAAGACAAGGAACTAAGGCATGATGGCCTTAGATGTGGACTTCATTGACATGGTTGTGTTGTTGTTGTGTTGTATAGATCAGCATATTTCCCAGTATATTTTATTCACTTTAAAAATTCATGATACTTGAGTACATGATTTGCCAATAGTGTACGATGCCTACACCAACATATCTGGACTGTCCTTCACTCTGAATCTAAATCTAAATCTAAGACTAATGTTAAACTAGGAATCAGTGATCCTGGACAGTAGTTACTAGCTGACAGTGACAGTGAAATTATGGCACATTCTTAGCAAATCAGAGGGTTGATTTAGTTCAATTAACCACAAGTCCCCTGACGAAACATATTTCTCTTTGACTGTCCTGCTAAATCTCTAAATGTGTCAAACCTCATCCTAAATTTTGTGTAAGTGATCTATTTATCTCATATGCCAGGATCCCACTTTTTGTGCAAAGATGATGAGGCTCATAAAAGATGATAAAAGGACACTGGCAGAAGGTGGTTCCTCCAGACTATAGCTTTCCATTCTTCACTGCCAAAGTTAAACAAGCTTTAGATCACCAGCCGTATTCATCTGCGCTGAAAAAAATCTGGTAAAAAAAAAACCTTGCTTCGCTCGTCAGATCTCAATCCCCCCAGAGATATAACATGCGCCTGTCTAATATCTATGACTCCAGCCGCCCACTCTCGCTCCCCAAACAGCATTGACTGATGTCGAACACCATCCAACACCCCCAGCGCATGTCCCAAAGATTTTTCCACCCTGACACTGAGCCCAAATCCCTGAGCGGCGCTATTATGCTCGCTGTCAAACACCAACAACGGCTCTTGTTTTCGGCTGTTTGTTTCGATCTATGCCGTCAAAGCCGGAGTGATGCTTTGTAGTGTCTAACCAGGGTTTGTGATTGTTTGGGTGATGGATAAGGAAAAAGTTGCCCGGGGCTACAGGTGGTCTTGACCATGAACCATAAAGGAAAATGCAGAAAATGCCTCTTGTGGAAAGCTCTTGATTTCAAATTTCATCTTTCTCAGTTTTTATTTTTTTGAACTGGGACGTTGCCTGTTCAAAGTGAATCTGACGGATGTAATTGAAAAGCAAAGGATGAATAAATAAATCAGTGAGACTTGCCTAAACTGAAGAGTGAAATAGCGTCCAATAAAAACCTTCCCATTTACGAGAAAAAAAGGAATAGATTGCAAAGTCTATTTTATGATTTATACAGTTGGCTTGCTATTATCTATCTACTAATACCTTTTATCAGCTCGATATTATATGATCAATTTATCAAAAAACCTTGCTAAACCTAAAGTTTTATTAAATCCGAGGAAAAAAACCCTAATAATGCCATCAGGGTTATCTCAACTTGGGCTTGGAAACTAAAAGTTTGTGAAGTAAAAGACCTTTTTAGATTGATTTCAATCAGGCTTCAGACAGTATCACGGCTCTGAGAGAACACTGATGATGGTGTTAAATGATATTTGTCTGCATACTGATTCAGGTAAAACATCAGTTTTGGTGCTGCTTGGTCTTAGCAGCATTTGATAATGTGGACCATAAGGTGCTGCTTATCACAGCTATGCAGACGACACTCAGATTTACTTCACTCTTTCACCAAGGCACCATGGTCACCCAGAATCCTTCTGTCAATGTTTAGAGGAAGCAAAAAGCTGAATAAAATCAAAATGCCCTCCAACTGAATAAAGATAAGTCAAAAAGCATATACATTTATTTGTATTTGGCAATAAGGAGTAAAGAATGAAAGTTATTGCTCAGGTTAATTCCAGAGCTTTATGAAGCTTCATAAGTCAGCATTGAGCAGCAGCAGCATGTCAAACAAATAGTAAGAATTAGAGGTCTTATGTCCAAACAAGATTTAGAGAAAGTTATTCATGGCTTCATTTCCAGCAGGGTGGACTTCTGTAATAATTTCATCTGGTAACCTTGGAACGAAATAAGTGTCTGATCCCATGAAGAATATAAACCCTTAGATTTAAAGCAGTCAGCTGGTATAATCTCGAATAAACCTAAACAGGGATTTTAGGTACTATGCTGCAAACAGATGGAATCAATTTCCCGAAGATCTCAAATGCACCCCAACCCCACTTTAAAATCTAAGTTAAGAACTGCACTTTTATTTCCTTTGTTGCATTTAGGGAAACTTACAACTTATTACTGGTGTGTAACTACGCTGTCATTGTATTTTTAAGTTCATTTTATCTTAATTGATTTTGTTCTGGTTTTTAATACTCCTTGTTTTCAAATGTCATTCTAATGCTTTTCTTTGCACTTTGACTTGCCTCTGTTTTTGAAATGTGTTATACCAGTAAAGTTGCCTTGGCTTGCCTTGCCTTTTGAGTTGCATTATGGGAAGTGTAGAATCTAATGTTCCTAGAGCTTGACCCATCCTAGCAACTGAAAGTCAGAATATGTCAGCCCTGGCTCATTGATTTTGACCACAATCTGTCTCTGGTGAGTCTTCCAACTATAGTGATACACTAATCGCTTTAGTCCTGCTTTTAATGTCACCATTTTGACAGACTTGGACCAATCGAGGAGCGGGTTATGAGAAAGGACAGGGAGATGGCATTACAAGAGAGCATGGGTGGATATCATAGTTAAGGAAGAAACAGTTATAATGATGTATAATGCTTGCAAGCTGTGGTTGTCAAAACTGTGGATTTTTTTGGCTTTGTTTAAAAAAAAGTGCGTAATGCAATAATCACAGAGGTTAAAATTGCAATAGCAAGTGCTGCAGCAGGCATTCAGTTGAATAGCCGCAGACATGCATTTCACATTTGCAGAATGGCCACTGAATGACACTGTTAATGAGAGAAGGCATTGAGTTACAGACACTTTTATCTAACACAAACAGTAATGTGAACCTTGGAGGTGCAGGTAACAGGCATGACAGAGTTTCTGGCCAGATTACAACAGTAACGGTAACCCCCCAGTATACCCCTGCATTTTCATCATTTTCTCCTTCTCAATCACATAAACTGTGACTCCCACTAATTCTACTCCCCCATGACACTGAGAAAACCAGGGCGAGAGAGAAAAAGAGGAAGAAGTGGGGAAGCGGCAGAAAGACGCGACAGAGGCCTCAGTGACACTCTCTCCAGACCTGCAGCTCTATTTCTTTCAAACCCTGCCAAACTTTTGAAGAGACACCCTTTTTCTCAGCTCGTAAATCGCCTCCCTGTTCACTCCATCAAAAAGCGGACACACACACACACACACACGTGTACTGTACCTAGACATACAGTACACACAGCACACACACCTCTCGAGGCAGCAGAAACTTTGGCAGATCCCCTCTGACGGACAGGCAGGAAGATCAGAGTGAGGTGAATGATAGAGAGGGAGGCAGGGGGAAGAGGGATGGAGGGGTGAGGGATAACAATCAAACGAATGACAGAATACAGGTGTTTGGGTTTGCTAGACAACCTCTCGGCTGCCTCCACTCCCTCTGGCAGCCGATGGTATCAGACTACTCCAGCGTTATTGGCCGCCAGTCTCAAGAAGCCAGACAGCAAGCTTTGGCTGGGTGTGGAGAAATGATAAACTGAAGAGGTGCGGGAAGAGGAGGAGGAGGCCAGGTGGAGAAAGAGGTGTTTGACAAAGAGTGAGAGAGCGAGTGCTTCTCTTCAGAAACATCCCTCCCTCTGTTGCTAACATTTGGCTGAACTTTCAAATGGGATCCTCCCTCATGACTTCTCCTCTGTAAGGTCAGACAGAGAGAGAGAGAGAGAGAGAGAGAGAGAGAGAGAGAGAGAGAGTAGACTGGAACAAGAAAGTACAGCAAAGGAGGTGGCCAAGAGAGGTAACATTCAAACAGGAGAAGAGTGAAAGGACAGGGGTGAGCCCAGTAAGGTATTTTAAACTGAAAGGGATGTTTGGTAAGGGAATTCAGGTCAGGAGAAGAATTGGCAGGATTTGTGATTTTTCTGTCAAAGTAGGCTAAAGGTACAGGTAAAAACTGGAGAAGATGTCTTTGCCAAAAAGGTTTAGCTGGAATAGAAAAGCAACATTGCAAAGGTCTTAGCAATCCGCATTGACTTAAATATCTGGCAAGAAGAGCGAGCTCGTTCCATCAGAGTGAAAGTATCATACCGCCACGAGTCACTCAGTTTCTGTAGCTGGAAGTGGGATAAATTTAGACGTTATATAAAAACTTTAAAAGAAGAGGGGGAAAAAGAGAAGGTGTCAAAACTGGAGGGCAGATTTTAAGCAGGGTTTGGGCTGGACCTGGCAACATTGCTCAGGGGTGTTCACATGGCTAATTATTGGCATATAAGGTCAACTTTCTTGGAAGGTCACAGAACTCCAGGAATCAGAGTTTTAATAAGCTCAGATGATGCATGCACCAAATGAAAAGTCTGAAAATGTGTGCCATTATTCCCAGTTTTACAATCAGATCCACGAAGTTACCCTCAAGGCGCCAAATTCTTGGACTGAGATCAGGGTGGCTGGAGGATGCAGCCAAGAAGAGACTATGACGGCAAATCTTCGGATTGGTATAAACAATTTCCCTCTAGACATAATCAGACAACTCGTCAAGCAACCTTGTTCAACCTTTAGACACATTTCTCTACATTTGATTGAACTAAAATTACTAGACGGTTGCATGAGTGAGTGTATGGTGCATCTGAATTATAGCCCAAAGGAGAAAAGTCAGGGGAGTCTTTGTTGATTCTTTGCTGTTGTTATAGAATATGAAGTCATCACCTTGTACTGTGTGCCATTATGTAGATAAGGAGGAAACTGTTTAACTGTACACAGATAGGCGGACAAAACCACCCGGCGCTGTGAGAACATGAACATTTAGCTTGAAGAAATCAATTTGGATAAAACACTGACCCCAGTAAAGATTAGAGACATAAACAGGAGGGAAGCAGGATACACATAATCCCTTTTTTCATTCCATTTTTCTTTCGCTTCTGTATTTCCTTTCTCTCTTCTGAATGCTAATTCTTTTCTGCAGCACGCCAAAGCTCACAATGGATAATCTGTATGGTAATAGAACTGCTTGAGCCCAACTTAACACATAAATGTGTCAGAAACTCAGTCGGAATACAAAAAAAAGAGAGGGAGGAGAACATGAAAATGATTCCCCCGGTCTCAAAAACCCTGCCATGATATTCAGAGGTATTAATTTCTAATTCCACATTTTCCATGTTCAGATGTTCAGGAAAGAGGACTAATAGCTGAAATTATATTTGGTAATTATTCATGCGGAGTGGACTCCCTTTGAGCACTGGAGGGACCCGGCTCTAATTCATCAGAAGGAATCAGATAACAGCTCTGTGATATCCGTGTTTTAAAACATCTGCCGCTTGCTCGACGTTTCATCAGGGAACATGTTTCGAAAAAGAAGAAAAAAAAATATGACCAGAAAATCAATCAGACCACTGCAAACGAATGGGTGTCAACGCATTCCACGGTGCTGACGATAGTATTATGTCCATTTCTCATATTACAGACAGTTGTTTGTAGATAATGTGATATATCAATTACACAATGCTTCACATATCACTCCCACGTCATACTTACCAAGACAAATAGATGGGTGTCCTGCTTTCCAACAACTGAGGATGCACATGCAGCACAGGGATAAAAAAAAAAAAAAAAACACCACCATGACGTCATAACATCTTATATAGGAACAATTTCACAATAAGAGATAAAGCAACTTACTGAAAACCAATAACATTACTGTTTAAAGGAAAATTTGTATGTGGACTTGCATCTTCCAAACTTCTTTAACACACACATAACTTTCATAGACATATGCTTGATACAGAAGCAATTCCAGTGAGAATTGCAGTTAGTTTGTAACAGTGAGAACACTAACAGCAATGACATCAAGTTCACTATTGGAGGAAGTGGAAAAATTACCTGGGTCCCTTGCAACAAACAGGCAGCACAGGTTAAATGTACAGAAGTAATGTTAGAACATTGTATATGAATTTTTTGCTGTTTGCCTTATCTTAAAGCAGATGTTTCTTATTCACTAGTTTCTGAGCAAATATATTCACAATCTTATTAAAATTCATGGCTCTGGCCAGACCTCTTCATTCTAATGGCTAATTCGGCACTCAGCTAAAAGAGAGGTTTCCTTTTTGGGGTGTTGAACATTTTCCACCCTTTTGTGATGCAGTTAAAAGCTCAAAAATTCACTGCGTTGATCTCCCCATACACTATCAGTCAATGTGGTTTGTTTTCTACACCCATGTGTGTGTATATCTCGTGATGGCATCCCCTGGAAGCCCGTCAATACTGTGCAGCTGTACAATACTAATGGAAAGTATGTAATTTTGTATAGCAGCATTATAGCCTAATGTGATGAGTATGGTGAAGCCGGACAGTACCAGTGAAAAGTGTAATGAAAGCCAGGTAAAGTGTATGAGAATAGGCCCTCAGTGCGACTGCAGCACAGAGAAACATGACAATATGTATTGTTATTGTTACAGCAGAGTCCGTTGGGGCAGTAATAAAGTCAGGACAATTATATAGCTACAGGGGGAAATGCAACACAATTTCATGTTGCATCCACAGTTTAGGTGCTTTATGGGAACATAATATCAATGCCGCTGTCATCAAAGAGAGGAAGATTTAAATAACAGGAAATTCGAGAAAATGTATCGAGGCGGGTGGATTACAGTGTTTCACCGTTATCACTGGATCAGTAATCCAACGCTGCCGTGAAACAAACGATGACTGGGTTCCAGTCCAGTGAACAAAGAATGTGCTATATTCAAGCAAAAAAAAAAAAAAAAAGAAATAGAACCATATCATATCCTGAATTGGCAGAAATTAATTATGCACTTTGATCATTATGGCCAATAGGAATTAAAGAAAAATAATGAGGGGGAATTTAACGCAGGGACTTGTTTTGATTGTAGTCTACATTTAGAAGTGCTGTGTGTGTAAAGATCTTCTCCAAGCTTTGAGGTTCGTATAGCCTCTAATATTAAGAGAGAGAGGGAGATGAAGAGGGGGGGGTAACAAAGAGGGAGGGGGGGGAGCCCACCACCACCTCCTCCCCACAGCACCTACAAAGCCTGCTCTGTTAATTAGCCCATGCCACATCAGCATTTTTAAATGAAACCTTTTTGGATATGGCTCATCACAGGGAGATCTGGTCTGATTGTAAAGGAGGACACAGAGAAAAGTGAGCACAGAAACTTGTGTCCTCACTTGAATAATGCCCTGATAGTGTGTGTGTGTGTGTGTCTCACACACTTGGGGATATTTGTGTATTACACGTGAGTCCAGGTCTGCAGATTCATGTATGACTGGCATCTTATTTGGGGGGGACGTGTTTGTGTGAGTGTGTGTGCTGAACACTGTACAGGCCCGCGCCTCTCTGCTTGTGTATACAGGCGGTAGATGTGTCTCACTTCTTAAGCGGCCCGCTAATCACACAAATTATTGCTTCCAATTAGCGCTGTGGTAGTAATTAATTCCCCCACTATCACATCGTTTAGCGTGCTTTCACACCATGGCACCTGTTTTCCCCAATCCTGCCACCCCTGTTTGTTTATTCCGCCGACATTATTTGCATTAAAAGGTTTAATGAACAGTTTAAGCCATACGCCACTGGTGTAGAGATGTTTTGAAGGCACCAAGGGTCATGGACAATGGGACTACAAAGCAGTGCTGGGGAAGACTCCCGCCGAGAGAGTTCCTTACACTAACGCTGACTGCGCCCTCCCTTCCTCCTCCACCTCTCTAATATGGATTAATAAAGTGATAACGCTCTTTGTTAATTAATATGAGCGTGCAGTACTAATTACTTTGCTGTACGACAAGCAAGCTGTTGAACCCGTAAAAGGAATGGTGTCAGATCAGGCTGGCGATGCTACAACGCCGGGGCTGTGTTCTGACTAGTAATGGAGTACAGAGGGCAGACAGTGGGAGAGGGAGCGAGCGAGGTTTGTGAATAATCACAATGCAATCAAGTAGCTCTGATATTCATAAGAGCTGTTGAATATGCAGAGGAAGACAGGCCGTGCCAGTCAACAGTCAGTGGCAGGCCCACACACACACACTTTGAATATGTGGAGCAGAGAAAAGGCGAGTGCATAATAGATCCATGTTCGGGCTTTACAGGTGGACAGAAAGGACTCACCAGCTCTCAGCAGCTTTACTGGCTAAATGTGACATCTCTTGCAGTTTTGGTAATTCATGAAACTTCTATGAATTTCAGCTCTTTGCTTAAATGTACACTAACAATAATGGAGGTGAGGGCGTACACGAGATCGTTCTGATGATAGATGATTCATTTTCATACTAATGAAAATGTTGACAACAGTATTAACCTCTTGTGATAATATGTTAGTTTCATGTTTTCCATAAATTATTGAGGGTACTGTCAATATGTTAAGGAAGTCTGCAGGGGTTAATGACCAGTTTCTTGAAATGGAAAATTCAAAACAGAGAAAACAAGTCATCAGTAGTTGCTTTTGTAAAGTCTGCAGAATGAATACACAGACAGGCCATGGCTGCAGCTGACACTCATGTTGTGTCCCCTGAATGTTTTAGTATATTTTTAGACTCTTTTACCAACATACAGAGAATCTAAAATTGTAAAAAAAAAAAAAAAATTTAAAAAATTGTAACATATAGTTATTTACATGTCACTTTTCAGCCGACAAAGCAATAAATAAAAAGCTTATTTACACTAAAACTTCAACCCTGGCAGCATGGAGAAGGTGTAGAAACAGCATTAATGCCTAAGCATGAGTGAACAAAAGTATAATTAAAAAAGAATCAATAAATGCTGCAAATAAATCCAAACACTTTTTTAAAAAACATGCAACCTTATTTTTGGCTTCTGATCACAATTATTTGAGAAAGATGGTGTTGTGCTGGGGGACTCATGTCCTCAGTAAAATTCTGCTCACAGCCATTTTGTTTGTTTGTTTGTTTTCATAAAATTAGGCTGCTTACTTATATGTAAAAGAAATATTAGGTAAGATTCCAGAATCACATCTCAAGATCCTATATACTATAAACTGTGAGACTGTTCCTTAAAGCTCACCTGCGCCGTACTATGTTATCTCATCTTCCTCTAGTTTGCTCATTATATTTCAAATCAATATCAACCACTGAGGACACAAACATAGATTGTCTTCTTCGCTGAAGAGAAAGAAGAAGTTTGACTCTCTTTTCTTCGGGAGTCCTCTTCTCTGAGCAGCGCAGTCCTGTAATGTAGCCTTTAGTGGTAAATGTCAGCCAATGTGAGCGAGAACATCTAACTTTTCCATGTATTACAGGAGCTGAGAGGCTCGATCCTCAGCCAGATTCTTGCTTTCGTAACACCAGGATCTGTTTCCTTGCACACTCTTCCCCCTACTGGTGTAAATCCATAATCATTGGAGTCAACCATATGTTGTGTATTCATTAACATATTGATATCTGTTATCTATAATTCATGGAAACATGTTTTGAAATTGATATTCAAAATAAGACGCTGTATTTTGATTCTGCTGGGGTGTGCAGGGAGCGCATGTTTAAGCTCTTTAGCTGCATGTGCAGTTAGAGCAGGATTACTTTTAGAATACTTGTATGTTCGAATGCCTGTTCACTTTCAACATGTGGCTGCCTGGTATTGTTATCCAACGTCCACACGAAAAGGATCAGCTAAAATCAGTGAGCCTTTAAAGGTTCTTTTCATTAAAGATTAGTTTACAGTGAGTGAGGGATCGAAGGATAAATGGATAAAAATAACATCACCTTTACAGAGATTTTTGACAATTTAGACAAACTCAGACAGATGCTTCCACAGAATGCACTTCACAGCACAATGCCTTTGTCTCCTGCACTGCACACATATGCTCCTGTGCTATTAGAAAGAGTCTTTCTGGAAGCAAGGGAGAATTTTCTATCAGTTTGAGAGGGGATTCAAGAATGTGTCCTTGCTTCATGCTTCTCCAAATTAAAACCTCTTTGAAGTCTGTGGCAAAAAAAACAAAAACATTCCCATTTAAGTCAAGAGGAAATGAAGACAGCAGAGCATTTGTGTGTAAAAGCTTACAAAGCCTTCATATCTTTTGTGTTAAAAAAATGCCAGTTGAGAAGTAAGATCATGTTTTTTTAAGAGGTAACAATAGAAACACTAAAAAAAAAATTACCCTCTTGATTTGTTTTCATACCTTCAATGTTTCATAAATATCCAACTGTAGTGGGTCAGACGAGCCGTAAGAAACAAGTTGCATCTGTCCTCCGCAGGCGGCCACAGAGAGGAGGAGGAAGTGCTACTGCACTGTATGTGGCAGCAGAGGCAGGAACGCTCCTCTAAAGTAGGTTTGATGAGAATTAACGGCACTAGAAGACGGTGATTTTTTGACAATGGCTATTAAGAATTAATCAGGCCAGTGCTCAATAATTTATTGTGCTTCCCAAAGTCCCCCATTAATTTTTGATCCTCTCCATCTCCGTCCATTATTTGCATGAAATCAAAAGAAATTTCTAAATAATGTGTCGCTTGAGTGACGGCGAAGTCTTTATCACAGGCAAAATTTCCTGATGTAAGGCAGACTGTGAACTGTCACGCTCGAGGAATGCTGAATTCACATCAGGATGCTTGACAGTACTGTTTAACCTCTTAAAATATCATGTTCAGGAGTCAGCTAATGAAATATCTTTAATTCACTTTCTCATTCATACAGCAAGCAATGATGTCACTCGTTTGCAGTGAAAATCAAAGCTGCTGAAGACTTATGTTTGAACATAATAAAACGTTCTTGATGCTGGTGATTTGAGCTTCCTTATTAGGTGTTTGAGGCAGGTGGATGCATAAATCCATTGGCAGCAATATATCAGCTGAGAAATAAACAAGCCCATTCTGCATCCTGTAAAAATCATGCACTGTATGTAAAAAGTGTTTTGACTTTATGGTTGTAAGTGTGTTTAAGTGTGTGTGTGTGTGTGTGTGTGTGTGTGTGTGTGTGTGTGTGTGTGTGTGTTGCTGTTGTTGGAACAGTCCTACCACAAAGAGACATGGCTGCGTGTGATAATATAGAGGATGGCTGTACGGAGTGTTATATATTGACAAACACATCTCAAGTTGTTGCTTTTAATAAGCTCCGAAGCTCAGGCTGGAAAATGCTGCATGCTCATTGCAATTATTCTAGAACCACCGCTGGATTCCTTTGATTTATGTAGTAAATGCGTTTTTAATAAAAGCGCAAGAGGAGCGGGGAGAAAGGAGAGCAACAAAGAGACATAAGAGGAGAGAGGAGATGAGAAAGCGGGTGAGATGGGAGGAGAGAAGATGAGATGTTGACTCTCAGTTGTAGTCAAAGATAAATCACATTTTTCTTTTTTCCACAAAACAGTCTACTGAAAAAAAAAAAAAAAAAACCCTCACTGTCCAACAGTGGAAGTAGGCTAAGCCATCACGGCTGTCTTTTATCAGAGACAAAACTAATACCCTTGATTCAAAGTAACAGCAGAGTGGTCATTAGGGTATTATATGTAGCCTAAAGCAATGGTGTCAGCTTCCCTATGTTAATGGGCCCATGCCCTGGAAAAATTAGCATGGAGCTCTCTGGGGCACAGAGGAGATCACCTTGCTCTCTTGCTCTCCACTGTTGTTCTCATTAAATATGAAGAGAAGCGCTCATCGCCATTTTTAAACCTGAGACACCTGAATTTACACACTTGATGCAGAATTGCGACGTTTGATATCGTTTTAACTGATTTACTTTTGAAAGCATGCACCAAGCATACAATGTTTTTTTTTTTATTAATTCATTGTGAACAGACTCTCCCACTGAAAAAGTTGTATTAATTTTTTAAACAAGTGTTCATTCCTTAAGTGAATGTACATTGCTCTACACTTGTTGTATATAGTGATGTTTAAAAGTGTTCTGTAGCCAGTGATGGAAAGTAACTAACTATCAAGTATTCNCACACACACACACACACACACAAGAGCAGAAGCTGCAGATCAGTCTGGGGACTAGCCACTGCCGGCACTGTCTAATTGCTCTCAGAGGAGAAAGAGATGCTCGGAAGAAAACTGGTGCAGATCTACCTCCTCTCCTCTCCTCCTTTTTTTTCCATCTCATGTGTTCAGCCCTCTTTGTTTTTCATTTTCCCTTTTTCCCCACATGTTTCAGTTCCTCCTGTACTGCCCATCATTTTCCGAGCAGCGACTCCATCATTCAGTCTGATTGCAGAGTTAAAGAGAAAGAGTTGGACATGGAGAGAGTTACAGAGAGAGAGCGTGAGAGAGAGAGGAGGCCCTTTATTAAACCTGCTGCTAATTGAGATAGCACGAAAATAATGGGGAGTGACACTTTAATGAAGACATGCTACGTGTTACCACTTCTTCGTTCCTTCCCCTCCGCCACTGAGAGGAGGAGGAGGAGGAGGAGGAGGTGCAATGAAGAAAATAAAGAACTGGGGAGGGACGAGGAGAGCATAAAGAAAGATCGAAGGAGGGTAAGAGCTTCAACTGTTTTATTGCAAAAAAGAGAAAAAAAAGAGTAAAGACAGAATTGATAATGGCTCGCATCTCATGCTGTAATATGTTTTCAGTGGCATGTCAAAAGTAAGAGTTAAAGGGAGTTATGGGCAGGGATATTGTTCTATCACGTTAAAACACAATTATGTTTCATCAGGGCGATTGCTCCGCACACTTGCAATAGACTGCTCTTTGTGCTTTGCCTCAGTGCAACATTTCTGTGTATTTGCTCTCCTCCAAAAAAGCCAAAACGGAGAGCACTATTAGAGATATTCCCGGGTGATATTCCTTATATTCGGTTACGGCTCTCAAAATCTCGCAATGGATGACAATCATTTGATTTGGTTGGGAAGGTGATGATCGGCATTATGAAGAAAAAAAGCGCTTTATAAAATGTCAGCGCAACAGACAACAGACTAGGGAGAGACTTTACAACTCAGAAGAAATCACAGACATTCCATATTTGTAATGTGTCTACATGTGATGAGATTAAATAGCGCACTCACGCTTATATGTGTTTAATGCAGTTACCCAGGATGTGCTGCAATTCAAATCTGTCTATGCAAATATTACACCAAGGTTTGACAAGAGTGAGAAATTTTAGCCACAGTAACCATCTGTAAAATGCATTCTGAGTTATGTGCATCTGTGTGTGGGTGTATGTGTGTGTGTGTGTGTGTGTGTGTGTGTGTGTTTGAATCCAAGCACCACGCTACTCTAAAGTTTCAAATACCGCAGATGGGAGCAATGTCCTGCTGAGATTGAAAAGTAGGACTGGAGGATGACTGCCTATGTTCACCCCAATCTACAAGCCAACAGCCCTAACACACATACACACACACACACACACACAGAAGCCAGGCATCCCTCCTGTACTGTAGATGAATATGAAATCAGAAACAGGTATAAATATTTATGAAATGCATTATTCTTTGGCTTTTTTGCTAAAGCAGAGGTGAGCATGATTTGGCCCTGTCTCTCTCTGTTTCGCACCCTCTTCACAAAAGCCGGGCGATATAGAGACACAGGCAAACTGCAGCTGTAAACCACACACACACACACACACACACACAGAGAGAGAGAGAGAGAGAGAGAGAGGGAGAGCAGCAATGAAGGAATACATAACCAAGAGCTTAACTGAAACACTGTATCTGTATGGGTATAAAGGTGCATCTGTTACGTCCGCCTGTAAAGTAGCTTCCTGGGAGACCTGCCAATTCAAACAGTTTCAACCACTCAGCCACACACACACACACACAAACACATACACAGATAAATATACCTGCATACATAGCAATACAGAGTGAGCACATGCACACACTGAAGGTAAAGAAATGATTTGATTAATTTCTGGGATAGAAACTGTCCTATAGTTTCCTCTATAGTAACTGAAGGATGACAGGATTATGAGATATGGATCATTTCATGCAAATTGATCAGTGCTCACTAAAACACGCAATTTGTAATGGATGAAAAAACTTCCTGGTAATAAATAACTAATGCAACAATAGGCACACAAATGCAAAAAACTTCCTAACTTCAAAGTAAAACCAGTAAAGCCATGTTGTCTTTACAGTATATTTAAGAACTTTACATATTTTTACGATTAGTAAAATAGAACTCTAAATAAATTGTAGCTATTTTTAACATTAAAGGTAACTCGGTGACTTGAGGTGACTTTTACTGTGTCAGAAAATGTAATGTATTTTATCAAATGGGATGGTGTTTTGGGACATTTTTTTGTTAACAGGTCAATTTCAGATTTCATTACAGGGAGTTTACTGAGCTGTTAAACGAGCAGCTACAGGTGACAGGTTGCTCACTGCCTACTCACTCACTTAGCAGGATGAACTCTGATCGCTTGGTCATGACATCATTTAAAAAGGCCAATTGTTGACAGTTTTAATGAACAACATGAGTTTGTTTGGCTGCACTGTAAGTTCACAGTTCCTCATCTGCTGTATCTCTGACATAGCAGCTGGTGAAGTCGTGGTTACCACAATGAGCACAGATGTTGCCAAATCAACCAGAGTTGACTGATCAAAATTTGGAAATAATTATAGGAGACATGGTTGTATAGTAATATATAGATAATTAATTTGCCAGAAAGGAGACAAGGGAAAGATGTGTCTATTCATTCATTCTCATTCGTTGCCCAGACTTGATTGTTATATCGTGCAGTTCCTTTATCACTGTGGATCTCCATGTGGATGTGTTTTTGAACTGCATTCAATGATTAGCTGCTAATGCAAGGCTAATGAGTAACTAAAGAGTGACTGATTTGAAAAAAGCTAATGTCAGGAACTGGAGACAACACACCTGGATACAACCATCTCTATACTGATGTCTTATTCGTTCATTTGTCTTGCTTTTCACTTTGATTATGAATCTATCGCAATCTGTCTGATCCCTCAGCAGGCATCTTCAAAATCTCGCTCAACATGTCACACTACATGCTGCCAGTCAGTGAGGACAGTTGTCGTGCTCCCCTCAGAGGTGACAGTAACATTTAGGATCACGCTTATGAAAAGCTTTTCACCATGTTGAGCATCCAGCAATTGTAGCTTGATGAAGACTGTCAGGTGGTTCGGATGCTACAAATGTCAGTAAAATCCACATACACACCAACACAGATCGTCCCACAGCCGCGTGGGTAAAATCGCCTGTGTAAACCGCAGAGAAAATAAAGTTATTACGTCTCTCTCTCACCCAGCCTCCGCGTCTCTCTCTCTTCTAATTCCTGTCCTCCAGTGTGATGGTAAAAAATGAGGCTCCTTACGCGGCGAGCTGCAGCTTTTTTGATTGAAGTGAGTGATTTTTCCCAGCCGCACACCTGCGTAAAACAGATGATAATGCTGTTGGAGTCATTTACTGTGACTTTACTAAGATGAATATGAGCAGCGCTTTCTCATCATGCAAATGTGGCTGCGCAGAAAAACCTCTCTCCCTCCTCTCCGGGGAGAACTATTTTTGCAGCATTACAAAGAAAGATTACCCGTAACCGAGTGATTCAACTCTTTATTGGTGAATGTAAACTCGCCCTTTACTATTGCCGTGACTGTTATTATTATTTGTTTTGGGTATAACACTATATTTAATATGATATTGAGCATTGCGAGGCCTAGCTGTGGGCTGCGGTGCCACTGTGCAGCCATGGTTAGATTGATAGGAACACATCATCATTATTGGACAGTCTCCACTGTCACATAGCCTCTAGCTTAAATGTCTCTGTCTTTCTCTCTGTCTATCCGTTCTGCCAGTCTTTTCTTTCTCTCCCTCTCTCCCTCTAATAGCCCTTCATTTCCTCTGCCCATTGCCCCTGCAGGCCACATGTAATACTCTGAGTGACCCGACTGGCTGGGAATACACCAAATTTGTCATAGACACACACACACACACACACACGCCAATACAGAGAATAAGGCGGTCAGCCACATAGCTCTTCTCCTGACACAAAATGTCACCTGTCAACTAAGACGGGTGGAGACAGAGGAAGAAGAGAGCGTTCAGTAAACAACACAATTGCCAACACAACTGTCAGGCAGCAAAACACACTCTCTGATGCTGATTCACAATGTGAAAACAGAGCCAACAAAGTGAGCATGAGAGATAAGTCGTTATATAGATTTAGCAACACACAGACAATTTAAGTCTTTAAAATATAACCGTCCTATCGATCATTATAATGTTAACAACCACTGATGGAAACTAGAATATTTGCATTTCATAAACAGAATGATTGCTTCATCTGCTGCTGTTGCTTCTGATGCCTACAATAATCAAGTGACTATACTGTCTGTAAACTATTTGAGGATGTTACCCAAAAAACAGGATCGTGATAACCATGATACGTTTTCCACTTTTTTTTCTTTCTCTGGACATGTCAAAGGTCCTATGACGACACATCATTACATCATTACTCTGACTCTGTGCTTGCAGGTTAGTCTTCTGTCAACCACCTTTTCTTTCAAAATGCACCAACAAAACAAAAAAAAACCAATACTGACCCACAAATAAATTGCCTGTCTGAAATAAAAGATTTTTATTTATTTTTAGGTCAACTGATCATGACCTTATTGGATCCAACATCTGCTTTGTATTTTTTTTCATGTCGCTTGATTTCTTTTTTTCATGTCCCTTCATTTTCCATTTATGCCAGTAGACTAACTGAACTTCAAACCCTGCTGTGCTGATGGAGCTTTGCTACCATAGTCACTTAAAGTATATTTGTACTGTGGCGAGGTGGAGCTGTTGTTACCATGCTTCAATATGTCATGCCATCTAAGTTTAATTTTCTTAAAGAATATAATTCCAGTTGATTGCTGCTTGCAATGCAAACAATAAGATATAAAACAATACAATAAGTGGCATTAAGATATGAAACAATATGACAGCAACTGAGATATTACACTTCTGGATATTGCACATTTTCTAAAACTGTAGTGGCCCTATTTGGAAGTAGTGCAGATAGGAATACTGTGTATAGTACATACAAAGATGCAGTAGACATAATAAGTAGCAGTGTGTAGCACTGTGAACTGTTCTATAAGTTTAACTATAACATTGTAGTGCTGATAGTCACAGAGTCAGTTCAGTTCTCGTGTGGCTCTGGGGTGGAAGCTGTTCTTAAATCTGTCTGTCTGTGATTTGATGGACCTGAAACATCTACCAGAGGGCAGCAGGTCAAACAGATGATGTCCAGGGTGAGGTGGGTCTCTCAGTGTGTTGGCTGAATGAGTCCTCCAAAAATGGCAGTGAGCAGCCGATGATCTTCTGGGCAGTGTTGATGACCCTCTGAAGAGCTCTCCAGTCTGCTGCTGAGCAGTGACAGAAGGACACAGGCAGCTTCTCCTGCAGGTTGGTTTTGGAGTTGCTGCTGTGCCGTCTTGACTCTTGATGTGGTGTTGGTAGTCCCGGAGAGATCTTTAACAATGTGTGTACCCAGTAACCTGAAAGCAAGGGCCCCTTCGACAGTCCCTGTTGATGTATAGCCTGTCTGCACAGTTCTTCCCCAAGTCCATTATGAGCCATTTTGTTTTGGAGCAGTTCAGGGTGAGACTGTTCTCTGAACATGCAGTCAGTCTTTGGACCTATTCTTGTAGACTTCCAATATTGCTATGTTCAAATTATAAATGAGCAGATAAAAGCATGACCAGGGTTTATTTAAGCACCCTGCACTGTTACAGTTAATGTTGAAGTGTGTTTCTAATTTTGAATGTAAATTCAAGATGTTTCTCTATTTAAGAGCTTTAGGGTAGTGATGTCATGTGATCCATCTGCATCTACATAGACATTCTTGTCTTTTGATTTCATCGTGGGTTTGTATTGTTTGAACAATTATCTTTATTTGCAACGGGTTATTTTTTTTTTTTTTTACTATTTTATGAAATCTTTACTCACCCAGCCTTAAATTTTTATTCTCAGGAATTCCAACTGTAGCTCAGTTGAACAGCCGTCAATTTCATAAAATCTTTTATCAAGGTTTTGAATCAGATTCATGATTACACAAACATTTGAAAGTGGTATGCAAGTAACTCAAGAGAGGCCGAACCTAATTGGCTATGGAGAAGTGTCAACAGCAGATTTCTAATAATAACCAAGAGGGGGAAAGACATTAGGTGTAGCACATGGGCCATTAGGCATAAGAACCAGTCTACGCTGTGTATTTCTGAATTCCTCTCTGAGTCTGTAAAGTTTGGCAGGAGCGCTGATCCAGTATCATCGCACAAGTTCTGATATCAGCACACACTTTAGGCAAAGTGTGATTACAATGCAGCAAGACAAACCACACCAGGGATACGGCTGTTCCATCACCGCTGCTATCTTGTTTCATCATTGTCATAAGCACATTTCTCATCTGCCATTTGAAAACATATTACCCTTGCATGCTATCGTGGATTTGATAGCAAGAAGCTCCACTTCCCTGTTTTGATATTTATGAATAGTTGCATCGGGGGATTGGACATTGTTCCCTCTCATACAAGCAACTCTGTGTGTGTGTGTGTGTGTGTGTGTGTGTGTGTGTACATGGTGAGGGATGGAACAGTCTCTGTCATAAGTAACTGACCTGGGACTCCCCCATGTTTAATCTGAGAGCAAAACAGAACTCATCTGCAGGCTGAATATTGAGTGTGTGAACATTCTTGCTCCCTCTCCCTCTCTCACACACACATATACACACACACACACACACACACACACACTTATATGCCTATGCCAGTGTCAGGAGAATGAAACTAATGTTTGCCTCTGGAAAAGCCTTTACAAAATGAACAAGAGGCTGGGTCTTCTAATAAATTACCCCGTGGGATATGAGCTTTGTATTTCCCAGCCCGTCCTCCTCCACCTCTAAAACTACTTAATGCTCTCAGCTTTGACTCATACGTTGTTCCCACACTTTAAACTCTTGCTGTTGCCTTAAGATATGCTGTAGGTGTACACGCACTCAGTGTATTAGTCTCATTGCTTGTTCTGAAGCGGCCTCTGGACTAGACTTCCACAATAAATGTGAAAAATATTTGTGGCACTGGCTCTTTTCATGAAGTACTGTGGAGGAGGTGATTCAAGGTAAAGAGCATTCGTCCTTATTGATTTGCCTTAATCTGGACCAATTACAAACAATTTGTAAAGTGGATTACGCAAAAGTGCTGCAGGTCAACTCACGGTCAGGTTTACCTGTACATGAAAGGCTCAGCACGCATTTGAAATGTGCTTTTTATGCAGTTTGCTCTCACAGTTGGCATCAAATGTGATTTCATTGAAAGGGACGATCATTACATATGAAACCAGCAACAGGTCTTTTTGTGCACTGTGTAATGATGAGAGAGTGTAGAATAGTGTCTTAGATTATAGATTACTTAATGTGTTTATTATGGATGATTGACAGGGGGGGACAGAGGGGGTTCTAGCAAATGTTCCAACAAACACAAGTTTTGACCCGGGTTTGCAAGTTTGTATGTGTGTGTGTGTGTGTGTGTGTGTGTGTGTGTGTGTGTGTGTGTGTTTGTGTGTGCGTGCATGTGTGTGTGTGTGGGGGGGGGGGGGGTCCTCCATTTTCTTGGTTAGCAGGGACGTGACGAGTCCCGCCCCATCTTTTCAATTAGAGATTTTCAAGTGGGGGAAAAAGGCAGAGTGCTCTAGTAAAAGACACTGGATGTAGCACTTATTTCTAGGCAGCTACATGATGCTACGAGCCCTAAATGTAGTAATGTGATTCATTATTAATATATAAACATGTCACAGAAAAAGCACCTGCTTGTTTACACCCCAGACCAGCAGTACTATACTTACTGTATAGTCATTATGAAATCACCATTGGTTCTACTGTTCTGCTCACCATAGGAAAATGTAGATATCACTAAAAATAGGTTCAATGGGCCACTAGGTTTTAGACCTTTGAAATGTGTCCCTTTTAGATATTTGATGTCACATCATTTGAGAAATGTGTTCATTGATGTTTGACTAACATTCTCCTGGCAACACAGCACAGGTAAAAGACTGGCTCGTGTGCTCCTCTGGTTTTAGCCTCCCCACTCCGTGTCATGTCAAGAAAACTCTGTTAAGTTAGAGTCATGTCGTGTGTTTATGTTGTCTCATTACTTCCTGTTTTATTTTGAAATCTAACTTTCCCTCTCCTTTCAGGTAACTTGCCCTTCCTTGTGTGTTTCCCGCCAGTGTGATTGTCTGCCCCACCCTGATTGTTTCCACTTGTTGCCTCGTGTATATAATGTCTGCGTCTCCCTTTGTCCTGTGCCAGTTTGTCTTGTCTCGTCAGTCAACCGTGCCATCTCGTGTCAAGATCTCACCTTGGCCAAGATTCAGGTTATTTTGTTACTTTGTCTTGTGTCTGCCGTTTTGCCTCTTAGGAGTGACTTTTTGTTAGTACTTTGGTTTAGTCTTTGCTGCCTTGTTACGTTACCAGGCCAGAGTGATTTTCAGTTGCTACTTTGTTTCATCGTTTGTGTTAGTATTTTTCCTGGTGAGAGTGATTTTGTTTTGCCACTTTTCATTAAACACACACTTCATTATTGAACTTCCTGCCTCAGTGTTGTGCGTTTGGGCTCAGTCCACAGACCAGCCTCCCCACTCCGTTAGTAAGCCTGGCCGATGAATGAATAACATGAGCGAGCAGTTTGAAGATGAGACATTCAAAACTAAGAAATTGAAAATGATGTTCAACACGAGGACTTCACTACAATGTCCCTGCGAAAGGTGTAGACAGTTCTTCAAGAAATCTGCTCATACGGGCTCTAAGTCTTCTCAGCTGTGGGACCATGAAGCCTGCTGTGAGTCAGTTTGAGGTGACATGCTTGAGAACAGCTGTCTCTGAGCATCTGTACATATTAGTGTTTCATGTGCTTACCATTAAATGACAGACAAATGTTAGTTGAATCAGTGAGCATGTGGGAAAAAAAAGGGTGAACAGAGCTGATGGGGATAGATAAGGGTCTTGATGTGAGGAAAGTTTAAAAAAGGAAGAAAAAAATGACTTTTTTTCATCTCTCCCTTGCTCTTTATCTCTCTGTCTCTCTCACTCCCACCTCCAGTCTGTCGTTCTCCCTGTGATCATTAGTAGGTTTTAATTAAAGACTAGAGGATTATTCTAGTGGCCTGCAGTCTTTCACCTTCTCTCATCATCATTCCCACTCCTTCACTCCCATTTCCCCCTCGCTCTGTGGTTCTTCAGGTTATGGGTGTGTGTATCTGAGTGTGTGTGTGTGTGTGCATGTCAGAGAGCTGCATTTGTTGAATAGTGGTGATCAAAGCCTTCCACCTACAGTGCCAGTGATCTCTGTCTTTATCTCTCTCTCTCTCTTTCTGTCAGCAGCAGATGTCTTAAGTCTCCTACATGGTAAATGGAATGGTAAAAATGGACTGCATTTAAATAACCACTCAAAGTGCTTCACAAAACAAGCCAGCATTCATCCATTCACACACCATCATACATGGCAGCTGATTGGACACTGGCCACCGCTGCTAACCATGCACACACACTGATGGAACAGCAATCGGGAGTAATTTGGCGATCTTGCCCAAGGACACTTCGACACATAGACTGCAGGCGCCAGGGATTAAACCACCAACCTTCCGATTGGTGGATGGCCTCCTCTTACCTCCTGAGTCACAGCCACCAAAAACACACAATACGTTCCCTTCTCCTGTGAAACTAAGGATTCACCTGAGAGCATTCGTCAACCATTTTACCATGTCAAGACTTATGCAATGAATTAATAACAATATGTTTCCAGGGATGAGATTCTTCAACATAGAAACAGTATAAAATATTTTATTAACATGACATAAGCAAATGATAATGTAGTAAACAGAAGAAAATTGGAGTATCCCAAAGCATTTGCAATTTGTGTGCAAAGGAATGAGAAACTGATTTTATCATGTGCACAAGTGACACAATGATGTGAATGGGTTTGAACAGGTCGAACAGGCAGGCAATGGAATATAATATGTTTGTCTATCACGGGAAAAAGAAGTTTAAAATTATGCGTCTTTTCAATGTTGTGTATGGTGAGTAAATAAAGTTAGTGTAGCCTAACCGTAGTTGTAAATGTGTTGAGCCCTCAGTAAAGTCATCACTGAACTTCAATAACAGTCCTGTGAGTATGTGCATATTGGGTATTAATCTATCATATAATCAAGTTTAACATTACTTTAACAAGATATTTTGCCACCAATGTTAGAATTCAGTTTTTTTTAAATTTCTCTTTAAAAGAACTTGCAGCCTGTTTGCTCAAGTTCCTCTCCAAAAACTAGATTTTACAAGATTACAGTGAACTAATCATTATGATGTTCTCTTCGCACAATACTCATTGTTACTGAGCAGCGCTTGAACATATCACAGTGTAACACAGTATGACCTTCATTCCAAATGAAGTAAACAACAAAATAACTCATGAACACAGTTTAATTCTCTAGTTGCATTGAAAGGGGAGCTGTCAACAACCTCTTGAAATTCTTAAAATAGGTTCTCAGGGTGCTTCGCTGAACTGTTCGTGTTAATATTTAGCAATCTCTTGACGTTCTGTGTTCATCTGCCTCAAATGCAGATCTTTCCCAAGCAGTTGTCTTGCTGTTTTCTTTTTGCCAAAACACATCAAGGCGATTCCATGACACTGTGTCTTCAGCGGCAGGCTTCAGTGTTGAGTTACTCTAGAATGGCATAGCCAATGATTATTCAGTAACCAATGGATCTGTTGAATGATGCGTTCCACCAGCTGTTTTTCTACATGATGCAGTTTACCATTGGAGATGATCATTCCATTCCACGCACACACATATATACACTGCAACTATAAAACTATTATCCATTGCTGTCCCCTGTCTCAATAATAATACATAAATAAAGGCTCAAACAACAAAAAAAAGTTTTTTAACTTGGTAACTTAAAGTGAGACCCCACACATATGCAATCTCAAACTAGCAAAAAGCTAAATAATGATGTTTATGATGTAATAATGGTGATGTAATGCTTCTGTTTTTTGTGTTAGTTCTGGTCAGCCTTAGTTTTTGTTCCATGCACACTCTGCCTGACGTGTTTTTGTTCAGCATTGGTTGTGTCCTGCCATGTTGTGTCTTAGTTCTGTGTCTTAGTTTTGTGTCTGAGTTCATGTCTTAATTTTTCAGTCTTGTCAGTCTTGTCTTGCCATAGTCTTGTCATGTTGTAGTCTTGTTGTGCCCTTGTCTTGTCATAGTCTTGTCTAAGTTCTGTCTGACACTATTCACCTGCCTTAGCCTCTCATCTCAGGTCTCTGCACTTTCCTTATCGCCCCGCCTCTGCCTCACCTCATCTCCCAGCCACTCCCACCTCATCCTATCACCTGTGTTCCCAGCTGCAGCTAATCACCTATCAGGACCCTATATAAGTCAGTTCATTTCAGTTTGCTCTTGCTGGATTGTTGTCTTCTCGTCTTGTTCATGTCCATGTCGGTCTCGTTCATATTTCCTTTGTCATGTCATGCCCGTTTCCTGAAGCTTTTGTGTTTGGGTTTTGACTTTCTTGGACCCAACCTTGCCATCAGTTTTCGGTTAAGATTTCTGATTTCATTAAAGACTTTTTTCTGAGCAGTAGTTGTGTGATGCACTTGAGTTCTTACCACACCACCATGACAATGTGTGTTTATAGGGTGGGTGGTAATGATGGTAACGCATATCATATATGAAAAGAACCACCGGTCAAAGTTTGTCCTGACAATACCTTCTTTCTCAACAGCCACTCTAGAACTTAGCAAGTTGAAGTTTGCACTCAATTTCATGTCTGTCTCACACACCTGCCTGAGCTGTGTGTCTGAGCCACTGCCTCCTGTGGCCCTGCAAAGGACACGTTACAGGTAATGAATGGATGGGTAAGGTATATATGTATATGCAGCCGTTGCAGTAGTTGATATACTGAGTTTCCAATAGCTTTACATTGAGGTTATACGATGGAATAATAACAGGGGAGAGGGTTTTGGCTTTTAAGAGAGCGTACATGGATTTGTACATCATGTGACATCGTGAACAGACACAGAAAATGCAGCTGCGAGTGCAGGTTTAGCAGATGTACAGGAGGGTTTGTGTAATTGTGTTGAAGGTGTAT
This sequence comes from Centropyge bicolor, assembly GCA_037975185.1. Lineage (NCBI taxonomy): Eukaryota > Metazoa > Chordata > Actinopteri > Pomacanthidae > Centropyge > Centropyge bicolor. The sequence continues at coordinate 9,838,081 of JBBMOC010000001.1, forward strand.
AGAAGCTGCCTACAGAGACTGTCAGCTGTGTGACTGATCCCAGCGGCACACACGCCGCAGGGAGTGGACACACGCTCCTGTTAAACACCACAGATCACCACTTCCTATGCTATAGTGTAATGACACGGCTATAAACTAACTCAGACGTCACTGCACTTGAAAAGACTTTGCATCAGTAATCTTAACCTATATCCAAGTTGTGACATCAGAATAAAGTCATCTAGAAGGGTCAACGATCACAGCGTCCTCGCAGGACGAGAACATGGCGCACGCTTTAATCCTTTACTGTGTCACATCAGCTGTCCTAAAAAAAAAAGTAGTTTATTTTTGTCAAAATCCCAAAGCCCTCAAGTGCTCCATCTATCCTGAACTTCCACCCTCCATCAATTACATCGTCCACAGCGTCAGCGGATGAGTACAGGAGACACCTAATCACACACCTTTAAAGTATTGTCCTGTCTGCTTGCTTTGTCCCCGTAAAAAGAGGACAGAAAGAAAACGGAGAACAATGGGACAAAGAGAAATGAGGTGTAAGTTGGGTGGTGGTGGGTGGGTGGTTAGGGTGCTGTCAGACGCTCCCTTGGGTGTTTGGTACGGCAACAAAGTGAAAGTCATCTTTACGCTGTGTCCAAAGGTGATCTTTAATGTCTTATCCCGTCTAGCAAACAGTGAGTGAATTATCATTTTATACCAATCTAAGCTAAAATTTATTTACATTAAAATGTCAGTGTTTATATTAGTATCCATCCATCCATCCATCCATCACTTCCTGTTTCTACGTGTGTCTGACAGACGAGACAGCGACAGACAAGTGTGTTTGTGCCCATGCACGCTTTAGTATGCACGCGTGTGTTTCACGGCTCCACACATCGTTGCACCACGCCCTCGCACACTTCCATGGCCAGGAGGTGTTTGTTTCTCTTTTAAATGGGCGACACGCCATATGTGTGGTCATTAGTCTAAAGACCGTCCTTCAGCTGCACCAGAGGACAACGTGTCAATGAGTAGATTAACTAGCCACCAGTGTTCCCCGGCTTTACTAAAGGACCTTGAATTATAGCAACTTTCACTTTGTTTCGCTGCCATCAATTTTATGGAAAATATCACACAAATCACAAATGTCATGACGGATGCGTGGCTTAAGGGGAAAATACCCAAGCATTTGTTTTGAACATGCGACTGAGGGAAAAAAAAAAAAAACAGACGGCGGTGCAGTGACGTGTTATTGCCAGGAAGAGAGGAAATAATTGGAAACGGAGTTCATGGAACACAGAATCAATTTGTATGTTTGCCTTAACTGGTGTTGTGGTTCAACACAGAGCAAGGCACTGCTCTCTTGCTCCACTTAAGGTTTTTAACCCCTATTACACTGAGCCCCTGTCTGACACTGTGTCCTACTGTAGCTACAGTAAATTGCCAATTTGGAACGTTATGTCTGCCCCAGTCCTCTCTGTGTCCATTACAGAAGAGTCATTGGTCCAGTGCCTCACATCTGTCACACACATACTTACAGGCACATACATCCACTTTGAGAGATTACATATTCACACACACAAAAACAATCATACTGGCATCACACTGCCAAAAGACACAAACAGCAGGTACACACTTATTGTACAAAAAACATGCATTCACATACTTACACCTTCAGTAGGTGTTTGTGTTGGCGATGTTGGTTATTTAGAGAGACGTGGGCTGGCTCCTGGGTCAACACAACACAAGTGTGAAATGACTTGCCTGTGGAACCAGGTGATTAAAATACAGGGGAGAATATATATAACACAATGTGTAAACAATAAATTACACTTTACATTGTGCTTACCCAGAAACTCTTTGGGTGCATGACAAAGAAGAGGTGTTCTTCCTCTAGAAATTGAGGTTGGCAGATATTTAGGAGAGGAGTGGAAAGTGTGTGACAAGCTCTATTTTTGCATATTAGCATGTAATTAAAAAATATATTGCAAAATGAAACAACAAACCTACAAGGAAAAATTTGCTCCATATTATTGGATGAATTTGATTCAGACATTCCTGATTCCCAGAGGATGAATCCTACTGAGTACTAATACTTTTCCTCTAGTGCCACCATGAGGTTAGTGCTTTTGCTGTTTAGTGAATCTATCTATTCAAAGTAATGGATTGATTGCAACAAACTTAATGTTTAGGCATTAATGATCCTCTAAGGATGAATCCTCATGAGGTTGTTGATCAACTGATGTATCCTCTAGCGCCACCAGAAGGTAAAAACTTTCACTTATCCTCTGCTCAACATCTGCCGGATAACTTGCCGTGAAATATTGTACTCAGCCTCGTATTAGTGGCTCTCTAAATTTTCCTCTACCATCATCCACAGATTTTGATTTTTCTTTATTACCAGACCATTCGTCTGACATGTGTCTTAGAGATGTACACTGTTGCACATAAATAACACAACATTTAACCAGACAACACAACAAATATTACAACATGTATTAAATTAGACATTACAAATAGGTGACTGCAGTGCATCAATTTAATCACTCCCTTTAAGATCCTAATAATAATTTGTCCAGTACTCGGGTTTATGACCAAATGTCAGACAGAATTTATGACATTCCCATTAACCTCAGCTGTACTCTGTGTTTAATGCTAATCAGCACATGTTTGGAGGGTAACAAGTTAAACTAAGAAGATGGTGAATATGGGAAAGATTCTACCTGCTAAGCAATACCATGTTAGTATTATCACTAGAGCATAATAGTATGTTGCGTCACTGACACAAGTTCATCTGTAGTATTGCAAAATGTACACAGGTGATATCAGAATGCTTCCTGTCATATGCGGGATTTGCAAGATGTATTCAAACAGCCTTGCCATTATCTTATCCCTCTGAGGTGCAAAAGTTAATAAAAATAACAGGGAGAATTTCATTAAATTTGAATCACATTAGCTGTAAATGCTTATCAAATCTCTTTCAACAGCATTACATTTTCATCCTAGTTTGTGTAAAAGCAGCTGCAAGTGTAGACAGTGTTGACCCTTTTGAAAAAAAAACCTAAAATTTTCTGATTTACAGATAGTAAAAAAATGTAATGGTTGTGTAATTTTGATGTCTGTAAGTCAAAGCAGGTTTTGTCAATTTTGAAGAAGGCAAGATGGATTAATTAACCTGACGTCTATTTTAGGTTAATTTTGAAGTATAATGTGAAATTTACATTCTGGGTCGGGTTTATTGCTTAGTCATTTATGGTGTCTTGTGAGCATATCACAGCAGCATCAAACACAGCCAGACGCATGCACAGCTACTAACTCACATGACAGTTTTGCGTAAGCACACATGCTCTTACATAAACACCAAATAACTGAAAATACACACTTGTATTCCAACCTACACATGCACATGTCTCACACACACAGACACCCCAGCACACACACACACGTGGAGGATGTGGTATCCACCAGACGCAGGGCCTTACCTGGGCCCTGCAAGCCCTGGGCCTGTCACTGTGTATGGACCGACCCATTTATCATGTAATCTGGTGTGGAGAATGGACGGGGCACTATCAGCAATCTGCTATTGATCCACGCCTGGGGCCCCAGCTATTGTTCATCTGTAGCCCTCGACTGGCACCCAGCATTAATGAAAGAAACTAAACAATGCATAGCAATCAGACACCCCCCCAAATCACCCCGTCTTTCCTCTCTCTGTCTTAAGAGAAAGAGGACAGGAGCTGGTGGGGGGTTGAAAAAGGAAAAACAGCAGAAAAGGAAAGAAAGAAAAGTTTTTTTCTCAGTCTGAGAGAAAACTTTTGTTATTATGTTTCTGTTTGAGAAGGTGTGAGCAGGGGGAGAAAAACACATTTATCATGTCAGAGATGGCTCATATCATCCCTGACCCTGAGCACCAGACAACGCAGTTGATATTGAAGCCGCCTATTGAATAATGCTCAACGCCATCCTCTGCCTAGGAAATAGAGACGTATGGTAAATCGGTACGATTGAGGGCTCCCAAGACCATGGCGACTGGATTTTTGCACATTTTTGCTCTGAATATTGGCAAAATACTGATGAAGTTGGGGTGTTTAATATCTTAGTGAGACATTGGTTATTTGATGCTACCCTATGTGCTTTGAATGCAGACTTGGCAGGGGTCAAGGAATGTATTTCATTGAACATGCATGGGCTCTTCTCACCCAGACAGCTGGCTAGAGCTTCATTTATTTAAAATTATTGCTACTCAAGATAAGCAATAATTGAGCAAATTCCACAGTCAACCCAAATATAACTGAATTTCTGGTAGTGTTTCTATTCTTGATCCAGTTGTGAGCTTGTCTGACCAGACATTGATGGATGGGATTTAAATAACAAAGAAACTCCTATCTAAACAACAAAAAAAGGTCACTTGTCAGTGCCCTGCAAAGCAACTTACATGATTTATCTCAGAACTTATTCCCTTCTGGGTTAATGTCTATTAATGAAGTAGGCAACTAGAACTATTTAGCTAAGTTGGAAAAACACTGTCATCATAGTTAAAAGAAACAATTGTCTATCACAACTCCACTTCCTGACAACACACGAACATCATGTTAAATCCACTCACGCCATTTAGAGAGGACAAGAAATACTCATACATTATCATTAAGGATATCTTGCCATAAAAGTGAAAGCAGGTTTCCTAAAGCTAACCAAGCAGTATTTTCACAATGTGAACCATGTGATGACAAAGGCCTGAACACCTGTGCCTGGTGCTCTCCAGCGCTCATATATTGGAGCAGTCTCGTTTTGAGAATCACTGACAATCAACCTATTCACTCATTATAGTATCAGAATGTGTTGCACCATCATGAGTGAGTGAACTCCCAGCACTAAGACCACGCCCATGACAGGAGGCCTCCAAAAGCCACAGTACTAAAAACAAAGAGAGATAGAGATGTAAATTATGTAAAAGACTAAAATGCCAAATACTAAAATAATACTAAAATAAACATGAGTGAGAGAGAGTTTGCACCAGCTGACAGTCAGTTATCTGTTTTCAGCTTCTGATCCAGAGCCACAAGTGCACAGTCTCAGCAGCACAAGGAGAGCACACAGTCTTCACCCCATGAGACAACTTCTTAGTGTATGGCACTCACCTGAATGCCTAATGCCCCCTGCAGTGGTCCGAGTGCCCCCCCTCCTACACTTTGTTGAAATGTGTCATATATTATTTTATAAGCTATCTCATTGCCTGCTGTGCATCCCGAGGACCAAACAGAAATCAAAATAGTAACAAAATACATTTTTGCATCTTCACATTTTAGAAGCTCCATCAAAGAACACCTGTGTATGTCAAATCTAAATCCCCGTGGACTGACATACCCATACACACCTGCATGGACACAAAATGTCAGAGAGGTTTGTCCTTCTGAATAAATAAAAAAAATGTTGCACCTGCAAGATATAAAAGTGGATCTGATCTGGACCAATCAGGGTCCAGCGTGTGGGAATCTGGGCCATTTTCCACAGCTTCTGTTTCCAGGCAGAAGAGATCCATTGTCATGTTGCAGTAGGAAGTATGCCAGCAACTAAAGCACAGGACCCGCAGGACTTGGGAATTCATCTGTCACTCCTGTCATGAAATAGTAACATACACACTGCACCAAAATGTACTCAGAAACACACATAAATAGACATACACTCACACAGAGCCCAGCACTTGTTGACATGCACACCTAAGTTCCATTTATAAAAGCAGTCACTGAAGAATGTCATTTTACACATACACAGTGCAATGGTGAGACTGTGGACGTGTGGACCTATTAAACACCAAGAAAGAAGATGTGTTTGATGACATTAAATTTTTCTGTATTTTTTTTTCTTTCGCGTTCATGTCGCTGGTTTGGAGTGGGTGGGGCTCAGCTTGAAAAATGGTGATGTCATGTACTTCTGTGCGCTAATCAGGATTTAGCTACTTTTAAATTCAAATCTGATGGCAACCAGTGAGCCATTTGGCTTCTCTCTGATCAACCCCACAATGAGTTTTTGTTAAACTTTTATGAATAATATAATAATGCCTCTATCTTAATTGAATCCTATTGAGAACCCAAGGACATGCTACTTGTCAATCACAAGGTAGCCACCCCCTAAAGGATTTCCTGCTTCATCATCTATTTTACACTAAATAAGACCACAATTTACAAAGTGAACAGCATGCTGTTATTTATTACTGAGGTAATAAATCAAGGCAAAAGTAAAGTCATTTTCTCTTAGACCTCCATACAATCAGACTTCTTTTTGCACCAGTGGAGTTGCCCCTTGCTGGTTATTAGGGGGAAAAAATGCACTGCTTAGAACTTTTTATATTAACAAAAAAAAACAAAAAAAAAAGCAGAGTACTTTCAACCAGCTTTGCAACATTCCAAAATGGGTAGTACATACAAATATATTATAGTATATGCTGTTTTTTGTACCACAGATTTGACTTCCAGAGACAGTTGGATTGAGGATGGCGATGGGATCATCCGATCATACAGCAGACACTTTAAAGCCGACCTCAGCCCCTTATTCTAACCTTCTTGGGGTTGACATCTAGAATGGTTGTTCACTATGAGTGGATGAAGCAACATGACATTCCATTGCCATTCTAGAGCAAAAATTAAAAAATGTTCTAGCGCACTTCACAATCAAACTGTCAAGCAAATATTAAAGATTTAGCACCAAAGATTTTAGCATCAATTTCAAAAATATTTGTATTTTTTTCCACTGTACAAAAAAGCTCAATTTTATGAAAAGGCCATCTTCCCAGCCGTTAAATACTCCTTTAACAATGAGCCCAGTAACTTCTGTATAGTAAAAAAGAGTTTGTTGTGCAGTGTCAGATTATCACCTCTGCAGCAGTGTTTTAGCATCTTTCATGTCATTGTTCTGTCTTTACAGCCCTCAACTTTAGTGTTTTGGTTCAGTCTCATCTGTCTCATCAACCTTGTTTTCAGTGAAAAGGCTCAAATCCGCAGTGAGACGTGAACCAGCAGACACACACAGCTAGTGCGTAGTAAAGCATTTAGCAGCTGGAGAGCCATGTATTTCCCTCTGGAGTTAATGGAGGCCAAAACAGAGCTAAAAGGAGAGTGAATAGTTACATTACATTGGTCAGGTGGACAGAAGCACAACTCTAAACTTCTGCTAACGTTGCTCTGTGATCGCTGGATGTTCTAATAGCTAAAAGGTTGTTTGTAAGAATTTTATTTTGAATATCAATTTGTTTGCCCGGCTTGCTCCTACAACAATGAATGCTCAGTCTGTCTGGTTGGTTGTACACAAATCTCTATGTGGAAGTAAGCAGTCTCTCCCTCTCTCTCCATCTCTCTCTCTCATAAAGCCGTGTGATTGCCCATAGCATCACCATCTGCCAGCTAGTACGAGGTGAAACACTAAGCGCTCTAGTGGGATGAATGAGTGATAAGAGCAAGAGCGACTGTGTGTGTGTGTGTGTGCTCCCACGTTATTCATACACACACACACACACACACACACACCTATCCTCACCGTTAACCCTGGTGTAAACAGCTCAGTCTTATCACTGCAGCTATGTCAGTCTCCAGGCAGACAAACAGATGGAGCAGCAGACAGAAAGAGAGACAGACAATAAGCTACCCAGCCATTAAAACAGAAAGTTGTCATGAACCACATAACAAGATTTAAAACCATGGTCATCTATCCATGGTGGCTGATTTTCAAGATTGTGTGTACAGATTCACCTTTCCTCCATCCTGAGTGAACATCAGACGAGTGCAGTGTTTTTCAGACTTGTTTGGTTTCCAGCTGGAATCTGAAAATTCTGAAGATGATGCTGTCGTATGAGCTGGATACTGATCACAATCTGCTTGCACTGCTATGAATGTTTATAAATGAATATCATTCATTGAATGTCGGAGTCAGTCGTAGAATTTTAAGACCTTTTTTCCGCTTTTAACTCTTTATTTTAAGTCTTTTTTATTTGGTGAAGGCACACCCACATTAACCTTTCTAAAATTACATTGTCATTCCACTTCCAGTCTGTGTCCCACAACCAGTTGATCACACAGAAACACTACGTTTTATTCTGATTATTGCACTGACACCCCTTACTCTTGCTCTTTTTACAGCCATATGAAGGTGATGTTTCACAACCACAATACAGTTACACATGGCAGTCAGTACGAGGCTATTGCAAAATAACTACAGCCTCTGTGTTTTTTAAACACTCTACATAGCTTCTACTGCAAATCAACAGGCGTGTTGGAGATGGAGCAAAGTTCACATAGAAAATTGTTCACAATATTTCATCTAAAAATTGTAGATCACCTAAACCTTCTCTTCTTCTTCCTGCATTTTTTTTAAACAAGTCTGACCACAGTTTTGCCACATTTGTAATTCAACACAAATAGACATGTGCCTGTGATGATGTGTTAGACAACAAAATACTTATTTTTAAAATCCTAACTGCCATATGTGACGAGTCACTGTCATAAAGTAATAATGTCATAAAGTCAGTGGTAATCCATGCTTGTCAAGCCTGTGTGTTGGAAATGTGTGAGCAGACTTCTGAAACACGTTCTGTGTGGATTGAAACTTGTCAACTTGTTTCACAGTACGATCTAAAATTTCACTAGGTTCCTCTCAAGAATGTAAACCTTCATCTGGGAAAGTCAAAACTGCACAGTGTAGAGAGGCTGTAAGTCAGTCAGTAAGTCAGAGAGAGTCAGTGGGTAAGGCAGACAGTCAGGCAATGGATAAGTCGGATGGCAGGTAAGTCAGGCAGACAGACAGTCAGTAGGTAAGTCAGAGAGACAGTCAGGGGTAAGTCAGACAGACATGTATCCTCCCCCGAGGGCTTCAGGGGGAAGGGGCTGTGGGAGAGGCAGCAGTCAGGAGATAAGGCTCTCACGTGGGGCTGCTGTCGTGTAATTCCCCCTTTAATACAACCAGGCCCTGGTTCTCAGCTCAGCCCTGATCTGCACAACCTCTCCTGAGACTCAGCTGTCACAACCCAACCCTGCCACGACACTGAGCAGCCACACACACACACACACACACAGAAAGGTGCTTAAGCATTTGCACAACCGCGCAAGAGAACGAGTGTGAGTCCTGAGCCATGTGTGTCATTTTCCATGAGAAGCTCAGGCAGACTGAGGCTAAAGCCAGACAAGTTCCTAGAGGGAGAGAGGATCAAGGCACAGCGAGCGTTACTCAGATCTATGTGCTTACAGTATATACAGCAGTGTGTCGACTCTGTCCCGCTCTGACTCGTGTGTGTGTGTTCTCATACATAGACATGAAGACGTGCTGTCTCTGTCTGCTGCAAAAAAAAAAAAACAAGTCATTTTTACTTGAGTCTTACAAAGCTCTTTGTCTCCACACATTCATGAACAACCGAAGCTGCCGAGCAAACCGTTCTTCTACTGGTGTCAACAGAGAGGACTTGCTCAAGGCATTAGCACCAGCACTCTGAAGCCACTGTGTCTGTTCTTTGCTGTGATTATAACAGCTTTCAAATTATTCTGCTTAATTATTTGTCTTTTTGCAAATATCAGACAGATCAAAAGTTATTCCAGTAGTAGATACAGTTAATAGTGGTCTGTGAGTTATGTGCATGTTTTTTTTTTCAGAAACCTACTTTAGATAAGAATATAATGATAGGGCTCATGTAAATCCCTGTAAAAATGAACACTGAAAAATCATCAATCATCATCAATGTAAACTACAGCTACTGTAGCTAATTCTGCACCAGGCTATTTTAGTATCAGGTAATGGTGTTGATGAAGTGCAATAAACCTACATATTAGAGAGAGAGAGAGGGAGAGAGAGAGAGAGAGAGAGAGAGAGAGAGAGAGCAGGCCTGCTTCTCCACCACCGCCTGAACAGTTGGAAAATGCTAGAAAATGCTGGCCTATAGTATCTTTCAGTTGTTTGTTCTCAGTGTCCCCCATTACTTTTTGATACTACCACTAGGGGAGCCAAAGTTGGATTTTCTTAAAATTCAGCACATGGTAGCTTTAATGTTCACAATTATTTAACCTTTTTTAAAAATATTTTTGACCCTGAATTTGCATTGGTAGCCCCACTGAGTGATTCATGTCATTAAAATTACAAGTTAAAATTAGATTTAAATTAAATATTATAAATTTACACAAATGAGTATTTAATAATAATAATAATAATAATAATAATATTTTTAAAAATCTAAACAATAATGTCATTACAAGCGTCTTTAGTTTTGTAAATATGGCAATGTTGTTCTATCAGATGAACAGGACTTTCACCTGTCAGCACATAAATTATATGTTTCATTTGTGGCTCATTGTGTGTTTGTTTTGCGGAGCTAAATGTGACTGCAGCTTCATCTGCATTACTTGCATGTTCATGGTTATTAATATGTCCTACACTGATAATCATATGTGACCATATTTAATGTTACTTAGCTCCCTCTGGTATGGAGATATTACAACTGGCCAAGTCATCTATCATACTCTCTCTGCTCTCCCCTGCCACACACACACACACACACATACACACACACACATACACACACATTCATACCCTGTGATCCTACTGGTCAGCACTCACTGCTGCAGCACATCGTTTAATTATAAAATATCATGGAGCCATCTTTCTCTCACACTCGCAAACACACATGCTTACGCCGCTCGTTTACAGATGTTTCCACTGTTTGAAGTATCTTTACACCCACTTGTGAAATAATCGATAACGATGACAGCAAAGAGAAAATTTCTGCCTATCTCAAGATCTATTTTCACGTATAAGACTCGATATGTATTGGAGTTACTGGGTTATGAATTTGTTCTTTTTCACTGTTTGCTAAGAATTGCAGATATCACTGTTTTGTTTCAGCTCAAAGAGCACGGGCTCAGCAGGAGCACAGAACCAAAATATCATAGTGAGGTTCTGCTGCAATGCTTGTTTATTTGTTGTTCTTGCCGAAAAATCCAATTGTGTCAATTCTTTTCAGAGCACAGCCTTTTCTAAAATGAGACCTAACATGTAACATGAGAATACACAAACAAGGAGCTAGAGCCTGAAAACACATAGACAATCAATTTTGCCTACACTGAAAAAGCCAATGGTAGATACCTGTTCACTCAAATAAAGGCCATATTTAAAGTACATCTATTAACATGGGATCTGTCTCTGGATGGTCTCTTATCTGGATAAGAAAAAACAAATCTCAGGACAAGATGTAATTGCACCCAAAAAGCATTACAATTGCAATCACATCTTGAGGTGGTCTGGGTGGCATTGTGATCAGGTTTTAGCCCATTCCCTCCAGTATTTAAAAAGGTCACCCAACTCCACCTCTTCTCGCAATCTCAAGCTGCCTTTTTTCAGTAAAGGAAAAGCAGCATAGAAAAGACTCTCGAGGGACAGCTATGGTGTGCAAGACAAGGGCCGAGCTAGCAGTAAAAAGCCTCTCCAAAAGCTCCAAAAGAGTGGCTGGGCATCTTACATATGTTTCTGTCTCTGTCTCCGTCTGTCATGTTGTCCTCATGTCAAAGCATCTTCCTTCGAGAGTATTTTGTAAAGCTTCCCTTGAAATGCACAATGATGCTTGAACCACTAGCAAGATTATTATTATTATTATTACTACTATTATTGTTAGAAACCTAGTCCAACAGTGCTTGGATGTGACATGCACGGACTTATCTGCTGCTGTTTTATGTAACCCACATCTGCGAAAGTAAAACATCATCATCATCATCATCATTCCACAAAATGGCAAATAAATTTCATAGCGTTAGCTCAGATTGTGGCTGAGACTCTTTTCAGAAATTAAGTTGATTAGTATGATGACATCTTCTCCTCTTGAACAACTACATACAGTACCAACACCACTTCACTGGGTAGCATTCATGAATTACTAAAAACTGCAGTGTCCAGCAGGATGATGCAGAGTGCAGAAATTTGGATACTTGGAGCTTCTGTTTTATAGTGTAAGTGTCTGCAACAGAGGGAGGGAGAGAAAGACAGAGACGAGTGAATGCGGTACAGACTAAGATTAGGTTTACTAAGAGCCCAGTTTACAGACATATATAAGGAATGACAGGTTTACATACAGACGATTGACAAACACAGAGATAGAGACTGTTTAAGCAGGGGACAGATGATAGTGGATGCTTGGTCCTTGCCATCACATTCCTCCTTCGCATTCACACTGTGTCACATGTTCCAACTGGGGGATATCAGCCACCGTTGGCCACTGGGAATTGAGAGGGTCAGTGCTGTTCTCAAAAGACCCTTGAAGAGTATCATTCAGTCTTTGTGAGAGGATCCAGCTTCTGGTTAAAACTTTCTGATCTGTAGTCTCCCACCAGGGCACAAAGTTAGACAAGAGAGAAAAAAGAAAACCTGAGAGACACAAGCAGACGCACAGACGGAGCTTCCCAACTGGCAGGATTACAGCGGATGGCATCACAGAGCCATTTCCTCTCCCATCAGCCTCCAGTGCCGCACAGAGGAAAGAGTTGATTTAAATCCTACATCACCTTCCATTGTCTAGTCCATCACTAACACTTAAGACTGTATCCACATTTCCCATTCTCCCCTGCCCGGCCTCACCTTCTGCCTCACCGCTACCATGTCCACTACCTACAACGACCTACCACTGTGGAAATACACAACACAGGACAAATGAGACATAAACACATTAGAAGCACAATTGCCATCATTAAACACTGTTTATAGAAAGGAGTGTGCATGTGGACCAGAAATACCAGTAACGACTATACTGAAACAGCTCACCACTTCATGAGTCCCTATACATTCAATGTTCAATATATCAGCTTTTAACAAAAAACAGAGGACACTGACCCCACCTTAGACCCCTGATCGGGATGAAGCCTACATGTGCACGTGAGGTAAAACTGCTTCTGCGCACAAGAAATCATCAGTATGTGTTCTGTGATTAGAAGAAATAAACCAGTGATTTCTTTATTATAGCAATTTATTGGACCATGCTAAGACACCAGAGAGTATTGGTGAGTGCAGTATTTTCAGATTAAAGGTACTGTGAGGCAACAGAAACAAAGCTTTACTAAAAGAAATAACAAAATTTTGAAGAAGGGAAACAAGTGATTCACATACTGTTAGAATCACAGTTCTTATCTTCTACACTTCCACATCAATTCACAGATTCCAAAAATAGATTATTAATAACTTTATGTTGACACAAACAAAAGAGACAGAACTCAACAGTAAGAGTATACTGTGGCACCTGGGCAGTGTATGTAGGTGCATCAAGTAGCTTTCTAGAGTCATACTTTGGATTTAACAACTTAATACTTAGCTTTGCAAGACAAAGTTGAAATATTTTATATAGCAACTTGTCAACCAATACACAAAGCGTTCAGCTGACTCATATTAAATGCATAATACAAAAGCCACATATTCCCACTCTTCCTGTTTCTCGCTGCTTTTTCAATTCGTCAGACAGTGACCTTCAACAAGACCAGTTAGCTTAACTGCCGGTTATGATTCATATCGCAATTCAGTTGAGTACAGACATGAGGAAATGCTTTGGCACACAGTGTACTGGACTAAGAGCCTGAAAATACTGCTCCCTATTGTATTTACTCAATCTACAATTCAGACTGACTCGGAAATCTATTCTGAATCAAATCCTGACAAAGATTCCCACCCCGCAGTATCTGAGCAGATAGCATTAACAGTTTCAAAGCCACATTGGACAAAGCTGTTATTTATGGCCATTTGGAAGCCAGCTGTATCCACGGCCACTGTACAGAAGCATATAACCTGCATGAGGAGCTCGAGGGCTGGAGCCCAGAGCGCACTGAACATCAGTGTGAGTCATACATCCAGATGGGCTTATGTTTGGACAAAGACTAATGTTTCCTTCAATCACACCAAAATGTGTTGAGCTATTAAATACACATGCTGGTGTAGCAGTCAGCCATCACTCAGTGGTTTGGTCTGACAAGTTTTCTGCATTGTCAGCTGTTTGAATTGATGAACGTTCTTGAAATTAAATTCTGTTAATTACATATCAACTACTAATTACAAATACTTATAAGAAAATAACATAACAATAAGAGACTTCAAACTTGTATGAAAAGATGATCCATTATTGTAAACTTCTTTGTCAAAGTTGTAAAGTTCTTTTCATCTTGATGCTGTTAGAATGCACATCTATTCCTTCCTGAGCAGCTGCCAGCTTCCATTTCAGTGTTTGATTGACCCATTCAACCCTCTTCTTTTCCACCTCCAGGTTTCATCACCAGCCAGCAACAGTGTGTCCCGCTGTGGGTCCATCTAATGAACTCATCAGGAGTCCATGTAGAACTTTACTGTTAGGCCTCACTTTTATGCACAGACTTATTGTAAGTGTTAAGTTTGCATGATTTAAGAGAGCTCACCATTTTTTTAGTGTGTTCAAAATTTTCTCTTAGGCAATAACAAAATTCCCAGTCCTGATGAGTCATGTCCAGATAGTTTGCCTTTTCTCCACAGCTTACAGTGACTGTGTCGGGCCTAGAAAAAGTCCAGTTTTTAGATTTTATTGGCATTATTTAGCATGGGAACTTTAGTAGTTTTCAGGGAAAATTTCTCACTCAGCTGTGTAGCATCACCTGCTGCATAAAATTTCCCTCTCCATGTCTGTGACTGTCCAGTCCCTTTGACAGCTTCCGAGTCATGGTCCACTTTGTATTGGAAAAAATATTTCCAACATATATGTTTATTTATGTCACATGAAAGCACTGCTCTGATGAAACGCTGATGACAGCTATATTTCGATTTTCTAAATGTCTAATTCTGCAACTAGCACTTGTAAATGTAACATTATCATCTGCTGATGTCTGTCATCAGAACCTTAAACTCCACAGTGAGATCCTTCTTTTCAGTCTTTGGTGACATTTTTGTGAATGACACCTGCCCACAAATGGATTAGAACTGTCCTTTTACACACTTGGGGGCATTAATAATGATCAAATGTGCACCTGCTCACAAACAGGAAGCATTCAGCAAGTGGAAACAAGAAATAACAGTAATAAGAGAGTGAACTGAAGCTGACTCAGAAAACCCATGCAAACAAGGGAAAAAGTAAGACAAGCTTTGAATAACATAAAAATGTTCTTATGTCAGTTTCAAACGTCACATTTTAACAGTTACCAATGTCTGGAATTCACTGGAAGATACTAATTTCATCTGTTTATCAGCATGAAATTTGCATCCCTCTTTCAATTTATCTCTCCAGACTGACCTGCACAAGTTATAAGAAGGGACTGTTTCAAAATGTCTTTGGTGATGCCTTCGAGGAGACTTTACCCACAGCAAGAGTTTTAATGTGAGGTTTCCCAAAGAACCCATCTTTCATCTGGGTTTGATTCTCCAACATCATTGTGAATGCACTGATTTTCAGCAGGTGGATCTTGGTGTGTCACTGAGGTGCTATTTTTCATCAACCATTTCCATGTATCAATCATATGAACTGCAACTAATAGCTGCCTAAGTGGTTTAAATCAGTTAAAAAGCATATTCAGTTTGGTTTTGTATATATGATTAGGTGTTTCTCTATCCCATACATACGTCTCCTCTCACAAACAACCACAAAACTGGCAGCTGGACTCGCCAGATATTCATTTCCCAGCATCCTCCGCTGCAGCCGCACAAGGTTTTTCTTACTCGTCCCACCTTATTCTAAACAGCCCAAGAGCCGCGGTCTTTCTCAATACCAGGTCATTATGTTCACATCCTTTTATCATTTGCATATAGACAGTCTCCACAAATACCTGTAGTCACAACAGCACGCTCTCCTCAATTTGCTACTATATTGGAGTACACACACACATGCACACACACTCTCACAAACAAACACAGATGCAGTCACACACGCACAGACACAGTACAAGGTAGAGACTGTGATTTGTTTGTGACCTCCAAAACTTCTTCTGTTTTCCCTACTTCTGTCTCATAAAAATGACTCAGATTACACACAGATACAGCAAAAGAAGTGTCTGAACACACACACACACACACACACACACACACACACACGTAATACACACACTTCTTTGTTCACAGAGACCCCGGACAAGGTGAATGGGAATTACCCACAGGACCTTGCCAGAAACCTTCAGGTTGACACCGATGCCCTATGCAGCTTCAATAAGTGTGTGTTTGTGTGTGGCCCTACACATGCGTGTATGTGTGTGTGAGAGGGAGGAATATAGTGTGTGATGAACATGTGTGTCCCTTGAAAAGTAATAGTACATTTGAAAATCTGCTACACAAAGCACATTCTAAAACTATGGCTTGTCCATTTAAACAAACATTCGACTGGGTGCCTACAGGTCAAGAGAGCTTTTTAAAATACATCACCTCTCTCTCTCTCTCTCTCTCTCTCTCTCTCTCTCTCTCTCTCTCTCTCTGTCTGGACAATGCGGGGGGGCATCTGAAGGTTGACCCATGTCTGCCCTTGGTCCCTCCACACTCCGCTTCGGAACAGCAGGGTAGGGTCAGCGTCCTTTTTCCGTTTCATCCGAAGATATTAGCTGTTTGAAAATGATAAATGTGCCATTGGGAGAGAATCTGTTTAGGCTTTTATAATCAGAGGAAATGCTCCCACAACCCCATCCCCATCCAAACCTTCCACCAAACTTGTTCCAGGCTTGATGACCTTCCAGCAGGTAAAAACAAATTAAACACACAATGCTGTCTTTAGTCCGATCTGCAATCTGAGGTTGTCTCAAGGACAAGCTGGCTTCAGGCTGCTGTACACAAACACACACACTGACACACACATGCTCTTAGATAGAGCCTCCAAACCACACAGCGACACCCCCCAAAGATTCTTTTCTCAGAAATGCAGCTCGCTTTCCATCCTTTTTTTTTTCTCTGACTAGTAAAAGTTTTGCTGGAAATTGTATCAGTATCAGTAATGAGTTATGAATAAGTAAGAAAGTGAATAAAGCAATACTGCTTAAAGAGGATAAACAATTTTAAAGAATTTAGGACAAAATATAGTAATAAATCAGTGTAGATGAACAATTGCAAAATAGGTCATTTGTCACAGCCTTTCAAAAAACACACATGATCATTTTCTGATGTGGCACCTCTGCCATTAAGGTTTGGTAATGCTTGGTTGAGGGCAGTGACCAATCTTAGTCATGGTTAAGAGAAACACTGACTGTTGGTGGGACACGTGATTGGAACCACAGGTGTCTAATTCATTCTTTATACCCTCCCCTCAAAAAAAGTGCCATGCGGCGCATCATGGGAAAGTATAGAAAGGTTCAACTGAAACTAAGTACTCCATGTTCAATGCAAAGAAACAAACTTTAGCTGTTGGTGGCTTCAGCAGTATGTTACCCTTGGGCTTTGATCATGTTTTGGTTCCCACTTAAATCTTGATGTCACATTGTTTTTTGCTGAGCAGGTTGTATCCTCAAACGTATTTTCATGATCCTTCAGCTGGCTTTTACGCAGGAACATGGTGAAACCAACATTTAACTCAAGAATGTCTTGAGACTGACCTGTGCAGTGTACATTGGTATCACCCCAGGCAAACACTTTATTAGTCCAGGCATAAAGCAGACAACTGTAAACTAACAAAAATAACTTTATGAGATTTAAGCCACTGGTGGATAATTGGTAAGAAAAAAAAGTAATGTATGTCAAGTAATGAATGTCAAAGAAAGATGAGTTTCTGTTTCTGAATGATGTTTCCTGTGATGTAGCTACAACCTATACTAAGAAAACTGATTAATCTCTTCAGGTAGAACACAGTCAAAACTGGTGTTTTTGTGACACATGATGAACGCAGCTTAAAATTGTTTTCACCAATGGAAAAAAGGAAAATCTTCATCAGAGGCAATTTGATAATTCAGCAGACTCAGATACATACAACTGCATTGTGGGTACAAACGGAGCCAATGATTTTTGTCAAAAATGTCATGAGAAATGTCAGTTCAGGGACTTGTTGCTGAGAAAAAGAAACATGTTTTGACAATGCGGATTATATATTGGATTTCACACAATCATTTCAAAATCTCACATGTGACAGGCAAAGGAATGCAGGATTGTGCACACACACACACACACACACACACACACACACACACACACACAGAGGGTGGAAAGAGTTGTTTGAAGATAAATAGCATTAAGAGCTGGAAATCCACACAGCCTGTTTACCTGTTTGCCGTGTTCACCCGCCGTTGCCAACAAGCCTGTTATTTGTTCTTTCATGTTCCGTGCTCTTATTTCATCTGGAAAACTACACCTCAGATCAAAAAAGACAAAGGAACCAACAAGCAGCTTTGAGATATTTACACATGCTGCTGAGTGTGTGTGTTTGTGGTGAAACTATGAAGCCTTGTCTGTGTACTGTCATTTAGCATACTCGCACATCACTCAGAAATAAACCTGCAAACAAACCGTGTGTCTGGGTGGGGCTATTATATTCATTTTTGGCCACTTGGGGACAGGGGGCTACACGCTGTCAACACAAGCTGTGGAGATATTAACACCTTATGATGAACGTGTTAGCAGTTGCCTATTGACATTTTCGACAGGCTTAAGTCTAATATTCACACCACTATAGTTTAGATCATCACTTAGGTAGATCATGCTAACAGAAATGTGATTTAATTTGGGAAAGCAGCCATAATCAATATAATCAATATTTTTATTTTAAAAAAGGATGACATGATGTCTCTCGTGTGAAAGTGGTTGCTTATGGAGACAACCCCAAGGACAGCTTTGCCACTGACAGCTGATATGTGTTTTCAGGGCTCGTTGGATCTGTTGTTCACAGAGGAGTCCCCCACAGTACATCCTAAGTTTGGTTTGTGGTAAGTGGTTTGTGGTATGTGTTGACTCCTTGTGACATGAACTGACTCTTATTCTTATAAATTCAGATAACCCAACAGGATCCTGAGTGAGTGGTTTTCATTGTGGTCTGGGGATAAACTCTCCCCCTCAGATAGAGCACACCTACATGTCTTTATCCATCTCCTCACTAACGAGATGCTCTGCTCTGAGGGCAGTCCTCACCTCGGGTCTTTTATGTTGCCAGTGTTTCCCAACATGCTTTACTTTTGTCCTCTTAAAGCACAGCAGTATCTACTTCCCACCCTTATCATAGGTTTTAGTGATGAAGGGTCAAGACTACACAATACCAGCCAGCAACAATAGCCTGACCAGAGGGATGTAAGGCATCAGGAACAGAAAAGGTTGCCAGGTATGACAACACACAGAAAACCAGTATTTTAAAAGGAAATATGATTACAGAGAAGTCTAATTGAATTTAGGTTTTGAATTTTAAATTTCAAAAAAAAAGTTGGCTCAATAGTATCAGAATCGACCCATGAAAACATGTCTTGTGTATTTTCTGTATCAACGTAGAATACATACGCCTCCTCAGGTCAATAAATATCAAACATGCAAGTGTAAAATGCCTGTTTTATCAAGCTGTAACTTGGGTTTCCTGCCATGTTTCTTTTATGCGACTGTTCGGGGAAGGGTGGGAAGGGATGGGGGAGACTCCCTGTAATATAAAGCGTCACACTGAAGGGTGGCAAGATGATTCCTCATGAAAAGCTGCAAAGAAGAGGTGGGAGAGTGTTTTCTGTTTTCCACCCCAACCACCCACCTTCCACCCACCTTCCACCCGCCTCCACCCCAAGCTAAGACAAAGCGTGTAATAATTACAAGGCCGAGACACAATGCGGTGTCGGTTGCGGCGCGGGGAGAGCTGAGCTGTAGCTATCACACTGGCAGATAAATTCAACGCACAATTATTCATCCGGGGACTATGGCATGTAGATTAATGAGTTTGATAACCTGGAGCTTTGCACTGCGCTCCAGCCCGGCGTCGTCACCATCCTCGCCTCGCTCTCTCCTTCCCTCTGTCTCCAGCTCGCTGTTGCTGATAGGAAGGGAGCAGAATGGAGAGGTGGGCATCAGTACGTGGACGTGTACACAGGGACAGATGAGGGAAGTCCTTCAAAGTGAGGATTTGGTTCATCCTCACTTCAGCAACAGGTTCATATAAGGTCAGCACTTGAGTTATTTTTCATACAGTGACACAAATCATTCATCTGTTCCGTCTGTTCCATCTGACCTGATCTGTGTTTAACTAAAGTTACTTTATGATCAGGTCTTATTGATTATTTTCATGCACCTGTTTTTTTACTAATCTCCTACATTACTCATCCTTTCAATAACCACTGTAGAGTCAAGAACCCATTCAAGTGAGCTGTGCAACTCCTGCAGCTTAGAGTAGTCGTATAGCAATTGACTCTGTTTGCCACCACAGAAATGTCTGCTTTCGCAAGCTGCGATGGCCGAGTGGTTAAGGCGTTGGACTTTGAAATCCAATGGGGTCTCCCCGCGCAGGTTCAAACCCTGCTCGCAGCGATAGGAAGCCTTTTACAAGAATTTCCCAGTTTGGGACAAATAAAGCACATCTATCTATCTGTCTACCTCAAGTACATTAGTATGTTAATATCAGCCATCACAAGCTGCTGGTCACACCAGACCACGTAAGGATGTAGCAAGAAAATCCCTGAGTGCATTGAACTGGGCTATGGTGTGTTTTGTTAATGAGTTGAACCTTGTGTAACTGGTGTTGGTGCAAACTCTTTTGTCAACTCTCCTGTTTTTATGGGACTGACACCAACACCTGCTTTTCTGCTTTCTTATCACACTGTGTGATGAGGGATGAACTGATCCAACTTCTTCCTCCTCCAATACCCATTCTGTTGGCACGGCTCAGCTCAGAATACCTGCCAATACTGCCGACTGATCTGACACCAGTGCTCCCTTTTCTCCTAATTTAAAATGTGTACCCGCTGCATAGAACTCATTGGGTTCATTTAATTGTAAGGCAAATTGAGGCCAGGACTTGCTATGGCACTAAAAACTGAGTTGGCAGCCCACCATGACTTAATGAATAACTAATAGCGGAAATACTTTTATAATGACACTGACATAGAAACTACTAAATGTGGATTGGTCACATCTGGCTGATACTCGATTTAGGTCAGAAGTGGCCCGATATGGATCCAGCAGATTGGACCATCCCTACTATGTGTAACTGCACTGAAACAACTGAATGATACATGGCAGCAGTTTAAATCACTTATCTAAAGGTATAAGAAGGATGTACCTCAGAATTGACCCAAGACTTTAAGTTGTATTGGCAACAACCGTGGTTTTCTTTTTCTTTGTTTCTTTTTTCTTTTTTTGTGTGTGAATAATGTCCTTACCATAAGAAGGCAATGCAAAGACTGCACATTGAACAAAGCTGTCTGTCTGTCTTTGTGTGATTACCTGCTGATCTGTGCATGTTAGAGTCACCAGAGTTTGTGTTTGTTTGAATTTAAGTGTATGTGTGTGTTTGCTGGTATGCACGTGTGTGTGTATGTGTGTGTGTGTGTGTGTGTGTGTGTGTGTGTGTGTGTGTGTGTGTGTGTGTGTACATGTTAATGCGTGTGGGGATTGCGGGGGCATGCTGGTGTTGAAGGGTTTCTGTCCCAGGATGGCCATAATGGATGGAGAGAGAGAGACTTCCCAGATGGCAGACAGAGGAGGGGACGACCTCCACAACAACCAACAACAAGAGAAAAACAAGATAGATACACATGGGGGAGGTGTGTGTGTGTGTGTGTATGTGTGTGTGTGTGTGACTAGTAGCTTAAGAAGCCACCTCTTTGTCTGATAGTTTAACTCTTTTTCTGTTTGTTGAAAGTATGAAGTCTCCTCCAGCCTCAAATGCACATCATGTCCACACTGAGCAGGCTGAATTTGAAAACACCTCTTTTCCTCTCTGTGGTGGCCTTTCAATAAAACTCCCTTGAGTGGACTGTTGTGGTTTTGTGTGGACAGGGGGATAAGATTCCTGTTGTGTCCACGTCACTGTGTGATCACTTATTTTGGTTTATTATGTAGTTACTTGCACAGCTCAGGTGTTGTCGTTGGCCTGTATTTATGTTTTTGTTGGCAGGCAACTTCTCGCTCATAAAAATTTAATTTAATGAATCTCTCAGTGCTGCACTGCAGGAATCTGTTTTTGCCTTGGTTAGCAGCTAACGTTCATCAACTGCAGCCAAATCACTGTTTTGTACTTAAGCAGTTTTGTAATAAGTTGTGGAGAACAACTTTACTGACTTTGGGCCTTTTCACAAATTAAAGTCTGAACCAATGTCCCAACCTAGGTTCCTGTCTTCATTGTGTTGTATGATCTGGGTAGTTCTGTTTTCACATTGCAATTATGCAGGCCCACAATACCAATACAAGTCCTGTCGTCATCTCTTACATGAGCTGCATCTCCCTATACTTGCAATTGATTGGTAAATCGAATCAAATGGAAATTTAATCTGGACAGAAATCGCCTCTTTTCTGGTTCGGCTCAAACTGAAAAGTCTCAAAGTTTGGACCAAATGAGGTAGGTGTGAAAAGACACTTAAAGACAGTGGTCATAAAGAGAAGGAAGTGGATGGTGGAAAGACTGAGGAGCCTTCATTCCCAAGTGACCTTTAGAGTTGCCCAAGTGCCCCTCCAGTGTGACCTTGGCTCCTGAGAGGCTGTTTATCAAACTCCTCAAAGCTTCCGACCTGACCTAAAAAAAATTCTTATCTTCTACACATTCGCATGTCTTTGGGGACAAAGTGAGTCACTGACCTTTAATAACCCTTTAAACTCTTAAATATTTTTCATAATCTGTTTTTGTACAAAAACACACACAAAAAACATGCAGCGGAGAAATGAAGATAATTTTGCTAAGAGGGGGGTCAAGTTTAAAACTACCCTGGTGATAATGGATTAGAGGGATTCTTTCTGACAACTGCATTTGTGCCGGAGAGGCACAGGCAAACACACGTGAATCAGTATGCATGTACACACACATTTGCAGCCACAGTCAAACACACACCTCCTGTCAAACACACACACCATTTAAAGCAGTAAAGTGCAGTCTCATCGGAGTGGCAGGCAGACATCCTGAATAAAATGGAGTGGCATTAATATTAATACCAGTAAAGTGCCTTTATAATCAGACAGTGGCCTGTCAGCTGGCCAAGTGGGGCTGCTAGCATGTCACACACACATACAGCCAAGTGTCGCTGACTGAGAGGTGCACACATATAACCACACTTATAACATGCAAACAAATACACACACAATGTATTTTCACATCCTACATTCTACACACCCTACACTGTATAAACAGTCACGTGAATGTATGCACACAGATTCATGTACATATTAACACATACATGCACACGCACACAAACAGTGTCAGACCATCAGGGATCAGGGGTTATTGTTGGGTTTCTGGATTGTGATGGTGTATTCTAAAGAATTTGAGACATTTCTCAGTCACTTAATATTATGTGTGTTTACTGTTATTGGATTTGCAAAAATAAGTCGGCCTTCATTTTGCGCACACATTGCCTCGTGTTATCTTTGAAGAATATTCAAAATTCAGTGGTTTACCAAGAATTTTACTTCCATCCAAACCAGTAAGACTAGTGTGAATGAGAATGAATTTTTATTTTTTTATTTTTTTTAAGTGAACTCCTACAAACTGTCAGGAGACGATATAACAGTACAATAAGCAGCACCTTTATACCATGGCTACATGCGGCGTGAAACAACACAAAAGGTGTCAGAGTACATGTGAGATGATTAGATGTTCTAAAGATTTATTCCACATACATAAATAAGACAAAATACAGACATGCACCTGTTTTTTTTTACTAATCTCCTACATTACTCATCCTTTCAATAACCACTGTAGAGTCAAGAACCCATTCAAGTGAGCTGTGCAACTGCTGCAGCTTAGAGTAGTCGTATAGCAGAATACTATTTAACCAGAGGTAACAGTTAATCAGGGAAAAGTCACACAAAATATACCATAAATATAGTAAATAAATTTTAAAAAATGTAGAAAGAAAATGAAAGAAAATGTCAAAGCTATAAATTCCAACATCATAAGGAAAACGTAAAGGCAACTGCTAATATACACTGTCAAAATATCATCAGGCGACAAAAGCATTACCCCATTGTCACATAAGGATCTGAAGCAACTTGTAAAGCAATCATGGAAATTGCCCTCTGTGTTTCATGTTGCATTAGTACTGGCTATGACAGAAAAGGTTTGAGTGCCACATAAGGCACAGTGTAATTTCTTGTGTCCTTTGAGGTGAGGGACCTTTTAGTAAATATTAGCTTGTTTGGTATCTAGGTGGGCTCATGATTTCACACTCCATCCCTTTGTTGATTCAGTAAATTTGATTTCAAAGTTTATACAACATGTGGGATAGCTGAGTGACTTCGAAACTATAGCGGAAATGTTCAGGAGTATCCAGCACCTCATACCTTCAGATTAGGAATTAATTATGACATAAAACAGGCTGGAGCAATAACATCGATAAATAACTAAAAAAAAAACAAAATGGAATGTCTTGTCAGGTTTTCCAGACTGCTTTCCTGTAGATGTGGTCATTGAAACCTCGGTGCTGGAATTATACAGCACCTCCCAAGTCAAAATGTAATATATCATTATGATGTGTCAAGCTGTAAAGAAAAAAAAAAGAACAAACCCTGAAACCTTGTAGGAGTCAAATGTTGGGGTCATGATGAAAAAGTTGAAATGTCATGAAAAAAATCTTAAGTAAATTAACATTGTGGCCACACACACAACACGACTAAACAGCAACCACACACGTGTTCCCTCTTTCCTTGAAATGGCTGAGTTGATATGCCTGAATCATAGCATATTCACCATGCACACACCTCCCACAGTAGGGAACAGGCCTGGCTCTGAGGTTGTAAATAAAACGCTGGCTGATGTTTCCAAAGACGCTCCAAAGGGAGACGGAGAGCTCCAGAGCTGGTTGTGTCCATAAAACAGTGAAATACTGTGAGAGGTGATGGCAGCAAGCTACGAGACAGGACGCTCTGAGCATTTCCAGATGGACCTCACCACCGCCGGGCTAGAACACCCACCACATGGAGGAGAGCAGGAGAGAATCTTTAGGTATTCACTCCCTCTGGAAGACATTTTGTTGGGAGGTCTTATCTGGAAAAGGAGTGCTATTATCACAGGAGCATTTTCTAGCCAAAATATGAAGCAGCAGAAATGGATTTGAAGCGAGTTGAAAACAAACCAGAACTAATAGGCAACAATAAATATTTCTATGAAATTTTGCAGACATTCATTGTCACCAGAGGATGAATCCTTCTGATGTTGGTGATCCTCTGCTTTTTTCCTGAATTTACCTGAATTTTCATCAAGCACAAACATTAATCACTCATCAATTCATTGATTCTCTGGTTTACAACTATGATTCCAAAAAAGTTGAGATGCTGTGTGAAATGTTTTGCTTCCTTTTTTGTCATATATTAAATTAAAAACAGTGCAAATGTTTGACCTCATCAGCTTAATTGATTTTTGTAATTATCTACTTATTCTGAATATGATGGCAGCAACACTTTTGGGACAGGAGCAACAAAAGACTGTGAAAGTCATGGACTGATCCAAAAACCCCTGTTTGGATCATTCCACAGGTAAACAGGTTCATTGGGAACAGGTGATAGTATCATGAATGGGTATGAAAGGTTCGTCCTGGAAAGACTCAGTAGTTCACATGCAAGGCAATTAAGGGATTTCACAATCTATAATCTAATTTTGGAAATCATGAATGTGGTGTACTGAATAACCATCCACACTGTGATCAGCACAAGTTGAAAAGCAGCATCTGTATTGGTATAGAGAGTGTTAATGCATAAGCTGCATGTCTGTGAGGCACCATTACTGCTGAAAGGTACATACTGGTTTCGGAGCAGCATACTTAATGCTGCCAGCTAGGTGACGTCTTTTTCAGGGATTTTGCTGCTTATTCCAGCAAGACGAAGCCAAGACACATCTGCACATGTTACAACATCTTGGCTTCGATGTAAAAGAGTGCAGGTACTAGACTGGCCTGCCTGCAGTCCAGACCCAATACCTAAAAAAACTATAAACATTCCCATCAGTTTAGTCTGTACTTTGTGTTTAGTCCTAATTAGCATGTTAGCAATCTAATATGCTGTACCAATAACGTACTATAGACGGCATTGCTTTTAGTCTTTTTCCCTGAATGGATCATCTTAGAGGCCATTGAAAAAAGGTCTTTTTGTTGCTGTCATTGCAGGTGTGTCATTCATGATGAAATAGGGTGTTTGTCTAAAAAGCTTTGTCTGGCAGTTCTCTGGCAAAAAAAAAAATCAACAACCTCTTAACCTGTCACAAATGCATGGTCATTTTCCTCAAATATTGACATTTTGGAAGTACAGTGAGACTGCAATGTCATAGTTTGGGTTTCTTGGGTTATTTTGGCCTTTTTTCTAGTTTATTTTTATTGTTGGTTTAGGTTTTATTTTCTTTAGTGGTAGTGCTGTGTTTTTTCTGTGTGGCACCGATTTTGTTCAGGCTTCGCTTCAGTGGCTGGGGGTGTGGTCTTCAGGTGCTGGGGCCCTTTCCTGGCTCAGCTGTCCCTCATTCTCGCCTCATCAGTGGCAGCTTAAAACCCTGCTGATTCACCTGTGAGCTGCCAGATTGTTCACTGTTCCACTCTCTCTGCAGTCCATGGACGTCATGGTTGTTACTTGCTTTCTGTCTCCTGTGCCTTAGGATCAACCTGCTCCACCAGTGTCTCCAGTGCTTTGTTGGTCTGTGTTAAATTCTGGCGTCTCTTTAAATAATCCCTTTAACCCATTTCTCTCATCTGTGTCTCGCTCCTGGGTCTAGTAAAGAAAACCTAACCATCACATGCAACCTCCCTTTCAGAAGCAAGCGGTGTATTACTAGAGCTTCAGTTTGCTTGAAGTGAAGTGCTTATCAAACTGACTCACAGCATCTGAAACTGCACACTGAGCCTTTTAGTCCTGCAGCCTTCCTCTCCTCTTTTCAGCCCAGCAAGGTCCTGCTCCAACATGTGTCTTTGGTCTGCATAAGCTGTACCACCTGCTGTGCTTTAGGCCTCAATTTTCCTTGCCCCCACACCTGTGTATTTCAACTGTTTGCTATATTGTTACCTGTGTCTGTATTTGGACATGAACATGCAGGCATACAATGTTAAATGCACTCTCTTTTTTTCATTTTCATTTTAACAATACATAGCCGAAGTGGTGAGGTTCACTGGTAGACACAAGGACTCTAAGTGTCCTACTTTGAATGAAAGACAATGACAAAAGAAAATATGAGGGAAGGAGTGCAGAGAGGGAGCACAATAGATAGAGGAAGTTAGAAAGAGGGCATTTCTGGATGTGTTACTGATAGAATGTCAGTTCCACTATGGGGCCATGCGAGAGAGACACTCATGTCACTCTCTGTCTTTCTATACATGAAATAGATCACAGTTAGACACTCACACACAGGCAGGCCAAGTCTTTCCACACACACACACACACACACACACACACACATACACACACACCTGCATACTCGCTCATACACTCATGCATAAGATCTTAAAGAGCAGGTGAACATCAGCTGTGATGTGTTTCTGCTAAATGTCTCCTCAGGAGGCTGTAAATATTCTATCAGCCTGCCTGTCATTGGCCAAAAGTGAGAACTCATAATGAAGCATGAAGAATAGATCATTCTCTATTCATGTGACAACATTAACCTCTTTCAGAAGTAAACTCAAATATTTATCAGAACTGAGAAACCATTCAATACTAACAGTGGCCATGCAAAATGGACCATAAAGATTAAAAAGCAGGAAAACAGAAAGCACACATGATAGGAGGGTTTCTAATAATAGCACCCAGATTGGGTATGGTGGCAGCATTCTGGTTGGCTGGTTTTTATTGCTTGTTATTAGATCCTGGCAAAACAATTATTAATCTTATAATTTTTTTTTTCCTGCTTTTGCCGGTAACACAAAGGAATTAAAACAGTGCCCTTGGGCTGCACAGTCCTACTGTAGTGATTAAAAACAGGAAATTGTGATGCATAAACTATTAGACAAAGCCGTAATCAGATTCATTAATTTCCTTTATTTCTAAGGGCTAACGGATTTCCTTAAAGTGACACGGGCTTTAAAATAGAGACGCATCCGGAAATGTGCACCAAGTCCAAGCCTGTGCAGAAAAGTATGCTTTGGTGATAATGCAACAAGGTAATAGTGCAATCATGGATCTATCTGCAGCCTTGTCCTGATGAAGTGTCAGCTCAGATCAATATGGTATTGCAGCTTTTATACAGTTTCATTAAGGTGCACTGGTGTTTATTTAAAATTTCTGACTGATACAAATTTAGAACTTAAAGCTATCATATAAAGTTTTGAGGTGAATATAGCATCTTTGCTTTAGTGTATTTGGATGGTTTAAGTATTTGTTTGTAGAAAAATGGGGATGATCTTCAGTGCATTGCTGCGTTCAATTGCTGAAAAAAGCACACCTGAAATGTTTTCACTAACATGTGAAAAGACAGTTCCACATGTGAACTGAAACACTGGTTACGTGAATGTAAATTCTCAATATATATAAATGTAAAATAGAAACTCTGCCCAGAAGGTTTAAACAGTAAGGCCTCTTATCATAGACATCACCATGTCACAGTTTTTTTTTCACTGTTTCTCCTGCTCAACATATTCTGCTGCTTGTGCAAGATTAAGGTCTTTGCATTGACATTAATGTGGTTTTAAAAGCAATAATAGCCAGCTTCCTATATGCTTCTTTGTGCTTCCTATAAAGCATTTTAAACCTAGTTTGACTTTGCTTTCTGGGTTTGATCTTAAAAGAAATTCTCAGGAGAGACATGCACACACTCAAGTAAGCATCAGAAAACAAAACATAAAATCAAGTTCTACATCCTGTAATGACTGCGGTGGAGGAGTGAGAGTGACAGACAGGAGGAAGGCGCTTGCAAACCAGATGAAAAATTAGAACTAGGAATGACCACAATCAATTCTGAATTCACTGCACAAAATTAATTAGTTTTCTGCATGGAGACTGTGTGTGTGTTTGTGTGTGTGTGTATGTATATGTGCGCATCATTTGTCTCTGTGCCTCTCCACTGCCACTCTGCTGTTGAGAAGGCAGGGAGGGAAGGGAGGGGATCAACCCTCTCTCTCACCCCACCTCATCCCTCTTCAGCCCAAATGATTAACTACAAATTACTGATCTCACAACACAGCAGCAGTAGTGTGGGTGTGTGTGTGTGTGTGTGTGTGTGTGTGGCTGTGCGTGTGAGGGAATATTTGCATGAAAACCATCTATCAATATCAATAACAGTGGCAGCCATTGACAAGTTACTCACATACGTATTAGTTGTATGCTCAGATGCAGAAAGCTACAAACACATTATCAGTTCATTTCTGTGGAGTGGGCCTGAACTGGGCACAGAGACAAAGTAGCACACGAATTCTTTACTTTAACAGAAATTTCAATTTTGGTGAAGTCACATGAATGTGCGCTAATGCAAACTCTCCACACTGACCTTTAAGAAAGAGAGATCAGATCAGAGAAATCAAAAGAAGTCAAAGTGGATCATATGAGCTGTGTCACATCATCAGCTTTTATAATCCTGCTCTGAGTTTAAACTACTCCACAATAGTCATTGTGCCATCAGATAGGAGTAAGTGATATATTTTTTTAATTATTATTACCTGGTTAGTTTGCATCACATGTATGTGTAAGAGCACTCAGATGACACAGTACACTGCTGCTGAGAGTTGACAGGTGACAAAGCAAAGTCTTACTCAGACCAGTGAAAAAAAAGACTTAACTAGTATGTACTGTAAGTTTCATTTTTTTTCTCAGCCTCAAGGATACACACAATTCATTTGGGGGGAAAACACTGAATTTTTACCTGTGTTTGTCTACAAGAAAACTAAGACCACCTTTATTTTAATTAATTAATTAATTAATTAATTATTCCCAGCTACCTTAAGAGGGCTAGGTTTAGCGTGTTGCTAGTTATCTTGCCAGCCACAAAACGAAAGTAACACACACATACACACACATACAACAAACATGAGGAGTCACTGACATATACTTTTCTATTATTTGTTAAACAGGTCTACACAGGTTTACACACACACATTAACACAAATTTGCACTCTCACACTCACTCTCTCTTATTCAACGCACACACACACACACACACACAGGAGAAGATAGCGTTCTCAGTGTCTTTCGTTCAGCAATTCTCTGTCAGTAAAGATATGCCACTTAAAACAGTGAACCTTCTGAAGTCCTCATCAGAAGAAGAAGTCCACACTTTCATAAAGCTGAGACGCAATTAAACACAAAAAAGACACTTTTATCAACATGGCACTTCAACACACACACGCATATACACACCCTCCAGTCTTGTACCCTGTGAACTTCAATCCATCGCTGTAACTTGTGGACAAAAGGGACCAGAATTTCTGTGGAGTGTGTACGGACAAAAAAAAACAAAAAAAAACATGATGTCTCGACTTGTCAGGACGCGAGGGCCCAGACGGTTCCAGCGCTCAGGGGGCCTCTATGATCTGATATCTTTTTAATTAACGGTATCCCATTCAGCCACTTGAAGGAACAAAATAAAAAGGGAAAGAGAGAGAAAGAGGGAGAGACTTAAGTTTTGACAGCTCTAATTAATGTGCACGGAGGCAAAAAAAAGAGCAAAAAAAAAAAAAAGAGAGAGAAACAGAAGAAGATGAGCTCATCTCATAGCGGACTGGTGAAGGATTCATTAGACAGGCCGGTCCGTCTGAAAGACATCAAACACTCCTCTCGCTCCCTCCTCTGTACTTGTTTTTTTTTTTTTTTTTTTGGTTTCTTTTTTTTTAGTCTTTTCTTTAGACTCATAAGACTCGATTTTGTTGCAAGAAAGTGATGGAAGAAAATGGAAAAGGAGGAGCTCAAAAGAGCGACAGAGGAAGAGTGGCTGAGGATGTAAGAAAAATGAAAGGAGAGGAGAGGAAGCTGAGGAGGGAGGATAGAAAAGAGGGAGAGATGGAGGTGGAGGAGGAAGTGGGGGAGTGAGGGACAGAGCCCAGAGCTGCCACTTCACAACAGGGGAGATGAATGACTTTTTACCTCTGGACACTGGGCCTTAATGAAACCTCCAGAGGCCAAACAATGGCATCTCCGACACACACACACACAATCGCACACTCTCACAAAAGCAGACACTATATGTAGGTATATTCACATACACACTAGTAGACAAAGAGATGGACACTTACTACTTTCATGAAAACACACACAGGAAATATAAACCCCACACATGTGCCTGCTCACACACAAATACACACACCCAGACATATTCACATTATCACAAACACACACACAACACGCACAAAGTAGTGAAACAATAAATGAACACACACACACACACACACACACACACACAGAGTAAAACCGAAAAAGCGCACACATGCACTCACTCACACACACAAATAAATGCACTAGAGCACACACACTAGCAGAGAAAACACGCACACAGAGCCTTGCTTTGTGAAGCAGGGCAGAGCAGCAGTGGTGCTGGTGGAGGAGTTGGAAACACGGAGGCCACCTCTGGTAAAGCAGGTCAAAGAGACTGAGCTCCTGCTCCAACATCCCATAGTAGCATCATGGCTGCGGCGGGCCAACCTTCAGCCAGAGAGACACAGAATGGATCCACTGTTCGTCTGCAACCTGAAAAGATTCTTCACTATTGTAAATGCTGCACATTGTGATATTTAATTGGTATATTTGATGATGTCATTGTTTCCTTGACTCCTTTGCCTCAGTGATATGAAATGCTTGTCTAGACACGTGGAGTCGTGCAGGGGGTTAAAGGATGCTATTGAGTTGCGTTATGGGAAATGCAGGATCCAGTGGTTTGGCGTCTTGAGGACGAAAGTTGTGCTATCTCAACCTCTGATGCTTTTTGATTTTGACCATTTCTTTTAAAACTCTCTCTTGACTTTATGGTTGTAATATTAGAATAATACTAAAGGAATATTCTCTCAATTTTCTCTCCAAAATCTGATATCCCAAAGCTATGAAAATGAGACTGAACTTGAAACTAAACTGTCCAATAATCAATTTAAATGTTGAAATTACTATATCACAGTTAACACCCTCATTCTTCTTTGTTATGCACATCCGATGCTTATTTTCTGTATCTTATTACTATCAGCAGCTAAAATGACTGACTTTTCCCATGAAGGTGACAGAGGTTTAATCCAAATACTGCTGACCAACAGTGCTTGCACTTTCGAAATAAAATCTCCTGATTCTTCATAATACCTCACAATGGTCTCCCTTGGGTCCCGACAATGCTTCAGCTGTGGAAATAAATTGTCCATGAAAAGCTATATTAAGTTCAAGTGTCTCCAGGTCGTGGCCCGTCCCGCTCACTTATGATGATAACCTTTAATCCGCCGGACTGCTTCAGAACTGAGAGGGTTGAAAAGTTTTGGGAGTGCCTTGATTGATTCCTTCCAACTTCCCCAGCCTTTTCCAGACTACATTTGCAGAGTCAATCACCGGCGGGGAGTGATTTATTGGCACTGCTGGCATTTCCGTGGTATGCCGCCACCACCCACCCACCACCACCACCTCCCAGTCCATCCATCCCTCCCTCTAATACCCTCAATTAATGCATCAAGGCAAGCACCGGGTTATCGTTCCCCATCCTCCTCCACCCTCCTCTCCTGCACTCCGACGTCCCTCCATCCCTCCATCCCTCTCCATCATTCTCAATTAAAGGGAGCTGCATGGGTAGCTCTTATCTGCTCTTATGAATATGCAAGCGTCTCTTATCCGTTCGCTAAGCGTTAGGTAAAATGGTTACGGGCGCTCCACGCACTGCATAGAAATGACTTTGTGTTTTGGGGTTCGGATAGTGACGTGATTTTTGACAGGAAATACCATTGTTCATTTGATCCCTTCATCTGTGTTGTGCAGTGATACTTCACACAATAATAGTTTATTTCCATTGATATTTATGGAATTGAAGAACTAGTGACATGAGACATTTGCCCTTCATCTGTTATTTTGTCTGTTTTCTCTCCCTGATACTCTGGATACACCTGTGACTCACTGCTGTGGTACTTAATATAGGGTTGTACATTTATATGTTGATTATTTCGCAAAATGTTATAATCATTATGATGATAATTT
The DNA here is from genome assembly GCA_037975185.1 of Centropyge bicolor. Lineage (NCBI taxonomy): Eukaryota > Metazoa > Chordata > Actinopteri > Pomacanthidae > Centropyge > Centropyge bicolor. The sequence goes on from JBBMOC010000001.1 coordinate 9,871,204, forward strand.
GCCTTGTTTGACAGAGAATCTGTATTTTATTACACTTTGTCTACAGAAAATATTCTACTTTTCACTTCTTTTCAGTGTATAATTTTTATAAGTAAACATCGCTGCCCTGTGAAAAAGAAATCAACTTTTCATACTAATAAATCATGTACCCACCTTTGCGACAATGCATTTTTTTAATAAATCAATGGGGCTTTAAATTGTTTATTTAACTTAAGAAATAAGAGAATCAGTTAATCTGAAAAAAGTCACTGAATTTCATAGTGACTGTTCATAGCAGTTGTTTTGTCATTCATTGTCCAAATTTCCCAACCACAAAGAGACAATATCCCTTTTAAATGTAGCTAAAACAATAATAAAAAAGAGAAATTATTTCCAATATCCACTGCTTTTGAAGGTTTACCATCTCATCTTCATGTGAGCATTTCTCTTGGTCACATGATGCATGATTAAAGGTTTTGAAAGGTCAAATGTAATGGAAACATTTAATGTACATACATACATAACACATGGAACACTGAAAATACTACATACAAAAAGTATTGATCATTTAACTGAACTGAGATAAATATAGACTGTAACAAGTCACATCAGCACAGAAAGGAAAAATAAAGTTAAAAAAAAAACTGAATTTGCACCTCTTGGTTCCATAAGCTTGAAGTTGTGACTGCTGTTATAACTTCATTGACAATAAAATGTTCCATTTTCCCCGCACTTTAAAAAAAAAAAAAAAAAAAACAGAAAAGGGAGACATACATTAGCTTCAAGCATAGATGTGTAATGTGTTTCTGTTATCTCACAAAGAGGGTAAATTATTTCTTTGGGTTTTCAGACATCAACAGCAGACGCAGAGCAAATCTTGAATAAAGCTTTTCCTACAAACAGAATGGTGTTTTTATGCTATCATGGAGGACTTTTGAGGAATGGAAGCATAATCAATGTTAGATCATTAGTCCAGTCCTTGTTTGAGGCTCGTCCAGCAATCAGTGGTACCACAAGAAGAGAATGAAAGATAGAGATTTTCCCTTCGACAAAAGAGAAAGAGGGCTTACAGGACTTTCAGTCATGGGCAACAGCACCATCTATAGGATGTTTAGGAAAGCAACCGAGAAAATATGATTTAAAATCACACCTTCCCTCATCGTTAAAATGATCTTATTGTGTAGAGGAAGAAGCAAGGACGAGAGGCATAGTGGGACAGTGCGAGACAGAAGGATGATAAAGAAAGGAGAGGAAAAGAGAGAAAAGACCAAGACAAGGGAGAGGGACAGAAATGCAAGAGAGGAAAGAAGAGAGAGAGGGAGGAAGGTAGAGAAGGAAGATCACAGGGAGAGGAATCAGAAACTAAGGCGTGAGAGTAGGGAAGGAGTAAAATGAGAAGAGAGTAACAGAGGAAATTCAACTAAATGCTCAAAAAATGGAAAACGGAAAGAATGAAGAAAGGAAAGGAGGAAGGAAGGTAGGAATTGAGGTTGCATGGAGGAAAGATGGGATGTTAAATGAAAAAGGGAGAAGGAAGGAATGATGTAAGAGCAGTGATGAGGAGAGAAGAAAAACAAATAAAAAAGACCTATTGTGTAGTTAGGAAAAACTAACATGACATAACATAGATAGATAGATAGATAGATAGATAGATAGATAGATGCACTTTTTTTAATTAAAGAAAATTAGTTATTGCTTCGGTTCAAGAAAAAGATTAAATTAAAGTCATTGTATAAAAAGATATAAATGATTGACTGTGTCTGTTTTATTATCATCTCATGTTGTGTAGTTAAGGACTCCAGTAAGTTTGACACCTGACTGAACCTCGAAACCCCTCCTCTGTCTCATCGGTTTGCCTCATTACCCCACAGACAAAATGGAGGACTGTTCCATGTCAGGGGGAATACGGGGGGGAGGGAATGGATGGAGAGGGCCTGCAGGCTCAGTGTCACTCACATCAGCAGATGTGTCAGTGAATTTGACATATTCCTGATATGTATGTGACACACACATACACATGCACGCACACACACACACACAACCCTCAATGCTACTTCATAGCCAAGGGCCCACCGTTGACTACTCCCTCATTTCACACACTTTAGAGCTGTAGCCTCAGGCAGCCAACAAGCCAACCCCCCTGCTTCAAAACACACACTCACACACACACACACACACACACACACACACACACACACACACACACACACACTCACACTCTCACAGTGGGCACAAACACAGGATCCCAATCCCACTAACATGCTGAGTTTAATGAGCAGTGCACGGATATGTATAGACATGTTTGTGTGTTTGTTTGGAATATAGGCCAACGTGTTTCCTCAGAATCACACAAATGAGCTGTGAGTCCATCAGTATAGATATATACATATAAACCAGTATGTCTGTTGTTTACCATCTGAGCCACATGGTTCGAAGATCAGTGGTGAAATCCATCTGATTGAATTGTTAGATTTTATGTAGCTCTCTGTCAAATGTTAATAATAATGGTGAGATATGATGGTTCAATTGAAAAACTGTAGCATTAGTGTGGAAATTTCAAGTGAATGGTTCATCATTATTTAATGTTAAAAAACAAACAATTTTTTGCTGTTGGGGTAGATGGTTAAACCTGCTTAACTGATGATCCCTTACAATTCTGAGGATGTTCATGCTTGGTAAGATGTCGGGATTGTTCCAGCTCAGTGTGTTATGTGTTGGTCATGTTGCCAAAGAGTTGCTTATTTACATGTTCAGCGGATACAGTGCTACATAACATTCATTTGGAGTTCAAAGTTCACTCTGGTTCAACCTCTGGTTTGGTCTCCACCAACTAATGGACAGGAAATCTAGCTGCCTAATGCTCCACCACTAAACATCTGTTACACTTTAAATGAGCAGTACAAACCAAGAAAATCTGTCAATTGTTTTTGTTCTCTTATGAGTGATTTACAAAAAATATGGGACGCGATGCACAACTAAAAGCTAGAATCCAAAAGATTTTTAAACAGAATGAAAAAGCTTTTTAACAGAATGGTTGGTCACATGAGTGTTGTTATGGTTTGCAAATGTAAAGTCTATAATGTTTGTGATTTATATGTCAACTAATGTTAAGCTTGCCCACAGACAGTCAGCCTACTTTCTAGGTTGCCGAGATGTACTGTTGTGATGATGTTAGTTAAAGTAGCAGGAGTTCAAATATCTACAATCTGACTCACTTCACCTTTAAGAACTGAACAAAACTTTGTTCATATTTACTCCTGGCTGACCTTTCTGTCCGTCTCCCATTGTATCTTCAACCCTGCAAATTAAAAGCAAACTTTTGAAATATTGCAAAAGGTGAAATGCAACTTAAATGTGTTTATTAATAATATCATTTCTATGACAGGCTTTCTTCCACTTCAAGTAAGTTTTGGTGATGCTGAGACAATCATTTGAGTCAATTTTACCACTTGCCTTCTGCTTTTCTCAATATCCAGTATCCTAATTTGCACAATAAAATCACTCAGTCTATTAAACCCCAACCAGTGTTTCATCTGTTCTTGTCCTTATATCTGCTTTGCCCCAAATTCATACCTGATGTCTTCCTATTTCATGGTAAATAAAAATAAGATTTTGCCACATCATTGCAGTTCCTCCCAGCTTCCTAGTTCACCCCAATTAAACATGAGCTCTGGCTGCCCTTTATGAAACATTGCCTTCCTCATGACAAATTAAACATTACTATTAAAGCTAAAGATTGAATTATAGGAACCTCTCTCTCTCTCTCTCTCTCTCTCTCTTTCTCCCTCTCTGCTTCTCTCTCTCTCTCTCTCTTTCTCTCTCTCTCTCTCTCTCGCTCGGACTGTTCTACCAGTCAGCAATAACCCCTCTAATTAGCAGCAGGGTTGAATCTCCAGACTGATTTGGTTCAGGCCAATTTGTCTGTATTATTACCTGGGTGACATTCAGCTCTGCTGCCTTTACACATTTGCGGGGTTTATTCTCCATAAACAGATTTTAGGTTTGGCAACAGAGTGAACCGTTCTTGCGTCTCATTATGAAAACCAGCTGTAGTGAGGCTGCTCTGTTGATGAAGATGTTTGACGGTAGAATAGGCTTAAACTGTACCTATAGATGAATGTTTCCAAAGTTCAGTCTCAAATACTGTCCTCATACCTCCCCTTTTTATTTACATTGCCTCTTCCTATATTTTTTACCTATATCTCTCTGTCTTTTCTTTTTCCTCTTCCAACTCAATCAGCTGACCGAGGGTGCTCAGGTAAATCAATCAGATTTTGCCACGACCTCTGCAAGCCAATCTGTTCTGCCTGTCAGCTGTCATTTCAGTGTCAGATCAATGTGAATGGCAAATGTTCACATTACCCTTTTCAGTTTCTTTTTGCTGGTAGATGAGATGATGTCCTTTACCCTCTCCTGGAGGATCCCGGCCCCAGCACTGATATCGTGCTGGCTGGAGACTGCATCCACCTCAGGCGGTCAGTGTGGAGCGTTCTCACAGCTCTGTGTGGTGACTCCCCTCCAGATGAGTCAGATGTTCTACTGTCTCAGCTGAAAGATTGCAGTATCACTCCATCTCTACGCCTCCCTCTCTCCCATCAGCTGGGTGATCAGGGATGTCTCAGTGAGTCCCACTGAGTTTACGTAACATCTCGTTCAAGACACATCTGCCCCCCTTCGTGACTGCTCGTGGCCACAAAACTACAAAAAAATCAGGTCTCTCCAAAACCTTCATCATCAGCAACCCTCACCACTGCCCACACCTGCAGCCTAATTCCATCTTCAGCCAGATCTTCACATCCATTCTGACTCAAGCCCCTCAACATTCTCTCGCCTCTGCTGTCCCAGCCCCTTCAATAGATAGGACAAATATTCCTCAGGCAGCATATATATATCTCACTGACTTCGGTCTAAAATCATCCAAGTTAAAGAAACAAATCTAGTGAGCCTAATCCTACCAGCTCCCCAGGCAACAAAAAGTTCACTATGAAGGAAAACATTACAGAGACCATTAAGTCTGCAGTTAAGCAGAGAGTAATCCATTGATGAGTTTCTAGTGGATTTCAGTATGTACTGTGACAGGATCTGTTCTGTCTGTCCAATGAGAAGGCAAGAACTTGGCAACCTGGTATTTGCCATTGATTGGCAATCTGAATCTTAAATATGGATAATACAATAACATCAGTATCATTAATCATTCTCCAGCAAAGTCACTCTCTACATTTGCCAATAAAACATTTCATGTTTTAGACAATGAATCAGTGGTCATGCTCGTTGGAGGTTCCCAAGCATTTTCCTGCACTACCCTCTGGACAACAGGTCACATCCCCCCACTCCACAGTGCCATTCACAGCCTCTCCCTCTCCAGCCTGCAACAAAGTGTTGCCAAGGCAGGAGTCAAAAATTAATTTTTTGGGAACCTTTGACATTCAGCTGCAGGAGTAATCCATGCAGATTTAACTTTTTTTTTAACAGGGGGATATTCCTGTACAGCTTATGGCATGACTACCTCCTTAAAATGTCACAACTGTGTCAAATCACCAAAGATTTGTATTAATCATAAGATTTTCCCATCGTGCACATGACAAAATAAACTAATTTAGTGACTCTTCAATCTTCTCTTTCAATCAAGTTACTCCTGATTGAAATGAAGTTCAGCAAAAGTTGATTAGACCATCTTCGTGCTTACTGTATTTATTTGCATAAGCTTTGGTTTTATTTTATAGCAGTGCTGCACACCCTTTAGTAATTAGATTTTTTTTCGTCAAATTACATCATCATCATCATCCAATGCAAAAGTACCAAGTAGCAAACTGATTAAATTGGTGGTTATTTGACTTACGTAATGAACACTTTCTCCCCCTACACTTATTACATTTGCATACCTTTGTGGAACTTTTTTAGCTCTACCCTCTTGGTGGGGATTGTTGGGTGTCTATCTGGCCTAACAGGCGAGATCTTCCACTCCTACTACAGTAAAGGACAGTGCATTTTTATTCAAATACGAAGTGCTTGTGTTTTAAAATTTTACAGTTGTTACAGGACATCTACACATGATATCTTGAAAAAGGACTACAACCATCTAAAGCCATGCTAGCAAATGTGTGAGGCTGTATTTTTTGAAACTCGAATTTTGACTCGATGATGGCACTATGTTAAGGGGACATGAATAAATAAATCTGGTGACAATCTGGCTAGATTTTTTTCATGAGTAAGTGAAAACTTGTGGGTGGATATAGATAATATCAGGGGATCACCAATGTCATGAGGATTCATCCTCTGGGCACCGTGGACATCTGTAGCAAATGTTATGGCAATGGCTCATTGCCAAGTTTTGGACCATTCAGCCAACCAAAACTACCATCCCCAGAGTTACACCACAGACTATGCTTAAAAAAAAAAAATACAAAAAAGATCATCACAGTCTAAAGATCATAGTCTCTTTTTTAATTTAGCATTAAACTCTGAATTCAAATAACAAATATACATGCGTTCATTTCACAGTTCACAGTTCATTTCTGCCCTTAAAACCATCGAGTACATTTTTGTACTCACGACTCATGAAAATAGTTGCTGGAAATGGTCAGCGCCGTCTGATAAACAGTCCTAACCTGGTCTGAATATGGGCCCCATATTTCCTCAGCTTTTGAACTTGCGACACATAATCATACAGTCTTATTGAACCATTCATTCAAAAATTGTCATCTGGCCTGCAACATAAAAGCTCAGGCCCCTGACCTGCCCACGTACGGCTCCATCCCCGGCTTTCACAGCACCTTGAAATATCAAATGCATATTTCACATTTCTGCACAATGACCATCTAAAAAACAGCAACACAGTCCATCTGAAGCTGTTATTACTTATACTAAATCACACATGGCTGTACAGACAAATTGGTCTGACCAGGATGGGCCAATCTGGCTGGAAGAAATCTTTCAATGCTCGACAAACACACAGCTACACACGGGAATATATAGTCTCACACACACACACACACACATACACAACTCTGGTTAAAAAGCCAGTGCGTGGTGGCTGCAGAGGTGCTGAGGTTTTTTTTTCTGAAGCCTAATGGAGTGTTTGCTACAATGTTTACTAGTCTTAAACATGTCATAAACAATGCTAATAGGGTCAGCTCTGCATGTCTGGGGTCAGTGCCAACATCAGTGAGAGCGAGCGAGGAGGAGAATCACAGCTCGGCGTGATAAAATCTTCACCACCTCAGAGCTTATGCACTTAGTGTCCTCAGTTTATGCTATGTACATATCATATATCACACATAATATAAACTGTGAAGTGGACAATATTGACTGTATGTCACCTGGTAAATGTCAAATATTGACATTTACAAGGACAATTATGAGAATAGAGGCACGGATATTTCTTACAAGTGTCGCACTGCAATAACGTCCAAGGTCAAGGTTCGGGTTGCCATTGGATACACGGCGGCCGTGCAGACTGTAGACTGGCAAAAACAGGAGAACCAACAAATGCATTCCATACTCACTTTCAAAGATTATAATTATCCCGACTATTTAAGATCAGATTCAGATTAGAGGAATCAACTTTAGCGAGATATCACAGATGCCTCCTTTCTTATGTTGTCATCAAGCTTGTTGCAATTACAACCGTGCGTGCACGTGCTGCGTGTGTTGCGCCATGCAGAGTGTGCACGTACATTGTCCTCCAGCTCGTGTAGTGTGTCTAGACATGAATCCAAGTGGTCAGCATGTGCGTCAGTGTGCCTGACTCATTAGGACACATTAACAGTGATTTCATTGGGGCTGACGCCAACGTCTCCGTCTCATCCCAAATGAGAAGGGATGCGATGACAGCGTGCACACACACGAGAGAGGGATAGTTCCTTTGAAAGAAGGAAAAAATAGTCCAAGCTGAAGAAACAAGATTGTGTGTGTGTGTGTTTTTTTTTTCTTTTTTCATCTCTAGATAACAGAATTGCAGTGTGACAAACTCAAAACCCCTCGCTTTCCGCCCAAGGCCACGTTAATTGCATTAATTTGCTCTGACAATTGCACAACAGGAAAAAGAAAAGACAAGGGAGTGGGAGTGTGCCTGGGTTTGAGTGTGTGTATGTATGTGAGTGTTTGTTGCACAACTGGTCTTGCCATTTTTCAGCGATGATTAAATTAGCAACAAGAGTTCTGTCTGGCTATAATCAATCATTACCCTCTCTCCCGTGCCACCCAATATCACCAAAACCATATTTCCCCCACTTGAAGACAAAATGTTTCTTGATTGTGTGGCACACTTGTCTATAAATATATCAAACAGAACAGTCGCTCCCTGCAGTATTGAGTTTGAGGATGTGTGTGTGTGTGTGTGTGTGTGTGTGTGTGTGTGTGTGTGTGAGGGGGAAGTGTTACAATAGTGTAAATGTGTTTGGAGTGTGTGTCCAGGGTTCTTTAAAGAGTAAACATCTGTTACAGCCTTTCCACAGACAGATCAGTGACCTGAATATAGTGAGGTCTCGGCTGGCCAGCAGAGCCTATAGAAATTGTTCCACACATGAACTCTTATATACATGATCAATACCTGCAAATATTGAAACGCACTGCAGAATATTCATGAGAAACTACTCAAGACTTGACTTGAATTGCTTTTTAAGACTTTAAGCCTTTTGGCTCTGTGAAGCATTTTAGCATCTTTCAGCTTTTTGTTTTGGTTTTATACATTACAACTTTACTGCAGATTCACTCTCACTGTTTTCACCTCGATAAAGCCATTGCACTCTCCCTGTCTCAGAGGACAGGCAGACAAAGTTAGCCAATCGCTGGTGAACATAGAGCATTTGACAGCTACAGAGCCAAGCAGAGCTATGAGGAAAGTAAGCATCAGACTTATATTTATTGGGTGGATAGAAACACAACTCCAAATAAATGCTAATGTTGCTCCATAAATTCATCATGTCAACTTTATAAGATGATAATACATCAAAGTTGCTTTTACAGTTTCTTATGCTGCCATCAAGTGGCCAAAAACAGTTATTACAGGTCTAAGGTAAGGAAAGGTTAGGATGTCATTGTGGGTCCATGATCTTTGCTTTGAGTGATTCGATGGTCCAAAACATAACCATTTAAATGTTAATCATGTTGCAGTTGTTAAAATGATATTGTTGGAAAGTCAATGAATTTTGTTGTTAGTGAATGTTTTGCGGATTTGTTCTGTGTGAATATTTTGGAAATTTGCAGATGCATTCATATAAAATGCTTCCTCATTATGATGCTATGAAGAAATAGACTAATCCAAATGCCATTTGCTGTTACAAATAAGTTGCATGTTAACATTGTTTTTAGGAAACAGGGTTCGAGTTAGACGTAAGGATAATTAGATAGGTAAGAAACTTAACACTTAGGACAATTTCTCTTCTCTGTTTCTCTAAGAAAATGTTAAAATTCATACACAGAGGTTTTCCAGTCGTCCCAAACTGAGCTGTACTACAGCTCTCTGTGCTTACAACAACAAATCTTTTACTGATATAATCATTTTTAGTAGTGTATTTCAAAATGCTGTTCAGATCACATGTGGTGTTATCCAGTTCTGATTAGTTTTGATTCAAACAAATCTCTCTAGTTTTGGCCTCGCCATGCTTGTGATATTCCATTTTCTTCACATGAACACTAATCATTTAGTTCAAGTAGTGCGTCCCGGCCAGCAGCGTGGAGCTCCTTCCTCCTGAGCCTGTACATAATGTCACGTCAGAGCCCGTATCAACTTGATCGTTGTGTTCAGGGTCACTGCTGGTGGTGGTGGTGATAGTCAGACAGGGGCCATTGCTTGTTGTGGTGCCGTGGTGCCGTGGTGATTTGTAAGCCGATTTGTTCCTTTATTTCCCCTGGCCATACACATGCAGTCACAGGGCCTTTATACTCACAAACACACACTCACGCACACACGCATAGCGAGCAAAACACACAAAGGCCCTCCCAGAGGACAATCTGTTCTGAATCGCATTACAGCCATTTCCCATTCTGTAGGTGGGGACTGGCCCCAGCAGAAATCAAATATTTATCATGTTGTATTAACCCCCACTGCTGCCCTGCACACACACACAAACACACACCATTGGCCCTTACACTGCGTCTACACACTGAATTCATTATCCTATTAGGCCATAGCTCAGGCACTGCGGCTAGTGTGTGTGTGTGTAAACAGATGCACGTACATGAGAATGTGTCTGTGTGTGAGCATGGACATGAACACATACACACACACACACGTACACACAGACATTCTCATATTGCCAGTGGCCTGCTATTGTTGGGTCAGTTAGCTTTAATGCAGTATATGTTATAAATAATATAAATCATATCGAGTTCTTCCATTGATTCCACATTACTGTCAATATTCTGTAGGCTACCGCTCATCATTTGTCTTTCTGTCTGTCAGTGAGAAAAAGGAATTCAGCAAGGCTGCAGGAAATCTGCCTGTTTCTCACCTCTGAAATGATGAGAAAATAGATATCATCAGCTGATCACTAACATCGTCCACAGTCTCTGGTTCTGTTGTTTTACAGTGACATTTTGGGATTTTTCAAGAATGCAATCTTTTATATAATAGTATTATAATGATATTTGTGTTCTTGTGTTTTTTAGTTTGTTAGTCTGTAATTCTCAAACACAAAAAAAATGATATTTTTAAACTCAAATAAATTCCTATTTAAATAATGGTTTAATAAAAACATTAATTAAATTGTTTTTCATATTGTGAGAAGACACTGAATCACACACACGCCTACAAGGACAACAAAGAAAAGATCTATGACTTTTTTCCCACGGTCTTTGATGTACTAAGATTGAAGGTTCCAACAATCAATGAAATAGCCTCAATGAAATGACAGTTAATTAAAAGGAGCAAAATATACAGTAGAATTTTTATACAGATTAGAAAACAGTAATTTGGCCTTAGTTTTTTTTGTGATAATGAAACTGCTCAATTAAATGATCCACTTGATAGATATGATTTACCCATGTTCATTTTTACTGAATCAAATATACTAAGAGAGAGAGAGAGAGAGAGAGAGAGAACTAACTATCCTATGGCCTAGTGATGATCACCATTTAAAGAACAAAAAACTGAACAAACAACAAAATTAGTGATTCTTAGTGAGTGATAAAAGGCAGAATTGCTGTTCTTTAGTTGTAGGAAGAGTGTCATAAATGATAAGATACAAATAATTACAATTCTATCACAAATGTTATTTGGACATTTCAAGTGGTACAGTGTTCAGATTTGAGTTACTCTGACTTAGAATAACATAACAGGAGTGTAAAGTTGGACAAACTCAAAGGCGAAACAAAGAAATTATAAATTGAAATTATCAATTTTATCAACTGCTTTTTTTTTATTGTTTGTTTCCTTGAATCTCAAGTTTTTCAACTTTTTCTTTTTTGCAAATTTATCCATCTGCTGTCTTGATCTACTAGGAATTATATCCAAAGGGGAAGATTCCACATCTCATGATTGATCATCATCCAGCACCACCTCGTGGTGTCACTGTAGGAAGTAGTTTGTCCTTTATCTACCTAAGGAGAAAGTAAAGTGGTTTGGAAGTTGGTGGTGGACGGGCACCAAAAATACCATCATTGAACATAATGTGTGTTTCTGTGAAATTGAAAATTGAAAATATCAGTGTACTTGTCTGGCAATAGATTTGGCTATCCAGTCTCACCCACCACCCCAGCCCTGATCCCAGTTATATTGCAGCAAAATTGATGATTAAAACAACTTACTGCTATATATATTTCACTGAGCACTGAGCGCACTGCTGCTGAGGAGCACAATAGTCTGTAAGTGAGAAAGAAATGTTTCACTACCTTTGATGCGTTTTGTGGTTTGTATTGACATTAACAGAAGATATCTGTTTCTATGGGAATGGATTTTATTTTTGTTACTTTTTCAGCTGCACAACATTGTTTTTTCTCACTGTACAAGACACCATAGTTTATAATTGCAACAATATCCCTGTTGCAAATGTTATGAACAGCACAGCAACGTGGATGATTTCAATGTCAGTGTTCTCATTAGTTTAGTGACAAGTCTATTCAATCAGCTTATAAACTTGCACTAAAAAGTTTGACTGGTTTGGTTGTTGAATACTTCTGAATGTGTGGATTTGTGCAAAGCAGACATTTATCTTCATCTGAGAGTCCCTGTCTGGACTGGAGAGAGAGGAGCCTGACCATTGTGAGAGACAAAGACAAACCGCACAAGTTGTGCACATGCAAACACACACACACACACACACACATACACACACACACACGCACACACACACACACACACACACTGTCCTCCTTTTTTGGACTCCTCTGCTGTTCCTTCTCTTCACCTCACCTCCCCTCTCTCAGCAGCATCAGAGGTGGATACATGACCCAGCCACACATTGTTATAATCAATAAGCTGGTTGTTATGGTGATCAAACTGCATCCGTTTTTCGCCCCCTGTGGCAGGTCAAGACTAATGTACCTTGTCACCACATGTGATGATAAAGTGTCTTATTACCCAACAAGCAGGAATTTTAAGATTACTATGAATATCTTCAGGAATCAATCTGACTCTCTACAGTCGTTGCAGCTTTTGACCTAGTTGGGTGAACGTTTGTTTGAGCGTACACACACATGCAGTATCTGTGTGTGTGTGTTCTTGTGCATATACATTTGTATGTGGAATGGCATACATGTTTGCTCGTGGCCAGCAGGTTGTGTATTCGTGCTGCTCTCTGCTGAATGAAACAAATCGAATCAGGGGATTTTTGTGCATCTCTGCACATGTCTGTGTGTGTGTTTCCATGTGTGTTGGTGTAGTTAGGGAACTTTTCCTCCTCTTTGTCCTAAACTCTCCATACTGGAGGGTAAAAAGGCAATTAGAAGCAGTGAAAAACAACGGCAGCGTCTCCCGCCAACATTCATCTCAGTCCTGCTGCTACAAAAGCCAACTGGTCGGGCCGTCCACCCCTGTTAGCTGCGAGGTGTTAAGGACAGATTTATCGATGTAAATATTTTGACTCCTTGACTTTGGAGATAACTCTGACTTTACGACGTAATATTTCCTCTCGTTCTGTTTCTACATTAGGTGAATATTGCACTTAAAACTCCACCATTTAATTATTTGCACCGGCCCAATAAACATGACTTTATGGTGTCCATAAATCAACCAAACAAAAACACACTTCACACTGTTAATCTCACATATTCCACCATAAAGCACCGTCTATAAAAAAAGATGTGTTTTACACCAAATGCGCGCGGCTGAATACCTTAAGTAAATGTAATAAATGTGGCAAGCATGGTGTATAAATCTCACATGCTGCAAGTTGTTAATTTAATACATTAGGCAATAATTTGTTATAAATAATTGTTTATTAGCCGGACCATCCTGCACTAAGGCCTAATGATATGTACTTAGCAAGTTTTAAGGGAGGATCCAATCAGCACACAACTTTCCAGCAGCAGGGACGTTTATTAAAAAGGAAGATAAAAGTATCGCCACCTAACTGTTTGTATAATTCAAACAACTAATCATTTAAAGGAGGAAATCTTAATTGCGCCTTTAAACACGGATTTTAATGTCGTTCTACGGGAGTTTATTTCAAAACTTAACATATTAGCATGGAGCGTTTCATATAAGAGCCGTCCTCAAATTCCCAGCTCTTTTTCCTTTTTATAAGTATCACATTTTAACAAATGAACTCTGAAGTTCCACCGTGTGTTGGGCCCTGTTTTGGTAGTAATGAAATGGAAAACAAATGGAATCTGTCAACCATGATGTTTGCAAATGTGAACAAGTAGCCCACCTATGGCCCGCTCTCTGCTATCTATTCACTTATTTATTAATTCACTTCATTTTATTCACCCGCTCTCTTGATCAATAAGTAATTAATTTCCCTGGCTGAGGGATAACAGGCCCTATAATGTCGCTAATGTCGCTCCAGCCTCTGACTTTTCTTTTTTTTTTTTTTTTTGTCTGAAAACTTCAAATTTAAATTAGACGCCAGAGAGGAAAGGCGATAAATACGTAGATGTCTCTCGCCTTGATTTCTCAGAGAAGGGAATGTTTCTTTGGCTCTGTTCTTCCTCACTGATAGCGGGCAGCATCTCATGATAAAATTGCATTTGTTTTGTTGGAGGGGAGCCAAGGACAGAGGAGTGGGAGAGCAACTTTGAATTGAGTTACTGTACAGTTAAGTTACTGTTAAGGTAGAGTCCCCTTTTCTCTTCTTTTACTCGCTTTCCATTTGCAAAGTCAAGGAAACATGTTTAACTTGAAGTCTTTAAAAATCTCTCATAAATAAAAAAGTTCAATATATATATTTTTAAATTTAAAAAAAATAATTAAACAGCTGATCTCTGTCATTTTTAGCACATGTTTCTCTTCCAAGAGTAGTTTGTTGGGGACTATATTTATCAGTGGATTAAATTGCATTTGCAGGATGGTGTATGTGGGATTGACCACAGCAGACACAGACAGTGTCTGCGTTCATTGCAATGAAGGAACAGGTGGCACAGAGGAATAAGATTTGTCAGTCTTTGGATGCACAAAAGAAAAGTTTATTGTTGGTTTTTGTCTTGGTCACACAGGATTTCTCGACGATGAGAAAACTACAGAATACTGTTAAAATTGTTTAGATTGTCGCTGCGTATGTTCGGCAATTTAAGTGTAACCACACCTAAAGGAGTGAACAGAGAAGCATTTCTGAATTCACATAGCAACAGCACCATTCATGGCAAGAACACCTTGGCTAACACACTGGTGCTCCTCCCAGCAATCACCTCCACTGCAGCCCAGCGGAGCCTGGTCTCCTCCAATTCCTCCCATAATAACATGATTCATATATTTGATATGGCCCAGATAGATCATGAAGACACATTATTTCCCATTCCTCAAGTGAAAGCATTATTATGCCATGTTGTTGTTGTTGTTGTTGTTAGTGCTGGTGTGTTGGTGTAGAGGTCACGCTATTTTTCTTTTCCAGGTGAACCGTGGCTGTAAGATTGGCCGGGGCAACAGAAAGAGAAATCACACCAGAGAAGAAGGGAAATCGGATCAGCGAACACAATAAAGCAGCAACTCCAAAGAAAATGACTTGGGAAGCAAGCCACATGCCCACCTCTCAGAGGGTGTGTGTGTGCGTGCTGGTGGAATATATTTTTAGGGGAAGAAGGACTGCAATACATATAACTACAGGCTGTCGTTTTGTTTGCTCACTCCCGTGGCAAAATGGAGGACATACATCGTCTCTTATTGCCTAAAAAAAAAGAAAAGAAAAGAGCTGAAAAAAAGGGGGGTGGGGGGGCTCACAATGCAATTCCAGTTGCCCTTGGGTGTGGCGTGGCGCTGGTCACTCAGGGAGTGTGCTGCAGGAGTCACATGGTTCAGATGGATCGCATCAATTTGCCACAAAAACAATATGGCTCCCCTCCTCCTCCTCTCTCACTCCTTCATATATTCTTCCTTCTTTTTCCCTCTTTCTCTACCTTCTCTAAGCCCCCAGTCCATCATCACATAATATAAGAGAAGAAGCAAATCCACAGCCTGACCTCTCTCTTCATCTCCCCTCTCTCACCTTTTCTCCCTCAGCTACTCTCTTCATTGACTCTGCACACTTTCCTTATACCTCTCTCATGGTTTCGTTGTAAGATCTCTTCTTTTTTTTCTCACTTTTTTCTCACCCTTGATCTCTACACAACAAAATATACACATTAACTAATAATAAAATCGATGAATTGATCTCTCCATCTGTATATGTTTTGTCACTTTATTTGTTTCAATTATGCACATTTCAAATTTGTTTCATTTGGTATATTAAAAAAAGGAAACCAATGTACATCATTAAAAGTTATTGTTTTGAACAGATGATTGATAATATTAAAAAAAGTAATAAAAATATTTTTAAAAATTCAAAATATTAGAAAACATTAAATAACAATTTGTTTCTATTCAAATTCTCTTCTTGTGATGGACCCTATTCTACATCTTCTAATGGCCAGAAGGTCACTACTGCCACCATGTGGTACTCTTTGGAATAGCAAAGAAGGAACATGTACTGTATTGTACTGTATAAGTGATGCAGATAAAGACAGACAGATATAGTTTTGCCTTGACATGATGAGTGTTTCATTTGAACTGAGCTTTTCAGCTTAATTAAATTCAATCTGACATCTACATTTCCTCGGGTGACCAAACTGATGTGACTATTTACAATGAGCTTTTATATTGATTTCATATTGAGTCAAACCTTTTGCACGTCTGAGTATTACCCAAAGAATGGGCCAACAACACAGAGTTCATAAGCATTGGTTAACTTTGCTTTCTTAGTGACAATTTTTGTGAAAAGTAAAGAGAACTGTTTGAAAAAAAACAACTAAAGGGAAACAGATTTTAGAAAACAAAATGAATGCATTAAAAAAGTAGCAGTGCAGTTGAAGGGATCTATGCGTAACAGTTCACAATGAACAGTGTGGGGAAAACTAAAAAATAAACTTTACTCAAGACCTGCAAGCCTGTTCTTCAAATCAGCTTCTTATTATTCATTATTGTACACTATGAACACAACATTTTCAATTGAGATATTTCTGAATATGTTTTTTTTTCCATTTGAAATGTGTAGGGTTGCATGCATTTCTGTGCGTCAATCAGAATTTAATGATATTTTAATCTGCCAGTCAAATCTGATGAAACCACATCTACATAGTTGTGAGAAAGTATATTACAGTTTTAAACTCTTAAATAATAAATGATTGTTGCTTATTAACTTATGAACATGAGGAGAAATCCCCAAGATTTCAGGGCCTTTAAACATGACAGTCTGCAATATCCATATAGGAAACACTGAAATAGTTAATATACTGTTTTTCTTCCGTATTTATCTTAAATTGCACTCTTATATGCTAAGAATAAGCATGTTTGTATCAACAGAGTACAACTCAGTCTTTGATTCCACTTGAATAATGTTTTGTCTGGCACTGGATCAGCATTGTAAAGTAAGGAAACAGCCCTGATTATGTCACTTGGGGTGATCACAAAATAGGCTTGGAAACTACAAATTTATTTGAGGAAGTCTCATGCTGCAAACATGGAGGCATGGAGTTTGGAAGATGTGTCAGGGAGGGATGGAGGCAAGGAGGATTGTGGGACGTGAAGGTACTTAGATTTTTAGAGCTCTATCAATACAACGGACTGATATTAAGCATATGTTTCACTTTATAGAAGTGCATACATCTCTAGAGTACCATCTAAATTCAATTAATTATTAACATTAAAATGATAAGCTTTTCCACAGCTTTCATCCACATCTCATGGTCTTCTTCAGCAGATGCTCAGATGTCACGAGGATGGCTCAGTTGTCATAATGTGACCTCTCAATCTCAGTGTGTCCTTTCTTTCCCTCATTCACATTCAATCAATCCCCACTCAGCCCTCAGCAGTTGGGGGAAAAAATAACAAACCCTGAAATAATAGCTTAAACTGAAGTATTACTTTAATACTTCAATAGAAATAACCAACAATTTGAAAGGAGCTGGCTCGGTTGCCCAAGGCTACACTGTAATGTGTGAGTGAAAGTATATGGGCTGTCACTTCAGATTAGAGAACAGCCACAGTGTGCCTATGACGGAGAGGCAACAGGGGTAATAGGAGGTGGAAGGGATTACAGTTCATAAAAATCACGTATGAATGGAGACTGCCAACAATGAAAGATGTCGTTTTCAGCACAGGCTTGTTTTACACCAATTGGGCCCAAATTACATAGTGTGTGTGTGTGTGTGTTTCCAGTTATTATATTAATACACATCACCTCAGTTCCTCAGTAAAATTCAAAAAAGGTGTATCTAATCTATTCAAGCTAAACACAGGCACACAGCGGTGGTGTTCAGAGGTGATATGTTTAATGTCTCTCTCCAGGTGCAGAGCAGTTTTGAGATCGTGAGTATTAAAGATTTTGCATACCAGCTCTATTCAGCCTCAATTTGACTGCAAAAAAGTCAGCGAGAACATTATATTAGCAATTTAAGATATAGACTGTGAGTCCATCTTATGAAAAATGCAAGGTTTTTTTATGTTAGCAATAAAGGATATGCTTCCTGTATCACCTTAAAATTTTTATTTCTGCAGTATTAGACATTCAGAAACATTCAGCCTCAGGAACTGAAATGGTGTTCATGCCTTTGATCTTCATAAGACAATATCAAACACCAAAATAAACTATTTTTTATTATTTAGAAAAGCATATACTTTTGTGGTCTTCCTTGTCCTTCAAGGCATTTTTTGGATATTTCTTTTATGTGCTATGGGATTTAGATCATGATGATTTAGTTCATATGAACCCAAAAATGTGAGTAAGCCTCATCTCATCAGAACTATGGCAGCACAAATATGATAAAACTGAATATGAAGTGAGTTGGTCAGCTGATCATTTAGCAAGAGAGAGACATCATGCCAACCAGATAGCCTCTTACACACACGCATGCACACACCCAATAGTGACAGGAAGTCCCCATGGTTTGGTGCACAATCAGGTTAAAGTCCCCACTAGGATATAAAAAGACACACAAAGTTAGATTTTCCTCTGTCTTTTTCAAAGTATTATATCTGTAGTATTCCCCTTCTTAATTCCATATCATTTTGTGGATGGAGCCGTGCACAAATGCACAGAATAATTTGCATTCTTTAAGGTAACGATCAAGTGCAAGCATTAATATACATATATGCTACAGAAAACTAGCCTATAAATAAAAGAAATGGAAACTTGCTACATTTTTTAAAAAGCATGAAACCTCCATATGAGCAACTGTTTCTATCAGTATTCTTGTACCAATGATTATAGGAAAATATGTCTTTCGTAAAAATTGTGCGTTTTAGTTGTTACCTTCCCACAAAATCCTCAACAAATAAGACCATCACAGATGATGGACACCTATATACCCCTTTCAGTCCCAACATTTTGATGGCTCATTTCCATGTGACTTACAGAAGGACTGACCATTGATCACATCACGGCAAGACCATGGTTAATGGTCATTGTTAAATGAGAATATGTCTTTGCTTCCTCTTAGCTTCACGTATTATAGTAATGTACACAGAAAATTACGTCTTTCTCACTAATTACATACAATAATGTAATTTTCATTTTGAAGCATTGTTTTCATTCCAAGAATTACTCTGCTTCTCAGTTCAGTTTCTTCTCTCACATTTGTCAGTGTCAGTGTCAGAAAATAATACAGCTGTAATGTGGAGAGTTGGAGTAAGGCACTCATTTGAGTTTTACTAAGTTGTAGTTGAGGTGAAATTGCAATTGCAGGGAAAATGTTGTACAGTTTGATTTAGCTATTGGACAGACAACATTCCTTTGGAAGCCAAAATATAATTTTAAAAAGTGATTCTTCAAAATGTAAATGACAGATTTATCTGTGCTCACAGATGTTCATTGCCATATTTTATACTGTTTTATATTATGTAAAATGTATATAGCCTTATGTGGCATGCTCACTCACACTACATCCTTTCCATACAGTTGTTACAAGCAGTGTCTGTTAGCAACTGTATGGAGGCTGTTAACAACGAACCTTTTCTTCGTAACACTAACATCATTTAGCCCCATTGTAGCAGGTGTTGATGTCCAGATAGCAATACCACATCCAGGCTCTCCTCTCCTAATACATCACCACCTTGTGGCCATTTCCATCTTATCACTGACAGATTTGATGTTCTTATCTGAGGGCCCTGGTCATGCCTACCCAGTTCCAGGCCTTGCAGAGGGACTGGCCAGTGAACCCTCATCCCACTTGAGCTTGCACCTCGCTCGCCACCCATTGTCAGTGCATTAGCATAGAATACTTTACTCTCTCTCTCTCTCGCCTCCCACGGGACAGTGACATCTAGGTGGATGTCTTGCTTGGACTAGCACCATGCGTGTTTTTGTTGTAATGTTTACTGGGAACTTAAGCTGCTTACCCAAGTCAACTTTTAGTTCCAATACTTGTGTCTTTGCAAGCAGGCCAGTAGAGATGGGCCTTGCAGCTGGTGTTGGCTTCTCCAACAGCTGAGACCAAGTGTGCCTATAGGTCAAAATGAACTCTTCATTCAGACTGCTGATGGGCAGCTTCAGCTTGCTGTGACACCCCTAGAGGTTGATGCTGCTCAGGCTCCGAGGTACTTTCACTAGAGGGACCTGATGATCTTCTACACTCTGAGGATTGGGAACTCATAAACCAAGCGAAGTCAGAGAATCTGGAGAGAAGGCCATGCTGGTAAATCCAGAATCCAGGCCTTCAAACCTACCTGGTGCCAAATTTATCAATGGACTTCAGCACCAGGGATCATGACTTCACTGGATTAAAGCTCATGTGAGTCCAGGCAATCAGCACTTTGGGACAGATGATACGGAACAGTAGTTGTCACGGTCAGGTCGTCCTTTTAAGACCTGATGGGCGGCAGCAGCTGGCTGACACCAGAGTTGTTAGGAGGTCCTCTGCACTCAACCTCAGCAGGTTTCACCAGCATTTTCAAGAGAACAAACTACCACTGAAATGACGTGTCCAAAGATGATACTGTCCCTCTGTCTTTCCAGCTGTCATCATTTGGTTCCTGGTGGTCAACCAGTGTGTCTCTGACAGTTATTGGTTGAGCAAGTCACAAATGTTGTAGAATACATCTTTTGATGCTGGATATATCATCAGTGACGTTATTCGGGTGTCTGGGTGTCTTTCAGCTATCAGACACCTCCGCCCAGGCGGCGTCGATCAAGACTTTTGTCCACCCACAGCTCTTCTCTCCAACAAGAGCAGTTATGCAAAGAACTAATATTGGAAATATGGAAAAGCTCACAATGTTTAAACACTAAAAATAAGATGTACACTTAATTTATTTTATATATTTTTATGAAACAACTTTTGTGATTCAACTCATGCAGAACACTGTGCTGTTTGAACTTTAGTTGATTCCTGTTTTTTTTTTTTTTTTTTTTTTGCATCCTAACAGGCACAAATATCAGAAAAAAGCTCTGAGCTGCTAATGGAAGTGATTTGGAAAATACCTTTATGTAATACAAAGGTTCCATTACTGTTGTGGGGCAGGTTAACATAGGGATCAGATCAAGCCCGTCAGCTTGCTTTCTGGCCAATCAGATCACTGGAAAAATGGAGCTGTCATTCCTACAGGATCCTGACACGGATGTAAGGCTACAATAAAGTGACTGAGTGACAACTGATAAGAACAATAAATAATAATGTCAAACATTAGAATCATTTTGCTGTTCCAGGCTTTCCATGTGTCCATTAAGCTTCTAACAAACAAGTTGATTGTTACAACTATGAATAACTTATAATTAATGATGTTTATATTCGCATTTCAATTGTTTGCAGTTTTTTCACTTCCTGAATGGATTCCTGACAGCATCAATGCTTGATTCTTATTCTTATTATTATTACATTTTGGTAAAGCTAGACATTACTAGGCTTTAACCTATTTCCTTCTCTCCTCTCTGCTTTGGCAGCAGAAAAGTCTAAAATTAGGCTACATTTAACTTCTTATGTGCATTACATAATTCTAATTTTCTATTGGGACCATAAAGCAAAAACTTTCAAAAAGTGGGTAAAATGTAAATAAAAAATATAACCACATGCAAATCCTTTTCGACCTGTATTCAATTCCAGTGGACAGGAAAGCTATTTAATGTTCAAACTAATAAACTTTATTGTCTTTTGTAAATGGACGGTAATTCTGAATTTCATGCCTGCTTAACCTGCATGACTACCACAACATTCCGCAGTGACAGTCATCCTATCTAGTTTGTGCTTTTGGAGACCATCATTTGTTTTTCAAAAGGACAATGACCTCAAACACCTCCAGGCTATGTAAGGGCTTATTTGACCAAGAAGGAGAGTGGAGCAGTGCTGCGTCAGATGACCTACACAATCACTTAAACCCAACTGAGGGTGGTTTGGGTTGGATTGCAGAGTGGAGGAAAGCAGCCAACATGTGCTCAGCATATATGAGAAGTCCTTCAACACTGCTGAAAAAGCTTTCCAAGTGAAGACCTCATGAAGCTGATCAAGATGATCATGAAGGCAATAGTCTACAAAGTTGTCATCAAAGCAAAAGGTGGCTACATTGAAGAATCTCAAATATATTCCATTTTCAATTCAATTTAATTTTAATTCCATGGTTGTAGGTGAGCAGCTATTCGCCTTGACCGGTTGGGTTGAGAGAGAAACTATGAGCAGATTATTCAATAAATATTAAAAACAAATTACAAAACATATTTTGCTTTGTTTACATTTTGTGCAATAGATATAAATAAATACATAGATAACAAATATGTGTTCTTTGCATTGATGTCTTCAGTAATAATCTACAATGTAAAATCTAATAAAAAAGAAGGAACAACCACTGAATGAACGTAACACAGTTCCATGTCTTGTATTTATGGTGGCGTGTGTAGGGTGAGGAGGAGTTCAGGTTTCTCACAGCCTGAGGTAAAAAGCTGCCCTGTCGTCTGGTCGAACAGCATTCCTCTGCATTACCAGGCGACTGCAGGATGAACGAGCTATAGCTTGGGTAGCTATTATCGTTTAGTGTCCTTATTTGCTTTGCTTTGATGGTACCGGTCACTTAGTTTATAAAACTTCACTTAACCCATAGAAGCACAGACAATTGTTCGAAAATACGTCTCTGTGTTTTACGAGCGACACGTGAAGGCGGCATCAGGCGGCCTGTCAATCATCGCTCCGCGTCGGTCACCTGACCCAAACTCCAGGTCACGTGACTGATATTCCATCCTCGCCATTTTGCAATGTGGGAGAGAGGGAGGCCACTTTTTTATGGCTAACGAATAAAACAAAGCGGTTTTATGCGTTGAGGACAAAGAGCATCGAGCTTTTCCGTGTCAGTGAGTATGTTTTTCTGTTAAAACACAGTCACGCGCGTATCCGTCACTTATTAACCGAGAAGAGCATGAAAACGTCCTTGTACATTCATGTGTGTGACTGCTAGCACTGAGGGACTCGTGTGTCTGTCTGTGTGTATGTGTTTGAGTCACCAAGCTGTGAGGCTAGCTGTGAAGCTAGCTGTGTGTGTCCTGCTGCTTCTCACTCAAATATAGTTTTTTCTCCATATGAGAGTTTGGTGTCGAAGCAACTCCAGAGTGTCAGTACACAGCAGTCAGTAAAGCGGGTCGAGTGGTTATTCGATGTTTCAGTGTGAGCTGGGAGTCTATGTCCAACTTCATTCTACAGGGGAAAGAAGGTGGATGAAATATTTTTAGATCCTGACATAGCAGGTGCTCATCTGAGACCGGCTAAAAGCACATGATGGAGTCTATAGACAGCCTATTTGACCACAGTCACAGTGAAACTCATCTGTCTATCAGATGGCTCACAGAAGGCCCAGCTTTTATCTTTGCAAGTGACAAACTTTACTCAGTTGTTTATTTAGAAAATTTGCTGTTTGCTGTCTGTCTGTCTGTCCATTATTATAGAGTGAACTATTCTTTAATCCAGTGTTAGTACATCTATCTCTTCTCCTTTTTTTAAAACCTGGGTCAACTACTAGTTCTTGCATGTGGTGACTCCTCTCCAAATGTGTATCCTCCTGTTTTGATATAGTCACACAGATGCAGAAGTGGGGAAAAAGAGGAAGGGGAATTGTGGTCAGAAAGTGAGAAGGAGGAACGTGTTGGATTTGCACAGATGAAAGGCCTTGAACCACATGAGTTTCCCTCAGGCTTAGTTTGTAAACAGATGCACATGGTGCACGTGTTTGGAAGTCTGTGGATTGACCAGCAGTGAAAGGGCTTATCATGAAAGAGTTAAGCTATCACACTTATCATGGGGGTCATTTGGCCTACTTCCCTTTTCTTTTAAAGAGCCAGTCCCCTCAGTAGACCCTTAATAAATACTGTGGAGCAAAGTGTAATTATGGTCAGTTATTCATTTCTTTTCACCTGGGAAAAAATACACATTTTTTTCTTCAGTGGATGTAAATAGTTTTGCTTTCTCGAGGGAGACCACATACTCATATGGAAATTTAACAGCAATCACTTGCAGCTATTTTCAGTGGCTTTTGCTCTGTTTCACTGTGCAAAACTCTTCATGTGAAGTGGCAGAATAACTGAAGTGCAAACTATAAACCACGTGCTCAGAATACATACACATAGTATATTAGCATGAGTATCAGTGCTTATTATATAGCACACAGTTGAATACTGAATATGCAACATAAGTGCTATTTACTTCACCACCACTGCCATATATTACAAGTGTACATCATTAGTGGAGAGGGAAAACATGCAATTCTTTTCCTTTTCGTTGTATTGTACAATATTGGTCTAAATTGTGGTAGATGCAGAACAGAAACTCAGAGGCGCAAATATTATTTGGTTTATATGAATGTAGAATTTACTGCAGTGTTACATCAGGCTCTAGACTAAAATATTTATAATTACAGTAACACGGCATATTTGGTTTTGCGTTTCAACAGTAGTTCAAATTCAGGGATGAACACGTCTATGTACACAGTTGTAGTGGGCTGATAAACTTACTGTGTGAATGTGTTCTTGGGTAACAAACTAGTCTCTTAACTAACTTCTCGAGCTACATTGTATGTATAATATTTTAAAGATGGAATGATTTAGTGGAAAAAATAGTGTAGGAAAACTAGCTGGAAAATATATGTTGATTGTTTCATAAATATTTTACCCTTAAATAATGGTGGGTGTTGTGAGTCATTAGTAAGCTCATGGCTATGCAGGTAGGTTGTCAGTGTTGATGTCATTCAGCTAGAACACAGAAGATTTTATCTTAATCAAAAAAGTCTTAATTGTGAATGAGTTTAAGTGTCATATGATATTTTAAATGCTGCTTCATAGGCACCCTGACATGAATAACATTCTGAAGGATCATTTCAATATTGTATATTGAATGATCTGTATCCATATTTAGTAATAAGGAATCACATCTGTTTGAATGTAATATATCACCACCAACCACTTTGCACTCATTTCTTTGTTCCCTGCTGTCTGCCAGGTCATGGAGGAGATCAGCAATGTAGCTGTACTCATCACACACTCCTCCAGCACTTCCTCTTCCTCCTCCACACCGTCAGTACTGGAATCCCTCTCCCAAACCCAAACACAGCAAGTGGTAGAGGACACCTCCCACAGTTTTCAGCAGAAACAAGCTGCAGATTCCCTCATCCAAGTCATTGAGAAGCTCAGCAAAATTGTGGAGAAGCGGCCCCAGCGTCGCTGTACCTTGGCGGGACAGAAAAGAGCAATCCAACAGGCCTCTTCTGCAGCGGGAGGTTTGGAGGGGACGAGGGGGAGCAGGGGAGGCTCTCCTTATAAGAAAATTAAGAGAAACTCTAAGGAGCAGGAGAGCGCAGAGGAGGTGAGATTAGATGGCAGCATGGTTGATGGCGCTCTGTCTTCACCCGTGTCAGGTGACAGTAACAACAACAACATCACCTCCACGGCCACGGAGGTAGCTGGCAAGCTCAACAGCAGCGAGCTGAAGCGGACGGTGACATGTTATCAGTGCAGCCTCTGCCCCTATCTCTCCCAGACGCTGTCCCTGCTGAAAGAACACCTGAAGCAGCACAATGAGCAGCACAGTGACCTTATCCTCATGTGCTCCGAGTGTCGCTTTACCTCCAGAGACCAGGGGCAGCTGGAGGCACATGTCAGGCAGCACTTCAACAACGGTGACAACCAGAAGAAGAATTCCACTCTGTCGGACACCTGCACTGAGGGCATGGACGAGGCTTTAAGAAAGCAGGATGGGGACTGGACTGTGAACAGTGCCAGCACAGGAGCCGAAGTGATCAAAAGCTCAGTGGACAGTTCTAAGGAACTACCACAGAAGAAGAAATGGTATAGCTACGAGGAGTATGGATTGTACCGCTGCCTGATCTGCAGCTATGTGTGCAGCCAGCAGCGAATGCTCAAGACTCACGCCTGGAAGCACGCTGGCCTGGTTGACTGTTCTTACCCCATCTTCGAGGATGAAGGCGAGACTCCCACAAGGAAAGAAGCCCAGCCTGCAGCTAACACTGCTGGGACCCGAGAGGAAATAGTTGTTCTTTCCCCAGTTCTTCAAGATAAAAGCCTGCAAAAGCTGCCCACTGCCTTCAAGCTACAACTGTTTGCTGCTCCATTGGGTATTGAGAACAAACAGGATGTGTTGACTCATCCAATTTCTAATCTTGATGAAAGTCCAAAAACAGCAGAGGAAGAGGAGGAGAGTGCGTACCCGATCAAAGACCTGACGTCTGAGGAGCCAGTCGTGGAGGTGCAGGTGACGACAGAGGCGGAGTCTGAGGTGGAGATTGATAGTCACCATGATAGTAACTCTATGACGGACAGTTTACTGTCATCAGCTCAGAAGATAATCAACAGCAGTCCCAACAGTGCCGGCCATATTAACGTGATTGTAGAACGCCTTCCTTCAGCTGAGGATTCAGTCATGGCGACTAACCCGCTTCTTCTCAGCCCGGACGTAGACAGGAACAAGAGCTTACTGGATGTGGAGGAAGAAGAGCAGGACCAGGTGGGAGTGGTAAAGGATGAGGTGGTTCCTGGTTGCAGTGCAAGTAGCACTACTGACAGCCAGCAAGTAGGAGCTAATATTAAATCATCTACCACTGAAAGTACTGATTCACCACGGGATGAAAATGTTCCCCCAGCTGGTCGCAAGAGGACTCATTCAGAGTCTCTCCGCCTGCACTCTCTGGCTGCTGAGGCACTGGTAGCTATGCCTATGAGAACCCCCGAGCTCCCCACCTCCAGCCCCAAGGTAAGTCTGAAGACCATTGCAGCCCAGGCTCAGAGCCAAAACGTGAGCCATAAACTCGTAGAGGTGACAACAGCTGGACAGAAGGTGCCTGACGTCGGGTCAGCAGCAGCTCTACTGGACTTGGAGCTTCATAGCAAGGGCAGAGAGGAAGATTTGGGGTCCCTGGGACTGGGGGAGGGAGATGAGAGCCCTGCCACTAAAGCTGGCATCAGCCTGTCACTGCTCACCGTCATTGAGAGACTGAGAGAACGCTCCGACCAGAATGCCTCAGATGAAGACATCTTAAAAGAGCTGCAGGACAACGCACAGTTCCAAAACGGAGCCGTGGCCGGCGTGGTCACAGGGAACGGATCAGGGAGTTACATCCCAGGAATGGACAGCTTGGTTTCCACTCCTGACGGTGGTCTGGTGGACTACATCCCTGGCAGTGAAAGGCCATACCGCTGCCGCCTGTGTCGCTACAGCAGCGGCAATAAGGGCTACATTAAACAGCACCTACGAGTGCACAGGCAGAGGCAGCCATATCAGTGTCCCATCTGTGAGCACATTGCCTCAGACAGTAAGGACCTGGAGAGCCATATGATCCACCACTGCAAGACCAGGATGTACCAGTGCAAACTCTGCCCAGATGCCTTCCATTACAAGGTGAGGAGATGTCACAACGTCTCAATGGTCACATGTAACATTTTAATCCTGTTATTTCAGATGGAATCCATTAACCAGATTATTGAACGAATATATAAACGTTTTTGTTTACTATAATCAGAGTTTGTATTGTATGTGTCTTCATTATGGTAGAATGGCAGAAGTTCAGGCCATGATGAGCCACATACTGTAAAGAGACATGGGTTATGTATTTCCAGAAAATATAACATTGGCAGTCCACTGCTGTGTTTCCTCAGGCTCACTTGTGCTGTGCTGTGTTTCCTCGACACCAACAACTGGGCTCCTAGATGTATAATTATTGTTTTGTCCATTATTTTTCTCAAAACACATTTTACAGAAACCAGGATTAGAATGCTAACATAAAGATTAAGATTTAATGAGACTAAGGTTAAGCCATATAGTGATATATACAACCCTGATTCCAAAAAAGTAGGGATGCTGTGCAAAATATAAATGAAAATAGAATCCAATCTTGTGCAAACATACTGTTTACAGACAAAGTCTTCCCAAGTCCATGTAATAATATCCTTTCTACGATCACGTGTTTGTGTTGAACCTCACCCCATCCTTGCTTGTGAACGACTGAGTCTTTCCAGGATGAACCTTTCATACCCAATCATGACACTGACCTGTTACCAATGTAACCTGTTTACCTGTGGAATGATCCAAACAGATGGTTTTGGATCAGTCCACAACTTTCAGTCTTTTGTTGCTGCCATCAAATTCAAAATAAGCGCCCCACAATCACAAATGTATGCATCTACATACATGTGGAGGTGTGTGTCTTTCATCGTCACCCAACACAAATGTTGGATGAATTTTCACTCCTGTCAATGTCTGTTTCTGTTTGTCTGCAACCCAAACAGTAAATATGAGTTAAGACCTGAAAGTTAGGTGAAATTACTTGTGCGAATTGAGATACCTTGTTACTAAAAGGTGAAAGTTGGAAAAGCCTGACACAGCACTGCAATAACAGTTTGCCTTGGTTCAATGATACAGGCAAAGGAGAAAACTATTGATTTCACTACTATCATGGGACTCCAGCAGAGATGTGCAGCAAAGATTATTCATCATTCATCAAGTTCATCATGGTATCCAAGAGATTCAGGAGTTAGGCTATGAAAATTTCTCTTAAGAGCGAAGGCTGGCCCACTGGTGTTAAATTTGCTCCAGAGGTGGCATTAGTAAGTTGGAGGGCCTGTTAAACCACACATCCCTGAAGTCCCTGAAGACAATACGTTTGTCATCTTTTGTCAATACCTCTATATCTACTGTGCCTTCTTGGATTTGTATATTATTACATAAAGTCCACATCACCCATTTAAATAAATAGGTTGACCATTTTACAGCCAAATAGATTCTATTTATTTATTATTTTTCTCATAAAAAAGTAAATTACTCAATTACTTACTGCATATAGGTAGTTAAGTCAGAATAGAACATGAAATTTGACAGTTTTTTGTTTTGTTTTGTTTTGTTTACCTTTGTTTAACCAGGAAGTAAGTGTGTGTGTGTGTGTGTGTGTGTCTGTCTGTCTGTCTGTCTGTCTGCTTTTAATGTCTGCTGTATACAGCTATGTACAATGTCTTTTCTTTGTGTAGATAATATCTTATGTGTGTCTTTTCCTTGCTTAGAGTCAGTTAAGAAATCATGAACGGGAGCATCATAGCTTCAGCAGTGACATGGCAGCCCTCACACCAGTCACTGAAACCATGGCCATGGTGGAGGAAGCTGAGCGGGTAACAGAGGAAGGTAAGACAGGTTTCTATGGCCTCATTATCTGTAACCATAGGAAGATAGATAGATATTTAAATGACTAGCTGACACCCATCATCCTCCCTCATCAGAGCTTTCCCACCATGCCACTGCTCTGTTGCTCGTAGTGTCATATCATTTTTATCAGTTTTCAGGAAGTTGTAGACCTATTCCATTTGTCCTCTGTTACAGAATGTGGTATGCAGAAGATGTATAAGTGCGACGTGTGCGACTACACCAGCTCTACATATGTTGGGGTGAGGAACCACCGGCGGATTCATAACTCTGACAAGCCTTATCGGTGAGTTGTTGCAAAAACTTGTAGTAATGCACCACCTTCACCTCAGTGCAAGTATTAATACTTCTGACTGACCAATTCAGAGTAAATAAGTGTTCACGAGTCCTAAATGAAGTCTTGAAGCAGCTGAACTGATTCAACTAAAGGCCTTTGAGAGTCTTACCCTTCCTTGCAGAAACTGGTGTAGGGTTTGGGTTCATTAGCATTTTCAATTTGTTTTAATAACAGTAACTAGGAATCACTCGGAATCAGTGTAAGGAATCACTAGAATCGGTTTATTAAAAAAAGATTAGATCAAAAGATTTGTTCACCAATCATTCAGACTGGAGCTCTGACTGTGTAGTCCCACTCAATGAATTGAAACACGGCCGAGTATTTCGTCGAGTTCCACTCACTAACTAGTGAACTGAGAATGGTCATTTGTGAAGGATAAGCCATTGAGCTGAGTATTTAGTTGGATGAAGATACTGTTTGCACAGTGAAAGCTGCTATGACGACTAAAAGGACTACAGTCTTTATTATGTACAGCGCATATATTTTTGCAACGTCAAATTATTACGTAAAATATTTGGTACCACTTCCTACTTCAAGACATGAGAAGGAGTGAGAGGGAGCGGACCAGGCTTCAGGGACTCAACAACTGTCACTCAGGGTTCAAATTCACTGTGTAGTACATCCAGTGAGGGAATCACTGAACATGCACAAATCCCCACACTGAAAGGATCTGAGACAGTCTCAGGCTCAGCTACTTTTTTTTCCACATTGCAGGTTTCACCACACATTGTAAACAACAAAAGGTGGCAAGATTTAAAAAAGAATTCAGCCATTGTCAAACAAAACCTGACTCATTTTAAATGAACCTGAAATCAAATTATGTTTGTTTTTGTTGCCATATTGTAATTTGTTCTTTCAATATGTTACCCATAGTAGCAGATATTACATAGATATAATGACAATGCAAACATGAAATAGACACTAATCTCTATACCTCTGTACCAGGATTGCATGTTGGATATCAACTTTCCAGACTTCTGTGTTAAAGGAAGGCTTTAGATTATCAGTTTCAGAGATTGGCAATCCTTCATGTTTTTTCCTACATATTAGAAGTTCAACTTAAATTTGATATATGGTCAAAATTGTGCTGGCACTAGCTTAAAGTGCATAGAATGTTTTTTTTTTTTGTTTTTATTTCAGTTTTTGTTTGTGCCTGTATATTAGTGTTAGTGGTCAGTGAATACTGCATTTTCAGTTTCCACTTCCTCTTTCAGGCAGCGTGAGCTAACCATCAACAAGACTAGCTTTTTATCAGCTGGCTCCCATTCAAATGCCTTTACTTTAAGATGGGCACGAGCTGTACTTGTCATTTTAGAACAGTGCATTAGATGGCAGTACATGCTCAGTAATGCTCTGATCTGCACTGAGATCTCACTGTGTAGGCACAGTCACACTTTCTCACAGTGTCTCACTGTGTCTCTCTCCCCCACTCTATATTAGCACTCGGCCTTTGTGTTAACACAAAGCTGCCCTGAGGTACGAACACATACGGGTGTTTGCGTCAGCTTTCTTAACAGTAAGCTGTCGCCTCTGCTCTAAGGTCAAATGTTCATATGAAAATACACACACACTGGGATTTTTCTCTCTTCTCTGGAAAAGGTCAGCTGGCATCTAATTGCTGTTTCTAACCAGAGTGGTCCACCATCCTGTGAGCCAATGGTGTGAGAGCAAAAGTAGAGTTAAGAATCACTGGATGATCCAGATGTAAATATTTGAACAAGTACATTCAAAAAGGTGAAAACGAGAACATTCACACTTGGGCATCAAAGAAAACGGCTGTAGATAGAAACTCAAGAATACAGTATTTACTTATAGCCTTTAAGTTGATGAAACATATTCATATTTATTGCTCTCCGTCACTGAAATCAGGGAATAATCAAAAGTCTACTCTTCTTTGTGACTGTACTATAGTAGTTATCAGAAACAACTCTTTGTGTGAGATGAAGTTTGGTGCTAAGGATCATGGACTTTTTCTCAGAAGACTCAATTGGACATGTAATGATTTTGCTTATTGTATCCACTTGCAGTGAATTTAGATGTAAAAAGAGAATGTTGTGTGAAGCACTATCACAGGCTGTTGGTATGCACTTGGTAGTATGAATTTTCTCTGAAGTAAATCCCATTATTTCTATTGATGTATTCTGTTTAGTAGTGTTAGCGGTCAATGAAGACTTCATTAATTTTTTTTCTGTTCCTATTGCAGCCAGTGTGATTTTAACATACGGCCTCACCAGCCAGCTTGTAAGTTGTAATTCATTTAATTCCAGACTGAGTTATTGGTAAGGCTTTGATTTTCTGTACTGTGCATAAAGAGAATATGTGATTTTTTTTTTATAGAGGATGTTGATATTGTTCTTGTTAACCAGGTTATTAATATTTTATTGCGTTATCCTCAGGAAACACGGCAGATTTCAAACTTTAAAAATGCTTTAAACTACACATTATGTTTGATTAGAAGATCACTCACTCTTGTGTCTATATGATAAATTTAAAACTACACCCAGCATCTGCTCAGCTTAGCTTAGCATTAAGACTGGAATGAGGGGGGTTCAGTCCAAAAATGTCACCTGTACCAGCACCTCAACCATCCATTAACAAATTACATCTTCTTTGATGGTGGTACGTTTTCACAGAAAACAAAACAAATCACACAGATTGAAACTACTACTGAACCATATTCTACCTCTCCACTGTAGATTTGCATGCACACTGTGTTCCAAACATAATTTTAAACCACAACAAAGCAAAATACATGGCTTCTGTATCATGCAGTCGGCCTCTCCAAATGCCCAAAGCTGGAAGCAGGGCCTTAAAATGTCTTTTATTTCCTTCAGGCAAGGTGTTATTTTCCAGCTATGCCACCAAAAGCCACAGGCAGCACACTAATTACACAGAAATGTATTTGTTAGGATATAGTAGCAATTCTCTCCTGGTATTCCGAAACATCCACAGGACAATGTTGTTGGAATACTGAGGCTTCAAATTCTGTCCGTCCACCTTGCACACATGTTGTTGTAACAGTCATGGCTGAAGCTGAACCATCTAAGTTTAAGCAAACATCCTGGGAAAGGAGACTGAGCAGCATAATGATGGAACATATTTACAGAGGTAATGGATAATCCCATTTTGTCTGAATAAAATAAATCTACACAATTCCTTTATATTGGAACAGTGTGCTGGTCTGAAATGTCTTTTTCATAAATTGTCTTCAGTTGGTAAAATCTGTCTTGTTAGTATTGTAGCCTCAGTAAACCTCACATTAGAAAGTACAGCCGTTTGTCTTGTCTGGTATTTTCTTTTAATGCAGTGCAAATGGCTGTGAGTTGAGTGCAGCATCTGTCTGCAGACCTCGCACAGTATTATGTTATTTATATGTTTCTCGTATATTATTGTTTTTTCATTATTCACCCATCTACCACAGTATTATATTTGATTTTATATTTCATTTTATATTCTGATATTTTAGCTGCTGCCCTATTTTATGTCTTAAATTCTAATGGGATTTCGTTCCATTCCTGTGATTTCTCTTTATACATATTTGTATGAGCACTGTTGGAGGCAGTCTGAGATCTGAGGATTTCATTTCCTACCACCGCTTCATTGTAATTGTCGTACACATGACAATAAAGAACTGGAACTTGAGTATTAGCAAATGAAAAAGCAGCAACATCCAAAGTGCACCAAAGTGGAAACATTGTGATTTTTTTGTTTTTCTTAGAGTGGCAATTTCCTCTCTGTTTTGCTGTAAATCCCTTATCTCCCTTCAGGCTACAAGTGTAAAGAAGCAACTCGACGACCTCAAAAGGCAGCTTGTTAAACCAGCCGCTCTATCTCCATGTTCTCTCATCTCTCGTCTCTCTCTTTCTCTGTCTGCCAGGTGTTGTAGCTGTGATTTTGCCACCACCAACATGAACAGTTTAAAGAGCCACATGAGGAGGCATCCTCAGGAGCACCAGGCCATGCAGCTACTGGAGCAGTACAGGTGAGAAACATCAAACACACTACAGAGAGGAATGATAAGATTGACCACTGCACCTCTGAGGTGAGAATGAAGAGCAGTGTCTGTGCTGGTGTCATCTTAAGTCTCTGTGGCTCTGAACCTGTGTGTGGCCACTTTTGTGAACTCTCATGGTGCCAGCTGCCTGGAGACTTGAGAAATGGGCTTCTGATTGCAATGTTAGTGTTTGTAGTGGGTGGAGGAAGTTAATGGGAGGGAATATTCTGTCCTCAAAATGTTAAACATCCTCGACCCTGAGTGAGGCACTGATTGCTGATTTCCACTTCACTGAATGCTTTCCTTCTATTTTACTGATGTCTCCACACAGTAGAATGGCACAGACCATTACTTACCATTCTGGTAAGTTGTTTAAAACTTCACTTTCATGAGGTAGGATGACTTGAAAAAAACAGATTTTTGCGTCACTGTCTTCCAGAGAAAAAAGCAATTATGAGAAATATGAGTCCAGACATATAATAATAAATAATGGGTCGGTGTTCCTTACTTTGTTACCACTGACATAATGCACAGGAGTTTGTTTGGACCACCTGAACCAGGTGGGTCTGGGTTCATTTGGTGTGCAGTTCAGTTGGCAGCTTTAACACCAGCCCAAAAGAACCAAACCTGACAGATAAAGACACCAGTGTTTGTTTGAACCCAGTCAAACATGTTAGGTGCAACAGTAGTAAAGTAGTATCTAATATGGGTCAGACTGCAAAAACGTTACATATTTTCATTAGACACTCCTTCTTTCCATGTCTGCTTATAATGCAGGCTTTGTTTTCTAAATCTGTAGTCTCCTTGGCCGAGCTGTGATAACCCTGACAATGTCCTCAGGGTTATCGCAGCTTATTTTCTCTGACTTGAGAAGAAGACAACTGTTTTCACAGGCTGAATGGTGCGCCCCTGACAAGATAATTATGTCTAATACGGGTGGCATTCCCCTTTAGAGATTTGATGTTTACCCAATCTGAAATAGGAATCTGTAGCCTCAAACTGTTCTTTCTAAAGTTTTTCCTCTTAATACACTTTAGATGCAACTTAACGACTCAAGTGCATCACACATGGGAGATCTTTCTAACATGTGGGTAAAGGGGGTCTATTTTAACCCAAACCACGATCTTTTCCTGAACCTAATCAAATAGTTTTGGTGTCTAATCCTTATCCCTGAAAGGAAACTTCTCCCATGTGTGGTGCCCTTCAGCCTTGTGGCCGAAAGGAGTATTACAACAACAAACAAACTTTTTTTCTCCTCTTTTCACAGATGAAAACACCTGACATTACTTTTTTTCACCCGCTTTCATAGATGAATGAAATAAATTTGAGGATCTTAGATTACCATGGCAAAACCTTTTTCATCGCTTCATAAATACAATCAGACTTAAAATATGGATTTCACTTGCTTCTCAGGGCTTCTGTGGGATGAGTGTCATAGTCCATTTTTAAATGCACCAATTGCCTTGAATTTCTCACTCTGACACCTATTTGTGTTTTCAAAAAGTGTTTGGTTTGTCTAGCGGTGTCTGAGCAGCTGGGCCACCCAGACTAAATACCTGATCACATCTTAAAGACAATGATGAAAACTAAGCATTTCTTTTTCAGGAGATAAAAATACTGTACCATCTAGTGGGCAAAAGTCACTTGCCAGGATTTTGTATTTTGCTCAGTTTGCTAAAGTAAAACCTCAGTTGAGCTTCTAAGTCTGTAGTGAGGACTATACTCAGAATGTGAGTGCACATTTGGAAACCTTTGTGGCCTGGTGCAATATTTTAGATACACATATCAGAACTGGCTGTTTGAGAACTTAGGTTTTCCTTTCACCTTTTTAAAACAGCATGGGTTGTTTTATGATGAACGTCTCCTCACAAGATCTTGTCCAGTCAGCTGTTATGGGAGAAGTGTGCTTGAGTTCTTTATCCTAAATGCGATTTGCAACTTCCATCGTTTGAATAGTTAATAAAGACACAATCCATAATTCTTTTCATTTTGACAAATTACTTCAGTGGTATGCTGTAAATCCTATTTCCTCTCTGCACTCTTTGTCTCTGTCTCTCAAGCTCAGTGTCCCCTGTGGAGTCTTGAGTTGGGATGATTCCTCTTGATTGAAAGTAGGAGAAGGATTAGGAGAACCTCAGTATGCATATCAAATCCAGCTCGACTTGATCCGCTCTCACTCTGCTGCTCATCGTCTCGCCTTTGTTTCTCTTATATTTTCCCCTCTTTTCCAGGTGCTCTCTGTGTGGCTATGTGTGCAGTCATCCACCGTCACTCAAGTCCCACATGTGGAAGCACGCAGGAGACCAGAACTACAACTACGAGCAAGTTAACAAAGCCATTAACGAGGCCATCTCCCAGAGCAGCCGGTAAATGCATGAACTCAAGAGCAGTGGTATCTGTGCTTTGAGTTTCTATCAGGTTTCGTCTCTGTATTTGCAAATATCTCCAGTGTATTCACTGACAGTACACCGCAGGTCCTGAGGAACGCTTTGTCATATGTACTGTCTACTGACAGGGGCTTTAAAGGGCTTTAATACAGCTAAGGCTGCATTATGCAATCTTTTCACTTAATGTTGGGATGTTTCTTACGGCAGCATTGTAGCCCACTGCTTTAAATATAGTATTTTATGTCAGTCTGACTGTTGTTGAAGTTTTTAGAGCCTGTTGATGCTGAAGTATTTGAAACTTTTGGACAGATACAGTTTTTTTGTTTTTTTGTCTATTGCACTTTCACAATTGCTACTGGAGACCACAATCAGCAAGTACATTTTCTGCTTTAAATAATGCAGTTGAAAAATAGGAAGATATGTTTGTGAAGATGTACATTGAAACCAATGCAGGAAACAATGTGTATTGTATATTGTTGTCTTGTTGCCCCCTGTCCAGCTGTTTTCAGCCCGTGAGACCCATCCACAACACTCCAACTGACATTGTTGTGATTTGAGATTGTCAAAAATGTCAAAAAGGAATCCACTGAAATTGTCCCACATTTCTGAATACCATATGTAAAGTCATGCTTATAACAACAAGGTCCACGTTATGGATGTGCTGTTGATTACTATACCACTAGTTTCCTTTTTTTCTTAAAGTTGAACTTCAACATGTGTTCACTCCTCACTGTAGTCTTCAGTTGATGTTTTGAAAGATGTAACATGATGCCAATAACTGCCAGCTGTCTTGCAAATATGCACTGCATCATTGGGATAATAAGATTAGCAAGTAACTTTATACATCTGTCATCCAACAGCTGTCAGAAACAAAAATAGTAGCACGGGCAATTAGAAATAGTCCCCCTAGAGTGAGATTTATTCTCCACCATTTAATCTTCCTCTCTCTCTCTCTTGTTGTATTCTTCTTGGTGATTCCGTCCTTTATTTCCCTCAGAGCTCCTCAGAAGTTGTCTGCAGTGCCGGAGTCGGTGGCAGAGCGCCCTGCGGCGGCCCAGCCCTCAAAGGACAAAGCAAAGGGCCCCGTGGAACCACTGCCAACACCCACATCGATGACAACAACGGCAACCAGCCTGGCTGTGGACAGCTCGGGGGGCCTGCCAACACGCACCACAGACCCTTCACAGTGGCCTGGTGAAGCCCCAGGCTCTCAGAGGAAGGACCCTGCACTGCTCCAGTCTCAGTCCCAGAGCCAGCCACGCACAGGCCAGCCTCCTGTTCTGGGCCCTGGCATGGAGTACTGTGTGCTTTTGTTCTGCTGCTGCATCTGTGGCTTTGAGTCCACCAGTAAAGAGCGGCTGATGGAGCACATGAAGGAGCACGAGGGAGACATCATCAGCATCATCCTCAACAAGGAGCAGCAGCAACCAGAAGCCCAACCAGGCCTCCAAACAGCAGAGTGAGACGTGCCCTTCCCTCTCTCTCTCTCTCTCTTTATATTAACACTGACCCTGCGCTCTTACGGTGATCTGCTGCCCACAAAAGTATTTCATTATGTTCCTTTACCTCAAGGTGATTGTAGTGGATATCGAGGCGTAACCATTTCACAAATACTGTACCACACTTAACTGTCATTTCTCAGAATGTCGTGTGGTGGTTAGGTCGGTGTCAGGGTTACAGCTGAGAGGTTGTCCGACGCAGACACCTTGAACAGCTGTCGAGAAAAATTCTGAAATGATTTTTTTGAATGGCATAACTTTGAAAGAAATGTCAAAAAAATATATATGTTCTAAGCCGTTAATATTTGTGTCAAGCAACTTGACATTAAAGAGACACAAAATGTGTCTGGAGGGAAGCGATTTTGATTTCAAGGGATAAGCTCGAGCTCTAACCCAAGTCTGATTTTTCACTATACAGGGACAAGTTCATACCTCACAAAACCACACAATCCCTCACCAGGAATGGAAAAGAGATTCACATATTTTCCAGTCTAATTCATATATTGACCTTGAGGCAGCTCTTTTATTGCTACTGTAATATTAATGTATTTAATCTGACACAGTTGAGGCTCTAGCCTAGTTAAGGAGGTACATGTGCAAACTCACCAATGCCTAAAGGCATGCATCACAGCTTGAATATGATTTAATATTTATCAGTTTATTTTTATGCATGTTAGTTTCCGTTATGCCAATTTAAAATGGCAAAATTTATTATTTTTTGCTTTTTTTTTTTTTTTGTTTGTATGAGTGACTGTAATTTTGCTTGTCGGATCATTTATAAAGTAGTGTCTTTAGTTCTCAAAAGAGTGGAAGATGACCAGAGTGGAAATTGATCTTTGATTGATTTGATTGTAGTCGACCGGCGACGGAGGTATTGGTTCAGGGCATGTTGACAAAAGGAATGATTAAAAAGGGAAGTTGGCATAGGTTGGGCTTTTATTTTAATTGAATGGTGCCTCGACATTTGAAAGCAGGAATATGTTGTATTGAATGAGACAGACCTGTTTTCACTTGTGATTGTGGTGCTAGGCTCACGTTAAGAGTTGTCCTGGAAGGTATAGTCCATTTTTTTTATAGCCCATGCAATTTCTGTTGTATATAATAACCTTTTTATAATAACCTTTTTTTGTCAGTGTTTTTAAAATACAAACTTTCTAGTGTCAAACAAAACTTGAAATGACTGCTGTCCCAGCTAACTGACACGCCTGAAATAAGAAGACATGGATGTGAAAATAAAGTTTGGAAAGCGACAGGTTTTTGAGTAGTCCTCCCGTGTCCTCTCATGTGATTGACTGAAGGCAAGAATGTGATATAATTACTGCAGCCCTGATATGGAAAAACTCAGCGCAGTGTAATGACGATAAAACGGAAACTCGGATCTATCAAGGCTTCATGTTACTGTGATGGATTGTCTGGCTGTGTGGAAGTTATTTTTCATACAGAAAGGAGAAAAATTGAACCCTAGTAACTCAAATGGTGCTGACTGTGCAGAAAATCAAATGTAAAGGAAAGGAGTACAGGCACAAATCTTACTTGTCTAGTCGCCTAGATGCGTGTTAGGAACGAGCAAAACATGCCTCGCACTTTAAAGTTAATTCAAGCTGTGCCATTAATTCAGGACAAATGGAAACAATTGCTGATGCTAGTGTTGATTACCACAGAGCGCAGCAGGAGGACGTTTCTGTTTGTGCTACAGTCTTCCCTGAAACGCCCATCAAGATCGTATCAAAATATTAATAGAAAATTAAACATTGATTGAAGATAAGGTTGAATAACGGCTCATTCTTTGAAACCAAACACTCAAGTCTCATTCCATCTCATGTATCATGCAGTCTTGTCATGCAGAACACACTGTGTCAAGTTAATTCATCAGTATGCCGTCTCATTCTCACATCCACACAGACGGGGGGCTGAGGAAATTAAGATAAAATGGAATATCCATAATTCATGCCCCCCCCTCCTCCCTTCTCTGCCTGACATAACAGCTTGAAATTGTGTCTGCACGTGTGTGTAGCGTAGTGGATAAAACAAAATTAAATCTCTATCTCAGAGACCTGTTACCTGGCCTGGAATTCTCATTATCAAAGCAGGTAATTATTGTCTGGCTTTTCATTTACAACTTACGTGGCTGGATTAAGAAAGATGGTTACATGTGAGTTAAAAAAAAATAATAATAATAATAATGAAATAAAATATAAGTGGGACTTCAGTGTCCCCCCCCTGTCTGCTTAACAAGGAATGCTTGTAAATGAGCCATGAGACTTGAGGACAGGACAGACCATGACCACACACACACCAGCCCTCCTCTTTCTGTCATATGGGGACCTTTTACTAATCTGACAGCTTGTAATTATTCCTCTCTAAAATTGGATTCTGGTTAAATGTTCCCTATACAGTTTTGGACCTGTAATATGGAGCTGTTCTTTTAGGAGTTGGTCAGCGTTTTTGTTTGTCTCCTGTGTGCAGCTCATATGATACACAATCCTGTCAATGATTTCCCACCATTCCACTGATCCACAGGTGACAGTTTATTCCGGTAATCTCTAATAGTTTTATGAGAAAGGAAATGCACTCACTAAGTTTGTTAAAGCTCAGAATTGACGTTCCACTTGTTCGCCATTACTCCATTGGCTATCCTAACATTGCTCTTACAGGCTGTCTTTTAGTCTTACATTTTTCTACCTTTCTTCCATCTATTTTGTCAAATCTAAAATGGTTCCTCACATCACATAGCAGATGGTTTGGTTTCCGGGCAGCATGGCTCAATTGTTTTCTCAATATTGCGTTGGCATAGAAAACAATAGCCCAGTGTACAAGCAGTCAGATGAGCCCAACGGGAAGGTGAACTTATTTGGAAGGAAGAAAAAGAAGGTGACAGTAAAATTATTATCCAAACTGTAGGTTTTCAATATCCATCACAGTCAACAGCCAGACGTCCTGGTTCAGCTGACCAACTGTACTGACTTTAGTTGTGAGCGAGTTTTCCTTCACAATGAGGTACTAGTACAAATATTTCAGGTGCAAATAAAGTAGTTTAGCTAATTTGGCTGAATGTTACTTAAACAAGAATTTGTTAGGGACTGTTTTTCACTGTGCATTAATACACTTGGTGCGCTATTATATGTGGGATTGACTCATTAACGTGTAGCTCATTGATGTTTTTCAGTAGTTTTTGGATGACAGTGGAGCTCTATGACAGAGGAATTACTCAAAGGCAGTACTTGTTAGTAGGATCAATTCTTGACTTCAGTCTATCCATGAGAGTTTTTGAAAATAAGAAAAATATGTAATATCACCAGATTTATCCTTACACCTAAATAAATAAATAAATAAAGCATCCAAGCACGAATAAACTCACTGAACTAAAAGACTGTACAGTTAATGTGTTAATTGGGAATAGCATAACTTGAAAGTAAGCACTGAGTGTAACCCAGACCACAGCCTATCGTACTAAGGTGTGATTATAAAATAGTTCATGAAAATATTTCATGTAAAACAAAATCATTTCATATATATTTTTAGAATAGTAGTTCATCACCAACAAGTGAAGACGGAAACAACTTTCAATCAAATCGTTTTGGAGTTACTGTAAAGTTCTAGCTAACAGCTGGGAAATGCATCTCGGGTCATTCTCCAGGTGGTCAGTTCATATCGGTCGAGTGGGATTTTGCAGGTAGTGCTATTTCCCATTTGGTGTCGCAAATTGCAAAAGTGTGTCAACACAGGCAGCAATGAAATGCACGTGTCTCTTTTCCCCTTTCAGAGCATATGGCTCGTCTTCATTCACCAGTTACATTTCCCTTGGTCAGTTTCGTTTTCCACAACGACAGAGATATACATTTGTGCCATATTTATAAGCAAACTTTTTTCTTTTGTTTTAGTTTATTGTGCCTTTTTTGTTCAAAGTGTTACTTGTGTTAAAGCTAGAATTTTGACCTCT
Source organism: Centropyge bicolor (assembly GCA_037975185.1). Taxonomy (NCBI): domain Eukaryota; kingdom Metazoa; phylum Chordata; class Actinopteri; family Pomacanthidae; genus Centropyge; species Centropyge bicolor. The sequence continues at coordinate 9,912,578 of JBBMOC010000001.1, forward strand.
CTCCCAAAACGTCAGTCTGTTATCTAACTTTTCTATCAATACATCCATATTTTGATTTGGGTAGAAATTATTTAAGCAAAAAATTTGATTATTGTCACAAAGTTGGGTGTAATTCTGCAAACACCTCAGTGTATTTTCCATAGAGGCAACATTTGTGTTATTCAACAATCTGGGGGACATAGAACCAACTAACATAGAATGTGAAACAGCCCTTTCTTATATTACAAGCTATTTTACCGAGTAACAAGCTCAAACACTTGGTACTGTATTTTAAGTGTGTACATGTTGTTGATGAAGACTGCAGAACCTTAAAACTGACTTTTTAAAAAAAAAAAATAAATAAAATCTATTTTTCAATGATCTTATTAAAAAAACACAATTGAGACAAAAAATAAAGTTTGAAATTTAATTTTGGCTTTGATGTTATTGACTCCCTGTCTATTTGAGGGAACTGATGGTTTTAAGCTAAATACAGCTGAATGAGCTGTGTGTATTTAAACCAAAGGAAGCGGAGAAGATATACCATGTCTGTCCTGATGAGTGTATTTTTGCTCCTGTTTTGTAATAGATGTTCAACATGGAATTGTTTCAGACAGCAGTGTGACGCTTGCTTTATGTTTTATTTATTTTTAGAACATCAAAAGCTTTATTATGTCACTACTTTGCCATTGTATTTTTGGTAATAAAGACTGAGAAATAATGTTTTTGGTCATGTTTGTAAGATCTGGAAGTTTTGAAGTCTGAAAGCTGCAGTGAAAATAATATGCAGAAATATTTCACTAGAAATTTTTTTTGTAGCACTCAATTTTCAAATTTCCAATACAGATCAAATATGTCAACACATGGAGCTGGAAAACAAACTATGAATAGATCAAATTGTCACTTTAGCGGCAGGTGGTGCAAGAGTGCATGGCAGTTTGAACAGTATTGGAATAAGTAATGTGTGGATGATGAAACAGACAAGAGGGCAGTTCTGTGTACTGTTATATTTTAAAATATGAAAGCCCTTTGGGATCAGTTTACTTTTTTTTTTTCCATCACAAGCATGGATGGATTACTGAACAAGCCCACAAGGCCAAGGGGTCAGGGGCCTTTCACATGTTTGTGCCCAGGGGCCCATTGTTTTATAATCTCTGCATGCCCTATTTTCTTCCTTGCAAGCCCAGTTTGTTCATCTGCTCCCTCCCACCACTGGAGGAAGCTCACTTGTGTAAAAGAATGAGGACATAGACATTTAGGTCCTGGCAGAGACACATTGTCTCGTCATTGCCAATGTATGGTATGTAACCTTCTTTTGGGTACTTTAACTGAATTGATAAAATGCATGAGACACATTATGTGCTCCAGACCCCAGGTTCACAGAGAATAAGGTTTTAAAACTGCCCATGAAAGTACAGTAAGACTGGGAGACATGTTTCTCAGTGCAACTTCTTTAAACAACATTACTGAGTGAGTGAGTTATGTTTTGTTGTCTGACAAGGCCTCAACCATTTTACTCAAAAACTTTTCAAAGGAATCTCAAAAACACCTCATTGCAAGGTTAACATTTAATGAAATCTGTTAGACACTTTAGGGAAAGAATTCAAATGCAGTTTAGCAGAGTTTTTTTTTTTGTGAACAATTATTTAGAGTTTAAACCACAGTAACTGTCAAACAACAGACACATTCTATCTTTAAGGCAGAGTCTCAAATAAAAGAACCAGTTTGAACCTGGGAGTGGGTCATCTTCTCCAGGTTTTGAAAAGTGGCTTTTATCCTTATGCACCGTGCATCCTGTAGCAGGTGAATACCAACATGCTTCTAATGGGTGTTGGCCTCCACCAGGGTCATCTCTATAGACACCAATTCTGTCTGTGGTATTCATGGACAAGGATCTCAAGGCACAGCCAGGGGGAGGATAGAGTTTGGTGGATTGCTCCCTCTGAGTTGGAAATGAGATACTGCCCCAAGCAAAGGTGTTCAATTATCTACCTGAGGTTGACAGGCTGGTTGGTGTGGCCTCCGCAGTAATGCAGGCTTTGTACCATTGTGCTGAAGAGGGAGCTAAGCCGGAAGGCAAAGCTTGAGGTTTACCGGCGGATCTAGGTTCCAACCATCACGTATGGTCAGCAATGGGTGGTGACTGTAAGAATGACATCACAAATGACAGTGGCCAAAATGAGTTCCCTCGCTGGTGTGGCTGAGCTCACCTTTAAAGACAGAGGATCTGATCAGAATGCATCCTGGCGGCCTCCCCTTGGAGGTTTGCTGGGCACATGGCAGGACACCCCAGAGTAGATCCAGAACATGCTGGAGAGATTATTGATCACATCTGGCTTGGATCCCTCAGGAGAAGCTGGGGAGAGGAGCACCTGAATGACTTTGCTTATCCCGCTGCCACCACAACCTGGGCCCACATAAGTGGAAGAAAATAGATGGATGGATGTGAATATGTCTAGAAATATGAAGGGAGTGGACCCAGACACTGGTAAACTGTTGTTGTCAGTTTGCCACCATACAGGTATAGTGTGAGACATAACGGGTCCCACAGGACGATGGTGCTACTTTGGGTGAAATGCAGATAATAAAGGTCCTATAAACAAATGAGTAAACTCTGCTCTCCACTAGGGAATACTCACTGGAAGATCAAAGGAGGAATAAACCACCAAATTTGTTTTGAACAATGTAAAATAGAAAACTTGATCCTCTTCCTCTCCCCAGAAAAAGTCTGCAGCAATGGTCCAAATCATTGAAAGACAGCTGGATATAGGTGGAGGTAATGAGGAATAGAAAGTTGATCTCTCTCTCTCTCTCTCTCTCTCTCTCTCTCTCTCTGGGCTGTCATTGCCTCACCCAGACATTTGGATCTGATCATTGTCCCCCAGGAATTGAGCCTCTCCTCTTTTCTCCCTAGTTTGCACGCTATCATGTCTCTCTGTCGCTCTGTGTGTTGCTCTGTCTCTCCAGTGTGTGTGAATGCTGTGCTGCCTCTTCTGTGTCTGTGTGGCCTGTTCTCTTTCCAGGTCTCTGTGGTTGAGAGGAGGTCATGTGACTCAGGTCCTATCTATCTGGTGACAGCCAAAGCTGCTCAACTCCACTTGGACCCACACTGTTTACGTATGTATTACAATCTTCATATACAGTATATACCATATATCATCAAAATTTGTTATATTATGGGTTTGTTTGCTGTCTGTGCTGGGAGAGGGTTCCATCTTTTGTTCTTCTTCCTGAGCTTTCTTCCTTCCTTTTTTATATCATTAAAGACTTTTTTGGGCAGGAGGTTTTCCTCATCCAAATCAGTCATATGCTGTACAGATTGTAAAGACCCTTCAGGCCAATTTTGATTTGTGATTCTAGGGCTATATGAATAAAATTGACTTGACTTGACTCGAGGAGCCACATTCATGTCAATAAGAGAAGCTCCTCCATGAAAAGTGACATTAAGAGGAGATTAGTTATTACAGTCTCTCTTTCTTTCTTTTTTTCCAAAAACTTGAAAGACATGGAATGGAGGCATTTGTCCTGATGCCATTGTCCAAGTGGGTAAAAAAGACAACCTAACCTAATCTGACAAGGACCAAAAGTGCTAAATTAAAGTAAGAACAGTATAACAGTATACAAGTATAAACAATAACAGTATAAACCTAGACTCACAGCTGAACTGTTGTTGTAATAAAATAAGGTAAGATATACCTTCATTCGCCAACAGAGGGAAAATTTATAATGTAGGTAATCTCATTCTAAACAGTCAAAAACTTTTTCTGCGTTTTCTTTCATCTATGAAATCTGCTTGTTCCGAATGAACTAAAGAGGATCTGCACTTGTCTTACCTAACCAGCAAATAATTTAAAATCTTTGTTGGGGGATAGATAGCGTCTATAGCTGGAGCAGTAGAAAGAGTCTTTCTGCTTTTTAAGTAAGAAAGTGATTAGAGCCTTTTTATCTCTGTGGAAAGAGCCAGTGACTGAAGAGAAGTTGATTAAATTAAGAACTGCTGGGCCTATTAAATCCCAAAGCGACGACAGCGGTTCAGGAGGAATACCATCAAGGCCAGGGATTTGCTTTTAGGCATCAGATCAAGAGCATCGTTCAGCTCTATTAGGGAAATAGGAGAATCTAATTGTGCTACCTGCTCAGATGAGAAGGATGGTAGTGCTATGGACTCTTGAAACCATTTATTGGATCTAGATTCCCGCAAGCCTCAGAGGTCTGTCGTTGCCTGTAGTGTCCAGTGACCCACTGTTGAACGTTGTACCAAATCATGACCTTGAAACAGACGTCAATACCAGGCTGTGAATTTTGTGTACCCCTACTTAATATACTTGGATGACTGGGAAGGCATGACGTTTACTGCAATCCATAGATGGGTCAACTACAGCATTTAAGTATACTATCCTGTTACAATTAAGTCTCTACCAGTAAAGTCTAACATAGTTGATTTTACACAATTTCAGAATGTGCAGTCAGACGTATTTGGTGCATGTGACACAGAATGTTGTTGAATCTATCACCACTATAAATAGATAATTAAAAAGATCATATAAAATCTAGAAACATAATTTTCTTTAAGGTGAAGAAAGCAGTGTCTATGTTTTCAAGCCTCAGGCAATCTAAATATTTGATCCCTTTAGTTGTAAGGTTGTGGCCTCATTCTATTAGACTAAGTCCATAGGTGTACAGTATGTACACAAGAAAAAAATATCTGACCTAAAGTAAACATAGTAAAAGTGTTATCTATATAGGAGAGAAAAGCTCAGGAAAAAACAGGTTGAACTCAGAGAGCAGGCCAGTCAAATACAAAGTTTACTCTAGGTCAAAAACAGGCCAAAGTCTAAACCAGGCAGGCAGTAAAGATGAGACAAACTCATCTGACAGAGGATCCGACTGGAGAGGCAGGGGTCATCACAGACAAAACTCAGACAGGCAGAGAACAAGCATCATGGACAATCACGTGGGGAATCAACAGATGTGGGCCAGTATATATGCTACTGGGCTGATGGAGAGGTGGGATCAGGTGTGCAGGTGGGTGGGGAATGCCAGGTGATGGGAAAGGGCGGGAACACAGGGATTGCTGCAGGGCAAGCAGGAGACAAAAACAAGAACAATATATAATTCAAACGCAGATAAACAATGCCAGCAGAGCTTTTTATAAACCTTCCAGAGAACTAGTTAGAAATAACTTGGGGTGTACAGTACATCCCCTTCTGTATTCAAAGCAAAGACAAATCTTTATATTCATGCAGTTATTTAATAATTTACTGTGAAACACAACAACTCAAGGTTGCTCAGTGTAGTGATAAACCAAGCTAGTACCTTGGATGGCTGTTGCTGTGTTTCTCTAAACTTGCAGCTGGTTTTCTAACTCACAATAATCTGAAGAAAACATGCCTAGAACTCATTTCTGTTGCTGATTGAATTAAGAGAAGTCTTACAAGCTCTCATGAACATTACTATTATCTTGTGGAGGCTTCTGGCACTATTCTGCTGAACCTTGATGATCAAACCATGGAGCCCAAAGCTTCTAACACCACTGAGTGAATATGTTAACATGGCTCAAGTGTGTGAACTGTTGGACCAGCAAATAGACTCAAATAAAACTTTGCTTAAACAGTAGGAGGTGTTGATGGTGGTGATCTGTCATAGTGAGTCTATGATCTCTAAAAATGACATGCAAGAATCTCGGGTAAACTGTAACCGTAGCAACACCAGGACAGATCTGGACACAATTTCTAAAAGCTTGATCCAAACCTCAGATAAGTTTAATTATATCAAGGGCCAGGCAAGATGCCATAATATTGTGCATATTGTGTCAGATTTCAGCTGTTGAAGGACAAACCTGCTGGTCTAAATAAAGCTAATTTAAACTTAAAGAGCTCAGACACCTTCCTCATTGAGGACGACTCCCTGCAGTGAATGCAGCTCAAGAAAGAGAGGTGACATTGCACATATTTGAGATACGACAAATATACAGTCCATCTGCCTACCCAAGACCCGCCACAACAAAGACAGGCCAGCACTCAGAGCTTGGTTCATTAGTCTACACCATTATGCATTTATACAGTGCTTTGATTACTTAACCTCACATCTAAAGCGCATTATTCTTTGCACACACTATGAGCCACAACAAATCTGACTTTGAAGACCAAATATGCCCTTTCATCCCTCTACAATTGACTCTTACAATCATGCTCCTTACCCAGACTTAAATATTCATTTGATGTCTCTAACCTCTGTACTTTTATAATGACACTGAGTTCAATGCCTTAAGTGATTCTTTGCCCGCTAATATACTCTCCTTTTCTTCTGAATATGTGAGGTCTTTCCAACAAATATGACAAATTCCTTCATTTTCTTATCTTCAGTAAAAACAAGATTTGTCGGCTATTGCTTTATCAGAAACATGCTTACAGTTCACAACACAAAAGAATAGATCTGGAGGTGGAGTATCTCAGTGTATTCATGGTGACTTTGAATTTTAACCCTCTGGTGCATGAATTATGAAAGCCTGAGTCAAGATTTTTTTTTTTCTTATTTGTTTAACTCTTCTCAGGGCATCAAAAATGTGAGACTTTTATTACCATTTCATTATATATATATAATTTAATATATAAAGCAATTTTACAAGTTATTGAACTTTAGTTTCAATGAATGCCCAACTGGTAGTTCTACCAAGATATACAGTCAAGTGTTGATTTACAGAAGCTGTTGAGGAAAAGAACTAGCTGTACAAAAAATGCTACAAACAATGTTTCATATAGCTCAAAAATGTGATTCGTTTTTATTAATATTGGTTATGGATTAGCGAACAAAATGTCTGCTAGTCATGGTAAGCCACTCGATTTTATTCTAGTACTCCAGTACATTTATTATTACTATTGCTCGGGAGTCAGTACAGGTGCATAAACCATTACGCTTTCCCCCTAAGAAAACAAACACACACACACACACACACACTTTTATGTCATCACATTGTGTATTGTGTATTTTTGAAATTGTACCTGAGTAAATTTGAACTACTATCCATCACTTCACACACATACAAACATACACACTCACATGCACATTTTGTCATTATGTAATTAAAAAAAAAGAGCCTGTTTCTGTAATCCCTTTTGCTTGTACATGAAACCCTGACTGCACAGGCAAGGAAAAAAAATCCCAGTCTATTCATTTCTTTACAGGATCAAGTTTTCTACCTAAACCCTTTAAGGACCCACCATGAAAGTGGAGATCAAGGAGAGAAAGAAAATGAGGCGAAGAAATAAACAAGGGTGAAGACCGGGCAAGTAGTTGGAGATACTCTAGAATCAGTTGAAGGGACTCTCTAGGCCAGTTTAGTTAATTCCCCTTCTTTTGGCTCTATGAAGTTTGTTTTGTGTTACACTGAGTGAAAAAGGAAGAGGATTTTTGATCCCATGCTGGCTAAACAGGGTCCGATTGGGCACACTGGGAGAGACGAGGGTTATCTTTAATAGGCCATTCCTGCAGTCTCACTCCCTTGCTCAGGATGACAAGACTTAGAGAAATTAAATGAGCGAGGGGGCGAGAAAAGGACAAATTTGGACTGGGTCTAAGTGCCTACAAGGAAATAATCCAAAAACTAAAGGGCCAGAGTCAGAGAATATAGCCATTAAAAAAATCTATTTTCTTCCTCAATAATCCCTCTTTCCAACAAGAGTCGAGCCAATTTATTTTCTTAAATCTCTTTGATAATCTTTAGCTCTTTCATGTCAGCCCTTACACATACACACCCGCCTTTCCACGTGAATGCCTGAGTGATCTCCCACTTGACCTGTTTGTCTCAAGGGGGCTTGTGAAGACAGTGCAGTTTGTGAACATTTAAGTAACTTGATTTATTTAGGCAGTCATGGTGGATGTTTTTATATAGATGTTTAGATATAAGAGAGAACTGGCAAATTCATAGGATAATTTATACCCCACAATGTCAACAGTGTATTTGGTAGAAGGTTCAGTAGTTCCAATAAAAACTGTCCACATCCAGGTTTGTGAAATACCCAGAGTAACCAAGACACTGTTTCTGTTTCACATTGCTGTTGAATTTTTCAAATGTGCTTTTTCATTGCTATGGATAATCCCGCTCACCTCCATTGTGCTGGTGTGAAATCTCATTAAGGGATAGCTCAACCTGGACATCTGAAAGCAAACCTGTCTGCAAAATAGATATAACAGGAGTCAGAAAAAACATATATACACTAGTATATATATATATATATATATATATATATATATATATATATATATATATATATATATATATATATA
>JBBMOC010000001.1:9921204-9958719 GCA_037975185.1 Centropyge bicolor
TATATATATATATATATATATATATATATATATATATATATATATATGTAGTAAAAAGTAAATTTGGTGAACCTAGCCATGAAATAATCATTCAGTTTTGCAGGATAACAGAATGTATCAAATGTTCCAGGTCAGTTGAATATGATGGCTGTTCCAAAATACAACATGAACACTGGCTACTGGGACAATTGAAGCTGTCATTTCAACCACATATAAGCTTTTTTTGGCATAGAAATCATCCCTCCACCTTTACATCTAACCTGTCATTTCCCAGAATTTCACAATTATCCACTGTATTCCTGCTCTGTCCTGCAGATTGCTTTTGCTGTTGGATATGATGATGCTTTTTTATCTACGCTGATGGAAACCTGTCACAGAGCAAACACAAACCTGCCAGTGTGCAGTATGTTTTCTGAAAACACATATATAATTCAGTGGGAACCAGTGCAGTTTGTAAGTGGCCATCCTCTCTTAACCGGAATGTTTTTCTGCAGTTTTATAGCAGGATTTCTGGTGTTTCCACCATAGTGGTTTTTCAGCTTTTTACAATTCACATTTCTCTATACCATGTCCAGTTTTTCAGAACCATGCAGCTCAGCACAACAGTATATCTCACATACAAAAGGCACTAATGCAGCCAAAACCATTCTTGCACATCGAGGGTCTATGGACAGTCTTATGCTGTACAGATTGTAAAGCCCCTTGAGACAAGTTATGGTTTCTGATTCATGATTCATGGCTATATAAATAAATAAAATAATAAAATTGATATGACTTGACATCTCAGAATCACCTCTTGTACCTGAACACTGACAACATTTGTGTGCCAATAAATAACTCTTTGTTATTTATTATATATTGGACCAAAAAAAATTGAATCTACAAGGAAGCATAAGAGTGTCAAAATTACAGTAGTTTACATTATACCTAACCAAGTTCCTTTCAGAGGGGACAGTATACAGTTGTTTCATCCTGGTTTGATGCTTTTCAGCACTCTAGCAATAGTTGTAATGCTTACACTTTCAACATTTCCAAATGTTGTGTTGTCTGCCAACACTCTGTCTTGAACCTCTCTGAGTTTTATAACATTATTAACTGCAGTTTCCTGCTCAGCAGTAAAAATCCTTCCTCTCCCTCCAGTGTAAGGTAGCTGTAGCACAAGTACACATGCACTTACACACAAATGCTCAATTTACAGCACTTTCAGACATTTCTTACTACTGTGTTTGGCTGCACTCTTGTTGTTAACGATATGATCAATTATAGAAATTCTAATTTCATCTGGGACTACGACTCTGCCTCTTCCTCCCCTTAACACTTTTAAACCATGCATCTGTACTTCTCTCCTTCTCCTAGCCACTCTTTCTCCTCTTCCAGTCATCTCTTTTCTTCTGGTGTTTACTGAGGAAAGATAATTCCAAAGTCTTGCCCTTTTCTATAGATGGCATGAGGGAGAAAGTATAATTGCCTAGGTAGATGCTTAGGTAAAATGGATATCATCTGTACTGATGTACAGGATGAAAGAGAAGCCAAAGCCATGGTGTGCATGTTGTCCTTGTCTCAATCTACTGTTTCTTTTCTCCTACCTGTGTGAATGGTGTGGTTCAACTTTGGCTCTTGCCTGTTTGTGGAGTCTGTCCTCTTCCATATGTCCACGGTGGAGAGGAGGTCATGTGACTAGACTGACTTTTGCATAGGTATTTCATTTATTTATACTTATCTAAATATTGTATACTGCATATTAAACGGATAAACAGAGTATAAACAGGTCATAAAATAAATATATTGTGATGTGTGCATGTAAACAGGTAGTTGTATGTTGTATGTAAAGAACCAGTAAGTACAGTATAAGTATCGCAGTAGCATAAGGGCAACAGCAGCACTATAAGAAAAATATCCTGCAGATATGGAGCATTATTAGCATTCAGTTGAAGTCATTTTTATAGCCAAATAATGTATGTATGTAAGTGGAATATTCAGTCTCCTTTCAACTGGCTTTGGTCTCCACCATCTCCTGAGGGAAATAACTGCTCAGGCCAGGTTTTACTTATCACAGAGGACAGGCTTTTTAGAGCTTTTCTGTAGAACTGAAAAAAAGTTGAGATTGATGCTGATTAGACTGAACTAAAACAGGCTAAAATGGCAGGCTGTAAAACCAAAACAATGAACTAAAATAGGCCAAAAAGAGCAGCAAACTTGGGTGATAACACAGCATTAAACACAGGAGACATTTTCACCTGTCATAGGGAGAACTGGGGAAAAGGGTGTTATTAATGAAATGAATTGTTGATTGCAGCATGTTGAAAGTAGCGACACTCAAGGTCTTGGTTATTTTACATGCTAGCGCTGAGATGCTAACATGATGGGACATATAATGGAGCTGAGCCATCATAAGTGACAAAAAGACTATCCACTTCTTAGCTCTCTACAAATTGTGATTGAGATGTTTACTGTCTCCTCCAGCAGGTGTAGTTAAAAAAAAAAAAAAAAAAAAAATTAAAAATGTTCTTAGGCTTTTATTTTGAAGTCCGCCTCTCCCGTGTTCCGGTATTGCACCGCGGTTAAACCCAGTGCGGTAAGAAGCCGACCGATGAATTTTAACGGGAGGGAAAAAAAGCGGAGAGAAAAATGAAGGAGCGAGGCAGATAGAGAGAGAAGGAGAGGGGGAGAGAGGGGGGAGGTGAAGGAGTGCTGTCGGACCGTCCTAGCAGGCAGACCGGGAGGGTGAGGCTCACATCGTGCTCGTCTTTGTTGCTGTCAGGACGGAAAGATAAAACGTCCTTACAACGGGACTGCGCCTTCACGCAAAGCGCACGTTCATCCTAACAGAAGTGTGTCCGAGCTGCACAGCAGGACTTTGAACCTACCTGATCGTACTTTGTGCTTTTGTGTGCCTCACTGTTCGCATCACTACTGACATCCCGTGTAAATCAGGGACCTGTAGTGTGTGTGTGTGTGTGTGTGTGTGTGTGTGTGTGTGTGAGACCTAGCTGGGATCAGTGGCGGTGATCTGCTGTCGATAGATGTGATGTGGTGATTCACGTTATTGTGGCAGCGACGTGAGCAGGAAATGCCGCTGTGAGCAGAAGCAGCAGGCCTGTCCAGCCCATCTATCAGTGTTTTGAGTGAGAGGCTGCAGACAGTGAGACAAGCAGTGCTGCAGCTCCTTGTTTCAGATGACAGTAATGCACAATGCTGTGTGTGTGTGTGTGTGTGTGTGTGTGTGTGTGTGTGTGTGTGTGTGTGTGTGTGTTCACTTGGTGTCTCAGATCATGTGTGGCTAACCAGACTCCCCCCTGTCTGGTTGCAGCGTTTCAACATGACAGCCCTGCGTCAGAGGAAGGGCAGCAAAGGGAAGGAGCCCCCTCTGGGTGCAGAGTTTCAGTCCCAGCAGTCCAACTGTTGCACCGATCATCATCCAGAGAAGGTCTTGCACGGTGAGTGAACCGTCCTCCCACCCGGCTCATTTTCATATGCAGCTTTTGGGCAACGGCGGTACATGCCCAGCGACTGCGGAAGGTGCCCTTTGACCACTGGGTGAGCGTGGTTGGCAGCCGTCCACCTTGCTGAAGGGTCCTTGAGCCAGATCCAGCACCGGGGGTCAGTGTTCTGCATCTGACCCTGACCTCTGACCTGCTGTGGGTGCAGAATGGGAAGGGAAGTTTTCACTGAGGTTTTAATGAGATGCTCCATTTTCATAACTCTCACACCTATAGAGAATGGGCGGCCCCATCGTGGCACTTGGCATTCTGGGTCGTGGTGGCCATATTTGGTGATACACTGTGGCTCGTGGGTGCTAGCATTCATCTTGCTAGCACCCACGAGCCACAGTCTTCTTTAGAGGTGCATGTTGAAAGGTCGAATAAGAGACTCTGATGTTGCACTGGGGGGGCTGACCATTTCCGACCATTTCTGTAACTTTCAGAAACCAACATCTCACATTCACACACACTTCATGCAGTGATTATCCAGCTGGCAGAGGTGAGAAAGGAGCCAGAAATTGAACTTCGACTTGTAGCTCTCTTCGTTCTTGACCTAACTCTTTCTGTCACTTTTAAACATGTGTGCCATTATCCCCGTATCTAAACAATACCGAGTCTCCCCCCCACTCTGACAGCCGGCTTTTCGCTCCATCCTCCAGTCTGGCCTTACAGAACTATAAACAATTTTGATGTCTGACGTGATCAGACAATACGTCAGACGCACTAACTCTGTCCTGAGTCAGCACGCACAATGCCAGAACCCTAAAACCAAAGGTGTTAAATGGAATTCAGCCATTTTTCATTTAATTATTTACACTCTCAACAGTGTCTTCTGTGCCAAAACTCTATATTGAAAACATTAATCAAGCTATGGTGGCTGTTTTTAAAAGTTATTAAAATGTCAATCGACAACTTGATGACATGTTAATGTTCCTGCAGGTGATTGGTCATGGGGGGCAATCATCTGGACGTCGGTTGGTTGGTCTGTGTCTGTTGGTCTCGGCCTGCTGTGCTGTATATACATGGCCACGTTACATGAGAATGACCTGTGGTTCTCCAACATCAAGGTAAAGTGCTTTTACAGAATCAGTCTTAAACAAGTTTTAAGTCCATCAAGTGGTGTTTTGATTTACGAATGTGATGATAACACTTTGGGAGCACACTGAGAAAGCATACTCGAAGAATGAAATTAAGTTGACATGATAGTTAAGGTGGTATATCCATGGATATATCCAAGTATAGAAATGATCCTGCATCCTACAAGTCTTAATTCTTAACATGTGCTGCATTTAGGGCCTATACTTTTTTATTAAATAGGGACTAAATGCTATAGGTATTATTTTTGGGTATGTTTCTCACCAAATTTTTAACTTAAGAATGTTGATTTTTAAAAAAGGATTATAGCAATTATGAGAAACTGCCTAAGAATGCCAAAAGCTAATGGTTTTGTTTACAATTAATGAAGGTATGGAATGACAGCACATCCCATTTTGAAGAGATAAGGAGACTCCTTTTATGTACTGTAACTTCAAATACACAAGCAGAAACTAGAAATTAAGATTGGTTGAATAGTGTTTCACAATCTACTTTGTGTATTATTTGCTTCTAGCAGGGCAGATTTTTGAAGGTAACTTTGTGTCTTTCTCTTCATACATGCATGGAGCAAATTAATATCGCCTTCTACTAAAGTTGTAAATGTTCACAACTGGTACATGTTAATTTTTTTTTTTTATGACAATTCATTTTGTTGCCAAGTCTTCTGCCTGCTGGTCATGTTCCATAATGTCTATGTAGATGTCTCAGTGGTTCAGTTTATATCACTGACAGTTAAACCCAAAGTAATTCCACTTAGTTTGTGCCAGCGCAGGAAGAAGATCTGGGAATGTTGAAAACACATAAACTCTTTTATCTCTTTTATGAGGCACTTGTTAGGAATCAGCCGAGATGGCCGGATTGATGTATCTGACACTTTTATATGGAGGTTACCTCAGGATTTGACATCCATGTGTAAGATTCATCAACCGCAACGCAGATGTGGATATTCACAGATGGAAAATATCTCCCAGTTTTATCATTTCAAAGGGGAAAAAAATTCCACACTCTTCTTCTGCGTATCTCAAGAAGAAATGTAGCTTCAACATAAGTGCCAATCAGACGCATCCTCTCATCTAGATTTCTCCGTAAAATACTGTGAAAACACGTCATAAACACTTCATCTTGAAATGGGATGATTGTTTTTCCATGCACTGCAGAAGATTGATTTTCAGGCCCGTTAAATGAACCACATGAAGCCCCGAAACACCATGACGACTGGTGGTTACACAGTCCTTTTTATAGTCTGTTCGGTGTTGTACAGCAACAGAACATTGTGGCCTGCCAGATATGATGTAATTTAAATCCCCCTTCCAAAGCTTCACAAACACTCTGGTTCAAACTGAGATATACATAGCAGATTTTAACCTGGTTGACATGGCAGAACAGATCACTCTGTCAGAATCATAACTGGGGCAATATGCAAATGAGCGCTCTCTGCTGTTTGTTGTTTTTGCCTCATTTAGCGCCGCTGTAATAGTAATTTGTTTTGGTAGATGTGTGAGTCAACGCAGGCAGGGAATGCAGGTCACTTGGTGTGGCCTGGTTTAGTCTCATGTTATGTGGATTTTCATGTGACGCTACGATACTGTAGGATGTATTTTTGCAAAAAGTTTTAACTGCCAGGTACTAGAAAACTGATACAACAGTCAGAGATGCGGTTACATCAATATAAACCACAGATCCAACCCAAACTTAAAAAAATAGATATGACTGTCAAAAACAAATCTTTCTAAGCAACTCTGTCTCCTTTTATGTGTGCCTAACTCTTGTTCCTATAGTGTCTGTGCATGTGTGTGTGTGTGTGTGTGTGTGTGAGACGTACTCCCCTCTTGCAAGCTACCTAACTATGTTCCCTAGTCACATAGCCACTTCTAGCATTTTGCTTCCTTAGAAAAATTTCGCATTGAAAAAATGTCACTCTGCCGTGTCCAACCCTGCCTGATGTCTTTATATCCTAAAATATGCTGCTGGCATCGCAAACCTTGGTTCTTGTATAAGAAGGAGACATGACGGTTACTGAGAGGTATTTACAAGACCATACGGTCATATGGCGTCACATTATGTCCTGTTCTTACAGTTTTATTTCTAGATTTGTATCAAATCCCATCAGAGAAATGGAGACTGTACTACTGGTTACAATTTGCTAAAGTCTATAAAACCATAATTGTATTGTATTTTAAATTTCTAAATATGCCTTAGTTCATTTAATTTTGAAGCTAATTAAGTTAACCTGCGCACCAGGCTGACCCCAGAGCATGTCAACATGCCGCATTCTTAATAAAAACCAGTACATTTAAAAATAAATAAATAAAGCCCATGAGAATTTTTTGTTAGGGCACTTTTGAATGGGTCACAGTACTCAAAAAAATAAAAATAGAATTATAGGGGAGGCAACCACCATTCCGACATCCCTCCAATCTATTATTAAAAACTCCTGAAACGGGAAATATAATATGTCTAGTAGAAGTATTAATGTAACTCGGGCGAGTGTGAAACATGTTAGATTCATGTCTGAATCTCAGGGATCACTGACTGTAAGCAGAAACACAGTGTCAGTGACCGTGACAGTCAGTGACAGTCATAGCAGCCAGCTGGAGCGCAGCTCTCCATTGAGCCCGTGTGTCTCCATGCACGCTGGCATCATATGCAACATTAATATTACAGATATCAATGACGGCTCTGCAGATGACACCTGAAGTCACTGACTAATTCCACTCTCCTTCTTGTTTAACAGTAGGGGAGGGTGTGTATCCTTGTATGCAATACGCACAAAACACACATTACATTGAATATTATTTTTTTTATCTCCAGACACGTCGCGGGTCGACCAGGTTTACAGTAAAATTGTTCGGAATGAAGCCGCATCATCCAGATAAACATTGAGCTCCATCAGAACTGTTTAATTTTTTTTAAATTAATTAACAATTAAAGAAATCACCAGCGCGCTCGCTCTCGACATAATTTAAAAAGCAATAGCAGAAGATTGAAGCCTACAGTACTGTTAATTATATCTAAAGCTTGTAGCTATTTTTTTTTTTTACATGTTAAATGAGTAATCTAAATATTTGCCTTCATTGTAAATCTGCAGTACGGTACCGGACAGTGCCGAGTCAGTGACTCTCTGATGTCTAAATGACGGATTGTCGGAATGGCAGCGTGGAAGGGCATTTAAATCGGTTAACGGTTATTAATCGTTAAAGGGCGTTGGTTAACGGTCATAAAAAAAATCCAAAATGTGCATCCCTACTACGAAGCAAAGTTTCATCTTTACATATTGGTTCAGATTTTGTAAAAGCCATATCCTTATCACAGGATGGACTTTCCTATTTGTCTAGAAAAGAAGAGAAAGCAAGGAAACAAACAAAACAAGAGACCCTCAGAAATCTCTGGCTCAGAATGAGTCTCTGTAACTTGCAGAGCCAGCCAGGTGCCTCATCTGTTTCTCATGCAAATGCGTAATGTGTCTTATAAGGATAATGGATGAGTTTTTGTCACAGAGAGTCAAGGCAACGCATCCAGTTAATTGAGTGGAATCTGTACAGACACAGTTTGTGGTCTCGTGTCGGTTTCCTCTGTTTACAGTATGTGTGTGTGAAGGGAAGAGGCAGACAGATGCTTTCATTCATAATAAATGCAGGTCACTTTAAGGGCCTGGCGAACATTTCCCTCAAATGTTCCCGTATAAGTGGGCTCCTGGCTGACATCATCGCACATTGCACACATAGTTTGAGTGTGCATGTGTGTGAAGTGTTTCCTTCTGTTACTGCTATCAAAGCCTTGGTCTAAGACACCGGTCATAGACTGTCCTTTTTCTTTACCTCTACATGTAGATAATATTGAGTTCACAATTGTGACACTACATTCTTCACCCCAAGATACTATATTCAACAGCATTCACATACCACAGCACTGAGCAATAACTTTTTAGTGTCTGCTAAAAGCGCGCTTTTACAAAAATATATAAACAAAGACTTTTAACTCTCTTCTCTCATTTCATTCATGATACGCAACAAGATGAAAAATGTCTCAGCCTTCGGAGCCCACTGAAACCCACTCCCTGCTTTGTCTGATGATACTGGGACAACAATAAGCAATCTCACAAGAGTTTCAACTTGATCAAAGAGGCCACGGACCTCTGGACACATCCCCCGAAGAAGACTAACGTCACTGCTTGACTGGAAATTACACTTGGTTTCAGAACATTGCCAGTTGTATCCTCAGGCATTTTGGATTGAGCTCTTGGTACTTTTGCACAGCATCATGTACGTCTCCAGTTAAGAGCCCTCCAGATCATTCTTATTCCTTTCTGCTCAAATCGTTCTCTAATCTGCATATCCATGACTTCAAGGACTTTGTAGAACTCTGTTCCGTAGTACTCAGAGGGAGATGCATGTACTCCTCCACAAGCAAAAGATCAAGAACATTTTGCTGCTGAAATTTGTCATACAGGCCCTGTGCCCTGCCCGCTGCGTTTGAGTCACCTGTTGCCATCTCACTCACACAATACACACTCATATTGGTTCAGCACAGCACTTCTGGACCTTGTGCAAATTGTGGGAGAAAGAGGTCTAACAGCCTGCTGTGGCCCCTCCCCAGGTTTTGCGATTCATTTAAAGATATCCTTCAGCTTGCCTGACTGGCCGACTAAAATTTCCAACTCATGAACCCATTTATGGAGTTTCGAATAGCAGCAGAGGCAGTACAGGCTTGCTGGGTGATAAGGCTGACACAGTTCCCTGCTCTCTCTGAATGATGGCTCGTGACCTGAATTTCCACCTGCCGTGTTTGCTGCTCCATCATATGCTTGGCCATGCAAGTCTGTGATGGGCAAATTAATGCGTAGCAATACATCCATCAGCACCTTAGCCAGATTTTTTCCAGTGGTCCATGAAACCTCAACAGACAGACCAATAAATTCCTCATGTACCTCCGAATCATGGTCAGCATTTTGAGCACAATGCATCGCGCTCTGACTGATTTCTAGTGTCCGTCATTATGGAGGACTGCTAGAGTGGCAGTGATTAAATCTTATCAGCAGCATCCCTAATAATGGAAGTGCTGAGCAAGTTAAGGAACCCGTTTTGAATTGTTCCTGATGTGTAAACAACCTTTTTATTTGCCAACCTGGTAAAGCAAGGGCCATCTTCTGCTTTATACTTAAGTAGTTGATCAAGATTTCTCTCACTTGAACTGTGGCTGTTGAGAGCTAAACCTCATCTTGCCAACTGCTTAACACTAATTGAAGCATGCCCTTGTTTCCTCTTGCCGTAATGCATTCATGCAAGCCAGCTGACATTGAACTGATCTGTCTTCATGCAGATGGGTAATTATTGCTGTCTTGTGACGATCAGACTTTTCGTGTAAACTGAATCTCTCAGTGGCCTTTCTCCAGCTCTTTGGAGCCAACTGAAATAAATGCAGGTTCTGCGTTCTTTGGCAGTGCTGAGATATCCTGTGTGAAATGCTTTGCAGCAGTAAAAGCACTGCACACATTTCACGCCAGGACTGAAATGGAGCTAAGAGAAACGGTTATACAGTATATAAAGAAAGAGAGATTCACATGATGGTGCTCAATGTTAGCTGGAGCCTTTTCTTACTCCCCCACTAACCCCCATCTCCTCTACCTCCTGCTGGATGCCTCTGTACCACAAACATGCTAACATGTCCACAACATGTGAGATGAGGGCAAACCTTAAAGCTAATTTCATTTGACCTTACTGAGGTTGACGCCTAATGTGATTGTCCTACACCAACAGAGCACAGCAGTAATAGGGATGAGCTGATGCAGGAAAAAAAGTTTTTATTCATTAAAAAAAAAAAAGCTTTTAAACTCTAACAAATTATGCAAATGAGCTCCAACTGTACATAGTACTAATGCAAGAACAAAATTACTGTCCTAACAAGCCCCCATACACTCACTACAACTCAACTTAGATGACTACTTGACTTGAAAAAGGTTAATCAAAGAGCCATCTCATACCTCTGATCTGTTATTCCCTAATCTCTTATCACAGCCAGTGGTAATTGACCACCTGACCCCAGTTTCTGGATGCACACATGCAACCTTATGGATTTTAACTGCTTACTCTTCCCCAGCATGGTGGGTTGGTCAAATGGCTGTGGTTGGCTGGATGGCCATTCAGTCAGTCTAACATTCAGCATTCAACATTAAGCACATTCAGGCTGTCCTAATAATGATCTCTGTCAAGTATAATTTGCTGATGACACCACCATGATTGGACTGATAAGTGACAGTGATGATAGGGCCTAGAGGAGTGTAATGGAAGATCTAGCCCTATGGTGTCATGATGATAAAGGCTGTCTTAATGTCAATAGGACAAAAGGAATGATTGTTGGCTTCAGGAAGACCAGAGGGAATTATACTCATGTTTCCATCAGTGGGGCATTTTTCAAAATTGTTGGCTATTTTGAATATCTGGACACACACATTACAGACACATGATCCCTCAACACCAAGGACATCCTTACAGCAGAGGCTGCACTTTTACCAATGTACCATCAAGAGTGTGCTGGCTGCATCACAATCTGTTTGGGCAGCCTGACTGCACAGGACTGTTAAAAAAAAACTCAAAAGGACTGTAAAGACAGCAGCTAAAGGCGTTGGCATGGAATCACCACAACTGTAAGACATTTACAACACTCACTGCAAAAAGAGCCCATGACACCATTAAGGACACCAGCCATGCTCATGTTCTCACTCCCTCTATGTAAAAAGCATTATGGAAGCATGAAATCTCACAGCACCTGTCTCTGTAAGTTTTTTTCCTCACAAGCAGCCAGCCTGCTGAATAGCTGAGGCTCCCACATGCACTGTAAATAGTATGTATGCATTGTTATGTGGTCGTGTGGGTTGGTCGTGCTACCATATTTGTGAGCTGTGAGAGTTGTGGGCTTTAAATGTTATGGTATGGATGGTCTGTATTTATTTATGTACGCATATAAGGATGAGAGAGACTGAGTCCAACAGCTTGTGTAATTTTCCTGAGCTCGTCTTTCTTTTGTTACAAATATTTGTGGCACAATTATTAATAACTGAGGGCAACAGTATGAACGTCTTTCAGGTGAACCTGTCTGAAAATTTGTGCTTATTTGCCTCTGATATGGCAGTTTTTTTTGGTGAGTTCCAAAAATTGCTTGTAGTGTGAACTTGTTGTTAATATTTCACACATAGATGCCCTCTAAAGTGGATCTGTGTCCAGGTCAAGCACGATGGAAAGGCCAGTGAAACATGCTGGAAAGTAATTTGTGAGTTTGGGAATCCTGCTTGTTCGATGTTGGTACTTTGCGCATGTTGTTGCTCGACCTGACCTGACGTGACTTGATGGTGTTGTTGCTGTTGTTTAGCAGAAAGGAGACTGGTTTTAATAATCTCACATGTGGTTCTCTTAACCAGTGTGTTGTTGAGGAAATGTGGTATCAGTGTTAGCCTGAGGTCATAGAGACCGGAGGGTTTATCGTCAAGTTCTTCTCGCTCCTTCACTTTTTCTCTCCATCTTTCTCACACACACACACACTCCTCTAGCTTATTATCACCACTCTTACGTTCGCAGTGAGACAGTTGCCTCATCGAGTTTATTTCAGACATGTGCTCACAGCTTGACTTTCCAGATCCACAAACCCTTGAACAAATGTTCCCCGCATTTTCCGAATGATGTTCCAACATGTTCCCCACCCCCACCCTATCTTATTCTTTTCCTGTGTGCATGTGTGTTTTTATAGACAAGAGGTCACCAGTCGTCTACTCTCTTTTCTTTCCCTCTCTCTGGCTGCTCCAGTTATCTACATCCCATCCAGTTGTTCCCAGACTTGCTGTGGCTCGGTCTTGATGTTTGCTTTCCTCGTCACACTTACCCGCTGATTCATTGCGAAAGATTGCTTGTTGTTCAGAAGCCTCTGTTGGAGATCAAGGGAGGCAGAGGTTGGTGTGCGTTTAGACTCTGGAAGACATAAAGCAAATGGACGACAAAGCAAGGCCAATGCTGGACGGACCCTTGCTGGGATTCTTCAAGCACCACATCAGAGAGATGGGAGTTATTCAAAGAACCATGAAGAGGAAATGGTAACAGAGAGAAACATAGAGAAGAGGATTGGTGCCTTCCGAGAAGTGAACTAGCTTCCAGGGTAATGAGCAATGTGTGAACTTGTTAACCAGGCCTGTTCTCTTTGACCTTAATTTAAACTGAGGATTAGCTATCTCATCAGAGTTCTTGGTGAAAAGCCAAGGCTTGTTTTGCCTCGAGCAAACTCAAAAGAAGGATTGGGAAGGAAATCAGCTGCTCATTCCCTCAGAGAAAGCTTTTGCATATTTCCTTTGGCAAGGAACTTGAAGCGATTAAAAAGCTAATTTATTTGGACTGACTTCAAGAAAAGGAAAACACACCACATTTACATTTATTGCCGTAATGGATTTGGATCAGTTCTATAACTCAGCCCGGGAGCGTGCTGTTTATCTACCTGGATTCAGCTCATCAAAGCATCCAAGAACGTATTGATAATCTCTGTGTTCTCGGGCAATGGAGCTTCGTAAGAGAGCAAAGCGCAGCAAGATACAGCATAATTTGGGCCTCTCACGAGATACACCGGCTGAAGGTGGATGCAGCGGTGACGTGATGTGGGAGACAGAAAGGTCTGATGCTAAAAAGGAGGGGGGTACAGGCGACGTCTCTCCGCTTGGAGGATCCGGTTCTTGTTCCGGTTCAGGCGTTCCACCCCGGTGGCCTTGGCGACAATGTGTTTCCATGGTAGTAGGGCTCTTATTTGCCGGGCTGCTGGCACTGACTCAGGCCTGGTGTGTCAACTCCATACACGAGAATCTGCTGTGGTTCTCTCAGCTCACGGTAGGAGTCTTGATACTATTTTAATTTGAACCTTTAATTAACCAAGCCCGTCACAGACAAACTCTCTCTCACAGTAGCAGCCTGTGGTAAGAGTTCCAAGGGGATCAGTTGGTAACACAGTGCAAATAAAAACTGTCACACCCCTCAGCGGTCCAATTTCAGCTCACGGTAGGAGTTAGTCTAATGACTGTGTGTGAATGTTTGTGTGTGCATACAGCTACAGCACCAAACAGTTTTCTTGTAACTGAAATGGCAAAATATGTTTTTTTATAAAACTGCAATTAACCATATTCATTCCAACATATACTTGTTTATTAATTTCTGCGTGTTCACTTTTGCAAAACTATAGGCAGATTTGAATGATGCTGCTTTTTAACACAGCAAATTTGTCAATGTCATGCCAGTGACTCGTGATCTGGTGCTGTCCAGTATTTGCAGGGTTGGTGGTTCAATCCCCGGCTTCTTCTTGTCCCCTCCACATGTCGCAGTACTGATATCGATAATGCATTCAAAAAGCATTATACATGGAGCTATCCTGAGAGTTTGCTGAGGTCACTAAACTTAAAACGGGTAGATTGCCCCACCCTAACAGGTGCAACAAAATTAATTAGAGAACCAGGGTGATGTCAGTCAAGCACAGTCTGTACATTCCCACTATGTGCTGGGAAAAAGTCTAATTAAGCATTGAATACCTCTGCGGGTGAACCATAGAATAAACGGAACGTTTTATCTACAAAGTGTGTTTGAATGTAGCGTCATGGTGGATTTGTGTCTTTTACAGAGGTTGGTTTAAGTTATAATGCAAATGAAAATCTGTACAGCTCTTATAGTATAGTCACTTATAGTTTTTAGTTTCACATTAGTCATTTACTAGAAGAAGTTTTTGTCATTTAGTTGTTTTTGTGATGGACATTCTATTAACCATAAATCAATCCTGGAAAGAGGTCAGATAAATGGCTGTGTAATAATACTCAGAAATGTGCTTTGGTTTTTAATAAGCAAATTTTGTGATACCTGAGGACGACTGCATTCATTTGTCGAGGGACAGTAATACTGGAGTCCCGTAGCCAATATGTCAATATATATCACTACAATCAAATAATTTGTGTTTAGCCAAGCACAGCTTTATGATTTACAAGCTGAGTAGATAGATAATTGATTAACTTAATATTCAGCAGCCAGTTCACTGTTTGCTCTCTGGTTTTTACCCCCAGTGGGACAGTAATCGTGCATGGCAAGCAGGAAATCTCCTGGGAAGACATCCTCCAAGCGCACGCACGCACGCACGCACGCACGCACACACTTTGCTACCTGTCTTATTGTTAATGTTGAGGATTACGAGTGTATTAGCTGCTTTGCCTCTATCCCCCATGTTTCTGTCATGTCTTGCCAGGATATCTGTTTTCCAAATTATAGAGAAGAGAAGTGCTTGGTTTCATACAACCACATTCCCCTTTTTGGTTTCAGGAAGTGGAGCGGGAGATCTCCTTTCGGACGGAGTGTGGACTGTACTACTCCTATTTCAAGCAAATGTTGCAGGCCCCGTCCATACAGGAAGGTATGCACTACGTTTATGGTGTTTTTTTGGTGTTGTCCAATCACACCAATATATCATCAAATATCAGTCATCGGTGTCATCCTTGATCTCAACATACATTTGACACCTGACAGACATTTATCTTATGTTAGCAGGCCAGTGTTTTGGCCATGAAGCAACTCATTAGCCAACTACATTATTTTGTCAGGTTACAGGTTTGTCTGGGATGTTTAGGCTGTTGCTATTCTGCTGCTAAGGGGATTTAGGGACATTTACATCCCTGCAACTGAAATCAGAGTAACCTGAGAAAATGTTACATTTGCTTAACACATGTACATGTACACCCTCATCCCCGATGCCTTTTGCTTTTTAACACTGAAAGTGAAAATATGCTTTGTGAAAATGCCAACAAGTATGCAAGCTGATCAGCTCCACAGGGTCATATTAGAATGTAGTGGTCCATACAAGAACAATGCTGTTTCTTTCTGTCTGTATTTTCTCTTCGACATGGATCATCAACTGTTGACGAGACTTTAGCTTTAGCTTTAGCCCCAGTCTCTTAACATGATATAATTTATCTTGCTATCAAAAATATGTTTCAGACACCTCTATGAGATTCTTGTTCTAAAACCAGTCAGCTGGTGTTTTCAACCAACTATTGGAGCTAACATTAGTTTAATTAGGTAGGAGTTCCAGCTGATAAAGTCTGCCAGTGACCAGTTTTTTTCAGCCAGCAAAAATGAGGGCCAACAGCTGAAGCATGCTTTTGTCCACCATTGTTTCGAAAATGACTAAAGATTTTGAGTGGTACATATTTCACTGTTATCATTGTAAACTGCTTATATGATGCATTAGAACAGAAAGCTTGACGGGCATGGCAACAGTAAAGGAAACAAGGTTCAGCAAACAGTTAGTTAGGGTCACAAATAGACATTATAAAATCACATAACCCAGCATGTCCTGGATATTTTTGTAAGTGTTATTTTCTGAGACTACTGTAGTTACTGAAACATGCTCTTATAATATCTCAAAATAGCCAGTCTTTTTTCCATTTTTTCACATGAATAGAGACACCAGATGGCTGTCTCTACCCACTCTTACAGAAACTTTTTTCTCTCTATTTTCCAGCCAGACCAAACAAATCGCTGTGGTTTCTCATGACGCACAGTCTCGTCTAAGGGAAATTAGTCTAATTATTTTGTTCCCATTATCATGTAAAATTCCTTGTTGGAAATGGGCCTAATTTTGCACTAAGGCAAATAATTGAGCTGCAGACTAATCAGTTGGGGAACTGCCTGACCTCCCTCTCAGTCTTACTTCTTCTCCTGTCACAGCAAAATGGCTTCAATTGCAGGAACTACAGTAGTTACAAGTGTTAAGGGAGGGAGGAGACAAATATGGGGATGGAAGGAAGGATAGAGAAATGGAAGAAATGAGAAGAAAAGGTTGATGTGGGAAAAGGAAAAAAGTGAGGTGGGAGAAAGTAAGCATGGATGGAAAGGAGGTGTGAATGGAGAAAAAGACGGAAAGATACAGAAGCAGGAATGACAGAAAGGTTAGAAGGATGGAAAGGAATGATAAGGAGCTACAATAGCTAAGAGGAATAGAAGTGAGGGAAAGAAGTACAGGGAAGGAGGAGAAAAAAGGCCACAGCAAAAATGACATTATGAAATGAAGAGATAAAAATGAATGAATTGGACTGGATGGTGTGTGGGTGGTGATGTACTTTTGTTTATTGAAAACAGTGCTGGTTTTTATGGTGTTACGTGGATCAAGAACACAGCAGTGATTAGGCTGACACATCCTGACCTGCAGCAGAAACTCAGCTCTCTGCTGCTAGTTTGGTGTCACACTTTATTTCAGTCAAACCAAATACATAGTAATGATAATGCACCCAGTGCCCAATTTGGAATAATGACATCAGTATGTGTGTATGAGCTCACATAATGTCAGTACTAGTCTTTTTGCATGACATGATAATTCCATTGTTAAAGGATTATTCTGGTTTGTTACAACTTGGGTCTTATTTTGTAGTTTTTGCCATCATCATATCTGTAATAAAACATTGTACAACTGAATTCCCTGAAGTAATTGCTGAGATAGAGGAATCCAGTGACATAGATGAAAGAAACCAGGCAGGCCGAAAGACACAAGTGGTCTGATGATTGCACAGGTTGTAAGCAAACCACCTTAGTTTAATGAACTTTATTTTGTAGAGAAAAGTGGAATGCTAAAATTATAAGCACAGTTGATAGACTAACTCCCTGATTCAACTTTGACGTATTGTACTGTACATTTACATTTATCATTATGGGTTATTACCAAGTTCCTAGATATCAGCAATTACTTTAGTGAGTATAATGTTATCACAAGTGATGAGAAGGTCTTCAACTATAAAACAAAACCTAAGCTGTATTAAACCCGATTTTGCCTTTCAGCCTGCAGTAATTGATTTATTTTTTTTTTTGGCCTCTTGGTGACAGCGGAAACCAGCTGTGAACACAGCTGTGATGTATTATCAGCTTTTAACATGTTAGCAAACAGTTGCCTATTGACACATTCAGCAGGTATGGAGCAACATTGGCTTTCAATTAAAGCCATGTTCATGGCAACCTGGCAAATGTAAGTCTAATATTTACTTTCCTCTCAGCTTAGTTGTGCTCCCCACCAACTCCTGATCTGGCTTTTTAGCTGCTAAGTGCATCACTATGTTCACCATCTTGTTAACAACTTTGTCTGTCTGCTGTTTGGTGCTGAACAGGTGGTGTACAGGATGTTGCCTGCTACACCTTAAAACATTAATATGCAGAATTTGTGGTCCAACATTGGAGCAGTGCTAGTAAGAACAAAGCAATGAATCAGATCAATAATCAAATAAAACTGTATTTTCTGATTGTTTAACATGTTTTTTTTTTGTAAAGCGAAAATAAACGCATCCAGCTCCGTACAACCCTGCAGGAAGGTACCACATTGCCAGATTTTGGGGGAATGCAGTCAAAATGCATGCTTCATCTTGTCCACTGCTGTCTCTGCTATAGTGTCCCAACCACAAACCCTACGTGCTGTTATTGGTTGGTGGCGACACACCCACTGCCCACCCAGTCGATGCCCAGAAATGTCCTGAGAACACAGCAAAATAATGGGAGAGTACAGGCAGGGGGTAGGGTCTGTGTGGATACATACACCACTGCACACTTCTAGTGGGTCAGTCAAGTGATGATTAAGAGTTTTTTTTGTAAGTCTATATATTGTAGGAAAATCCTGCATTGTATTTGTATACCTTTAAACCAATACTAATGAGAGCAGTGAGACTAGATCAAAACAGTAAAAGTTGCATACCATCAAACCAAAACAGCAGCCTGACAGGGAGTGAATCACTTTGTAGAGCTGAAGGTAACTGCAGAGTTGGGCGATAATTCTCTCTGGGTTTTATCACTTTGAGTGACATCTGTAACATACTAAGTTGTCAGTTGTGATCTATTGGTAAAATACAGGAAAAATATTGCCCTTCACAGCTTTAAAGCTTCTTTGGAAGAAGTTCCTCATCCTTATATATAGGATTTCCTAATATTGTTCGGCAGAGGTATTTGTCATCCAGATCTTGACACATCTCTTCTCATGGTCGATATAAGTTAGTAAATGAAGGACTGAACAAGAGGTACACTCATTTAAATATATGCTGTTTGCTGTTTTTGCTGTGTGAAACAGCCCCCACAAAGGAGTTTGTCTTGCCTTGTTCTGTAAAACACTGCAGGGAAACCTGACAAATTAAATGCTGCGTTTATGGTCAGTCATTGTTGAGAAAGTTTTGCTGAAAAATCAGCACAACAATACTTTGGTATTTTATATTCAGCAAAGGAAGTGATGTTTTGAGAGCTTCCAAGGTTGAATGCACTAATGGGTTCAGACATGTATTGTGCTCTCAGCAATTAAGGATTTAAATTCAGGCAGAGCAATCTGTGGTTTCAGTGGTTGACAGAAATTTCAAACACTGTTATTGTTCTTTAATAGCACCATACTCTGTAAATTAGCAAAGTGAGCTTTGAGAAACATTCATACTCCTTCCTCTCTGAATAATTGTTACCACTCTGTGTCACTGTGAACAAATGGTGGCATTTTCAAACTGTGTGTGTCTATGTGTGTGTGTGTGTGTTCCCAGGACTCTCAGATTTGATCCATGACAACTTGACAGAATCCAAGAGGACCATTAATCTCCTACAGCGAATGAATATCTACCAAGAGGTCTTTCTCAGTGTTCTCTACAGATTGTTGCCGATACAGGTAACACATCACTCAGCTGTCAGATACGGTATTTGCTATAGGCTTATAAAGCACAAGAGATGAGAGTTATGTCCGCCATTATTACAAAATGATTGACTGTGTTTTTGACTTGTCATTTTGACGCATGAAATAAAGCATTCTCATTTTGTGAAAAATAATGACGCATAATATCAGAGTCCAATGTTTTGATTTTGTTATTATTAACCAAGTAGTCATATTAGGAGGCTGTCAGGAATTTGAGGTGCTGTGGCATTTTACATTTTGGTCTTTTTAGCTGACATTGCTTGGCATAGTTGCACTTGTCACGCTGGAGGAGAAAGGTTTTTGTATTGGCATATCAATTAACTGAGAAACAGCTACTTAGCTTCCTCAGCAATCTCACTGTGACAAGACTGCCAAGAAATGAAATATCAGACCAAACTTTGAAAATGCCACAGTGTTCGAGAGTATCGGAGTCAGTCGCTGTCACTCCAGTCGTCTGTCTGTGTGTTCATTTACAGTGCCTAATGAACTAATGCTTTCTGTGTGTGTGTGTGTGTGTGTGTGTGTGTGTGTGTGTGTGTGTGTGGGCCAGTCGTATTTGGAGCCCGTGTATTTCTACATTTACACAGTGTTCTCGCTCCAAGCGGTGTATGTGATCGCTCTGTACCTCACTGCATGGCTCCTGTCAGGCTCCTGGCTGGCTGGCACGCTCACTGGGGTGTGGTACATCCTCAACAGGTGTGTAATAACTGTAAGTTCATGTGTGTGCATGTGGTAGTAAAAAGGGGAGAGTGCCTCTGTAAATGTTATGGCAATTTCACCTTTCAGCATAAGATAAATGTTTTATTTCCGTATTTTGGATGGCATCCAGGTGAATCCTCGCTTAAGCTTGACAAACCATACATTGTTTGAAACCAATCTTCAGTTCATCCTATTTAAATTTGCCAAGGAGTGCACAGTCAGCCTCATTTTTTTTTATGAAATGATGGCAAATACTCTGTGAAAACTTCTCTCACACTCAGTGAATCTTAATTCTGACATAGAAAAGGATATAAGAAAAAAAAGTAGTGGCTGATGCCAGATGGCCAGTCAGTGATGCAGTGGGCAAATTTACTCACTACATAATTATACACAGGTATTATTATACACCAACTAAGCTTCAAAGAATGGAACTCATGGAGGACTGCTGGACTGCTGCTGAATGGTTCAAATGAATGACTTTGGCTCTTTTGAATCTTTAATCACAAAGACTAATCATAACCAAGGGAAGATTTTTGAAGTCTGGTCTCATTTTTTTTTTCACAACATAACATAACAGAATGAACATATTCCTAACTTTTTTATGAAAATGTCTTCATTTATTTTGCACTTATGTGGTATAATAGTTATACTTTATGCCTTTTTTAATTTTCCTATTGCATCGATGTGGCTTATTTTACTTAACTAATATACAAAATGTGCCCGGATTTGTTTTGTTCACTTCGCTTTATTACATCTTCTACATTGATTTACTCTAATGTCTTGTGTTGCATTACTTTGTATATTGATAAGAAAAGTCAATGAAAAAAAACTTGTATAAGAGAAAAAAACAAAAAAGGAGCCATGAGTCTTTTTGCTCAGAAAGACTTTTTTTTACTCGCTAATAGTATTTTAATCAATATATTGTTTCCTAAAGAAATCACATAGTATCATTATGAAGAATCATTCAGGGTGCTTCTCTCCATGCCCATGAGTAAGTGGATGTATGGTTTATGTTTTACCAATCGGTACCTAAAATCTCAATTTTAAACTCTCTTTAACAGTTTCTTTTTTCTATATGCAGTTGAGTGTTTATCACTTGTGATCAACCCTATATATTATGCTGAGATCAATTCTTTCCCAGTATGGTTTGAATACAAGTTGGATTGCATTATTTACCTCCATGGAGGAATCTGTCTTGATTTCTTTCCTGTCCTAATCCCTTAGTTGCATGTTGGTGTAGAATTCATGTGTCCCCAAATCATATTTTCGTCTCAGATTCTGCTGTTTTAAAGTCACTGTCATCAGCCACCATTTGAATACATTCATTTGTTTCTGTATCACTTTCAAGTCTTTATATATAAGAGCAGACAATTCAAGAGATTGAGCATGCACAAGGTCACACTGAATGATGATTACTTATACGCAAGGAAAATAAGTCAGTTTAATGAACCACTTCAGCAAAAAGAAGAAAAAAAATTGAATGAGCTGTAAATAATTTCAAAGGTGTGTTTTTATCAAGGATTCTTTTCCCTGATGATTCAGTGGAAAAGAAAACAAATAAAAACCCAAACAGCAAGTCCCCCTAAACTGTCAGTCATTACAAGATGAAAATCCAACAAACCACATCACCTGCAAAATCAACATCATGTGAGCAGAATATGAATTCAGTGAGAGCCAAAACTGAACATAGCGTTTTGGTCTCAAGTGGGCTGAACAGGGTTACATTATGTTAACACTATTTTTCCTTATAGATCTAATCGGTCTGAGTGATAACCCCTGTTTGCCTTTCTGTTTTTCATTTCTGTTTATGCACTGATTAAATGAATGTGATAACTTGTTAATTAGCCAAATTTAGAGGTTGGTAGCCAGAGTTTGTTATCTTTGGATGCAGCCAGACTCCCTGCTGTTTCCAGTCTTGAGAAATGAGAGTGCTATCAACATTCTTGTGCTAGTAATGAGGAATAAGTCTGTTTCCTAAAATGCGAAACTAGTTGCAGACTGGTTGTAGTGGACATCAAGTGGTTGAGAAGACCCTTCTAGTTGTCTTTAGTGTGAGCTAGTGGTGTTTGCTGTTTGTGTTTTGCTTGGCACATTTTTGAAAATGTGCCCAAAGTTAAAACGAGTTCAGAAACCCACCTGACATTTTCTGTGCTGTCTTCTGTGGTGACCCCTGTAAACAGTGCAATGGATGGTCACAGAGTGGAGAGAAACCCATACAAAAAGCTGCCATGATAAGCGAGAAAACAACAGAGTTTAAAGCACATTGGTATTTCCTTGGAACTCGCTGGAACCCTTTTATAATATAATTTAATTTGTTCAAGTTCTATTTTTTTTTTTTTAGCTATCACAATATCTGTCAGTGAACTGTTCACACGGTATTTTATCTGAAGTGACATCAGCACACAATCACAGGTCGATATAGTTTAGCCTACAGTTGGAGACAGTTTGATATTATTTTTTATAATCAGTTTTTTAAAATTGTTTTCCACCTTCCACCCTCCCTCCTTTCTTCCCTCTCTCCCTCCCGTCAGGGTTGATACCACTCGTGTGGAGTTCACCATCTCCCTCAGAGAGAACTGGTCTTTACCCTTCCTTGCACTGCAGGTCACGGCCATCACCTGTTACCTCAGGCCTCAGCTCACCGCATTACAGCAGGTACGCACAAAGCCACACTAAATCACAGCTATTGAAAGTCCTCACCACATGGATTGGCCTTTGCACAAGCAAGCCACCTGATCAATAACCAACTGTCTTTAAAAGAGATAATAGCACGGCAGGGATGAGTATTAGTATCAGCTGAAGGATCTAACCTCATTGTGCTTGTGTGTGTGTTTCCCTCCTCAGAAGGTCATGGTGTGGCTGATGTATGTGACAACGTTCTGCTTCTGTCTGACGTGGCAGTTCAACCAGTTCATCCTACTAGTTCAGGCTCTCATCATATACACCCTGGACTGTGTCGACTTCTTGACAACTACACAGGTACGGCTGCTTGAAGGGTCAGTTCCATGAATGTATTGAAAGAACTAGATTGTGGACCTCTTACCTGTGACCCCGCCTGTGCAGTCCCAGTCAGTCCGTAGCCTTTTATAGGCCCTGAGAAAGTTCTACAAATGAACAAAAGTTTCATGGATTGAAAATGAATTCTACAAAGAGCAATAACTGACCTTGTTCCCTATTGGAGGTGTCTTGTCAGTGGTTTAATGGGCATCGCTTTAATAGTTGTGGTAGTGGTCAGTTCACCCAAATTACAAAAAAGCAGCTCTCGTAGCTCTGGTGGTATCTAGCCAGGCAGATACTTTTGCTTTTATTTGTGCTCATCTGTGATTTGTAGTTTCACTCCAATACAATGGAGGTGAATGAAATTTAATTTGTGGTAGTCACAGTAACCTATTTGATTTCTCCTCACTTTTTGTCTTCCAAAATATAAACTGTGACCATACTGGAGCTATTTAAGATATTTGTCCATTTTTCAAAACAGGACAATACTGTTTTTTTTGGACACATTTCTAGAAACAGCGCCTAAGCCTCAAACCTTTGGGTGCACTCAGTCAGAACTTCTCACTTAAGAAGGACTTGTTAATATTTTTGCCACTGGTGGCAGTTATTTATACACCGTATGCTTGCTGTTCCCTCGCTGCTGTCTGCAGTCATGTGACATACTGGCTGATATCAAACAAGTAATGGCCTACATTTTTAGGGAGTGCACCACCTTTCAGAAGCACAGGTGGTGAGCGTTGATACTCACAGGTGATCAGTGGCATATCCCTGACATTATTACAAATTACATTTATTCCAATGTGTGTGTGTTTCTCTAGGTGACCACTCTGTACCTTGTTCAAGTGAGCGGCCTGCTGAGTGTGTGGCTCCTCCAGTTCTGTAACTCCATGATACTGGGATCACTTGTCCTGAGCTTCATCGTAGCTGCACTCTTCATCAGACACTGCCAGGTCAGTGTCTGTGTGTGTCTCTGTGTGTGATTGATACAGAAAATAAAAGTAAGAGTTTGAGACCAGAAAATGCAGGAATTGGGTAGAATTAATATAACACTGTTAGTGCATCAAAGTCACTCAGAGGAAGATCCAGACAGTTGTGGTAGCTTGTTTACGAAACACAGATGGAAGATTAACCTGCACTTTGGTTGAATTGAAGACGCTGTCAGTTCTTGCAGAACATAATTCCAATTTGTATGCTGGAGACTCATTTTTCTGTCAGGTCTAAATGTAATTTAGTTAAATCAGATCTTATCACAGTAACAATTACAGAAATATTTAATGTGACAGGATGAAAGTGGAATAGAGAGGAGGATGGAGGAAGGTTGCGAAATGGGAGACAGATTTCTGCCTTTCAATAATTACTGTACAATTGTGACCTTGGAATGACTTCATGTCCTCCATAACCCAAATATTACATTTTTTTTAAGTGCAGCATAACAACTCCTCCTCATTTTCTTGACAACAGATTAAAAAATTTAGCAATGCAGATGAGCACATTATCATATTAAGGAAAAAAAAAATCAGGTAAGCGAACTTCAAATTTTTATCTTTCACCGGTTTAAATGAAAAACTTCTTCTACAGCAAATTATTATCAGCTGTAGCTACAAGTAATTAATGTTAATGGCTGCTGTCTGGTCTATGTGCAAGCTGGTGCCTGTACTCAGCCAAAAATCCTTGGTGAGATAAAAGAAGCATCACTGCAAAATTAATTTAATATCCCGAGTGGATGGTGTGTTTTTGTAGTTCAGCAAGACAAACCGTGGCAAATCTTCTCCAGTGAAAAGACTTGGCTGCTTCATGTCAGTTTCACTTGTTTCCGCAGTTTAACTTTCCTTCATGTTAATATAATAAATTTGGATCTGGACTGTAAAACATGAAAAAAGTACAGACCCTCATTTAAATCATGGAATTTGATTGATTTTTAAACTCTTGTCACAAGTGTTGAAAGCTGAAGACATGTGGATTCAATAATAGATTCCAAATTAGATTGGGATTTGATAAAGTGATATGAAACCACAACCTGAGTCACTGAAATAACATACCAAGGTACTTGATCGTTTTTCTTTTAAATGTAATGGAATCCAAATGAAAGTAATAAATACACATTTTAAACACTATTCATCATTAATGTAAATTGACTAAACTCTCATGAGATTTCGTGAGTGCACTTGAAACGCAGAGTTTAAGGTCGGACTTGACTTGGAGATTAACTCTAAGCTTCATAGCTGAGGCTTACTTGTGGCAATTGCTTTGTCCTAAATCTGCGTTAAAATGTATAATTAAAACAAAGATGCCTAGTTAGTTTGTAAAATGTGTATTTTATTATCACAAAGTATTGTCAGCCATGTTGGCATTTAATGTCCAGGTTAATAAAGACACTCTTGTATCTGACACAGGGTGTGTGTGAGCGAAGCTGTTGGTGTCTACTCTCCTCACATTTCTCAGTGTAAAAGTGCGTTGAGAATATAACAGATGTATTGACTAATGTCATGCTGTTGTCTGCTCATGCAGTCTGGTTTAAAGACAGGCAGCCTGCTGGTTCGTCTGGGCAAGCTGCTTCTCCACAGTGCCATGGTTCTCCTCCTCACCTTCGCTATCAACTACCTGGCCAAGGTGCTCCTCCTCCTCTTCTTCCCTTCCACGCACTGTCCTTTCTTTGTCTTTATCTCCTCCCTGTTTCTATCTTACCTCCTCCCTTTCCTTTTTCTCCCACCCCCTTGTGTGTTTCCCTTTCACTCCCCTCCCTCTTTCCCATCTCCAGCCCTTTTCTCTCCATATCTCCTCTTATCTCCTCGCTTGTCTGCTCTGCTCTTTTATTTCCCCTTTTTTTGTTCTGTGTACCCCTCATCTCTCTCCCTCCTCTCCTCTCATTCCTCTACTCCTCTCTTTCCTGTCTTACCGTTGTTTCATCCTCCCCTTGCTTTCCCCCTGTTTCTCTTCACTCCACCACCTCCCTCCACTGCAGCCCTCCTCCTCCTCCTCACGTATCTAATGCTCGTACGTATCGTATGAGGTCACCATATGATCTCACCATATGAATTTAGCTATTTATACATCTCAGCATGTTGATCTTTAGCCTTGACAGGATGACCTTATCTGTGTATCTGTGTATGTGTGTATGTGTGTTTACAGAAAGCACTTCAGCTCAGATCAGACGAACACATCTTTAAGTTCATCAAGTCAAAGTTTGCCTTGGGGCCGACGAGGTAGGAACACACACCTGTGGAAGCATATGTACACACTCACTCACACGCTCCTATTTTAGAACACAGTCTCACACAACTCTTATAAAAAACAGATTTTAACACAGGGGTGCGCTCACATACAGTAGTGCATGCATACATACGTAAGTCGACACAGTCTGCACCAGCACTCACCCCATGAGTTGATCCAGTGTGACTGTATTATTCACTAAGCACCAGTATTGTAGCACCTGGAGCGTTAGTGTGTGTGAATAATAGATGGCAGGGTAACACCAGCAGGCCTCCCATCGATCAGATACTGTGTGTGTTGAGCAGCTCAGCCACTGGATAGCTGCTCCGGGGTGGCAGATAACACAGCTCACAACCCAACGCCACACAACTGGCCCTTCAATTATTCAGGAGGCTGTGGAAAATGCAATGCTTACTCTACACTCTATCTCTGCCTCTGCCTCTGTTCCCACTTCTCTCACTAGCAGAGACTTATTTCTTCTCTCCGAGTGTTTCTTATTTTCATCCCTTGAGTTTTGTTCTGCGTTTTTGCGATATCTCAATTCGCAGTTCAATTACTTATCAGCATGGCTGTTTATCAGAAGCAGTATTGCCAACGTAATGGGCAAACTGTATGCTCAGGAAAACAACACAAGTTTTTCCGCTGTACGTTCATGCCATATTGAGATAATAAATTCAGTCAATTTTGAAAACTGTTGCTATATAATGGTACACATTTGTGTTTCTCTTTTCCTGTTAACTTGACAGAGAGATACCTTTACATACTGATTTATACAGGGAGATACCTTTTCACTTTAATCCATTGTGCATTGTGAAAGAAACATATAAGTAATAACTGGCAAAAATATTCATGTATGTATGTAAAAAAAATTTGCAGCTCTCTCTATGGTTTGTAGAGGTTTTTATTGCTCTTTCAAGTTTGTTTGTAAAAGTTGGAAGAACAGCTTCCTGTTCCTTTTTGTACATGGATAACTAACTTATCTTGATTCCATTGGGGATTGTACAAAACCTGGATTTTTCAGTACTTCCAATTCAGCTTAAAAATTTCTAGAGTTGTTAGAGCACAAAATCCAGGGTTAAATATGCTGTTAGCTGGATCATGGCCAAGAAATTTTCGAGTGAAACCCATACATAAAGTAGTCATTAAAAGGAACCAGGGGCATTTCTGCTTCTACCCCACTACATGTTGATGTTGTACGATTTGTTCCACAATTTATTTGGGAAATACAGTTCCTGGTTAATGAATCTGGTTCCTAAAACATACAAGTACATAAAATCCAAGACACTTTTAAAGACTAAACCAGTGGTTCCATTTAAACATGAGGTTTACTGTATATTCATTATACAGCAACAACTGCCTGCATGTCCTCTAGTAAGGCTTCATTTATCATGCACCTACAGCCTGTATTCTGTATTCACGCAGAATAATTAATTGTGTTACGGTGATGGTTGAACACAATAACATTGGTGACATTTCAGGAACACAAATACAATTACATTTCTGTCCATTAGTCAGTTGCCCTGGTGCATCTGCAAGTCTTTCCTAAATACCCACCTCATGTAAGTGGCAAATTGCAGTTCATATAAATGCTACATGTTGCTTTTATTTCAAAATAAAAGCGTACCATTAATCAAGATAACTTCATGCGGGATTAACTAATTAATTCTTGAACTGTGTTCC
Organism: Centropyge bicolor; assembly: GCA_037975185.1. Taxonomy (NCBI): domain Eukaryota; kingdom Metazoa; phylum Chordata; class Actinopteri; family Pomacanthidae; genus Centropyge; species Centropyge bicolor. The sequence continues at coordinate 9,949,068 of JBBMOC010000001.1, forward strand.
GTGAACTGCAGAAACTTTAAAGACTGAGAGACAAAACAAAATCTATATTTAATTGACAGTTTCTACTGCTAAGAAGTATGTTTTCTCCCTCCCCCCTGTGTCATTTTATTTCCTTTTTTATGTCCTGTCTTTATCTTCTCTTCCTCTCTTTTTCAACCCCCTCCCCACCTGCAGAGATTTCGATGCCAGTCTTTATCTATGTGAGGAGGCCTTCGGCCTGCTGCCCCTCGACACACTGGAACGCCTGGCTGGTACCCTGCTGCTGTACCCCTACATCCTCACACTGCTGCTGCTCAGCGGCTTGTTGGCAGTGGCCGCACTGCAGAACCTGAGGTAGGTGATGGCAGGTCTGGAAACGAGTGAGGGAACATGGGAGGGGGAAAAGGCGTCTTTTGCAAAGGCAACTTTTGAAACCCTTTGCTTTGACATGAAAAGAAGCATTTATCTGCTCTTGTTGAAGGAGGTACATTGTAGTTTACCTATCATACTGAAATGATACAGACATTTGAAAGTATAATTTCTCTTTCTTTTACTTCCATTCTGTTGATGTTAATTATCAAGTGGCAGTCGAGTGGTTTCCTCCGTCTGTCCTCCTGTTTGTTTTGTCTGTGAACAACATTAACTGAAAGCTAATGACCAGTTTAGTCTGAAGTTTGTACATGTGTGTATTCACAGTCCCAACAGAAAGAACCCTTTTGATTTTTTGGTGACTTTTCTTTTATGGCTAACCTTCAGGCCAAACCTTTGCCCCCTATTTGTAACGCCTTGTACAGTTATGTCTTTGACTAGTCTGGTACAAGGTTGAATGACAGTTAACCAGGAGGATTATTAGGCCTCGATGAAGGTCAGCACTCTATGGATGGCTTGATTGTTGTTACTGTTTTTACAGGTAAACACCACAATTGGAGATATTTTAAAATCAGACTACTTATATATGAAATAGGAGCTTTTCAAGTGCATTAATTCTTTTGCATTTTTATGCTCACAACTTTACTGTTTTGGTTCAGTCTCACCCCTCTCATCAGCGTTGTTTCCAGATGCTACAAGCAGCTGTTTTTAGTGAAAAAGCTCATATAATTCAACACGGTACACCACCTGTCCAACACCAAATGGCAGACAGATGAAGATAGTGAGTAGCTGGTGGAGCATTTAGCAGCTAAAGAGCTCGATATTTCCCTTAGGATTTGGTGGAGAGAAAAACAGTAAAAAAAAAAAAAAAAAAAGCAACCGTGTGCTAACGAGTTTATGATATCAACTTAAAAGGTGATATGTCAATGTTGTGTTTACACCTTGTTTGTGCTGCTCCCAGTGGTCCAAAATACAGGTAATGCAGGTTATTATTATTATGTCACTATGATTTCTATTCTCAAGTGTAGGTGAAGCCACACATTAGAGCACTTTTTGCAGTGTGCAATCTGTATTATACACATTATGTGTTAGTTGGCAGATGCATTACAAGCAAAGTAGAGGGACGCACAGAAAATTAGAACATTGCTTTCAAGAATCAGTTAACTAAATTAAAAATCATGGTCTGAATAAGTATTTGGTCCTTGTGTAATTGTAACCGTTTCTGGTTCAGAAATGACTCTTAATTATGCAACAAAATGATAACTCAGGTTAGAACCTTGAGTCAGCGACTATTTAGTATTTAATCCTGAAACCTGGCAGGGTTGAGCAAATGTGTGTCCTTATTAGAGCAAGTTGGTCAAAGTGAAGTGAAGTGTAAATGGATGGAGAGTTTCAGCCCTTGCAGAGAGTAAAGAGTTTCAACTCAGAAGAGGACATTAGGATGGCTATCAGGAGTCAGAAACTCAGTCGCAGTGGTTGTCACTCCCCCTGTCTCCACCCCACATCACTGCAGATTTAGTAGTGGCGTTGTTGCTTCATGCTCTGGAAAACAGAATATTCTACCAGCTGCCTTTCAAAGCTTCATTTGCCTGTGGTGCAAGGCAAGGGGCTGCATTGAACTAATCACATTAGCATATCAACTCGCCCTCTGCTGTTGGAGGGCTGGAATACTAACCTCATAGAACAAAGGGCTATTTGCCAATTCAGGAATTAATTTAATCCAGTTTACCCCACCTCACGTCGAAGGAAGAGCCAGATTGGATTTGTATTCAAATGGAAGCCAGTGTCCATCTCGCTCGGTGCGGGAGGCCAAATCGTGGGAGTGACATCATTGCCCTGGGGCCTCTCTCTTCTGTTTCTCTGTGCGCTGACTTCTGCAGACGGAAACGATCGTGGGTGTGCATTATTCCGTGTCCGCTTGCTCGCAAACAGCTAATGAAATCTGAATAAGAGCTACTGAAATCTGAATAATCTGAATAATATCAATTCCACCCACCTACCCTTCTGCCTCTCTTCTCAAGCATCTGGCTGTAATGTTTTATGTATCATGGTTGTCTTTTGTCTCGTTGCCTTTTTTTTCCTCAGCAGACCTAAAGGAGGTTCAGCTGAGGAGAGGAAAGGAGCCGGAGAGGCGCGAGCGGTGCCTTTTCGCCCAGATGTGGCCTATAATCTGTTGCACACGCTGTTCTTTGGCCTACTGGCTTTCAGCACAATGAGGTGAGCTCACACACACGCACATGTGATTGCATGATCACGCACAAGCAGATACCTGGATTCACACACATTCCCAGTTAGTTACGTCAGTTGAATTCCCAGACAGGGACTCTTCAAATGTATTTTTCCTCTTGTTGGCTTGATTTTTGCGAGCTCATGAGCAGATGCTGGAATCCAAGTGCCTCTCAAATGCTTTTCACCAGGTGTCTGAGTGGTCCACTTTAGCCTTGATCAGCCCTCCAGACCAAGCACCATTCCACTGTGCCTTAGTCTTTCAAATAGTGACACCACTCACAGCAGGAACAGATCATACATACAGTAGTTGGACAATTGAAAATGAATACTCAGAGCTCTCTGTATGTCAGCCTGAAATTTCAAATACTTGTAGTTATTTGTACCACACAAGACAAAACATGCACATAATTAAGTCATTGCTTAGCCCCTCCAGTTACTATTGCTACACCTGTCAAGTTTACACATCTGTAAATATTGTCCAAATTCTTAGTAATTATAGTAAGAATAGATCCATCATTTCAGGCATCTGTAAATTACAGAAGGCATCTAATTCCTATCTGGAGAGAGTCGATTATGGAGTCTGGCTTCCACAAAGTGAAGAAATACCACCCGTTGATTGTGCTACTCATGAGTTTTTTTTTTTTTGTTTTTTTTTTTTAATGTAACTTGTAACCACACAAACTATATTAAGTTAGTGATGTGCTGCACTGAAGGTAAGTAGTAATCTACTTAGCCAGATGTGATGGAGCAGATAAATCCACTGTTTAATTCATTCCTTACACTTTTGCTCCTTTGTTTTTGACTTTGGAAAGGTTAGAAAAAGACACCACACTCCAAATGCTTTAAATGCAGAGTATCTTTTACTATGGCCCCAAGCACACTCCTTCTGCATGCAGAGCAATCCAAAGAGTGACGGGCCTGCTGTGCCTTGTTAAAGTTTCTTTGCTCTGATTAAACAGTCGCTGTTTTGGGGATGGGTATAGCAAGCAGTCAGCTGTGGTTAGATGAGTTCTGTTCAGTCTTTACAACACCATTTCTTTGGGTGTTAAAAGGGTACTATACATAAGGCGCCCCTATGAGCTAATTTGTGAACCTATACACAAAACTGGGCTCGAAAGATCCTTTGCCCAATTCCCATACAAATTATGAAGTCTTGAGACAAAAAAAAAATCTTGACAGAAGAATGAGCGAGCCTCTGTGGAAACTGTGACCCACGTGTATGAATATTTTGTAGTCAGTGGGAATTGTATGCACCAAAAGCAAAGTAGTTATTCATTAAACTGGAGGCTGTTTTTGCTTGTTTTTTGGCACGGTCGCTCCATGTCTCAGCCAGGCATGCTACTGTGTGGATTGTGTTCAAAGGTTTCAACCCACAGCTAATATCTTTATCTGAAGAGATAGAGAATAATGTCGGTGTTGCAGGGATATAAGAAGAGTGCTGCTTGAACATGCTGTGCCTTTCTACTGTCATAAAATGTAGAAGTAAAAAGGAACAGTTGTCCTTTTTTAAACTACTGTACATTAAGCGAAATACAGTCTATCTACACTAAGATATAGAAACTTGTATTACTCCTTTAAAACTCGCCTCATTAGCCTCCCTCCGATAGTCGTCTGTGTCATGTTTGTTCTCTGTGTTTGGTGTCCTGTTGTCCTATTTCACTGGTTGACCTAACTGCACCGTCCGTTGGCAGGTTCCCTCTGTGAGCAGCACTACCTCTGAGGCTCCAGTTATAGATGCCAGAGTCAGACTGTGGGTTCAGAGCCCAGACACCAGTGCTGGCACTGAGGCTTTATAATTGAACAGAAACATCTTTCTTGCAGTCAACTTTCACATCCAGCCACTTCTTCTTCTTAATTTCGGGAATGTTTTGGCTCTCTGGGCTGGCAGCTTTTACCGCTGCTGTGACACCATGACTCTTGACAAATTTGCTCTCATTGGTCACAGCACAACTGTGACCACCAGACAACATCGACTGGCCTCAACCTCCAGAACAACTGCCTCAATTTTCCACTCAGTGCAGTCTCGCCTTGTTGGTGTGCAGCCTGTGTTGTTTCTCAAGTGTTTAAATATTGTCTCACTCCATTGTCACATATTCTAGCGTTTATGTGTTTTTTTAAAAAGTAGCCTAACACCCCCTGATAATCCTGTATTTGTTGCTGTAATGAAGTCGAGATGTACTCCAGGACTCACTGGACAACACTGTTGGATGTGCTTATAGGTGCAGAAATTTTAAAACTTTCCACCAGAGAGGGCAGCAAAACGCTGCTCAACTGGTGTTAAGTTACAATTTAAATGTAATTAATATCAGTGGTCACAAAGCTTATTCCATCAGTCATATGGTTCAGGGGGTCCCCTGAATTTCTGGGGATGATGTTGCTCAGTCAGTCAATCAATCAATCAATAAATCAGTCAATCAACCAGTCAATCAATCAATCAGTCACACATATTAAAAACAATTCAAGGGCATTATCAGCAGAAAAAATGCTCGTCAGTGGCTAGTTACATATTATTTCTCTGTATGGTATCAATTTGCTTTTGCTTATTTATGTACTGCATAGATCACATTTAAAAAACTCTTACAGTTGAAATACCAGAGCTTCTGTTCTGCCTCTGTGACTATTCCTGCACTACTAGTATTACTCCTACACATTGTGGTATTTCATAGTTATCAGTGGATACCTTCAGACCATGTCAGACTTTTGATGGACATATTATCATTTGGAGTTATATCACATTACTTCTCTTCGCTTTGGGCTTTCACAAACCAAGTCCGACTCAGTATTGATGGTTGGTTCATGACAGTAGTAAAAAACAAAACAAAAATAGTCTGACATAGAATTTCATGTGCAACATGCCTTATTATTACTTTCATCTGTAATTGTAAAGTGGTATTCATTGCTTGCATCATCTGTAGATTCCCCGGGTTGAGCATATTTCAAGCTGCCATGCTTGACATCCATGATTCATTATTTTGAAAGTAAAATTGCCTTTAACTTTAGGCTCATTGTGAGGACTGTCAAGAGAATCACAGTTTCCAGTTGGAATCATCACTTCTTTTCCATGTATTGAAAGAAACCTGCAATTACCCAGTCAAAAAGAAAAAGGAAGTATTCTTATGTGTGGTTTATTCATAGCGACATGGAGATGCAGGTTTTCAAAGGTTCACATAAGTAGCTTATTTTTTTTCTGATTTTGAATGCATTAGAATAGCTGGGTTAGCCTGTGCATGTTAATGTCGCTCATTGTGTTCTCGTGGTAACCCGAGTATAAGTGATGGGCAGGATTTGGAATATCATGCGATATATGGTACATTTGATATGTATAGTTCATACAGTGCATCCCTGTTACGGTCGGAAATTAAAGTACTGATTGAATTCGCACAAAAGCAGAAGAATCTGAAAGCTTTTAACAGAGCAGCAGCCGGGCATTGCAGAAACTGACACATTTGATTTCAGCACTTCCTCTAAAATGCTGATGAAGAGCGAGAGGCCAAAAGTGCAGAGAGCCATTCGTTTCTGTCAGACAGCTCCTTTGCATTAAAAACGTATTGAGATTTATTTCTGTGAGGCTGCGCTTTTTCATGCCTCCACTCTCTCTCTCTCTCTCTTTCTCTCTCTCTCTTTCTCTCTCATGGCTCTCTGTACCTGTCAACAATTTTTCAGCTCATTTCATTTTCTCGGCCTTCCCTCTCTCTGTTTAATCTTTTTCTCATTTGTTTGGAACTCTTTATTCATGTGCCTTGGATCAGAACTGAGATAATATTGGCGTGTTTTAGACACTAAATTAAATTTAACCATATTGGAACCCTTTCACTACTAAACTAAAGTCGATTCGGTTGTCTTAGTTGAATTTCATGTGCTTTACTGGCATTTAAATAGAACTTTTAAACATTGGTTCTTATTGCCTCTCTCTCCCACTCTCTACCCAGGATGAAGTATATATGGACTGGCCATATGTGTGCAATCGCAGCCTATGGTGTGTGTGGGACAGAGTTGTGGACTTTGCTTCTCAACACTCTCCGCTGCAACAGTAAAGTTCTGGTAAGAGCTCACAACAGCTGCACTTCCAGCTCCAAACATGTGCTATTTTCTTTTTCTTGCCTTGACATGAAAAGTGTGATACTTTGAAAACTATGTTCACTATACAACATATAAGTTGCTTCCTTCCTCATGTTTACTTTTACTGCATTGATCAGTATTTTATGTATTATCAATGGATGTAATGAAAGTGTATAATGTGAAAGAACACACCCCACTGCAGCCCCCCTCACCTCTATAGAGCATTTAGCCTCTTTTGGCTTATTGTTTTTGGCTATTATTACTGCTAGATGTGTAAAAAGGCAACTGTTTGGTGTAATAACTTTATATGGTAACATGTCAGGTGTTGTGTTTGCCTCTCCTGTTCCCCCATAATGCTTAACGAAATGGTTATTGCAGCTGTGAAGTTTTGCTTTAAGCTGTGTTTTCAGTCACTAATCCAGGGGAAATATCTGCTCCTGAAAGGCATTGAATGATAAGGGCTGAGTTTCATCTGAAATGTTTCAATACAAACATAAGGGCTCAATACTTTTTTCAGTACCTTCATTTCAAAATAAATTCAAAAATCTGCCAAACACTTAAATGCTCAAAGAATAAGTAAACAAGACTAGGAATCTGAGCAAGCTCTGTAATGACATTTGCGTCTGTATTCAAAAAGTATTGCGGTCTGATACTCGTTCCAGTGACAGCCAACATTATGTCCATCACCAGTCTCCAGTGAGCACGACATTGGTCTCTTCAACTTCAACAGCATGTGGTGAAAAACTCTTGAAAGAAGTCACGTGTTCCCCTTTTCCGTAATTTCATGAAGGTGAATCATGTCCAGTTGCAACTGAATACACAGTCTCCACTCTGGACTGGTGATAACACTGCTCTTGAGGCCACTAGGTGTCAGTGTGGTCATAACATGACAACCGCATGGATCAGATAAGAAATGATACTTGTGAGCAATGCTGCTCTGTCAGGCGGTTATCTCTGTGTTATCTCATTCTGTGCTTGTCTTCATTTTTAGGTATATCTCTGTCTGACTCTCACTGTCTCTTCCCTGATACGATTATATTCTTCCTTTTTATTATAACTGTTTTCTTCCTCTCATTTTGCAGTTAAGGCTTGTCAGATATGCGGTTCCACTGGCGATGATTGGTTGCCTGTATTACAAGGTATGCCATTTTCTTGGTGGTTTATGTTCATCACTGTATTGACGGTCTCATTACGCAGCCGAGCCGGTTTGTACAAAGTGTGTGCGACGATATGGGAAAAGGAAAATGTCTGAAATGGAAGTTGAGGAAGAAAATGATAACAAGCAGTTGGATCATAACAGGATACCAAAATGATTGCTTCTCTTTTATGTATTCAGCTGCTGGTAGAGTCTAAATGGCTGTCATACACACTGTTATATTCAGTACTGTAATGAGATGTTATTTAAGATATATCAGTAGTTTTGATACTCGAGCTCATGGCCTTAATGAACACTAACATAAGGTTTTCCATCACCTTTCTCTGTCTGTTTCCCTCTAGTTCTGGCCTAAGCTAATGGAGGAGTTATCCGAACTGAGGGAGTTTTATGATCCTGACACTGTGGAGCTCATGACCTGGATTAGGTACACACACACCCACACACACACACAGAGCCACACACTATTCCAGAGCACACATCAAATCGAAGCAAATCTGATTAGCTTGTTTCCGCAGATCAAGTTTCACTTTGTTTGATGTCCTTGATTAGTCTGCGTGCGTGCGTGCTTGTGTGCATGTGTGTGTACTCGTGTATCGGCGCTTGTTTGGCGGCGAGTCTGGCCGATGAGTGATGAGAGCCGATGGGTCTCCATGAATAAGACTTGGGGGTGCTGGAAGGGACCCAGCTGTTGGCAGAGCTCTAACCCAGCTCGGGGGTCTCTGTGGCTGGGCTCTTGATCAAGAGCATCACCACGATGGGATCAGAGATGGAGCTGTGATTTGGAATGGCTCTGTACTGCAGCTGCTGAGAGTTTTCGTGTTTGCACATCTGTGTGTGTGTCTGTCATTTTCTGGTCATCAGGTTGGATGTTGGGCATTGTACTTCCTGTTGGCTTTGCATGTGTACAGCACTCCATGTGACTACGCAACCACAATGTGTGGCCAATGACATGTCACATGACATCCGGCCTCACACACGTGATTGTACTTCACTTTGGATAAAAGCGTCTGCTAAATGAAAGTGTAGAATTGTAGAGTCAAACACTGCTCAGCATCGGTGAATAGGTCTTTCTGTTCAGGAGGTAATATAATTAAATAGCATAACAACTGAGCATCAGTGAGAAAGCCTGAAAAAATGGGGCAGCAGGAGGGAACTAAAACTGAAAAATTTCTTCATAATATAATGTTTTCATCATTATTCTATATTTTGTTTATGTAATCAAGTGATCTGAACCTCAGAGGTCAATTTACTTTGCACATATCAAAGAGACCATTCACACATGTCTAATGGCAAAGATAATCCTTGAACAGAGACGGAGTGTTTTTTGTATAGGTTGTTTTTTTAAATACATACTATAAAACTATATAAATCTATTTTATTTTCTTGTTGACTTGCTACTTATGAAAGTATAAGATATATGAAATATTCAGAGTTAATAAAGAAAATGATGCAATATAAAGTTACTGATTTAATATGCAATAAAGTAGATCTGTGTAAGCAGTGAGGTGTATGGTAGTTGCATATTCTCTGTGAACAATTCTGGGTGAACACACGTGTGCATATCAAATATGAAGAATACCAGAAGAGTTGCTCCACAAAGATTGAATTGTTAGCCTGTGTGAGAAGAAGGATCTTCCAATTATTGTGCTGCAGTGTTAGAGGAGGATTCCCATTATTCTGGAATTCAATGTGCATGTTTTTGTTTGTGTTTATGAATTTTACATAGTTGCACATTGCTTTCAGTTTTGCAGTTTGCTGTGAGTGCTGCACATGATGAGTACAACCTGCTGAGTGGTGAGCTAATAGGGGCTTGTTAAGAATGGTTTGTAACATTGCTTATTGCTCTTATTTTGTACTAAA